>CM061273.1:59305625-59980000 GCA_030848825.1 Tadarida brasiliensis
CTAGAGCAGTCCCCAGCGCACGCTCCGCCCCATGGCAGGCCAGCGCGCTTCCTGGGACACTGCCCGTCCAGACGTGGGTCCCAGGGCTGCTCCCCCACCTGTCACCCCTGCCTCCGGATCCCATGAATCACCTACTGCCCAGGGAGGCAGCTCTCTCGGGGGGTGGAGGGGCCTTGGCACTGACTTGTGTGGTTCCGGCACCTCAGCTCCGGCAGGAGTGGGTGGGGCCTGGCCTTCCTCCGCCCCTGCCTCAGGTGCTCCTCTGCCTCGGGGAGGCCCCAGGCTGGCCACGTGCAGGCCACGTCTGCCACGCTGAGCTGCGGGACAGCGGGCAGGCAGGGCTCTACGTGCGTGGTGTGAACAGCGCACTGCCTTCCTACTGGATAATAATGCTTAGTGTTGTCACATGATTGTTTTCCAAATCCTCACCCAAGGATACGCTTCCATTTATCCTCAGAGTGGGAGGGAGGGAGGGAGGAGGAGAGGGAGAGAGAGAGAGGGAGAGAGAGAGAGAGACATCAGTGTGAGAGGGACATTGCCTCCCATACGACCCCGACCAGGGCCGGAACCGAAGCGCAACTGAGGTCCGTGCCCTTGTCCAGAATTGAACCTGAAACTGGTCTGCACGCTGACGCTCTAACCGCTCAGCCAAACGGGCCAGGGCTATTTTTCAAAATACATCACGTAACCCTCCACCTCAATTTTTAAATATGGTCCTAATGAGAGGATGGGGATGAGACTGTTTTGTAGGAAGTTGCAGAACAGTGGACGGTAACTGTGAGACCCGATATAATGAGGCAGGGCAGCTGTGTGTCTCTGACCCAGGCCTATGTTTATGTGCAGTGATTTAAAAGAGGGATAAAAAGAGGCCTGGCGGGGTAGCTCAGTTGGTCAGAGCGTTTTCCTGATACGCCAAGGTTGCGGGTTTGATCCCTGGTCAGGGCACATACAAGAATCAACCAATGAATGCACAAATAAGTAGAACAACAAATAGATGTTTCTCTCTCTCTCTCCCTTCCTCTCTCTCTAAATGAAACAATTAAAAAATAAAAATAAAAGAGGGATAAAAAGTAAATGCTGTCTTGCCCCGTTCAGGAAGAACTATTTTATTTTGTTGTGTGTATGTGGAGGGGGGCGATGGAGAACTCACAGTTGTTGCACTCAGCACTGGTTCATCTTTTATAAGCAGTTGTTAATGCTGAACCAAGCTCATTACCTAGCCATCAGCAAAACATTTCTGATTGTAATCGCCAAAGGGTCCCTTTGTAGAGCCTGTCTCCTGGAGCAGACTCAGAACACGTGCGATGAAGACGCCGGAAACGGCACGGAGGGTCCAGAGCCTGGCGCGGAGCCTGGAAGCTCGCCCAGGGACAGGAAGGGGGAGAGCAGAATTCGGCATGGCTGAGGGGATCGGGACACGGAGGGTAGGAAATGTGTGCATGGCTTGATGAACTTCCCAAGGCCATGAGCTCAGACCCTGCTTCCTTTTATCCAGATCTTGTTCTCTGTAGATGGTATTTAAAATCTCACGCATTTCTCATTGTGTCCTCACATTCTATTAGATGGTCAGGGCAGGTATAACTATCCCCAGTGGATACCAAGGCCACTGATCTAGAGCCCAAGGTCACACAGCCTGCGGGAGAAGTGGAGCTGGGACATGAACCTGAGGCTAGAGCTTTTCTCAACAATCCATTTTTGGAGGCCTCTAGCTGACACTGCCAAGCTGTCCAAAATGGCCACGCACAACTGAAATCCTTCCTTTTGCTACAAGCATGGGTTTCTCAAGAGGCCCACGACTCCCCTCCAAAATGTCACACGAAATGGTGTGGAATGATCACGTCTGTGTTCATTCGTGGGATCAGTCCTTCACTTCCACCAAACGAACTGGAATCCCAATGATAAATGCGGGGGTTGTCCCCTCGCTGAATCGTCCTAATTTTTCCACCCGAGAGTCCCCGAGGAGGACTTCAGTGGCCAGGAGAAACCAGTACAGCTCCCGGTCCGCTCTCTACCTGCTGGGAGGCAACTCTGGATACCGCTCAGGAAACTCGGGGTCCACACCAAAGCCACTTCCCCCCAGCAACCCTTCCTTGGGCAGGAGAACACATCCAGGCACAGACGAGCAAGAAAACGGTGGCTTGCATTCCTGGCCTTTTAAGCAGTCTGCCGTGAGATGTTTTTCTCACTCAAATATTGAGTTTTTGGACCAAGTGGGGGTTGGACTTCACAAGGATTACAGAGTCTGAGACAGGCTGGGCAGGGGTAGAAGAAGGTGAACTGAGGCAGTGGGCAAAGAGATTGTTCGTTGGCAGGATGTGGCCAGATGTCGATCTTTCAAGCCACCAAGGGCACACACGGGCCAGGTCTGGCAGGGGCTGGCACACTGCACTTCCCTCCTGGAGCCTCTGCCAAACCGCCTTGATCCTGACGTGGAGAACATTTTCTGCCTCTGCTCGGGGCCTCCTGGAGATCAGCAGCCGAGCAGGAATGCTTCCTTTCCCAGGTCAGGCCGTCCAGACACGGTCCATCCGGGCCCTGGTCTGTGTGTCAGACTCTTGCCCCTCCTCAGTCCCCAGGGCTCACAGTCACACAGGAAAACCCCACAGTGGCTCTTTGGTTTTGCTGTGACCCTGCAGTCCAGGAAAGGGGATGTCTACCGTGAAATCACCCCGCGTTGGAGATGCAGCGTGATCCAGTGGGAAGCCGGCAGGGCTGGGAGCCCTTTGTCCTTATTGTTCAAGGTCAGACTGTGTCCCTGGCTCTGTGACCTTGGACACATAATATAAACTGGTAATTTTTTTTTTTTTTATCCTCACCCGAGGATATTTTTTTTTTTACATTTATCTTCAGACAGAGTGGGAGGGAGAGAGACAGAAAGAGAGAGAAACATCGATGTGAGAGAGACACATTGACTGGTTGCCACCCGCACAACCCCAACTGGGGCCGGGGACGAACCATAACCGAGGTATGTGCCCTTGGCTGGAATCGAACCCGGGACTCTTTGGTCCGTGGGCTGACGCTCTAACCTTTAAGCCAAACCGGCCAGGGCGTAAACTGGTAATTAAAGAAGAGAGAGCTCACTGAGGTTGCTGCCCGACCTTGAGAAAGCTTCAGATCTAATGGGAAAACAGAGAAGCTGAGACCATGAGTGGATTAAACAACGAAAAGCCAGATTTATGGCTTGGCTTTTGCAAATGGACGACACGCTCTAGGGTGTGCTTTGTGCATTGACCTCACCTCTGGCTTCGTCGGATCTCCCCCAGCTTCAGAGTCTCTTTGCTTCCATTTTCAATATGATTCTTTCTATTTCATTTATATGGCTACATTACGTATATATTTAAAGCCACCTTAAATCATGTTTAAAACATGCAGGAAGGGAGGGAGAAAGGAAAGGAGGAGGGGAAGAAAACTGGACGGCTCCAGCAATGCCCAGCATCATGTTATCGCTATGCGCAATGAAACCTCAGTCAGTCAATGCCCCCTTCTGGTTCTGCTTCCCCCCCAGTCCTGCCCGTGCCATGGATGGCAGGGACAGCCTTCAACATCACCGCCCCTGCATGTCCACGGACCTTCCGCTCTATTCAATGTCACCATCGCTCCGCACCACGCTCCAGACTTCAACCCCTGGAATGGTTCCCTCTCTGACATCGTCAGTTCAGACACATCACTCACGTCAGTGAGCCCTGATGCCGCAGGTAACAAAAGCTTGCTTAAACTGTAAGATGATTAATTGGTTTACT
Source organism: Tadarida brasiliensis (assembly GCA_030848825.1). Taxonomy (NCBI): domain Eukaryota; kingdom Metazoa; phylum Chordata; class Mammalia; order Chiroptera; family Molossidae; genus Tadarida; species Tadarida brasiliensis. Next base: position 59,309,366 of record CM061273.1, read on the forward strand.
AAGTGCAAAAGCTCATGTACAGCAAAGACTATAAGGCTAAATTGTTTCTGTGATTTGATATGGTCTTTCTGGACCCAGTTTCTTTCTACCACCATCCCCTGCCTTCCCCAGAGTGGCAAATTATGTAGACATAATTTCTGGGATTCACACTGTGTGCCACACAGTCAAGGAGGAGAGAGCAAGTCCCTTCCTAGAAACTTCCAGAAGACTTCTTCAGTCTCACTGATGGCTAACTGGGTCCCATGTTGAGCCCGGAACTAGGAACGCTGGCTTATGATTGGATCACTATGCGCTGACCAGCAGAGGTCTGGGACATCTGTCTAAACCCCTAGGGCCGGAAACAGCATTAGCCCTTCCCCTCATGTGCAGGCTGTATGGCTGGGGTGGAATTGCCCAAACAAAAGCCGAGAAAAAAAGAAGGGGAACGGATGTTGGGCAGGTGACGGCAGTTACGCATCCCTTTGTCGACCCGGCCTCCCATTCCCGTACCTCTCCATCAGTGTTCTCCAATACAGTCGTTCTCTGTCTTCATCAGAATCTCTCGTCTTAAGCTGCCCAAGAGGGTGGCCACCGGCCCTGTGCACCTAGTGGATGTAAATTAGCTAAAAAGAAATGGAATGAAAAACTTGGTTCCTCAGTCTCACTAGGCGCATTTCTGATGGTCAGCAGCCACACAACAGTGGTTAGTAGCTGCCTACTGGACAGCACAGGGCAGGGGAGGGAGCCGCACAGGGCACTCTAGACGGAAGGCAGGGGGTGAGGGGACCCACATCTTTCTCATAAATGTCTTTAGTTTTCAGTATCCTTTCTCTGAGCTGCTGAATACCACATTTTCTTCTTTGAACCTATGATGCCAATGAGATGACCCTAAGAAGGTATTCAGAAAGGCAAATTAAGCTCAGTATAGAAACTGGGAGTCTCCTGGCAGGATTTCCCTTGGGAACAAAGAAAAAGTCACAATTCACAGGAATGTGTGCAATTCGGATTGTTAGGAGTGTCTTGCTACTTGCCAATGAGGAAATAGCGACACTTGAATAAACATAAAAGAGGACATCACGTTGGCGGATTTTCTTTCGTCAAGTACTTTAAAGATTGAAAGAGAAAAGTAAGAGGCGGTACATCTCTGGACATCTCACCATCCTCATCACAATCTAAGTGCCCTGTGGGATAACAGGAACTATCAAGGTAGAGATACTTCGTCAACTAAGAGCAGGGCTCAGCCAGGATCCAGGTCCTGACTTAATAGCCTAGAGTTATGCAAGAATTACATTCTATTTTCAAAGAGTTGTTTTCAACTGGGAGGAAAAAAATTGCCTATTAGCTTTTATGTCAATTACAAGGACTTAATTGTCCCGAAGCAGAGCACAGAATTGATCAAGACACATGGAAAGTATCTCAAAGGTTAACCTTCAAAGGAAGGCTATCACTGGTACCCAGCTGTCCTGGCCTTTCCCTAGCCTCCAAGAAAAAGAAAGAGAAAGAAAGAAAGAAGACTGTCCTTGTAAATGTTTTCATGTATAATATTTACATTCAGATCAGAAAGAAACAAATGGGCAACGGGGGCCCAAATGTCTGCAATATGTGGGCAGATGTCAGCTGATGGGGTCACTTGAATGGCGTTTTATGGCCGCGGACACACGAGTCAGCTTGTTTCAGTCCGTTGGAGAGCGTGTCCGTTTCATCACTCTTTGCTCTTGGGCATATGGTGGGTGTCGTTAACCCGGGAGACCGGCAGAGCCATGAAAGTGGAACCATATGTGTTGTAGCAAGAAGAAAATGTATTTTCCTCCCGATTCTGTTGCGAGTAGAAATGTATACTCTCTGCCCACGCCGCCCTTCTGGTTAACTGTGACGTTAGCACGTGGATACATGCACCCTAATGGATGTGGCATTGAGTACGCAGACTTTGCACTGGGTAGGTCAGGGATGAACCCCCTGAGCTTGAACCAGGGAACTCAGAGATGGAAGATCAGGGCAGATGGACCGGACAGCCCAGGTGTATCTTCCATCAGCATGTTTAACGAACGCACAGCAGTGAAGGAAACGCGCTCGGTCTGTCGTTACAGGGGTCACGTCTACCAGGACCTTCGCCATCGACACCATCTGGAGCCATTCCTTGCTACTGCCAGGGAACAGGGCGACTCCCTGAGTGGGGCCTGAGTATGCTAGGGACTGTCACAGGTATTCTCCTGCCATTGCAGTTCACACAGGCTTTCATTTCCAAATGAATGCATGAAGTTATCATGGTATGATACATTCTTCTGTTGCTACTCTTTTTTTTTTTTTTTTAAATACTCACCCAAGGATATTTTGCCCTTTGATTTTTAGAGAGAGTGGAAGGTGGGGGGAAGGAGGAGGGGAGAGAGAGAGGTGTGAGCGACACATCCACTGGTTGCCTCCCACACACACCCAACTGGACCAGGGATTGAACCTGCAACCCAGGCACATGCCCTTGACCAGGGAATTGAACCCATGACCCTTTGGTGCACGGGCCAATGCTCTAACCACTGAGCCCGCTGGCCAGGGCTCTGTTGCTACTCTCTGTCCTCACCTCAGTGGACTGCTTTGTTTGACTGAAGGTATATTTTATCCAAATGTCTTAAATGTTTGTTTCCTTTTAAACTACATGGTACTACCCTGGTCAGTATGGCTCAGTTGCTTGGACATCATTCTGTGCATGGAAAAGCTGCCGGTTCGATTCCTGCTCAGGGCACATGCTGGGGTTGTGGGCTTGATCTCCAGCAGGGGGTGTGCAGGAGGCAGCTGATGGATGTTTCTCTCTCCCTTCCACTCTCTCTAAAGATCAATAAAACTACTTTAAAAGAAAAATAAAATATAAAAAAATAAAATACATGGTACTCTTTAAGCTTCAAGAATAACAACTTATATTAAGACATTCGGGGCCTCTCTAAAAAATTGACTTTACATCTTGAGGTGGTCAAGCTCGCCATATATTATTTGTGTTTGGGGATCAAGTCAGACTTGTGTTACATAGAGACAGGGGTGCCTGATTGTCCCACATGATTTGAATGGTGTCTTCTTAGTGAAGGTGAAGTACTTTAATTAAATACCTCTGTATTGACTCCTTGCCTAGATTTTGTTTCCACAGGGTTTCCTAATGCGTTTATGTCAGTGAATGCCATGTGACTTTTCTCTGGACAGAAGCTGTAGGAGATGCAAAGGCTGAATTCAGAATGAGTTTGAAAATTACTAGGGTGTCTTTGTGCCATTTCTTTCTTTCTCAGCTACTTTGCGTTCCAAAGACTCTCTTCCTTTTCAAACATCGGACTCACAGACCGGCGTTCCATAAAGGATCGTTTGCTGTGTGTGTTGCAAACGTATGAAAAGCATCTCAATGCAATTATATGAATTCTGTTTGATCTTCTTTGTCATAAAATGGTTCAGTGCATCATAAATAGGGCAACAGAGCCTTTATCCATGTTAAGCTTTTCTAACAACGCTGAGTTTACCTTCTTCTGAAAATAATTCCTATGCATCACCTAAACCACTTTTGTTAGACTTCAAAAAATCAGATCTCTTTGTATCGTGGTGATTTCATTTTCCAACCAATTAAAAAGACTAAGGCTAGCCCAGGCTGGAGTGGCTCAGTGGGTTGAGCGTCATCCTGTACACTGAAAGGTAGCAGGTTCAATTCCCAGGCAGGGCACATGCCTGGGTTTCAGTTTCGATCCCAGGTCAGGGCACGTATGTTTCTCTCTCACCTCTCCTTCTCTCCCTCTCTCTTTCTCTCTCCCTCCTTCCCCTCTCTAAGCATGTCCTCAGGTGAGGATTAAAAAAAAGATAAAAATAAAATAAAATAAAAAGACTAAGGCTAGACACAAAGGAAAACATATAATATGATCCCAGTGATATGAAATGACCCTAAAACAAACATATAGAGACGGAAAGTAGGTTTGTAGCTGCCTAGGGCTGGGTGGTGATACAGACTGCCTCCAAATTCACACAAGATTTCTTCCTAGGGGCATTAAAAAATGTTCTAAAATTAGATTGTGGTGATGGTTGTACAACTCTGTGAATATAAAGTTTGCATATACAAACTTTATGGAACTGTACACATAAAATAGATGAATTGAGAGGATTTAAATTATATCTCAATAATACCATATGGTTTCACTTATATGTGGGACATAAAAAACAAAATAAATAAACAAACAAAACTGAAACAGACTCACTGATACAGAAAACAAATTGACGGCTGCCAGGTGGGAGGGGCATTGGGGGGCTGGGTGAAAAAGGTGAGGGATGATGGTGCTCAAATCGGCAGCTGCAAAACAGTCATGGGGCCCTGGCCGGTTTGGCTCAGCAGTCAGAGCGTTGGCCCGAGAACCAGAGTCCCAGGTTCGATTCCGGTCAAGGGCATGCACCTCAGCTGCAGTTCGGTCCCCGGCCCTGGTTTGGGTTATGCGAGAGGCAGCCAGTCGATGTATCTTTCTCACGTTCATGTTTCTCTCTCTCTCTCTCTTCCTCCACCCCACTCTATCTGAAGATAAATGGAAAAATAACCTCGGGTGAAGATTATAAACAAACAAACACTCCATGGGGATGGAAGGCACAGCGAAAGGAATGAGCTCAGTGATACTGTAAGAGCTGTGCAGGGCGTCAGCTGGTCACTAGACTTACCGGGAGCATCACTTTGTCAATTGTACCAATGTCTAAGCACTACGCCGTACAGCTGAAACTATAACATGGAATGTCAACTTCAATTGAAACATTTTTTAAATTTAAAAAGTATCTCAATGAAGCCGTTCAAAAATAGAAAAGGGTGAAAGCAAGGAACAGATTTGAACCTTTTCTCTCCCATCACAAAATATAAACGTTATGTATATTGTTTCCTTATTGACAGATCCGCACAGTCTGTTTTAAGGATACTTTAAATTAGCATACCCTCTAGGATCACGCACATGGCCATCCCGCCTGTGTAAACCTGTCTATGTAACCGGCGGGCACATGGTTTGCTCCTGCCGTTCCCCACGCAGCCATGGGCTGTTTCAGGCCAGTCGGCACAGCTGTGCTCAGTCAGAGTGGCCCTGCCACAGTTCAGCCAGGTGGTGGCCGAGGCCAAAGAGTTTGGGTGGAAACAGGCCAGGTATCTTATGGGCTTGGCTTTTCTGTTGTTATTAGTCTTCATCAGGGACATTTTTCCATTGATTTTTTTAGATAGAGTGGAAGGGAGGGAGAGGGAGGAAGAGAGAGAGAGAGAGAGAGATCAGAAACATCGATGTGAGAGAGACACATCGATTGGCTGCCTCCCACACGACCCTGACCGGGGCCGGGGATCGAACCTGCAACCCAGGTACATGCCATTGACTGGGAATTGAACCCGAGACCCGTTTGGTCCTCAGGCTGATGCTCTAACCGCTGAGCCGAACCAGCCAGGACGTGGGCTTGGCGCTGATGAAGTACCTGGTTAGGCTCACCTTCTTCCATGGGTCAAGGCAGGGTGCACGACTGAACCCTAAATCAAGCACTGTAGAAATACACCCCACCATCCTTTTTGTGGGGGAACTGAAAAGTCAAACGGTACGGGGTGTGGATGCCTTAGGAATCATGACATACACTGGCCACATTTCCTAAGGGAGGGCTTTGAGGGAAATGCAATGTAACCTAATGGAAAAACTAGAGTCAATAGGAGGCCTGGGCCCCCCTGATTCAGTCCGAAACCCTAGTGGGGTTTCCTTTTCCTCTTTGGAACACAGGTTTCCCACCTTTGCAATAGAAACAAATATATTTGCTTTTGCTTTTGCTTTCTTATCATCCAGGAACATCTCAGTCAATGTGTGACAGGTACAGGGGAGTCGCCATGGCACCTGTGAGTATACAAGCTATCCTCTCTGTCCCCCGACTGCTAGCCAGGACAGAGCTGTGCCTTCCAGCTTCCTTTCCGTTAGTCACAAAAGGCGGGAATAGAAATCTGGGTTCCTTGCCAAAGGGTGCTCACAGAGGTTCGAAGCATCATTTCCTCTTTGAAGGGTGAAAATGCCCTGCTCCTGTCCTCCGGTCCTTCGCTGCTTCCTAAAACACAGGCCGAATGTTTTTATTTTCTGGCTATTACGGCCATCTGTAATTTCTAAGGATATAAACGTCTTGGCCTTGAAATGGGTCGTACTGACACCACAGACTTCTACCCACACCCCACACACTGTCCCTGTGACATCTCCTAATGTTTTCCAGGAGTCCCGTCCTGAAAGAAGGTGATATGGCCTCTGTCACTTTCACCCTTTCCTTTCCTGATCCGCTGCCTCTGGTCCAGGCTCTGCTGTGTGCGAGGGACGCTGACGTCACTGAGATAAAGCCCTTCCCACCTAACACGTGTGGCTCACTGTAGAATTACCAAAGTAGTCACTAAATCAGAGCTTTAAAAAAAAATGTAATCCACATTCGGTTGGAATTGCAAGAAGACAGTGCTTATTTCTGGCCCAGTTTCGACGGCTTTGTTACGGTCTGCCCAGGGAAAGGTGCCCTGTCCAGGGAACAGCGACTTCTCCTTCTGCACCTGTGCCGGAGCCCTGAGCAGGTGTGTCATGCTGCAGGAGCCATGATGGTGTCATACTGGCAGGCATTCTCCACGGCACTTCTAATGACCCCTCTGGGTATCCGGTGTCTTTTCGGGGGGACTTGACCATGGACCAGATCGGGCAGAGATTCAGTAAGACCTCCAAAGCAGCTGCCCAGGGCCCCAAAGGATGGTGTGACAATTATCCGCCTTGAGTTGAGGCTGTTCGAGGACGTACGTACGTAACAGTGACAAGGGGTGACCGGATCCATAGCCCTTGTAGGTGTTCTTGAACCACACCTGCTGCCCCTGGCTTATTTCTGTTTGCACTATTGAGTAGACTCTAGCAGCACAGTAGATGTACACTCTTCCTTAACTCAGCAGGTGCTGGAGGCCCAGTTCTTCTACAGAGGATGCCACCAGTGACTCCTGAAGTAAGTGGCTTCGGGGGTTGTGGGGCGGGGGGCCCGGTCTTGCTCATTCTATGTATTCTTTTACCTTTTTAACTTGAGCTGATAGTAGGGTCTAGACCTCCTTTGCCCATGTTCCCTGATTAGTATCTGACCAGTGTCTTAGCAATGACACCTACGGCCCCGAGGGTGGAGGTTTCTGCCTTAGAAGTCCCCGCAGACTAGCAATGGTGGGTCACCTGGGTGCCCCGTGTTGTGGTCTCCTTCGCCTTATTTACAAATCCCTGTCCACAAAACGTCAGGAGGTCTGCGGAGCCCATTTATGGACGTCCTTGGTGGGGGTGGGAGGGAAGGTGGGCAGCCTGCGGGTTTCCTTATCCCTTCCCCCATTCACCCCACAGGTTCTCAGCTTCCACGTAAGATTTGCTTTGATGAAAGTATTATGTCCAAAAAAAAGCATGTGAGAAATATTTTTCTCGTGCTATGAGACTCCTTGCCCTTGCTGTGTGACAGAGGGTTGATATGAAAGAAATTAGAACCTCAACAGAAATGGACACATTCATTTGCTGAGAATCCAGCAAAACCTACATCTTACAATTACTTCAGTATCTGAAGATCTGCAAAGGAAAAAAAACCTAATTGTAATCAGAAGGGAGGTATTTTATATGCTTATGTGTTTAATTGTAACCAGGAAGAAACATATTGTACAAACCCATTCTATTAGAATCAACCTGGAAATATGTACAAGCACATATAATGTCTGATATCGTATGTCACGCGCATTTTCCATCCTCTGTGTGTGTGATATTGGATGTACCTAAATAAGAATAAAAATACGTGAATGTGTTATATCCGTTCTATAGAAATATGGCTCTTTGAATAAAGGAAGATCTATTTTTAAATGGACGAAAAAGCCAAAACTGTGGAACAGTACCCTCAAAACAAAACGTTAGTTGTCGACAGCTTTAAAAATAAACCCATTTGAATTCACCTATTGCAAATCAGCAGCATAAACCATACGATGACATCTGTATACTTCTAAGACTTCAAGAAATGTACGTGTAATGTTTAGGAAAACAGCAGAAGTGATGAGGATTTTATGTGAACTTCAGAGCAAATGATCCTGCTTCTTTGGGCTCGTCAGCTTGGCCTGCATGCCGAGAGCAACACCTTTTCAGAACGGACTCATTTCAGTATATAAACTATAAATATATACATCGATGCCTGTTTATGTTACTCGTGCGGCACGGATCTACCCATTCTCATGAAACTAGACTATTTCAGGTTCGACTAGGAAACAGAGAAAAGAGACCGTCATAATTTGACCAAGTTCGTACCTAGCATCAGGGACAGAAGTGGGGTACCTGTGCTCAGAGCTGCACTGATCTCTATGGGCATTTCCGGAGAAGAAAGATTCATAAAAGGAGTGGCGCCCAGGAGGCTAAGGCTGGCACCGTGGGTCACACAGAACCTGTCTCCAACGTGACGCTGGACTCGCCACCGTCTACTCCCGGGACAGTGTCTGAGGCTGAGAATCCAGGTTCCTGAAGTTCGGCTCTCATTCTTGATTTTAGGAAAACAACCTTCTTGCTGCAGGCACCAAAATATTCCTGCACGCAGTTCATAAAACATCTTCCTAAAGGGCGCTGGACGGGGAGAGGAAGGTGGGCGTGTGGAAGCTTCGGCCGGAATGAATGGGCCCTTAGACTGGAGGGGCCTTGGTGCCAAGAGCCTGCCGGTGGCCACCTCCAGGCACCGTGGGGCACCTTCCAGTGAAGTGCTCTGGGTAAATATTTGAGCACCTCTCCTCCTCAGAACTCTGATCAATACACAGCTCATTGGCAACGTCTTCTGTAGTGATGAACGCACCACATCTTTCCCTTCTCCCTGGGACTTTCCTGGAAAGGGAAAGGACGGAAGGATGGTTTCAGCAGAGACTTTAAATAAGGGAACATGGCTCAGTGACTTTTCCTCCATTCGCCTCCGGGAACTCTCCTCTGGGAATCGGGGGCTTACACTGTTTTCTCGACAATCAGGGGTAAGTCTATCTGGGACAGAAGCGCAGAGGGGCGTGGAGTGGGGACAGACCACCGGGAAGCTTCCTCATGGGCAAGAAATCACCCAAACTCACAGCCGCGCGTGAAATGTGTGTGGGGGGCAGGGAGGGTGAGTTGGATATTTTCCCATTTAAATGGCATTGAGCTGCCGCTTCTTCTCCCCCCATGACCTCTGACTTTCTCTAGGTGTCTAGAACGTGCTAAAAGACAGCCCCAGCTCCGCACTGTGACTTCAGAGGCATGCAAAGCATACAGCGCACGTTTGCGTGCTCCCTTCTAACGACACAGAAGCAGACTACACGGCTGCCTCGACAGTGTGTTTCACGGAGTCTCCACATGGCCACCCGTGTCTCTCTCAGCGGCTTGCTTCAGTGTCTCAGATACTGGTAACTGAGTTACTTGGGGCATAAAGAACACGCCGCCTAAAGAACGAACCTGAAAGCAGGTAAAGAAGAACAATGGAAACATGGCATTGGCCTGCTCCTTCCCAGTCCGACTACCTTGTGATCTGGTGGCACCATCTCTGGCACAGGACTGGGAGCCGGGTATGGGGTTTGGCTGCCTGGTTTGTGTCAGAGGCCAGAAGAGACCTCCGAGCAATGCCCAGTCCACACCTCTGAATGACAGAAGCCCCTAAGCGGGAGCTTTCCCCAAAAGAAATGGAAAACTTAAGAACCAGCCATACCAGTTGGGTTTTACATGCCAGACGTTTTTCTGAGTACTAACTCACTCAGGCATTAACTAGTTTATTGTTTATAACGATGAAGTAGGTATTATTATCAACTCCATTTTACAGGTGAGAAAACTGAGCTCCGGTAACTTGTCCGAGGTCATCTAAGAATGGGCAGAACTAGGCCCTGGCCGGTTTTCCTCAGCGGTTAGAGCATCGGCCCGCGGACCAGAGAGTCCTGGGTTCGGTTCCTGCGAAGGGCATGTGCTTCGGTTGCAGTTTGTCCCCGGCCCCGGTTGGGGTCGTGTGGGTGGCAGCCAGTCGATATGACTCTCTCATGTCGATGTTTCTCTCTCTCTCTTCCTCCCTCTCTCCCTCCCACACTAGCTCAAGATAAATGCAAAAAAAATGTCCTCGGGTGAGGATAAAAAATAAGAATGGGCAGAACTAGAATTCTTACCCAGGCCATGCGAGAAGGAAAATGGGTGGCAACCTAATAACTAGTCTGTACGTCCTCTCCCCAGCCAGTGAAGGAAGGTTAGATGTGGAGGCAGCAATAAAGGACAGCTGTCCCAGGGAAGGCCAGCCGGGACGGGAAGGACAAGGAGAGCGGTCCGTGGGCATGGAGGCCAGCGGGGTTCTTGGAAGGAAGGGAGGGGTACGAAAGACGAAAGGGTATTCTGCACACTGCCCTAGGCGTCTACCAGCCAAAACAGTCAAAACCCCATTTGCCCCTTTAAGTGGAATCACCCTGATGCCAAAGAAGAAAGAAATGTTCTTCGTGCATGAGGGGCCGTGGAAGAAGGAACCTGGGTGATACCCACGGGCAGGTGGGACTTTCCCGCTTCCAAGTCTCTTCATTGAGGCAGCAGCAAATGCACTCTCGTTCCTGTTGGGTCACATTAAGAAATAACCCCACTGTGCGCAACCTCCGAGACACCGCGAGCAAGTGCACCAACCCAGTGGGTAACTCCCCGTCCTCAGCAGTCCCTCTGTCGGGGAGCAGTGGCTGTGGTAAGGCGAAGTTTTCTTTCTGGTTAGAAGAAAGAAACGCTTTGGTTTCTGTAACCCCCGACAGGACAGCTAGCAACCCTGATTCACCTGTTTTCCTTTTCAGCTTTTTCAGTGACTCAGGTCTGGGACCGCGATGGAATCTCGGGCGGGCAAGGAAGACACACGTGCCCTGTGGTGGGCACGCAGACGGGCGCAGCCACTGCGGGAAGAAGTACGGAGCTACCTCGAAAAACTAAAAATGGAACCGCCTCAGGACCCAGCAACTCCACTTCTGGGAATATATCCGAAGAAACCTGAAATACTAATTCGAAAAAAAATATATGCACCCCCATGTTCATTGCCGCGCTGCTTAGCATAGCCAATATGTGGAAGCAGCCCCAGTGCCCATCAGCAGATGAGTGGATACAAAGGCGGTGGTGCCTCTATACAATGAAATACTACTTGGCCATAAGAAAGAAGGAACTCGTGCCCTTTGCGACAGCGTGGATGGGCTCGGAGAACAGCATGCTGAGTGAAATAAGCCAGTCTGAGAAGGACAAGTACCACGTGATCTCACTCCGATGTGGAATGTAGTGAACAAAATAAACCCACTAGCAAAATAGAGACAGACGCACAGAGAGCAGGCTGACGGTGGGTGGGGGTTGTGAGGCGGGGGGTGTTGGTAGAGGGATTGAGCAAAACAATAAATAAAACAAGAAAACAAAGAGAGAAAGCAAAACCAAAATGGACAATAGTGTGGTGATTGCCAGAAGTGGGGGGTGGAGGGAGGTGGAGGAGATTTAAGGGGGGATAAATGGGATGGACGGAGACCGGGCTCGGGGTGGTGAACACACAATACAGTGTACAGAGGGTGCGTTGCAGAATTGTGCCCCTGAAACCTGTATACTTTTGTTAACCAGGGTCACCCCAATAAAGTCAATAAAAAGGAAAAACAAAAAAAAAGACACATGGCCCGATAAGCACATGGACACCCTCAGGAGATGGTCAGCCTCCCTCCACGGGAGGGGCAGCGGGAAGGTCAACAGCTAAATATACGGCGTAACCTCAAGGTTAAAAAGCTGCTCGGGAAGAGAGGCAACCCTAGGACTCGACTACGCTGATGTGAATACAGTGTCGAGCCCCTCGGCTGTGAGGTCAAAGGACGTGTGATAGCAGGTCATCTCCGAAGGGTGCGCGTATGGGATCCCACTCACCCCCGGGTACCAGGCCCTGGACCAGAGCCCCGAGGATGCTTACAACACTGCAACGCTTTATTATTTTAGGCATTTTTCATTTCTTCTCAACTTGGGGTGTAAGCCCTATTCGTATAAAAGGCGGGGTGATCCCCTGGTTTGTAAAGGCCGGCAGCCCAAAGCCAAGCGCTGCCCAGGTCTGTCAGGTGGCTGCAACAAGGGGTCGGGGAACATGCTCACATTTAGCAAATTAAACACTGACGTGGAAAAGATGAATGAAGTCACACACACGTGCTAATAGTGATATCTGGATAATTAACTTACGGGTCCTCTGTTATAACCAAAACATTTCCGGCCAGTCCCACACGGAAGCAGAATAAACACCTCCCCTATATTCATGATCTTACAACATCCTTTATATTCTGATTTATACCTTTTCTTTCAAATTTTCTAAATAAATATTACTTTTTTAACCATCAGAAAATGAAAAAAAATCAAGGGTTCCAAAGAGTGGGTTCCAACTAACAATTTTTTTTTTTTTATTGTCAGAAGGCTATCCTTCATATAAAAACAGCAACACAGCGGTTATCTGAAGGCCCCATCCTGTTCTCTCCACCAGCTTCATCTCACAAACGAAGGAAATGAGCTTTGGCAGGGGACTGAAACACCGGGAGTCGCAATTCTCTCTCCTCCTCGCGGTTCTGGAAGGGTCAGGGAGTCTGGCAAGCGCAGCGCACTCACCAAGCAGCTGGAGTCCCCCACCCCCGCCCCGCGGTCGCCTCTTGGCTTGGCATCAGGAACTGACGCTGGGGAGCTGGAGCCACGCGTGTGGCTGTGGAAAATCGAGTGTGCGGCACCTACTCCCAGTCCTCCACCCACGGGGAAAATGGGGACATGAATCATGACTGTACCCCATTTAGAAGACAGTTAATTTAGAAATGAGCAATATGTCGAACAGGCACAGAACCAAACCAAATGTTTGCAGTAATAGAAATTTCCATATGCTCTACAACATTTAAAATATGTTATTTGCCTACACTGGCCTTGAACAGCGGGACCTTTCTCTGGGGCTAGAATGACAACCTCTATCCAGCCGCCAGTACTAACACTGATTTTACACACTGTACACCGTGTGCCCACATGGCTTCCAAGCAAGGTGCCTCCCTCCAGAACGACCCGTCGCTGACAAACTCCCCACGCAGCCCTCCGTAGCAGAGGTCCGTGAAGGGGACTGACCACAAAGACCCGAAAGAAACGGTTTCTCAGTGGAGAGCTGTACAGAGGGGACTTTGGAAAATCTGCCTGGGATCCCATGACTTTTTACAGTAAATCAGTTTTCTAGAGTTATTTTCAGTGGTGTGGAATGCACTGTTAGCAAGGATAATCATACCAAGCGCCCACAGGGCATTTTTTGCCTTTCAGAATGCTGTGCTCACCCTTCTTTCACAAAGGAGAAAATGGAAGCAGAGAGAAAACAAAGGGATTTCCTAGCTCCGTCTAGCTGGCCGCACATTCCCAAAACACGACAGATCCGCAATGACACGCGACTGCTAAGGAGTAACTACATAAAATGGGTAAGAACTGAGCCTGCATCCAAAGCATGGCCATCATCTCTGTGGAGAGAGAGAGAGAGAGAGAGAGATGGATGGATGATAAAGTCTGGCCTCAGTAAAATTATGGCATGAGCACAGTGGCATTGCAAAGCAGATTTTACACTTCTCAGCAACTCCCTGCCTAAAGTGTCCTCATTCCTCTCCAAGCTACTCTAGATACCAGGCATCTCGGTCCCCCGGACTCAGGGCTGACCGACGTGCGTGTCTCTCGAGCACGGACTCCGAAATGGGCATTGCACTGTTCATTTGTTCAGGGACATGCCTCTCAAGCGCAGCCCTCTGTCGGTGCCCAGGTGCCTCCTGCTCGGCCAGGCCACCTGGAAGGCAGGCTTGCATTGCCACCCTCCTGAGCTTCCTCGGCGCTCACCTCTGGACATTTTAGGAAAAGTGCCTTTGGAGCAACCTACATTAAAATGCAAGGGGAAGAAATCCCCAGGGCCTGTCCTCCTTTCCGAAGCACCAGCTGCACATTTTAAAAATTTTATTGACGCGTGTTACACGCACAGAAGAGTGCACGTATGAAAAGTACACAGTGCTGCACCCAGACCAAGAAGCGGAAGGCAACAAGCCCCCCACAATGCTCTCCTCACGCTTCTTTCCATCCTCCCAGCAAGCGTGCCCACGGTCCTGACTTCTAAGGGCAGAAACGAGCTTGCCCATTTTGATTTTATATCCATAGAATCGTAAAATACGTTTTTTCTACGTCTGCCTTCCTTCTCTCAACATAATTTTTGTGAGATTCACTCATATTATGTATACAGCTGTAGCCCCCCCCCCCCCGTTCTGTGGTGTGCAATGATGTGACTATATAACAATTCATTTACCCATTCTACAACCGAAGGTCATTTAGGTTGTCTGCAACCTTGGCAACTTCCGATAATTCTGCTGTGAACATTCCAGGGCGTGCCTCTGGTGAACATGTGTACGCATGTCCAGCGGGTCCACACTTAGGAGTGGAAGTGCAGGGCCATAGGGTATGCACGGGTTTCGCTTCAGGAGAGCCCACCAAGCAGCTTTCCAAAGCGCCTTCATGTTTTTACGCTCCCTCTGGCCTGCATAGGAAAGTTTTCATGACTGTGCATGAAAGTTCAGTTGGCTCCAGACCTTCCCAAGTCCTAGTATTTCTGTTCCTTCTCATCGTATCCCTTTGCGACGGATGCAGTGGCATCGCATTGCGGCTTTCACTCTCAAGACACACTTGGTCGAGGTATTGCCCCTCACTCAGCGATCCTTTCCCAAGACGCGGCTTTCAAAGAAGGGACCGTAGGTATTCTAGATCGGGGTTCCTCCACAGGGGAACGAGTGATACGGGCTGGAGACCTTGCCAGGGACGGTGTGCACTGTAAGATGCCTAGCAACACAACCCCCAGCTCTGACCACCCAGAGCGTTTCCGGACATTGCCAAACGTCTGTGGTCGCAGGGGAGGGGTGTGGGGCTCTTCCGTGGTTGAGAACCATTGCTCTAGATCTGTCTGGCACATCCTTGAAGACACGAGTCTCTGCAAGGTCTCAGAGGTCACACACCACGACGGGAAACGCCTCCACAGAAGCACACAGCAACGAGCAGGGTGTGGCCCAGCAGAGGGCCCAGGGGGAGTCCACCAGGACCTGTGTCTGCCCCGCGAGGGAAGGGCAAAAGTTCATTCGCAATGTGCGGCTGCCCCGCCTTTCCAGCCGAGAAGCCGAGCTGCTTGTGCAGGCCGTCCGACCGCCTGAGTGGACGCCGTCGCTCAGAAGACGTCCGGCCAGCCAGGACCCGCAGATCGGTGCAAAGTGGGGGACCGGGCAGGCGAGCTGGATTCACTTCATTTCGTCAACTCGCGATAGAAAAGGCGAGGCAAGTGGCCAGCCTGTGTTTTTCTTATTCGTCTTGCTTAATGCAAATATACTTGGAAGCCGACACTGTTTTAAATCAGCCCGTGTGTGTGTGTGTGTGTGTGGTGTGTGTGTGTGTGTGTAACAAGAGGGGCAAACACTAGTCAAGTCCTGAGATAAACCAGAACGAGTGTGGAAGGCTGACTGCATATCAATAACATCGTCCGCCACCCGTTCTAAGTACTGAGGCCTCCTTGCCAGAGCCCTCGATTCAAATCCTGGCTTTGCCACAAAACGCTAGGTCATTTTATTGTAATTAACCTCCTTGTACCCTCGTCTGTAAAACAGGATTTCTAAGATTAACGTATGCCTCGGGGTTGTCGGAGGACTGGGAGCTGGTTGGTGGAAGGCGCGTATTCCGAGCCGAGCAGTGAAATGCTTGCTGAGAGTCGGCTGTGGCGGGTCACGGAGAGGCTCCCGACCATACTGTTAGCAAGTATGCGCACCTCACACAGTGGAAAAGCAACTGGACTCCGCAGGCTGAGGTGTGCGCCCCGTGTCACACACCCGGGTTCGGGGAGGTGACGTCTCAAAGGCTTCCTCGGGAGCCTGGGTCCAAACGCACAGGGCGAGGGGCCTTGTCAGCTGCAACGCCACCTCCCGCGATGCCTCTCCCGGGGAATCCCAACCTGTCCCCAAACACAAAATCCCAAAGTCCTGTTTTCCACTGTATGTTTTTAACTTTAAAATGTTCAGTGACAGAAAAGAACTATAACAATTTGAGCAACTGATACGTGTTAGGTAAGCAATGCACCCAAGCCACGTCATAGAACTGACAACTGAAACCACGCTTCGTGGAAATGAGGCGGCCGACCACATGACATGAAGTCGCCTTTCCTGTTCCACTCCCGCTTAGGATGTGTTGTTGGGTGGCTGTCTTCTTGGGACAATGGCGCAATGTGAAAACATCGTTTCTACAGACAGATGTTTGTGCTACTCTACAGCAAGGTGGCACGGTGGAGGGGAGCATGGGATCTAAAGTGACAGGGAGAGAACACAGCCATGGCATTCATGAATACGACTTTATCCCATGTGAACTTTGCAAGACGAACGGAATCTTCGGGCCTGCTGATTTTTGAAAACCACTTGCGAGATAGAATTATATTCCCATGGAAAGGATTTGACTGGGGCTGAGCGTCCACTGCACAAACCAAAAGAGAAAATCAGTGGGCCTTTGGACTGAAAAACGGCTGACAAGAAGGACTTGTGAGCTAATTCAAGTCAGATTGATACCCCTCGAGCCCCAGATCATTCCGCAGACTTCCTAGGGGCAACTCAAGCTTTGTTACCATGCCTTTGGCCACGGCAGCTGTCTTTGGCTCAGCACTAAATCTGAGCTGCCTGATCTCTTTGGAAAACCATGACAACCCTCTCCCAAACAGGGACCTCATCAGGGCCAGCAGGAGCTTCTGGCAACCCCAGGATTCTGAGCCTGGGCTGTTAATCCGCAGCTCTTGCTTTTCAGAAGCTCAGGGTTTGTGTCCACATACGCTTGACTCATTTGTTTATCAGAACGAGGCCAACAGCTGGTCACAGGCAGCGCAGAAGAGAAGCTGAGCACTTGCTAGAAGAACCCCGCTATCCTACACACCCAGGACTTGCAGCAGGTGCCCAGGTCTTAGGCCAGCCCTCCGTGGGAATGGCATCTTCTGTCTTCAGGGCCCAGGCGGCCACTGTCCACATCTCCTGTCACCCATATCTGACCTGGTAGCTCTGCAGCCTCTCTGAACAGCCCAGCACTGCGGCACACGGGGAGGCCGCCTGTGGCACCTCCAGAAACCCTTTCTCCAGCCACTGCTCCTGGGGGATTTGCTCAGGTTGTATTAGGGGAGAGGAATCCCTGAGCTTCCACCCCTGGGCGTTATAAAAGAAAGAAAGACAAAGAGGGCTGGAGGGGCAACCCCAAGCAGCCCATTCCTCTTCCTCCTCCCCTGAGCTGCCCCATACAAGCCAGTACCCATTGCCAAAAGCAAGCTGCAGGTGACCAGGTCTCACTAAGGAGAACTGTAGGGGTCACAACCCCGAGAGCTCTTGGGCCAGTCACTTTGGAAAAGCTGAGTCAGCTCTTTCCGGGCACCCATCACTGAAGCAATTCTTTACCACTGGGATCAGGGCAGACCCGGGGTACGCCATAGCATCACCCGAGTAGCTAAACATCCCCCATCCCTGTGCTGCCCCGAGACCAGTGAAATCTCCGAGGGTGAGGCCTGAAAAGTGTATTTGGGGGTTTTGCTATTCTTGTTGTTTCTCATTTCCCCCCAGTAAATTCCTATGTGTAATCCAGACAATGAACCCCAAGATTTGTGCACAATCTCAGAGATGCCAGTCTCATCTAGAGAAACTGGCACCTAGAGATCTCACAGTTTGCAGGACTATTATTATTTTTTTCAAGCAAATATAATCTTTTTTTTATGTTTTAATTTATTTCTTTTAGAGAGAGAGGAAAGGAGAGAGATAGAAACATCCATGTGAGAAAGAAACATCGATCGGCTGCCTCCTGCACACCCCCTACTGGGGATCGAGCCCACAACCCGGGCACGTGCCCTGACCAGGAATTGAACCGGGACCTCTCAGTCCATGGGATGATACTCAGTCCACTGAGCCACACCGGCCCCACTGCAGCGCTACTATTAAATCACATGTACTATATATATATATATATATATATATATGAAGACCTGCAAGCAACCCATACCTGTTTTTATTTATAATTTTGATTCATTATTTTGACTAATTATAGTAAGTTATCTTTAAACTAACCAAGTGAGCTACTGGGTCAGGCCAGGCCAGTCCATATTCTTTTTTTTTTTTTTTTAATTTGGAAATCTCTTCTAAGTCAAGATATTTGGACCAGAATTAGCAAACTGGAATGATTAGATATACCTCTCTGGGTTCTTTAAAACATGAAATTAATGTATTGATAACTGACAGAACAAAATTATTTATTTTTTCCCCCACTGTCAAGCCTCATGTTTTCATCTGGAAAATTCTATTTTAAAGTAACATTTTAATTTTATTTACATGTCAAATTATCCATGAGAAAGAGAAATATGTATTACAGAGTCTCATGAAATTGAGAGACTTGAAGAAGCTTTTTTTTTTGTTTAATCCTCACCTGAAGATATTTTTCTATTTATCTTCAGATAGAGTGGGAGGGAAAGATAGAGACAGAGAGAGAGAGAGAAAGAAGCATCGATGTGAGAGAAACAGCAATTGGTGGCCTCCTGACCTGCCCTGACTGGGGCCAGGGGAACGAACCCGCATCCCAGGTACGTGTCCTTGACTGGGAATTAAACCTGCGACCCTTTGGTTCACGGGCTGACGCTCTAACCACCGAGCCACACCGCCCAGGGCCATTTTTCTTCTTTTAAATATGTCAAATCTCGCTTTTGTTCAGCAGACAATGTGGTGAATAAGAATGGCCTTCCAGGTCTCATTAGGGCCTTTACTGTATTAATGTCAACCGTAAGGATATATCAACACAAGGCAAGTTAAAATAATCAGCCTAAGAATTTAGGCCAAATGTGCCCTTAAAGAATACTGGATGGTAGGGCCGAAGGGCCAAGAGGAGTCATCAATACCGAGAAAACGTACGAGCTAGTTGTTTGACCTCGGCTCTGGCCTGCCTTTGAGTGGACACAGCATTGGGCAGTCAAAGCAAGAAACACTTATATTTCCCTCTCTCTGCATCTATGTTTACACTCTGTTTGTTTAGCTCTCATGTCAAAATAACTAGCTGAAGAGTGGAAGACATAACCAAGGAATGAAAGGATGGTTTAGCATTAGGAAACGTATTACTAGAACACATCCCATTAATTGGTCAAAGGTCAACAACCACAAGCCCCATTATTATCCAGATACAAGGCGGAAAGGTATTGGATCATATTTAATACTTATTGTTGATGGAAACTCTTAAAAAGAAAAATGCAAGGATGCTATTTGACATGATAGAGAATTTCTATCACAAACCAATAAATAGCATCGTGTTTAACATATATAAGTATATCGACTCAGTAGGACAGGTAAATTCCAAAAATCCAACCACTATCATGTAACCTTATTGTGGAAGCCAGTCCCGGGCAATATATACCACGTGAAACATAAATGCAAGTCATACATATTGCAAAAGGAAAAAATAAAATACTTGTCATTATTTTCACATCATATGTTGGTTTTATTAGGAATTCTCAGAGGATCTACTGAAAACATATTAGAATAATGAATGGATTCAGTAACTCAAATGAATATCTTATGCACATCTTGGTCAATAAGCATTTAGTAGAACAGATAAAATATTTCATTCATAACAGTACTAAATAAAACACCCTAAAGTATCTAGAAATAACATTAACAATAAATATCCAGCTATAATTTTATGTAGATAATTATTACATAGTTCTGAAACTAAACTAAATTTATTATATCATGAGACATCACATTTACAAATGCCACGACAGTCATATTAAAAAATAACATAACTGCTGGTTTTAAAATATTTTACATAAAAATTGTAATGAGTTTCAGAAGAAGCTGTAAAGAGCGTAAGAAAAACTAACATCACACCTGTCAGAGGCTGTTACCAGTAAGACAAGAAATAACAAGTGTGGAGGAGGGCGTGGAGGAGAAGGAGCCCTCACGCACTGCGGGTGGGGACGTACACTGGTACAGTCACTATGGAAAACAGTATGGAGGTTCCTGAAAAAGTCAAGAATAGAGCTATCACATGACCCAGCAAGCCCTCTTCTGGGTATCTACCCGAAAATTCTGGAAACATTTATTCATAAAGATACATGTACCTCTGTGTTCACTGCAGCATTATCCGTGGTAGCCAAGACATGGCAACAACCCAAGTGTCCTCTGATGGATGAATGGATGAACATGCATGTATAACGGAAGACTACTCAGCCACAGGGAGGATGAAATGCTGCCATGTATGACAACATGAGTGGACATGCTAAGCACATTCAGTCAGATTGAAAGGGACAAGAACGATATGATTTTACTCATATATGGGACATAAAACGAAAAGCCACAAACCAACACACGAAGAAGCAAACAAACTCACAGACACAGACACAGAATGTGGACACCAGAGGGGAAGGAGGATTGGAGAGAGGATGAAGAGTGTCAAGGTCATCAGATACATGGTGATGGAAGGAGACTAGACTTTGGGCGGTGAGCACACAATCCCATATGCAGGTGATGCATTGTTGAACTGTACACGTGAAACTTATATAATGTTATTAACCAACGCCGCCCCAATACATTTAATTCAAAAAATCTCTTGCTATGTCAAACACAACGGAAAAAATAAAAAAAAAAAGATTTAACTCCTGAAATTGGTCCACATGTAAGCATAATTAATGATCACATATTAAAACAAACTCCGGTAAAAATGCAACAAATGTTATGCATAGCATTTATTATACATAGAATTCACAGAAATCAATGAGAAAAACCACTAAACCCCCAACAAATAAATGAGAAAAGCATATGAATATAATAATACAAAAAGGAATACAAATTTCTCACAAAATTAGCATATAGCCTTTAGGATGAGAATAACCAGTATTCAAAAGAATGTGGTTACATTTAAATTATTTATTGTTTCTTCATTCTTCAAAAAGTTACTGAATGAATTCCCTTTGGTCAAGTATTCTCTTGGCAGCTGAAAATGGGTGTTTAATAGGACAGAGTCCCCACCTTCCCTCAACGTGTATTCCAGTGGAAGAAACAAATAGTAAATAAAAAGAAATAATGTCATTCTTATCATAAGTGCTGTGGAGAAATCAGAGGGAGGGGTGACGGAGAGCCTGGGCTGAGGACTGGAGCACTGTTCCGTGGGATGCTTCCAGGAGGGAGCCTGTGAGGAGATTTCTTTTGAGCATGTGGCCAAAGAGAAAAGTAAGAAGACAGCCTTGTGGTGGGAATGAAGGCGGTGGCTGGAGGAAGCGCAAAGATCAGTGTGCTTGGGGGACAGTCAGTGACTACAAATGACAGAAAGGACATTGGAGAGCAAGAAGGCAAGGGACAGACCCTGCGGGACGGGCTTAGTCTCATTCTAACGCTGGAGTCGGCACAAATGGAAAGCATTTTTGGGGAAGCAACACTGGCAATGCTTATACAAAAAACAAAACATAAAATGTCTTATAGTTAACTCAGGAATCCCATTTATGGAAATATATTCCAGGAAACGTATTCTCTTCCATATCCTCCAATAATTATTTCAAATATGTCCGGTCTCCAAAAATTCCTGATTTTATAAAAGGGTAGTTCTTTCAAAGTCCTTCCTCCTCCTACAGGATGAACTAACTCAGTTCCAGAAAAACTGATCCGTTAGGTATAGTCTCCTTGGCCTTGGCTCAGTAGCTCAGTTGGTTGGAGCATCGTCCCAATACGCCAAGGTTGCCGGTTCGATCCCTGGTCAGGGCACATACAAGAGACAACCAACAAATGCATAAATAAGTAGAACAACGAATAGATGTCTCTCTCTCTCTCTCTCTCCCCCTCCTCCCCCCTCTTTTCTCCTCTCCCTCTCTCTAAAGATCAATCAATAAAAAAATAAAAAACAGCCAGGCCGGTGTGGCTCAGTGGTTGAGCATTGACCCATGCACCAAGAGGTCACCGGTTGGATTCCTGGTCAGGGCACATGCCCAGGTTGTGGGCCTGATCCCCAGTGGGGGGCATGCAGGAGACCCACAATGTTCTCTCTCATCGATGTTTCTATTTCTCTCTCCCCTTCCCTTCCTCTCTCTCTGTAATATCAATAAAGAAAAAAAAAAATTAAAAGAAATAAAAATAAAAAACAATTAGTCTCCTTAAGGTCTGCATGTTGAACCAACATCTCTTCTTTATACCCATCCAGGCCTCCTGCGTCTTCCTCTCTGGGGAAGGCACCTCCTGGCTGCCTAAGGTCACTCTCCAGCAAACTCCGACTCCCGTCTCCTCCTTTCCCCTCTGGAATTTCACTGGATGATTTCTCCTCAGGTATGATCTGCCATTTCTCCTTCCCTCTGACAGTTCACCTCACTCTGCCATCATCCATTGTTGAAGAAGCAACAGAGGAAACGTCCCCTTCCCTTCTCTCCCCTGTCCCTGAGCCAACTTCTCTCAAACACCATTAGTTCCCTGAACTCGCTGCATCTCCTCACTTTCACGCAGCCCGCAGGGTCCACCACCTTGCCAGGTCCCCCTGTTTGCACTGGACACAGCCGTGGGAGATCCGACCCGTGTTCTGGTTGTCACCACGCCCTTGGTACAACCAGCCTTTCGCAGAGGGCGTCTTCGGGGGCAGCCTGTGCAGAGAGCACACGGCAACCACGGCGGTAGGTGCTGCTTTCTTTTCCTCTTCGCCACGGGGCCTTAAACGACCTTCCTCTGCACTATTTTCGGCGGAGGTGTTATAAGCCACTTTCAAAATAACGTCTGCAATGTCTTCGCTTGGATCGATTCCGTGTGTAATTCCTAGAAAAACACATTGGCGTCCAGGGAATGGGTCCATGAGCAAACAGCCTGGGATTGGAACAGGAAATCTCGGGGGTGTAAGGCGGCCCGAGGTGGGGCTGATTCCGGAGGGGGAAGGGTGGACAGCGCCAGGACACCCGCTGGCCGGGGACGCTGTGACACACGGGAGGGGCTACGCGTCCAAGGAGACGAGCGCGCACACGGCGTACCTTTGCTCTCCGTAATTTAGTCTCATGATCTCCGGAAAGCTGGAGTGTGGATGGGCCTGACCTTCCTTGGGGGAGACCGCCCCGTCTATGTTCTCGTCTAGCTGAGGATTCATCCCTGTGAATGTGACATTGCACACAGGCTACGTATGAACCCGGAATCCCCGCCACCACCAAAACGAAGTCTTCACCCAGGCGAGAGATGCCCCCTTCTCTTCATTTCCGAGGCGTCTCGGTTCCGAACGCGTTCTGCTGGCCGACGTGCAGGATAAAGTACGTACGGTGAAATTATACAGACTTGCAAAAATTCTGATTTGAATTCAGGGTATTAATAGCAGAAGGAATGTTCTTCTGGGAGTAATCTAAGTGTTATATTTACCTTTGGTTTGAGAATATTTGCAGTGAGGAATTTCAAATGCAAATATTTTAAAAGCATAGCATGTTGGTGGAGAAAGACACTGTGGGCACTTCTGTTTTCCTTAAAAAAAAAAAAAAGGGTTTTTCTTGACTTTTTATTGGAATCCTAATGAGACCATAATTACGACAGCAAAAGGGGAAAATACAGCTGTTAAAAGCTTGGTGTTACTGTATATATAGTCCCAGCACTAAATTAAAAAAAAAAAAAATTTCTGAAGCCATTCAAGGGAGAAAAAAAAGATGATTTAGCAAAGTAGATCTCTAGCGCTCATATCCTTGGGATGCATGAATTTTTTTAAAATGTAGATCTTTGAAATTTGGCAGTCAGGGCTTCTCCTGTCTTTTCCTTTTAATTGAACCACTGTATAAAACTCTTCAAATGAGGGCTCACCTTCGTTTTCTGTAGCTTCCAACTACATCCAAGCTCCCTACGCGTGTTAAGTGTTATGTTTATGAAATTACACAGCTCCAGAGACGACATGTTCAATTACTGTCTCGGTCTCACCCGTTCGCAAGTTTGGGGTGTCTGCAGTGGGAGAGGGTATATCTCCCAACCCAGGACCTGTGACCACAGGGACTTGCACCTTCTGGTTCAAAGCTGAGATTTCTACTTCTTCTCCCCGTGACCGAAGGAAGTCATTTTTCTCTTGACTAGATGGTCATGATACATAGGATAAAACTCAGTATCATTTTTGGTTAATCGGCTCCAAAGTGGCACCCTGACTCTCCTGGTCACATTCTGGAGCTTGACTTAAGTCAATAAATGCTTTTTACAGATTAAAGAGGTCGCTCAAAATGTGCTCAGATTGACTTGCCACGGACACTATTTGTGAACTTGAGAGGAATTTTCAGCTGGAAGTTCTGGTAGCCATAATCTAACCTGAATTCTCCCTCTTTCCCTTTCTCTGAGGAAATGAAACCCTGCACATAATCAACACAGTGGGAGAAATACAGACCAGCAAAGAAGAACGAGTCTCCCAAGGACTGGTGGAGGCTCCCTGGAGCCCCGTTTCATTCCTGAGCCATCGCCCAGCATTGGCTCAAGGGCACCTCAAGGGCACGTCCTCCAGTGTGACACCCTCCTGAACTGGAGCTGTCCCCACGCATAAAGGTGAGAGCCCTGAAAACCCCCCTCACATCGCACTGTGCCCTGAAGGGGGAAAATGCTACGATTATGTCTACTGAAATACCTCCACGTCTCAAACTCTGATCAGCGCGAGTCTCCGCCACAACCAGCGGAACTGTAACGTTCAAGCGTGGTGTCCTGGAAGCCTGAACTTCTCAGCTCCGTGAGGGCCGCACTGTCAGGATTCCCAGAGTTTACAAAGTGTTAGAAAACACTGCTCTTAGTTCGGTGGCTGTGTGGGCTTCCGTTCCAGATGAATAACGCATGTCCAAACGAGCCATTGTCAGAGAGCTGCTATCTTGTCTCAAATAACCCAACAGAAGTGCCTTCCAAATGCTCGGAGGTTATTAAATTACTGGACCAAAGGAAGAGGATGAAAGTTGCTTTTATTTTTACTAATTACAGACACTAGCACTTATTTCAGAATTTTTTTGTAAGTCAGCTGCTACATCTGACGGATGTCATACATTCAGTTTTTTATGTATGCTCCCTCCTCTGCTCACCCCCACCACAGCTCCCAACACTGGTGTCCGTTTCTATCCCACTCAAAGGCTCTTACATCTCACCAACAGAATACCAGCTACTAGGCAAAAGATATTTAAATGATCTCTCACACTGTCTTAAAAATGTGTAAGTGATCAGACCTTCCTTAAATACTGACCGTAGTTATTGCCTGGACATGACCAGGGCGATATAGATACGGAGGCAGTGTTTGCCTTTGGCTGACAGTTGGGGCTGGAGTGCTTTCCTGGCCTCATCCAGTTTGCTCCTCTGTTCTATGTGAAAACAGCACAAAGCGTTTGCAAGCCACCCTTGCAGAGTTGTGCAGTAACAACAGGGTTAGACCAATTTTTCTTGAGGGGCATGGACAGTAAAACACCTTTTAGCCTCACCCTACATCAAAGGATATGTGCACAGGAACTCAACAAATATTCACAGAATACACGAGAAGCAATAGTAAGATTGACAGGGTCTTCCATGGTAACCCTGTGACTAACTCATTCTTCACCCCTATAAAATTTTCCTTTTTTAATAGTAGGGTTATTTTTTTTTTTCCGATTTCAAAGTAAGATGTTTATTTTGAAAAAAAAAAAAAAATCATTAAAAAGAACAAGGTATAAAATGAGAATAACCCCAGCATTCAGAGATTGCTATTTTCCTCCATTGGGGGAATATGTATTTTCATCTTTTGCATGTGCGAACTTCTAAAAATGATTCTGATGGCACTTAGCACACTGATATCACAGTGGTATTTCTGAGGCTGTATGTCATCCCCTAAGAAATATTTATATGATTTTTTAAAAATCCTCACCCAAGGATATTTTTCCATTGATTTTTTTAGATAGAGTGGGAGGGAGGGAGAGAGAGAAACATCAATGTGAGAGAGACACATCGATTGGTTGCCTCCCACACGACCCCAACTGGGGCCGGTGATCAAACCTGCAACCAAGGTACATGCCCTTGACTGGGAATCGAACCCGCAACTCTTCAGTCCATGAGCCGACACTCTAACCACTGAGCCAAACCGGCCAGGGTTCGATATGATTTTTAAATCTGATTCTTAAAGATACGAACTTCTGTACCCTCATTTATTTAGTCATTCCCCGAGTTTTTAGACAGTAAGTTTCTCACACCCACACCTCTGTTGCTGTGAACACAGAAGCAAAGTCCGACAGAACTTACCAACCTCTCCATACACTGAGTTCCTGTGGCCTAAGGTTATCCACACCCCCGAACGACTAACACCAGGCAAAGAGAATCGGCTTGGGGATTATAATGCGTCAGGTTTGCCCCTTAATGCTTTATCTGGAGAGTCTATCATCTCCCTATTTTGGGGTCCTACCTGTCTCCCTAGAACTGGGTCCACACCCATCTCTTTCAGCTCACCTCCCTTCTTATTCTTTTTTTTTTTAAAAAAATCCTCACCCAAGGATATGTTTTTATTAATGAGAGAGAGAGAGAGAGAAACAGTGATGTGAGACCAAACATTAATTGGTTGTCTCCTGTACACCAACTAGGGATGAAACCTGCAACCTAGGTATGTGCCCTGACCAGGAATCGAACCTGCAACTTGTTGGTTTATGGGACGATGCTCCAACCAACTGAGCCACCCGGCCATGGCTTTGGTCTCTGGCTTTCTGGGACCTGCATGCATCAAACTCTGGTTTCACTCGTCCCTGGGTCCCAGTCCCTCCCAGCTAACCCTGCTCAATGTGGCCCATGCTTCACTATCACACCTGCTGCAACCTCTAGCTTTGCTTTATGTCTAATCATGTTTGGCTCATCCCCTCTAAGCCCCTTTGTCTTGGTCGGCTTGAGTTCCCACAATAAACTACCCTAGACTGGGTGGCTCAGACGCAGAAATTCCTGTTCTCCCACTTCTGTAGACTGAGAAGTCTGAGATCAAGGTGTCGGCAGGGTTGGCGTCTGGTGAGACCTCTCTCTTTGGGGTGCCTTCTCCTTGTGTCCCCACATGGCCCCTCCTTGGTCCATACATGGGGAAAGAGGATCCTCCTCCTCTTTTTATAAGGCCACTCATCCTGTTGGAGTAGGACCCACACTTATGATCCCATTTAACCTTCAGTACCTCGTAAAAGCCCTGCCCCCAAATTCAGTCACATCACACGTTAGGGCTTCAACCTGTGAACTCAGGAGGACACCATTCCGTCTGTAGGATGCTCTCCCAATGAACAACGGATTTCATCAATACCTCAGTTATTTCAAATCCCTTTCCCATACTCCCCAAATGATGCCAACATCACTCTGAAAGCAGGTCAGGATTTCAGACTGGGTGCCACCCGGCTGGGCAGACAAGCCCCATGTGACTCCGACACCAGCATTCGCCCAAACACTCAGGCTTCCCGCCAGCTGACTGCTGATTACACACGTCTGGCTCCCAGTCACAGAACGGCCGCACACCCCAACTGATCACTGTTTCACGGCTGCAGTCAAACTACGCACTTACAAGTAAAACGTCACGCTGGAAACCGGGTCCCAATTTCTCGAAGCTGCGTTAACATTTATGAAACGGCTGGTGCTGACAGGCACGTTCTTTTACTGCTTTTCGGGGTGCGCGCAGTATGCACACAGGGGCGGGGCTGGAGGCCGTGGTCCCTTACTTCTTCAGCCCTGTCCCAACAATTTCCAAACTTTGGAGGCTATTTTTATGGATAAGCTTCTGGTCTCTTCCACTTCCCCGCCTTTCCATCCCCCCAAAGAGGCTGTGTTCAGACTTACCCTCTGGGAGAAAGCTGAAAAACAATCGTGACTTTGCCTTCAGACACCATATACTAAATGGTGTGAAACGGTCCGCCCTCAGCGAGGGGGTGCTGGGGGGCAACCTCCATCCATCTTCTCTCTGAACTCCGCAGCCCAAGTGGTGACAATCTCTCTCCCCCAAATTCCACCCATAGCTATTTCCACCAGACCACCACCATAGCCTATTATTAGCCAATATAAAGCCTGTAATATCTCAATAGAATTTTTGTAGGGGGGAAAAAAATCACAGACTTATATAATAGAGGTGGGAATTGATTTATACTGCGATAGCATGAGCTTTAAAGCAATACAGTATTTTAGAAATATTCATTGGCCCCCACCCCACCCCCCAAAAAACCTTTAAATGGTAAAACTGAACTAACTCCAGGGGCTGGCAACACCCCGAACAGAGGGGATAACACCTCTGGCCACGTTCGTATCCACTGGAACTTCAAGTTTGCCCCCTCAGCCCCTTCTGGAGGCTCGGGCTCCTTTCACACCTGGAGGAAAGTTACTCCCCGATGCATGGAGAGCAAGAACATGGCTTTTGCAACGTACTCACAGGGCTCCAATGGTATCAAATAGTTTCTTGCAAAACATTTTGATGCGCTAACTCGAAATTCACGAGAAACACCGATTAGAGTGACTTCGTGAAAATACCAGGAAGGGACCTTTGGTATGATCTAGTCTCAATCTCTCATTTTGCAGATGAGCCTACTAAGGCAAGGTGAAATCAGTTGTCCGTGGTGGATCAATTATACGCTCAGAAAAAAGTTAGCTGATTGGAAAAGTATTATTGCCTCTATGTAGAAATCGATTCAGCTACCACGTATACGCATGAGTACGTAACAGAAACAGTTGATAACGGCAATGGTGGGGGTGAAAGGGTCAAACCTGCCAATCGTGTATCATAGATTCGGAGCACACAAATGTACATAGGCTCCATTATATTCCTACAACCTGCTATGGGGTCTCAAATTCCCACCCATGGAATCATCTCGTGGAATTTAGATTTTTATCACTACGGAAACTTGCAATTATATGCAAATATTACATATGTAGAACATAGGCTACCATACATTAGCTCATTCTCACATTAGTATAAATTAGATTATCCACATGCATAAGAATGAGACAGACAAGCAGATATACTGATTGGGAAAGAAACGCACAAGGAAAATTAAAAGAGTTCTGGCATCTATTCTATCTTTCTAAGAAAGCGAGACAGTGCAAAGGATGAGATGTGCTGGAGGGCTGGAGCACTCGAGGTTTATGGAGCACAGACAGAAAGAGGAAATTTCTAAGAGAACGTCAGAGATGCCAGTGCAGAACCTTGCCGTCTTGGTCATTCAGATAGGCTCATGGGCATCTATTCAATGGACGGGAAATATTAAATTCATTGCAAGCCAGCAAACATAAAAGCCAGTCACTCGTGAATGAAACAGCAGTCTGTTTAAGAAAAAGAACGTGGAACGTGGGGTCAGACAGACGTAGCTTTAAAGCATGTATCTTTCATCTATTAGCTACACGAGCGTGAGCCAACCGCTTACATTTGGGCACCAGTGTGTTCACACGTAAAGCAAGGGTCAATAGCACCATTCAGGAGTTGTTAAAAGAATTATGTCTGACATGCAGTAGATACTCAAGACCTAGTACGACCAAGAAAGAAGAGGCGGGTTTATGTTGCTGGAAACGTCACCTGCTGGTTCCTCCTACTGTTCTGAGTTTCCCTGATGCATCAACGCTCACTGGTCATTTACCATATTGTTATTACTAGAGCACAGTCGTTGTGCCTGTCACATCCCTACATCATCTGTAAAGTGTACTTAGCCAAGGTCTTGCCATGGAGACTCTGAAATTCTCATGTAGGAACAGAAATGCCAAGAGCCCAGCTCCCTACAGTACCTGGCTTAGAGAAAGGCATTGTTTGAGAACTGTGTGCCCACTTTCCCAAGGCTGGTGAGCATCCAGATATCATCTGGAAGAACGTGTGAGATTTTGACATTATAGTTTGGCAGGAATGCGTCTAAAGACAAAGCCTCGCTGGCTCAAGCAATTAAAAACATCATCATTAATAAAATTTTAGAAAAATCCTTTGCCTTTTCATGTTCCAGCGTTGTAATTGTGTAGCCCTGAAAATGGCGATCTGATCAGTGATGGAACATATACCATTTACATTTTACTCAACAAAGGAAAACTTCATAAATCCCCTGACTGCCCCTTCTGATCTCTGCCTGTGTGTTTGGGGTTTCCTAATATACCTCAAAAGGAATCCTTCTGTAGTTGAACATTGTATATAGATAGTGTGATTATGGTGAGATTTTTAGTGTTGTTAAATGTGTCTGGTGAATACCTTTATATTATCATCTTTAGATTCTATAGTCCCTCAAATACACCTTATGAGAAATAGTTTATGGATACCCTAAGTAGTTACTGGGAACTATGAAAGGACTAATTTACATATTACCAGGCTTCCACCTATCATATCAGAGAAGTTGCTTGTTGAGGGGACCTGGCCTCCCCAGTGAGTCCCTCCAAACCCACTGGCATATCCTCAGGCGCCAGCCTCTCTGGGAATCTCACCAGAGATAAATCCGACCAGCTTGCTCTGAGCTTTTCCTTCTATGACTACTCTCTCTGATACAGTTTCCCTCACTCAACTAGTAACTGTAATTCTTGTTCTTATTTGAAGATATAGCTTTGTCTGTATCCATCCACGTGTCTCTATAAAATTAACTTTTCAGTAGTAAAAGTAAATGCATTATTTATTGTAAAACTTGGAAGAAGGTGAAGAAGCAACACAGAACTAAATTACTTTCATAATTCCACTTGACCCCAAAATAACCACTGTGAACATTTTGAGTCTATAATTGGGCCTTTGGGCTTTTTATATGTATATGAAAACAGATATTAATAAAATTAAATAATATTCGTAATATTCTGTACCTTTTATTCTTAAAAACAGCGCTCTGTGGTGATTCTCTTGACATGCCAGAGCATGCTTCTACCTTTGTTTTGATTGCCTAGTCCCTTTGGTTGATGCCTATTGGCTAGCTCCTGACTCCACCTCTCCTGGCTCAATGTCTTCCGTTTTTTGTTTTTCACCCTTGGCTCCCAGCCTGCAGATTAAGGCTACTAAGGCTTAATCCCACAGAAAAACATCTGGAATGTACCATCCTGGATTGGATCCAGGACTAGCAAATATCACCATAAGGGCTTTACTAGAACAGCAGATGAGGTGTGAATAGCTAGGTAGATAAGCGTGTCAATGATTTCTTTCCAAATATATTTTTATTGATTTTTTTAGAGAGAGAGGAATGGATGGGGAAAGAGAGATCGAAACATCAATGAGCAACATTGATTGGCTGCCTCCTGCATGCCCCCTACTGGGGATCAAGCCGGAAACCTGGGCATGTGCCCTGACTGGGAATTGAACCGGTGACCTCTCAGTGCATGGGATGACGCTCAATCCACAGAGCCACACCAGCCAGGTAATGTCAACGATTTTCAAAAACCTGATTTTGGTTCACATTCTTTAATGTATGGAATGAAATGTCCTTATTCTTAGGAAATACACATAAGAATTTAGAGGATTTCTGAACTCACTTTCAAATTGTAAAATAAAAATTACATGACAGAGATGAAGTATATGTGGCAAAATGTCAACAACTGATGTATTTGAGTAAAATGGTATATGGGAATTATTTTTCTTGAAACTCTTCTATGAGTTTAAATGATTTCCAATAATTGAAAATTAAATGACAACTTCCTAACAAATGTAAGCAAAACAAACAAATACAGAGATAGAGATAGAGAGGGAGAGAGAGAGAGAGAGAGAGAGAGAGAGAGAGAGAGAGAGAGATCTGTCTAATGGTAATGGTCCATTTTTGCCTGTTTGAAGTTACACTAAGCATATTATCTCAGGATAACAATCCCCCAGGAATCATCAAGTGTAGTTTGTTTGACTCGAAGAAAAAAGTCAAAAGCAGTTGCCTGGTCGAAGACACAACATCACACAGTATTTTCACTATATATCACATAGTCCTTCACCTCTGCTGCTGGGAAATGTATGAAATGTGGATTTATACCAAAATTTAGTGGAAAGATAATGAGCAAGCTCTTCATTTCTTTTCATTGAAATGAGAGAGGACAGAAAGTTTCCAGACATCATAAAGCCTATTCAAAAATGAATGGAGGGTAGGCTGAAACACACACACACACACACACACACACATACACACACACACACACACACACCCTGTCCCTACCTTTAAACCCAAAACTGCAGAGTTTCACTTTTGTTAAGACTGATATCATGTGTATAGTTTATAGTTTTCGGTAACATAGCAACATTTGCTGTGTCTGTAATAACAGCATCTAAAATGACATAATAAAAAAAGAATTATCTGCGATTAGAAGTGAACTGTTAAAACTACTCTGGTCAGTGCCAAAAATCAAGGGAGTTTATTATTTCAGTAGCTGCAGTGAAAAGCCCCTCTGGGTGCCTGGAAAACCTACCCCCTTGAGCTATCCACCCATCCTCCTCACTGACATGGTAATGGACTTTGTTAAATTCAAAGACAGTTACGTCAGCAATTTGTGGCCTCTCGTGGGTTTTCCAGGCCTATAAAGCACACAAATTATACCCAAATATTGGCCTGAAAAATTAGTAAGCTATAGGGTTTGTGTTATTTTAGCCAAGCTTTACTGGAGTAAAAGAAACCTAGGGACCCTAAAGCACAGTCATTTCTTTGCTGCTTCATTATTTTCTTTTTTGGTGGGCCAGCTCTGATATATTAATGCTGCTGTTTTCTTTTCTTTTTTCTTTTTGCTTCATTATGACATTGTTTTTACTATTTGTGTCTCATTTTGTTTTCTTGGACACCCAAGGACAATTTTAGCCAATGTTACCTGACATTCCATGTATTGTACCTTTGTAAAACGCTGCTCTTCGGTCTTTGCTTAGACTTCAGTGATTGAAAGAATATTTAAATTCATCTTTCTTTTTTAGAACCATCTATGAATAGCCCTGAAAATGATCATGTCTTTGTCACAGATCCCTGGAAGGCACTGTGCCCACACAATTCCATACACCAGTGTATGGCGTGGCAGTGGATTGAAGGTGTAGCTTTAACTGGGCCAGGTGAGAACACTGCAGGGAATAAAACTAGTCATGGGCATCAGAATCGCCCCCTGCCCTGCTGGAAGGAGGCAAAGCCTAAACCTGGAGTCCTGAAGTCCAACCGCAGACCTACACTTCACTGGCTTCGGACTATGGTTGCCCAATTTCTTCCTTTTCCCTTTTTAGTTTGATTATACATTTTTGGGTTTTTTACAGTAAAAGGCAAATGTGGAAAATCACATGAAATTCATAGAGCTGAGTAAGTTATCATAAGTTGAACACCCTTGCAAATAGCCACCCCAGGAAGCCCCCATATGCCCCTCCGCTTCTCCATCTACACAAATAACCACCATTCTGACTTTTACAACAACAAAAATACAAGGAAGTGCTTGCTATAAAAGTCAGAATAGTGGCCCTGGCCGGTTTGGCTCAGCACGTCGGCCCGCGGACCAGAGAGTCCTGGGTTCGGTTCCCGCTAAGGGCATGTACCTTGATTGCAGTTTGTCCCCAGCCGCAGTTGGGGTTGTGTGGGTGGCAGCCACTCAATGTGTCTCTCTCACATCAATGTTTCTCTCTCTCTCCCCCTCCCTCTCTCCCTCCCGCTCTGTCTGAAGATGAATGCAAAAATGTCCTCGGGTGAGGATAAAAAAAAAGGTCAGAATAGTGGTTATTTGAGGCCAAACTTCGAAGACTTATTTTCTTCATTGAGGTAAGAAGAAGAAGAATACTATCACTAACTGACTCGCAATTGTCTTTGGAAAAAACAAAGCATAACAAACAAAAAAGACAACACGTTCAAGGGCTTTTCAGGTGGTAAAGCTTTGTACCAAGAAAAGTGGTTCTTGTTATACAGAAGGTCTTCAGATGGGGGGCTGGAGACCAACCTCACTGCACTAAGTGAAACCATTGAGATGTATTGCTTGCAGCTCCTATCATTCATATTTATGTGCTGGGTGAGCTGCGGGGGGTTACACTCTGAAGTTTTTCATAAGATTATATATCAAGCAGGATGATAATTATGAGTAGCAATGGGGAGACATAATTGTTAATAAAGCTATGTTTATTTTAGATGACTTATACTTTCACTCGACCCACTTCACTTATTTTCCAAACTTCGGATATGTAATGTTCATAATTTAATTCCCACAAACATTCGTAGGGAGCTCCAGAGGTCAAAATCCAAGGGGGAGAAGGAGGCTTTGTTGAAGAACGTTATTTACATAGTTGATCAGGGGCTGAAACCCAGGAATATGCAAATGGCCTTGTTTCCAGAGAGGGAACAGTCGTCTGGTCTTTGGCTAGCATTCACACCCTGGAGACAAACAAAAGCTTTGACTTGCTTCCCTTGAACTTCTTTTGTGTATGTGATCTTACTTGGTTTCAGTTTTCAAGTTTGCAGAAATAATCTTCTGGGTGAACCAAGGTCAAAACAGCAACCTGGGGTTTAACTGCTGATGAAGCAAACAGGATGTCCAAATATTTCCCCGAAGCAATAAACCATCAGTTAATGGTGTCGCTCCCTCCCAGAATGCCCTCTTGGACCAACAGGAAATGTACCTTTATTTGCTGGCCGTGTGTAGTAGGATTCATTTTAAACACTATCAGGAAATGATCACAAGGGGATTTCGAGCTCCATCCGAGGAAACTTGCAGTGAATTACAGGCTCAGTGTCTTCCTTCTCAGCTACCTCTCTTCTGCTCAATTGTTACATGATCTGTGCTCCTTCATTCTAAAAAGACACTAGGGAACACTAGATAAGACCCTTTTTTGAGAGAGAGAGGAAGGGCCAGGGAGAGGGAGAGAGAGGAAGGGCCAGGGAGAGGGAGAGAGAGGAAGGGCCAGGGAGAGGAAGAGAGATAAAGGTCGATATAACAGAGAAACAGGCAATTGATCAGCTGCCTCCTGTACGCACTCTGACCTGTGACAGAGCCAGCAACCTGGGTATGTGCCCTGATGGGGAATCGAACAGGCCACCTTTCAGTGCACAGGACGATGCTCAACCAACTGAGCCACACCGGCCAGAACTGGGTTTTTTTTCTAGTAGATAATCATATTGGATAAGAACCACTGTAATCCTTATGCTCCCCCATTTTTTTTTTTTTCCAAATGCGTTGCTTTACTTTGGAACACAATTCGATACTGAACAGAAGGAGTGCTAACAGGGACCTTTGCTATGCTCCTGAGTTGAAATGAACAGATTTCCCTTCCTTGGATGTTTCTGAAATATGTGGCTTTTCTTTTGTTTCCATTGTCCTTGGAAAAGGTACAGAGAGCCATTTCCTCAAAATGTGGTCAAATTTGCCTTTAAAAATTGCTGAGCCCTGGCCGGTTTGGCTCAGTAGTTAGAATGTTGGCCCATGGACCAAAGGGTCTCAGGTTTAATTCCTGATCAAGGGCACATGCCTAGGTTTTGGGTTCAAACCCCGGCCCTGGTCGGGATTGAGCGGCAACCAATCGATGTGTCTCTCTCACATCGACGTTTCTCTCTCTCTCTTTCTCCCTCCCTTCCTCCCACTCTATCTAAAAAGTCAATGGAAAAATATCCTCAGGTGAGGGTTAAAAAAAAAAGGTGAGATAGTACTGATAGTTACAGAAACATAGCAGTGATGTATTTTTTTACTTGGGAAGCATGTTGGATACCCTTGTTGCATCATCTCACTGACAAGGGGACCCCATCCTGAACAAGCTATCCTTTTACCTATTAGTCATGAAAAATAGGTGTTAAAAGTTAGCATAGGGTTAATGTGTAAGTAACTTGAACACCAACAATTTTAATAGGAAGATAAATCGAAAATAAAGAGATTCCATCTTATCTACTCCTACTGTTTAACTCTGAAAATAGATGAAAGAAAAATAATGAAAACACCTACTCTTGGTGAATTTATCCTCACCCCCTCCCTACATACATATACTTAATTGGTTCTATGATTTATATAGTGTGCTTCACACTCCTTTTCTACCCACTCCCAATATTACAAATATTAATCATTTTCCCCTGGGCAATTATAGGGATTAAAGCCTAGTACTACTGCGTATGTCCATAAGCAACATGACATCAAAAGGAAATGTGTTCTGCTTTCTGTTCCCCCACCCCCACCCCAGCTGTTCACATATCATGTTCTGATCACTGAAAGGACTAAGAATATGTCAGAAAGAGCTATGCAAGAAAAGCAAACACACAAATTAAAATGTAAAAGAAATCATTTTTGGAAACATCCTATCATATGAAATGCTCCGAGAGAATAAATATGTTTTCCTACGCGGACTCTAATTCAAGATATCAGAGGATACTCTTCATACCCAAGTTCCTGAAATCAAGAAAGCCATAGCTAAGAAGCTACTAAGGTAAACCAAAGAGCCGGCTGTCCCTGGCACTGGCCACACTCCACACGGGACGTGTTGTGGTCTCGAGGTCAAAGACGCTAATAGAACTGAACTTATCTAAATGTAAACACTCGCTACGTCTTTATTTTAAGTGTGACCCAGGAAGGTTCCCTGTTCTCCAGACTAACTCTACCAGTGGGATGAAGGGGACAAAAGCAATAGATGGACGAACAGAAAGCAAAGCAAGCAGGTGTGTTCTATTTAAAGAAGTGGCTTCTGTCCTTTCCTGAGTCCATGAAAAGATGCCCTCAGCTGCTCAGCCAGATATGTAAATTGCATTTTTTCTTCAGTAGAATCAGAAATTCAGAACCTTCCCAGACGTGGGTATATGCATCAACTGCTTACATGTTAGTGAAGTAGCAGTTCAGGAAATCATATATGGCACATACCAGTCAGCATAAACTTGGTTATTCTGCGATCATGAACAACCCAATGCTCAGTGAGTGAATGCAATGAAAATGTATTTTCTGCTCATCCTATATACTGTGTACAGAAATGATGGGTGTGGGATTTGCATAC
Organism: Tadarida brasiliensis; assembly: GCA_030848825.1. Taxonomy (NCBI): domain Eukaryota; kingdom Metazoa; phylum Chordata; class Mammalia; order Chiroptera; family Molossidae; genus Tadarida; species Tadarida brasiliensis. The sequence goes on from CM061273.1 coordinate 59,346,187, forward strand.
CAACGTTAAACAGAGATGTAGGGTGAAGGACACTCCACCCCAACGAGTAAATCTAGGACCACCCAGGCAGGGGAAGGAAATGGGGTGTACCATGCATACCCTAGTTCTTCCTGGAAGTGATTCACGTCACATGTATTCCTCTTTTATGGCTTAAATTCAGAAGGAGCAAGAACATGCGATCTTACCATCTGCCAAGAAAGGAGAAGAACTGGAATACATGTGAGCAACCTCAATGACCTCATTCCACTCCACAGAAATTGTCTATGTCATATCCGTGACTATCATCCTCACCCAAAACATAAATACTGACTGTGTCTGGAAGCCATGCTAGGGAGAGAACAGACTGAAAAGAAGATGGGTGTAAATAACACGTACCACAAAAGGATCTCCTAAAGGAATTCAGGAACTGGCAGCATGGATGATATCCAATCCTATTTTATTAGTCTTTGGCTTGGCCTTCCTTCCTTCCTTCCTTTTCAATCAACCAACAACCCTCTTCCTGGTCTATCCTCTTGATGTTTTCTTACTCATATTTTTTAAATATTTCACTTTCGATCTCCCACTGTTACCATATGAATTTTTTGGAACAAAGCGATATATTCAGTAAATCCCCCTGTGATATTTTCAAAGCTTTAAAAGCCTTGATGACATTAATTCATTAATTCTCCCCCCCACTCGAAATCATTCCAGAACTTATCAGTGCTGAGCCTTGACTCTGCTAGGGCAAGGAAAATAAAGATTTTCATGCCTGCGTCTGTAGAATGATAACTCCTCCTAGGGAAGTAGCAATAAACAATGAACCAACAGAAATAAAAGAATAGTAATAAGGAAAAAAGTCCGACATGATATCAAACTACTGGCATGTTCTTAAACCTTAGCTGATCACAGAGGAGCAGAAATAGGGTTACAAGAGGGGACAAAATGAGGTCTGCGGAAGCGTCCTGCCTTTACTCAGCTAATGAAGAAGGTAACCATTTAATTATGTCACCAAATAAAGGGGGAAGTGAAAACTTGAGAGGTAGGGAACTAAGGACCTTTCTCAGTAGCAGGGAAAAAAGTGATGTTTTATTCATTTATCTACAGAGACGCAAACATGAGCTGAGCTTTTGGTTTGCTTGGTTTTTACCTAATTATCGCAGATAATGAAGGAATCAAGTTAAACAGACTAAATGAATCAGAACTGTCCCGGGCCACTCTTTTGTGTATAGACTGAAATACATGGACTTGAGCTTTCTTTTTTTTCCTTCTATACCTACAAGTTATTACCTTCAACCCTTTACCTAAATCATGTTCCAAAATTATGCGTGTGTGTGTGTGCAATTTTTTTGAAATTTTTCATCCACCCTCCGGAGTCCCCTGCAGTGACTGGCTGCCTGGTCTGTTATTATTGCTTTACCAAAGGCTCAGAGGACCATGTGATTTGGCTGCTTCCAGAAAAAATGAATTGGCTGCAATAACAATTTTTTTCTTTTTATTCTGACACGGGCATGAAGGGCTGTCAGAGTAACGGAGGGGACTGTCTAATAGATCTCTCTGACATTTGTCAGTGGCTACATAAGCACCTGAAGCTTCAGTCCCACACAATTTCCCAAGAACCCTTGGATGGAGCTGATACACAGCTTTTGTAAGTGTAAGTGTCTCACCTCCTCATAATCTCGTCCACATTTGGAGAATTAGCTCGATTCTTCAGAGCATGCTTCCCTGGAATGAGAAGTCAGGCATTAGGATGCCCAAGCTGTGGAATTAGAAACAAAGAGAAAATATAAACTTCGTGCGGCCGCTCAGCGAGGACCTCCGGTGTCAAGGTTCACCCTGTTCCTTTGCTTAGCTACTGAGTATATGCACCGAGGCCATTAGCTTATAATTGCCTGTGAGTTCCCGTAGTTCAGAGTTCTGGGCCGCCACCTGTCACTCTACATTGCAAGGACACTTGAATCAAGATATTGTCGGTAAGATTCAAGATGACTGACATCAGTCAAGATAATGGAGTAGGTAAGCACTGAGCTAGCCCCCTCTCATGACAACATCACAAGCAAATTACAGGACAACCATCGTGGAAACCCACTTGAAGACTAGCTGCGCAGAATTCCTACAACTAAGGATACAAAAAAGAAGCCCCATTGAGCCTGAATAATATAGGTCAATTATAACAGAAAAAAAAAATTTGTTTTTAATGATCCAAAGTGAAATGTGAGATAGATTAGTGGATATCTCTTTTTTGTTCTTTTAAAGCTAAGGAGGTACCATTTCTTGAAAGAAAATATATATATTGTTACTGAAAATCAAAGTATTGCCATTCTGATTATTTCTAGGTTATTCTATTGCATTTCAAAGAGGTACTATTTCCACGATACCGTCACCCTCAAATATACATTTAATACTCAAAGTATTGTGGCAGCAAAATATTGTGGCACCGTATCGGGCTAACAAGCAAGCTCGCAAGAACCATTGCGCCCTAGGAGTTTATAGCCTCAGTTAGTCAGACATCGAGTCCCCAGTTCGAAGAAGGTTGGGACAAATCAATTCTCGCGCTTCCTCAGTGATGGCGTGTCTGGAGATGGCCAGCTTCACCTGTCTGCTCCCACACAGGCGTACCACCCCTGGGAGCTGTTTTTCACCCAGCTTTCGAAATGCTTCAATGACGGAGGAGATGCCAGCCTGCACCCAGGTCCTTCGTTATTGTTTTCTGGAACTTAAAATTTTTCTCTTCTAAAAACAGAAGCAGTGAGGAGAAAAGGTGCGGAGTTTCTGTCCCCTATCCATGGTAGAACTGCTCTTTCTTTACATTGTCCGTCATTAAAATATAGATAAGTATAAGCGGGAAGCAAAGCACAAGGGTATACAACTGCGTCCTCTCCGTGTCCTTAGCTGTTCACACCTGATCTGAGAAGCCCTGTACAAACCACTGCTCCCGGCTTTTTGTATAAGTAAGTACAGCATTGCTACACTTAGGGCTCTATAAGAACCTTTGTTTTTGCAGTAAAACGGAGTTATTTTTATAGAAGCTGATGTCAGTCAAAGGCCAGAGCCAAAGACTTGGAATATTACAATAGACCCAAAAAAACAACAACAACAACAAAAACCAAACAAACAAAAAAAGCCCAGCCAAGGACCTTGTGATATTTATGTCTAAGGACTGTGCCAGCAGGACATTAATGAGGCTTTTCCAAGTGAAGTAAACCAACGGTCTGTAGAAGGCTCAGCTCAGTCTAACAACGTCCTGTCTTTCTCTCCGTCATTTATGGGATCCCTGTTGGCCTCGGAGTGTTGTCTAAGGACTGCAAACGGACGACATAAATCTTTGCTGGCCTTTTTAAATGAGACTTCGATTGTCTCGAGGGAGAAGGGCAGCGGGTCAATTCCAGCCAGGAGCCTGGGGTAATGATGAACAGGAGACTATAGGTCCTATTTATCCTGAGTATGAGTCCAATCCTTCTAAGCATGATTTTTTTCTTGTTACTGGGGAACCAATATTTCTTTCCGAATCACTAACCCTGTGTTTAGTTTTATTCTTGGAGGAACCAAATATGTAGAGAAATGAAAAGCAATACCTTTGTGGTTCTTTCTTTCTTTCTTTTTGGTCTTTCTCCTTCCTGTCATACATGTCTCCATTGCCCCATGTTTCTGCATTACACGTGTGTAAAATTTATATTAGATCACCTTACACGTTATTTCCTAGTTTTTTGGCAAGTGCTATTTTCCCCGCAAAAGAGAATATTTCCTGGGTATCTGAGTCCTATTTAGAATCTACTCATGGATGGTTTTCCAACCTGTCTGCCAATCATAAGTGCATCATAAATAATTGCTGACTATATGTGTAAATAAACTTTGCTTTTTAAAAATATTTCACAGACAGACTTCTTCCTTTAAAAAAAAAAAATATCGGGAGATCTTAAATCTTTATTGCTCCCCTGGACAGAATGTCAAGTCTTTCCCATCCTGCCCTTAACTCTTTCTACCACCATTTTCCCATGTGGAGGAACATGCTCGTGTGCCTCAAAACTCGGATGTTGACATCCTAAGCTCCTTTGTGATGGTATTAGGAGGTGAGGACATTGGCAGGTAATTAAGTCGTGAGGATGAAGCCCTCATGAGTGGGATTCATTCCTAAGAGAGTTCTCGCACCCCTTCAGCAAGTGAGGACCTGGGAAGGAGACAGAAACCTCTGAGCTGGGAAGCAGGTCCTCACCAGACAGGGATCTGCCGGCACCTTGATCTTGAACTTGCAGCCTTCAGAACTGTTAGAAATAAATGCCTGTGGTTTCAGCCACGCAGCCATTACTATTTTGTGGTAGAAGCCCAAAGAAACTAGGATCTCCCCATAATCCCACAACGCACCTCGTATTTCTGCTCACCCGAATGTCTCCCTACACCTCAAAGAGAAGATGTCCTTTGATAACTTTCAAAGCTTTTCCCCTTTTTCATTTGTGAACTTTGATTTACTGTTCAAGACTCAGGGCAACTTTAATGTCCTCTGTGTATCCGTATTCAATTCCCCGAGGAAGCTTCGTTAGTACCTAAGTGACATTTTACAACGATCTCTATCACATCCTCGATCATTCCATAAAGGCAATGTTGTGATTTTTGGTTTGTTTGGCGTACCAGTATGCACACACCATGCCCACTTTCCTGAGCACAGATAGTATACCTAACTTCTAGGTCTAAGTACAGACCATAGTACCTGGAAAATAACTACATATTAAATACATGCAATACATATTTGTGGAATGAAAGAAGAATGAATGAATGAATGAATGAATGAATGAATGGGAGAAGTAGTAGTTTAGAGAATAAAAAAAGATTGACCAGAGTTTGGATGCAGTTCCAACCAGTTCCAGCTTATGATTCGGGGCATGTTTCTTGCCCTTCGAAAGCTTCAGTTTTTCCATTTCTAAGAGTGAGTCATAGTAGTACTTTCATCATAGGGTTGTGATAAAGGTTATATGAAATAATTCATGGAAACAATTGGAAGCGTCTGGAAGATGCAAGAAAAAGTGGAAGAAAAGGATGAAGGAAAGGGAAGGGGAGAGAGAAGAGGAGGGGGAGGGGAAGAAGAGGAAAACGGAGAAGTAGTGAAGAGAGGAGGAAAAGAGGAATTTAACAAAAGTAAGAAGCTGAAGAAGAAGAATGATAAATACATCTTCCCCTACAGTGACTGGGGAAGCAAGGACATAGACAAAATCAGCCAACTGAATGGTAACTCTAGTCGGGAGACCTTCCTGGGTGGTGTGTGAAGGAAAACTAAATAGAAATGATAAAAGAAAGTTATCATATCCCTATTGAGTCCAGTCATCCATTGTTGCATCTTTTCAACTAACACAGATATTCAAAGATAAAGATGGATAGAAATTTAAAAGGAAAAGAAGTCATATTAAGTGGTCAACATATGAGATTTTTTAAAAATTTCTTTTCAAATATTTCAACAATAAATAAAAACACCACTTAAAGATACTTCTCTTGCGGCGTACTTCATTGAGTGGGATGCCTACAACGAGGGCAAATCACCAAGGCAGTATGTCTGAGATACTAAGTAACCTACGGATGAGGGGACCTTGAAGAAACTTGACATAAGGTGATTTTTTTTAAAAATGCCGCAGCATATTGCTGGCATCACCATGGGCATTTTTTAAGGAGGACGGGAGAACTGGGGCTTTCCAGAGAGTCAAGTTTCATTAATTCAAACAATTGCTGAATCAATTGTTATACCTACTTCCAAGCCACTGAAAACAAACGAGGTCTCACAAACAAACTGTTGCTGGGATTAGTAAGGGGATTTGGGGGGTGGTTCAGGGCTCATACCCCAGGGAAGGGTAGAGAGGAAAGACAGTGGGATTCTCTTTTAATCTTTTAAATAATCTTTATGCTCAAACAAGTGAAACTTAGTTAAATGTGGGCGAGGAGTCTCCAACAGTAGCTAGAAGTACCTCCTTAGATAGCAGGTCCCCTTTCACTAAAACCCAGGTCAGTGTGGGGAGAAAGAAGTCGGTATAAACCCTCCATAAACAGCCATGCTAATGCATTTGTCCTCAGCTGTGTAGAGCATTCCTTCTGCCCAGAAGGATCTGAAGAGAACTTATCCTCATGCATACACACTCTCTCTCCGGATGAAAATACCCCATGTGGTCTCTCTACTCCCCCACATCTGTTGACAAACAAACACTATTTGTGCCCGTGCTTCTGAAATACAAATATCGTCAAGCCATTTCAATGTTATAGGAACTCAAGAGTGAACACACAAAGGAGGGACAAGTTGTTTTCACAGTCGTTAGTGGCCGCTGAGTTAACCATTGATTTCAGGAAGCATGATGAATGCTAAAAGGAAAGCTCTTTGGCTGAATGTGTGTTTCCAAAGTGTTCTTCCAAATAAAAATGAATCCCATTATCAACTGAACGTAAAAAGCTGCTACAGATACATATGTACACTCCTATATATGAAACAGGCCTACAGCAACCATGTATATATATCATGTTTCCTGGGGGTCAGGACAGTATCTATGTCACCCCCCGCCCCAGAATGCTCAGACAAGTGATTTGCACACAGCAGAGGTTCAGTGCGTCCTTTTCCTTTTGTATGAATCTGAGCTGTAACCAGAGTGGGTATGTGTACCCACATAGGTACAAGTTATTGATGTCACTATAAAAGTGATTAATATCCCCTCTGAGATCTTTCAGTTTCCAAAGTGTATGCCAAAGTGAGTGGGCTCTGAGACTACGGGAACTGAGGGTCGGAAAGGGTCCAGTTTCCATCTCCTGTCACAGACCCAAATGCTATTATTATTTACTGAAGGCCAGTGATTTGCTTGGCACTGCACCGCTCACAGGGGAGAGCCGTGTCTCTGCCCAGTGGGGTTTGAAGAACAAGGCCTGTAAGACATAAAAGACAAGTAAAACCTGGCAAGAGAGAAGAGTCATCTAAGCCTGTAGCTTAAAATACCATTAAAAATAATCATTAAAACCAGGCTCTTAACACGCCCCGTGATCTAGGCCAAACACAGAGGAAAATATAAGATTTTTCACCCCGTAACCATGGCCTTCCTTTCTAATTGGTAAGCACCACAGGCAGAGTGATTAAACCCTTCCTAGATGTTCTGGAAGAGAGTTGTGGTCATTATGTATTATGTGCCCACAGTTCCATGGCTTACGTTGGGATGTACACAAGAGTCACGCACGATGGAATTGTTTCAACAGGCAAAAAGACATGACCTAAGATAACGTGTACAGACCAACCTCTTATCTGAACACTGAGGCAAGGGCTGATACCCCCTCACGGGCCATGTAAGAGCCATGGCTGATTTAATCACCCAAAGGCAGGCGTATCTTTCCAAAGCTAATGCCCCAAATAGGGAAAAGCACTTCAGGTGTCCTAGGAGAAGATGTCAGAAGGTGTCACCTGCAGAGTGACACTTCTCAAAGATGGTCATGGCTTAGTCCTCAGGACCAAGTGGCATTTGCAGATGCAATTAAGGATCTTGCTATGGGGAGAGCACTGCCCACCACAGTGGGCCTGACAGTGAGGAGGCAGGAGGCTCCGGGGCAGAGTAGGAGCTATGATGATGGAGGTGGAGGTGATGTGGGAAAGGGCCACGGGGCAAGGGGCGCAGGAGGCCTCCAGGAGCTGGAGAAGACGGGGACATGCAGTCTCCCTAGAGCCCTCACAAGGAATGCAGTCTTGCTGACACTTGATTTCGGGACTTCCGACTAAGGTCTTGGTGATGGGCATGTCCAAGGTTCCGCTCAGATGCGGACTCCTTTGGAGGGCGTCTGGAGACATTTTCAAAGCCAATGGGCCGTCCACAACCCTGCGGAATAAGGACTAAAAGCTGGTGACAAAGGTAGGTATTTAAAGAATGATAGAAACAGGAAGAAACAAATGCCTGGGGAAAGTGGTGAGTGACTTCCAGAGACCAACGTGTTGCCACATCAAAGTGTCCCTGTGTGCTTTGGAAGGAGGTTATTTCTGTCTGATGTTATGAAACGCTGCGCTTGGTGATAACAGTTATGGCTGCTCCGCCCCCTCACCGGCATAGAGTTACAACAGGGGATAACAATGAAATATTATTAGAGCCTGTGGTTTCCACGGCTGGAATGCGTATCTTCAGGACTTGCGAAGTCCTGAAAGTAGGTGGCATTGTTGAAAGTTCACTACGGAATGACAGCCAGAGCCTTGACAAAATAAATGGCCTTTCCATCAGGATGTTGGAAGTCAAGTCTAGTTAGAACATCCACCACCTTAAAACTCTTTGGACTTTGCAGATGCTCACTGTTTTTTTAGAGAAACATTTCTCTGACTCACCTCTAATTAGACCAAAAAGAGCTGGAGGTAAAGCAACAGGCAAGTAGCAGGTCAATAAAAGCCATCTGTTTCTTTCCAGTTAATGTATACACGGCTTGATTATTTGGACGAAGTGAGGAAAGTCGTGTGGCTATTCCAAAAATAGCAGAATATAAGAAAAGTCCATTCTATCTTAGCTTGAAATGTTTTGTGTGTGTGTGCGCGTGTGTGTGCACAGCTCATTTACTGTCTACACTCTGGTGTCACTGTATAAAATATGCTCTCTGGGTAGCACCAAAAAATGTTAGGTAAATAGGGAAACCATCTGAAATTAAAAGTTTTCCAGGAAAATGTCAAAGAGGACAGACGAATAGGAGAGATGACTATCGGGAAGGCACCAGGGACAGAAACTTCTAAGCAGCATGTGAACGCATTGTCATGTCTCTTGCCGGTAACTTGAGCCAACTTCAAAGCTTTCCTTGGCCGGTTATGCCGAGAAGACCCATTATCAGAAAGGAGTAGTTAATGAGAGTGGGTTATTAGAAAGTTCGAGCTGCCCTGAATGGAGGACAGCTGCTGAGTCACACTCTAAACACGAAACTGGACCACTCCTCGGCTTACATCATTAATAATTTTTGCTTAAACTGGATATCTGATTTGTAAAGCCAGAGCAGAGTAACACATCAGAGGGGAAAAGTAATCAGAGAATTTAGCAGGCATCGCATTTAAATGACGTTTTCTTGCGGTATCTCCATTATTCGGCACACTGTTCTAGACAGCGTTAAAAGGTTAGAGATTATTCCGTTTTCTCGGGGTGTTATTTCTTCCACCATAAAAATAGCCATTGTCCCCAGATGTTTTAACTGTATGGATAGTATTTAAAATCCTTGGTGTCTCTCTGTCTAATGCCACTGATTCACAAAGGGGAATTCAGACTGAAGGTCACAATATAATAAAATCATTTTCTTAGTCACTCCTGAAAGGGACTTGAAAGAAACAGGTGCACGGTCTGGGAGGAAGACTGAGTGGATCAGATCGGCTGCACTGAGAGTAAAAGACTTCATTTTTTTTCCCCTTTCTTCATTTTTATTTCCTTTTCTTTTCTCCCATGGTAGGTTTCCATAAATACATCATGAGAAAGCAGTCTGATACAAACAGATGTATCTTACTCTAGGAAAAAAACCAACATCGAGTATGAAGCAGCAGAAAGATAGCCACAACTGATAAAAGACGGCACGCCGCGCGCTCTTCCCCCTCGTCCTTGGTGTGCCCACATCTGGGAACTCGCAGAGTTGTCATGGGGTTCAGGAAGTAAACAGATGTCGGCTGCTGATAACAATCTCCGGGGAACGTTCAGAGCCCAGTGGTGATCCACCCAGCGGCTCTCTCCTTATCGGCATGCCGTTATAAACTCTCACCTGGGCCAGCGTGCCAGCCTGCCCGAGCTTCCACCTGGCATCCATCGTGGCCGTAAAACACGCCCGTGCGGCACATAACAGCCCAGGTGTCTACCACTTCCAACGTCCAGGCCACCTGACAGCACGCAGCCCCTTTCAGATCAAGGCTTCCCTGTCTCTGGGTACGGACAGTGAAGACAACGCGAAGCGTGGTAGCCCAGTCCTGCTTCTGGCTGAACGAAACACTCTTACTCATTTCCCCAAAAGTCAGCAAATACGGCGTGTGGTCGAAGTGGAATGACATTCTCAAGGAGCGGAAAGGCAACGGGACGCATGTCAGCAAGGCAGCGTGCGTAACCAGCAGAGGCCTGACCTTGAAGATCGTCTTGACTTGCGGATGTGTTCTTCGTTCGACAGCGAGGCACGTCGGTTGCTGGTACCCGGACCTGGGAGCCTCAAACGTCCGAAGGGCTTGCACGCTCCAGATAAGTTAGCAGTTATGATCAAAAGCATTCCTTATTGGGTCTGTATTTTTGCCCAGGATTTTAAGACATAAAAATAACCCAGAGAAGCTAGAGCTTATCCTATTTTAAAAATTAGATAAGAACTAGACAGAGGTGATGGTTGTACAACGTAGTAAAATGTACTAAATGCCTCTGAATTGTACACTTCACAATGGTTAATTTTATGTCATGTGAATTTCACCGCAATAAAAAACAATTTAAAATTTGGGGGGAGAAAAACTAGCCGAGGAATTAAGGCAAAACATTCTGGGAACAATTTTTCATTCATTCCTTCCCCCCACATTTTTTACACACTTAGTAAGGGCCAGGCATGTTTGGGTATTGGGCTTAGAAAATTAAGGTACTAATAGTCCCGTATCCTTAAATTCCCAAAGGATTTACAGCCAGATTATTGTTGTTGTTTTTTTAATCTAGTCTTCTGGGAAAGAAAACCTTTTCTGTCAAACTTATAGCAGCGTATGACCTTATCGAAGGTTCCAGGGTTAGTGAGCCGGACCCCACGCAGGCTTGGACCCTTTCTAACTGGGGGATTCTAACCAAGCTGTTTGAGCCAAACCTCATGTGAAAATGAGGGTAGTAAAGGTATAAACTTCATATGAATGTTTTGAGGATCTTACTAGATATTACAGGTCACGCATTTAGCATAGTACTAGTCTTAGAAGTAAATCGATGTCAGGCTTGATTATTGGTATTATGGGACTGCCATCCTTCACGTCAATATGACATTTTGAAACAGTTTGGATTCCTCTATTTCTTAGCACAGTCCGATGATTGTGTGACATATTCTAACAATGATCACATTAGCAGTTGTGAATCGAATTCATTTTTTTAAAGGTTCTAAAATTGGACTGAGGAACCATACATTCAACTGACTAGTTAGAGAGCTAATTCTTTCCTTTGCCTTCAAGTAAAAATGTTCCCAAGTAAAAACTGGTCGCTTTCTAGTCACTGGAGAAGATTCTGGCACCTCCTAAGTGAGGCTCAATGTCCTGTGAAATAAGCTTCCAGCCAGTCAATACGTTGGGGAAGGATAAGGAAAGCTAAATACATCGATTACCAGCTGCAGTTGCAAATCTGGCCCCTGACTGCTGCACAGCTGTGAACTAACCATGCTTCCTGATGTTTCAGACGGTGACAGATGAATGAAGAGGAGGAGGGATGAGAAGAAGACTTGGCAGCAACCATGGGGTCTGCAAAACCTAAAACAGGTACTCTGGCCCTTTACAGAAAAAAAGTTTGCCCATCTGTGGCATAGAAAATCAACATGGCATTACTATTTTATCATCTACTTAATATTTTGTACATTATGGCATAAGATGTAGAACACGGGACCAATGTTCTTCCTATGTATTCCTTTAAAAATAAAGAAACAAGAAAAGAAGCAACAGGTTTCATAGAAATGCACTGGATTTCCCCTCTTCAGACCTAGCTTTCCCTTGGTCTTCCTCATTTTTTGTAGCCGAGATGATTTACTTAAAACAGACTGGCTGATGCAGGGAGTGATTACCTCTTCATGTCTGTCGCTTCAGTAACCACCACGCTGGCAGTCTGCAAACACTTATAGGTTCTAGATGTTTACAACAGGATATGCAAACAAATCTTCTCACAGTCTGTGAGAGGCAGGGTACCCCACATGGAAATATAGTTATCGACATCCTAAGCTTCTGGTGTTTACATGTTCAGCTGAAGATAATTTATTGAGAATTTGCTATACTCCAGACACTATCTTATTGGTCTGAAAGCAGCCTGGACACCCACTTGGCTATAACAAAATATTTAAACATACAACCACACTGTAAATGGTCCATTTTATCTAGGCATGCCCCCCAAACACCCATGTCTTCTCAAACTTAACACTCTACCAGTTTGCATAATAATTTGCATGTACAAAGAAGATATCTGGCTAACCCACTGACAGAAGAGACCCAAGATGGATATGTTTTGTTTCTTTAATCTTGCTGCTGTTTCTCTCAGTCGTCCCCAAACAGCAAGCAACAGCTCTGCTTAGGTCAGGTAGCTGCTGATGGACACCTGACTGTAAGTGGTAGGAGTCTCGGGAGCCAATTACAGAAGTCGGGGGGCTTTGGTTCTGCTTCGGGTTACAAGCAGCCCGAATGAAGCGTGTGTGACCTGCATGGTATTTGAATGTATAAAGATCAAGGAGATGAAGAGCAGGCGAAGGGCATTCCAGACAGATGTGCAAAGCTGTGGAAGCAGAAGCATGGGCCAGCCAGAGGCTCAGGAAGGAAGAAGGGCCTGCCTGGCCAGTGCGCAGCGAGGACAGGGAGGGCAGTGAAGGATGAGCTAGGTGTGCCCAGACCACACGGTGGCTTGCAGGCCATGGGAAGAGCTGAGAGACCACGCAAGAGCAATTGGAAACAATCAGAAGTCTTTGAAGGAGTCACACTACCCGGATGTATTTTTGCAAGCACACACTCGGTGGCTGTGCTAGGTAATGAACGGCAGGAGGAGAAGAAGAAAGGCCTGTTGAAAGGTCATTGCACACAGCCCCCGGAGCAGGTGGTGCTGGCCATGGAGAGGGAGCACAGGAGCACACTCCTAAAGTGTTGTTGAGTTACTACTGTCAGGACTGGGACAGCAGGCCAGCGATGTCCTACTGGAATGTGCTGTGGAATTCAAGGGGGAGTCAATGAAATCTTGCGTGGGAAAGTAATTCTAGGCTCACCGTTCTTCTAAGCTACACAGGACGCTTCTCGAGGAAAGATAATATCCTTGCTTTCTTGCCCCCCTCATGAACAGTAATTGTCATGGACTGAATGTCTAGGTGTTCGCCAACGTCTTATGTTAAAATCTAACCTCCAGTGTGATAGTATTTGGAAGTGGAGCCTTTGGGAGATGATCAGATAACTATTTCAACAACATCCCTAAAATAGAAGGAGATATCTTTCCAGATTAGAAGAGGCCACAGGACAGTGATTGAAAGTGAACCCCCAAACACACCATCATAAAATGCCAACTCCAGCCACAAAGGACCCTACAGTTTTGTAGTAAGGAGAAGGGGGTTTTAGATCAAGGTTCTGGAGTCTACGATAATAGGTTTTTCAATAGTACCTCTAAACGACCACAGGCTACGGGGAAAAGTCTTCAAACATTTTAGGAAAAATCATTTCCAACACCAAAGTTATAAATTCTCAATTCGGGGTTAAGGCAGAGTCAGGATATCTTCAGATGCACGAGGTGGCAAGTTTTACTCTCCTAGACAAACTATCAAAGTTTTATTCCTGGAGGGAAAAGGAGACATGAGTTCCAGGACATAGGAAACTAACCTGGAAGAGGTGAGAGAATCAGGGTGATGGTGAAGAGAAATCCCAGTGTAGCAGCTGTACATCCTGTACAGCAGTGGTCCTCGACCTTCCTGATGCCGCGACCCTTTAACACAGGTCCTCCTGTGTATGTGGGCGTATCTGCATGTGGGCGGGCCCGCCTGGAGACGGAGAGAGGAGCGGTGTCTCGGTTCCTAAAACCATCAGAAATATGTGCTTTCCGATGGTCTTAGGCGACCCCTGTGAAAGGGTCGTTCGACCCCCAAAGGGGTCGTGACCCACAGGTTGAGAACCGCTGCTGTACAGAGAGGAGTCTCGACTATAGTATGTCACAATGTTTTGGGAGGTGATGTCAAAAAACAAAATTTATAGATTATCAACTGTCTATCATCACACTGAGAAACATATACAGAGCTGAGGCAGACATGGGGCATGGGGCTTGAATTGATGATTACTACGAAAACAAAAAAGAAAGGTGATTATTATAAAGAAAAGAATATCACAGTATTCTATATGGCTCAGCTGTGACTATGTTCATAGTTATAATAATATCATATAGGAATGAATATTGATCTAATAATAAGTAAACAATAATAATACTGGAAAGAAGGGGCGACAGAATTCTTGTAGGCAATGGATAAGAAAAAGAATAGTCAAATCCCCCATTTTCCACAGTAAGAGTTCAAGAAATAACTCTTAAAACTATAAAATCAAGAAAGTGATATTATATCAAACATCAATTAGAAATATATAGGTAAACATTGAGAGAATCTACTAAAAGATTTAATGGCAACAAGATAAAAATGTAAACTGAAAATCACCTCCCCCCGCCCCCCCGTCCCCGCCACACGCACAGTGTTATTTTAATATTCATACCATCATCACTGTAATCAAATTAGCCAATCAGGTAGGCCAAAGAAACAGCTCTGGGAAAATCTTGCTGCTGTTATTGGGCTAGAAAACCCACATACTTATTTTTAGTTGACTAATTTTGAATTCCACTCTCTTTATTTTTTTCCAAAGAAATACTCTACACAGATGAAAGAATTATAATGGAAAAGACACTTCTGTGCAGATCCAGATCTTAAATAGCTCCTAATTAATGGAGAAGGGGAATGGAAGGGGAAGAGAGGAGGTTGATGTGGACACTCTAACTTCTGATAGTTCATTGCTTATTTTTCTGAGGATTTTATCCATATCAAGTGATCTCGCACACCCCACACCCACACACACTTTTTACACACACTTTTATTTTTTTTCCTTTTCAACTAACAGAAAAATGCCTTGGATAGATTGGATAGAGCTTATTTGCTCAGAAATCACTATGAACCAATGGTTTTAAATCCTATGAATAAATGTAGATGGAAAGATGCAATAATGCTAATAAAAACAAAGAAGCAATTCCCAAGGCAAGATTCCGAAATGAAATGCCTCATGACACATGTCTCAGCAATCTTTCCGTGCTAATCGCTGATGAATCCCACCTCCCAAAAACGGGCACCGAGCAGGCACCTGGACTCCCTGTTTCCCTCCCCAACAGGCCAGACTAGAAATAGAAGTAGATTTGGTTTCACATACACTTTTTCTAGTCAGAGGAGACTCATTCAGGCTGAGAGAGTACCCCATTCTGTGAAGAGCTTCCAAACGAAGCCAGGGTGTGGTGAACCATCCTGGAACTCCAAGTGCCGAAGAGAGATGCCCTGTGAGATCTTGCCATGCATCACACCCACGCGCTCTATTGTCATTAGCACGTATTAGACAATACCACCCCACCTTGCCATGCACTGGCATCTTCAATTAAAAAATCCTCCTGAGGTTTCCGTGTGAATATCTTACAAAGGGTAACGTGGAGGCCATTTCTTACACCTTCTGAGACCTTGTGCCACCTGCCATAGCTTCATTTGGATACAAAGTGAATAAAGGATCCAGGAAGGTGATGCAGGAGACCAAACCATGGGTCCATCTCACAAATGAAAGAGATCGCCAGACCTTTTAATATATACATAAAATATATAATATATTAAATATATATATTAATATATTATATATTTATATAAATATATATAAATATATATAAATATATATATATATATATATATATATATATATATATATATATATAAATATATATATATATATATATTTTATTTCGGCCATACTGTATTGCTTTACATTTTGGTATCTATTAAAATCCCTTTCCATTTTGGTATCTATTAAAACCCCTTTCCATTGTTCTAGCTAACCTCAAAAGTAACTGATCTCAAAAAATGTATCAGTTTGCTCATTCAGAACAAGTGATCAGATTAGAACACAATGCTGCCCGTGTACCATATTACCAACTAGAGGGAAAATAAGAAATGCCAGACAACATTTGTGAGCTAACATTCTGCTGGCATTTACTACAAATCTGAATTAGGAAAAGTTGGAACTTTCTATAAACTAAAAACATATAAGTGAGAATATTTAAAATTGTCATTGCATACCTAAGTTTCTAAGATGCAGAGCTCCTAAGAGGTCACAGTGCCAGGGCCCCCTCCCCTCCTATGAATGAGCCAAGCGCATCTACAGGACACTGGGAAACTGTTTATTCTCTAACGAAATCGATCCAGCCTCCACGTAAGATGTGACATTAGCCTCTAGTTACCTAGAAAGAAGGTAAATGGAATATACAGTGTAGAAACTCATTTTACTGTGAATTTTCCATAAAGGTTTCCTTATACTATGTAGCCTACTGATTGATACAGTAACATTTTAGGCTGTAAATAACAATCAGGAAAAGATGGTTTATTTTCCTTTGACTAATTTGTCAGTGAAAAAAGTATCTACTAAATTTGCATAATTTAGGCTTCCTAATACAATCTCAGTGTTAATCCACAGAAAAATAGAACTAATTATAACCCCATCTTCCACCCCTCAAAAAATTCTGGAAACAGGTCGTTCAAATCAGCAACCTTTCCCTACATAACCCTTACCCTAATTAATGACCATAATGACACAAAGGATTGGGATTCTTGCCAATTATTAGCTTCATCTCTGTGTTCTGTTTCTCAACATAGATTCAATAAACAATTCAAGACTTGCTGGAGTTTGAAAGCAAGAACTGAAGCCAAAACCCTGGGTATATTAAAACCATCCCTGCAACAATAACCAACTGGGGAATGAACTAATCATTCCTGTTGCTCCACTAAGCTCCTAACTGAGGAGGCTGGAAGCACAGCCCCCTCGGAAAGGAAGCCCAGGCTTAGCTAACGAGAGAAAAGTATTTACTGACCTTCAGGTACCCTTTGTTTCTGAGCTCCTGTGACATACCCTCTCCTGCCACATCACATGCCTCTCATTCCTCCACGCCAACATTTGATAGCTGAGCTTAGGATGGTGAATGGTGATGGGTGACTCATAACCCATCATTTATATTCCATTAGGGGAAAACAAGCAAGCTAGAATATCTGGTAACATGCTCTTGGCCAGATAATTTTCCGTATTTTCCCTTACCTGTGTTTTTTTTTAAGGTACCGATCAGGAGATAGTTGCTGAAGAGGAGGCGAATCTCTGTTATAATCACAATGTAATGGGAAATTCTTGAAACAGGAGGAAGTCTTTGCCCAAGAATCTGTCTTGCTCATACTTCATATATACTGTGATTAGACGACCCCTGTGTCCCTAAATCACTGCTCTAACGATCTGGCCGTTTGAGTCAAGTATACACCTGTTTGGACGCAAGGGGAAACTTGGAAAGGATAACATGCTCATTCAACAACTCGTTTGTGGGATTTAAAGTAAATTTATGATTCTTTCTAAGTGAAAGCCAGTCCGAGAAGAGAGTTCAATGTCAAAAAACAGAAAACAAAAACCACACTCAATAAAATGTGATGAACGATAGACGAAAGGATAGAACAAAGATACAGGCCACTTCCTCCGGAGCCAAGACGGAGTCACACGTGATGCACGGACCCCCCAACGCCAGACCCTCCAATGCAAGCTTCATGAACGGAAGGCTGATCTGCAAGAGGACGGTAGCTAGGCGAATTTCACACGGGATGCTTGACTTCCCGGAGGACGATGTGTAGTCTCATTTACACATGACTCAGCCCCAGACAACGAATGAGTGTTCTGGCCTGACGACTTTTCACAAATGAAACCTATGTCTTAATCTACCAGTAATGTCTGAGTGCACCGATTCCTTTCTGCTTTTCAGAAATATCTCCTTGCCCTTTGGTCACTGAACAAGAAGTATCCACACCTTCGATTGTCTAGTTGATTTAAGTGCATGCACGCCGACCAGTGTATGGCGGACTTTTCATCACAGAGAGAGCATTTCAGTGTGTGGACAGTTGTGAGACACACACAGTTTTGCAAACGCAACAGCCAGTTTTCATCCTTAGTTTCCCTCCCCTGAGAGAGCGAGAGAGCAGAGTTTATTCACCCAGCTTCCCTTGCAGCCAGAAGCAGCAATGTGGTCAGTGAAACCTAAGGGATGGTCAGTGAAACCTAAGGGACATTTGCTCAGGAAATTCTGAGATTCAATCTTATACTTAGTAATAGGAGAGAAAACATGAAGCCAGCTCCTGCCCCCATATTCCTTCTCCTAACGTTTGGGTGCTGAGGAAGAACACGAGGGCTGGAGCACAGAGAGAGAGAATGTCAGCACCCAGGGTTACAGAGAAAAATGGGGTGAGCTTGACCTTCTAACGACATCATTAACCTGATGAATCTATCCCCAGACTGCCGTAACGCTAATCTTCTTGGTATATGTGAGAACTCTAGACTTCTTTCCAGATGAGAGATCAATGGCCTCTGTTATTGAAGCTACTTTTTAAAACAATTGAATTTATTGGGGTGACAGTGGTCCATAAAACTATACAGGTTTCAGGATTACAATTCGACCACACCTCACCTGTACTGTGTGTTTACCACCCCAAGTCAAGTCTCCTTCCATCACCCTTTATCGCCCCTTCACCTTCTAAGACCCTTACTTGCTGCACAAAGCAAGTGATTGGTTTAGAAAGGGGGAGGCATGAGCCGATTTGAACCAGCACAACACAAGGAGAGAATTCCTCTGGGCTCCTGAGTACAAGAATCTATCAGCTGTGAACACTGAGGCATGTCTCTTTAATGACCGCTAATAGCCATGAGACCTTGACATGTGCCAGCCTGAGAACGAGCCAACACACTAAGAACGGCCGAGAGGAGAGGTGGAAAGTGCCCACGTCCTTGATGACATTACTGAGACATTCAGTCAACTGACTCTGTCCTCTGCACTGAATCCTGGCTTTCTGTCACGGGAGATCATTCATCTGTTTAAGGTTTAAGCACATTTTATTTTGTGTACCATGGCAGGTCAATTACATCGACAGTCTCAATGAATGGCATCACGGGAGCCACGCTCTTTGCCTTGTGACTTTGCAGGATCTGCCCACTCTGACTGTAGTCAATAGAAAGTGACAACGTGATGGTGTGCTGGTCCGGAGCCTAGACTGCAAGAGACCTTGAGTGTCTCTGCTGTCTCTCAGAATTCTCCCATTGTCATGACGACCAGCCTGGTTCAACGTGCAGAGGATGACATCCCACCTGGAAGAGAGCCTCGCGGTCTCCGTGAAGGCCATCCTCGTCTACGGCTAGCTGACGCCCAAGCATGAGAGCGAGCCAAGCAGAGATCAGCAGAACGGCCTAGCCAACCTCCAGCTGACCAGAGACACGAGAGAGCTCCCATCGGCCCCGCTGACCCGCAGAGTCACGAGCAATCTAAGTGTTCACTGTGCGAGCCTCTGAGTTTGGGGTGGTGTGTTACGGACCAAGAGCTAACTGATCCAGTTACTTGTGTTACTCATGGACGAAAGCATCCCAGCTGCCAAAGCAAAAGAAGCTGGAAAGAAGCAGGATGTCCTGCGGTGTATTTGGAGCCGTCAGGACATCTCTGAAAAGTTTTAATGAGGGACATTTTCAGACTTGTATTTTAGACAAAAGTATCTGGGCATGGATGTGGAAGATAACATTGAGCCCGATGAACATGATCTACAAAGAGGTATCTGAGCAGAGAAAAGGAACAGAAGGTAGAGCGGAAGGTAGAAACTGCAGAGATTTCCCGAGTCCCAGACACGTCAGGCAGGATGACCTGCAGCCTGGGTCACGTGCTCAAGGTGAGACGCCCAGACCAACAGGATCACCATGACCTGAAACCCACAAATGCACATTTTCAACCCACTGCCAGACCTAGGGAAACTGGGGACAGGTCCCAGCAATCTGTTTTCACAAGCCCTCCAGGGGGTTAAAGCCCTCCAAATGAATGCTGAAGTTTAAGAATCACTGCCCTAAGTAAGCCCTGGGCAAGAAGCTGTTAAAAATGTCAATCTGTTAAGGACGCCGGTACCTTCCTTAGATCATCTTTAGCACAAAGGATAGAGCCGAAATGTCAGCAGTTTTGTGAGGTGGGACCTCTTAGCCTACTGATACAAGGCTTGTTCCCAGGATTACTCTTCTGGATTCGAATTTCTCAGTGGCCAGGTTTCAGCAATTGACATGACATCCCCCCCCACTGGTTCTGAGCTTCTGTTATAACATGCCTCACGGGAGTGAGTTCTTGAACCACAAGCAGAGATTGGGGTTTTTCTAAACCACAAGCAGAGGTTGGAACACGGAATGAATATATGTGGACAGAGAAACCTGAATTTACGAGACCACCAGATTGATGATCTCGCTCACCTCAAAGGGACCCAGGTTAGGTCCTTCATCTTCTGGCTGGGGAGGGTCACTCACATCCTGAACAGGCCTGTTGTTGAGACACCCTCCACAGAGGGCCTGTCGTGAACCCCATAATTAATATACCAGGTCTTACCCCATCTGAAACTTTCTGGAGATCTGTTGACTTCTCCGTTTTCCTAAATTCTGGGGTCTGCAGATATGGCTATGAGGGGACTTGCAAGAATTAAAGTCTTCAATGCTGCCAACTGTGATGATTTCAGGAAAAATAACATAATGAGTTGTGAGGAAATGCTGGTGACGAAAGGGGAACATCTGTCTGCTAAGCTATTCTAAGCATCCTACGTCACGGAAGAGAACGTAGGGACTCTTCTCTGCAGGAGGAACTAAGAATTGTGTTGGGAAGAGAAGGGGCACACTCGGTAGTCAGAACTCTCAGGCAGCAAATCATCGACCGTGGGGGCCAACACAAGTCCCATCTCTCCGCTCTTGGACCTAATGACCCACTGTTTTAGCACCAAATCATAACGGGACAAAACATAAGGAAAGCTTGAGTGACCTCCGAGGATGGTCAATAAAACTGGGTCACATTGTCTCGAATCTAGACAAGCCTCTAACCCTCTGCACTCACACAAACACAAACCTGGCTGCAATCCTTTTTCAGAATGTTGATTATGTTGTAAACTGGAAACCGAAACTGGAAAAACAGTTGGTTCATCTAGTACAGTCCAGAAATGGGAAGGTGCCTTTCACCTAATGGGCTTCCACGGCAAGCCAGTGACCCAACGAGTGTGGAATGTTGACATCCCTTGTGCGGACAGACGGTTCAGGACTGTAGGTAGGGCCCGTTACAAAGGTCTTGCATTAGTGTTAATATTATTACAGTAAAGAGTCAGCTAAGGTTCCACTTCCGCACTTTGCTTCCCTCATCTGTAAACTAAGAATTTTGATAATGGTCGGTAACAATATCACATGAGTTAAAAATATTGCCTGATCCATAGGAAATAACAGACGTGTAGCTATGATGAGTGTTATTGCATTGTCGGCATCACTGTTATTACTACTACTTAGTTTTGTGTTGGTGAACGTATGTGAATAGTTACGAAAGGTATTAGGAAAGACTGAACAGGACTCTGTGCCTGGGATGGCTCTGTTGTTCCAAGCATGGCTGGGCCTCATCCCGCAGTTCCACGTGGTGGAAACGGGGGTTCAATCCCACCGGCGACTCTGAGAGACAGCATACAACCCAGTTACCCCAAACGAGAGGAGGTGGAGCTACCGTATTGCTCCCCTGCTCCCTTCTGTGACTGGGCGTGAGGGCTGTTCCCAGGGTTTTCCACTCCTGGCATTTCCACGGCACCTGGCATATGAGCAGCTCAAGCTCCAGTGTCCAGGGACCTCCCTCAGACAGAGTCACAGGCAGTCTCGATGGGAAGCTATTAGCAGATCCCATTTTCCAGAGGGTGCAACCATATCACCAACCCATGTGCTCTTGTGCATCGTGACTAGAACGCATACACAGCCAGAAGGGGTCTGCACTGGTTCAGCCCACCGTGTCCCTGATGTTGCACCCGCCCTGGAGTTCTGACAAAATTCAGACCACACTCGTCTCAAAAGAAATGTCTGTCTCACTTGATTTCCGAATCCAGGAAGTAAGTTACCGACATGGGACATGCTTCCCCTGAGGATTTCACAGTTAGCACAGCAAGCGACCGTGTCTCAAGAATAACTTGGTTTGCTCGAGGCCAGATTACAGTTTCTAATTCTGTGCTCCAGGGATCAGCAAGTCTCTGAGTAAGCTCCAGCAGAGTCCCTTGAATGAAGCATCCACACAGATGTAGCGGTGCTGCCATGTAACAGGCTCAAACATGCCCATGTTTCAAGGAAAGACTCAGTGCATTCCCGCAAAACGAGCTACCCCAATTCACAATCAGAAAGAAAGTCTCCAAGTAAGAGGGGACGGAGTGATGACTTCATGGAACAAAGGGTTTTGAGGGCAGGGAAACTACCCTGCATGGTACGATGATGCTGGATACATGTCATTAAGCATTTGTCAACTGCCCGTCCTCGTCCATAAAGAGGAAGTCCCCAAGGCTTATATCCTAATGGGACCAAAGGGTGTGCACAGGTGTGTGTCGGGGGATGGGGGGTAGGGAGGAGGGAATATAAGGCTGTGTGTGTGAGACACAATAAAAGTGAAGTTCCCACAAGCCAAAGAGTTGCACTGTAGGTTTTTCGATACTTTTACTTCCAGCCGAGGATACATTTATTTTAAGACCGGCAGATAGAAATGTTCATGTCTCTGGTTGAGGCAAGAAAAAAGTTAGTATTTCATCTTGAACGGATCCAAATGCAAATAGTGCTTGACACCCAGAAAAGAAGTAACCCAGACAGAGTTTACCTAGAGGGCCAGAAAGACCCAGCCGAAAATAAAGTAAGGACCTATGAAATATCCATCTTGGGAGAAGCCAGTCCAGACGACTCAGATCCAGAATCTCACAGGGGTTTAGTCAACGGACCCAGACAGACAAAGAGATACAAGCAGGTTCCTGGGAAGGCTTGAGAGCTAATGTTCTAGAACTCAGCTTTAGGGGACTTTTACTTTTTGTATGCTTTTCAAATGATATAATGAATATTCTTTGTATTTTTAAATGAAACAGCAAGCCATGTGGATTACAGAAAAATGAGAAAAAAAAAGATAAAGGGTAGATCATGAAAATCTCCTACAATCCCACCACCCAGCTTTAACCACTGATAGTATTTTGATGTGTGCCTTTGCTGGGATTCTCTGACTACATATACTTTTAACAGAAGTCACTGACCATAATATTTTGTAAACTGTTCTTTGCTGAACGCAGTAGAGGTTCAAGAGCAGAAAAACGTTCCGTGAACTTGAACTTGTAATCTCAACGTTGACTTGGGTTCAAGGACTTTAGGAGAAAATACAGAGTACACGTTCATGTGTTTTATTCACATACCATCTTTGTTAACATCTTATTGGAAAGTTAAAAATTTTTTTATTTGGCCACAAAATCAATGGCCTTAGAAGCCTCTGTTCTGCCTCTGCCTCCGCAGACTTTCCCCCAGCTCGCTCCTTTTCTTTCTCTCCCTCGGTCCAGCGCCTGCTTCTGGTCCTCCATGATCCTTTCCGCCCTCCCCAGCTCTCGCTCTTAGCTCTCCCCAACCTTTCCTCGCTCGAGACGCCAGTTCCCCAGCTAGCAGCTTGGACTACACACGAGGAAGGGACCCGTGTCTGGCAGTTTCAACTTGCGTTACGGTGAAGGCTTGTTTTCCATTGCGTGTTCCGCGCCGTGTGCCATACCCACCGGGCCATTCTGCCAGGTGAAATACCAGCGCTCGCCGATGGGGAAGATGGTCCATCCGGAGGCAATCAGCTCCGCCGAGAAAAGGGAGAAAGAAAAACATGTGTGGTTTTTCCCGCCTTCACCTTGGCAGAGAAAAATGGATGTAAATCTGGGGCTGGGGGTACAGCCTTCAGAGTTCTGGAAGATCAGCACAGCTAGCCTGAGCCAAGAAAGAACACATGGTACTTGTGTGTGGTAGTGACACCAAGAAAAATCACTTTGAGGCGTGCGTCTGACCATTTAACTGCCGTGGGCACGGGCCCAGCTTTCTCCCCAAGTCAAATGGAAAGGGTTGGAGGAAGCTGATCTTTTTTTTTTTTTTTTTTTCTGTCCACTTTTACCATACTGAATGCCTGACAGCCATTTTACTGTGTTTACAAATTATGAAAATTCTGGGCAGCTAATTATGAAAGTCTTGAGAAGTCAACGGAGAACGAACTCTTGGAGCAAGCTAAGGCAGAGAACAGACTGCAAAGTCCTTGAAAAATGAGCTGCCTGCCCTCCGCTTCTGCCAGTAAAGTCAGGCATTCCAGCATATTGCTATGCTGATCTGAAACCCCAAAGAAAGAAATCAATAAAACTCCTCGAGAAGAGTAAGGGAAGAGGCAGGTCATCAATACCGGGCAGATTCGTGTCTACGATCTATACATTTCTCTTCCAATGGATCAGAAGCCAAAAAAAAAAAAAAAAAAAAAAACTCCAGGGGAAAAATATGAAAAACAAGTTTTATAACTTAAATGAGAGGTGATAAATTTTAAGTTCTCTGTAAAAAAAGGCACAGCCTTTCTTCAAGTTTGACCTTGCTGTTTTCACACCATCTGGAAAGAAAATCTAGTTGTCTTTCCCCATTTGTTTTATGTGGAATAAAATTAATGCCTGTGCAGTAATAACAGAAAGAATATAAGTACGTTCTAGACTGATTATGAAGTGGGTTCGACTGCATGATATATCATAACAATTTAACAAATGTTGGTTTTTCTACAATGCCGCTCTTTCTTGCAGATTTCTTTAGCTATTTTTTTCGGTTAAGCAGATCTGTACAAAATAGTTACTGTCATTCTCCCTGTGTAGAAAACATGAGTTGTGGCAGTCAGGTTGGGCTGGAGATGATAAAATAATTCTGGAACACAGCTATTTTATTATCTAGTCCTAAGATCTTCCAATCAGAAAATGAAGCTTTCTGAGTTTAGGTAACGCCGTAATGCTGACTATATTTCATATTACAACTTGACAGACGTGTGCTGTGAGACGATTAGTGCAGTGCACGAAAATCTGAAGTGCATTTGTGTGGCGTTGTTAGAAGCACTGCCTGACTTATGGTGTGCAGTGAGAGTCTCATGTGTGGATCTGACATAAACACGCACCTTAAATGGAGAATCTTGTGATAGTCGTGATTTCACTTATATGTGGAATCATGAACAAAATAAACGGATGGACAAAATAGATCCAGAGACACAGAAGCATGGAACAGACTGACAAACCTCAGAGGGAAGGGGAGGTGGGTGTGTGGAGAGATTAACCAAAGAACTTACAGGCATATATGCATAACCAAAGGACACAGATAAAGACCTGAGGGCGGAGGGGTGACAGTGGGGTGGGCAGGGTCATTGAGGGGGAGGGGGGACATCTGTAATACTTTCAATACTAAAGATAAGTTTTTAAAAAGATATTCTACAATAAATCCTGCCATTTTCTCATTCTTCTTGACCCTCATGGAGTTGTAAATAAGAGAGCAAGGGTTTTACTAACTGATAAAATGTGAAGTATGATCACATTTTCAACTTCCCTGCTGTTTGCGCCCCTCCGAAATAGGCTACGCTCAGGTCCTGAGCTCCCTTTCAATAGCGTAAGCCAAGAAATTTACAAAGTTTTCCTGACTTTCCATTGGCAGAGAGCTTTATGAAAGCTGTGATTTATATCAAGCATGGAAAGGCAAGGAACACACACATTAATACCTGTGAAAGGGTGAAAAGAAAAAAGGGAAAGCTATGAAGTGAACTCTCCATGCACATGCTATTTGACTGAAATACACAGCACCGTGCATAACGTACACCTTAAACTCTGCAAGTACCCTCCATGCAGCATCTACATAGACGCGGACACCTATCACCTGAGCACTCTTGGAACTGCGACATCACCTAAACAACATTCAGTGTTATGACAAAGGCCAATTACACTGCAGCCTGCCGTACTGTGTTGTTATAAAAGCCCGGCAACTTTTGTGTTGTGACATTGCTCGTTCTCGGGGAAGCCATACTGTCTACCAGTGCCCGGATTCTTCGGGGATCTTCGAAGCCCTTCTTCTTCGTCATTCCAGCTCTGGAGATTCTCCTCTGAACACAAGCTTGAAGAATCCACACTGGACACCCGAACGCTCGCCCGTTCTCAGTCTTCAGGCATTCTCCCCCATTCCACGGCTCGTCCAGATCCCAGTGTGTCAACCCGCCGCCCTGCTAGCTCACTGCAGAAAGCACGTCAACCACGTCCGAAGCTTTGACGTGACTCAAAACAACCGGGGACGTATCTAAAACAGGTTGCTGTCTTTGGCATGCGCCCTCCCTCCTCCGCAATTTCTGCCTGCTCCCTTTCCTTCCAGAGCTCATCCCTCTGGACTATGGATACAGAAATCAAATGAGACTTAGAAAAAATGGTGACACAATTTGGTGTGTGGCCACTAATGATGGTTGTCATATTTATTTATTTAAGCAAGCTACTAATTTGGAAATTAGAGTAAAAAGAGAGTCAGTCACAGCAGGGGGGGGGGGAACCTGATTCTTCTTGGATGCAGACATTTCTCAGTATTTTGTCACAAGCTGGCTATCGCCCACTGATGTTTGCCTCTGCTACTATTAGTTACTCGATTTTGATAGATGGAGACAGTATTCGAGTATTGGAATATAATCACCATCTTCCTCCTTCAGGCTAGACATGCTAAGCCGAGCAGTCTGTCTGCGTTTAATTCCAAAGGAGTACAAGGTGAAAACAGTCTGGTTAAGTTAAAAAAAAAAAGTGCCAAATAAAAGAGCAGGTTCGTCAGTAAAACTCGGGAGCGCCTGATAGACCAAGACAGGATGTCTCTGTCTCCTGCTTGCTCTCTCTGAAAAGGAAGCATTCCATGGAAGGAGGCAGCTCGCGGCCTCTTTTAAACTCGCCTTAATTCAGTTATTTTACACTCTTTCTGCTAAGGTATAATTTAGAAATCAACAGGGCACATCTGCCCACATGGAAACTTCTTGAGAGCCTGGGACCGGCCCAAGAACGCCGTGTATCCTATCATCTGCTGTCTAGCAGCCCTGGAAAGGTACCTGCTAGCAAACACCCCTTTCAGCAAGCTCAGCGGCACAAGGCGGAAAGGATGCTGTCTGAGGGCGTGGAAACCATCTGGAAGCCAGCACGCCCATCACTCCGTGGGGATAACCGCGAGCCTTCAAACAGGGTTTCTTTCTTTGGCTTGCACCATGACACCCTGATGGCTTGGAATGAGATCGATATTGCCTTTCAGTGCATCACATTTTATGTGCAATTGCTCGGTACTAAAATATACAAATTTTCATCGCGATTTGAAAATGGATGCCTCCCTGGCCAAGGCTCCCCTGAGTATAGAAGCCGTGTTAACACATTTCCTGACATACCTCCAGCGTGTTTCACAGGATTCAGCAAGCTTTCTCTGTGTAGGGCAGCTTAATAAATGTTTTAGGCTCTGTAGACCATATGGTCCTGTTGAAACTACTCAACTCTGTGTTTGTGGTACAAAAGTCTGCCCACCTCGGGTCTAGAGCGCTGTCTGGCATCCAGTAAGCACTTAGTAAACGCTCTGCTGATTAGGAATGAAACTGATGCCAGCTACTCTCTCAGAGGGTTTGGCTTTCAATGACATCAGACTTTCATTCTTACCTGACTGCATTAGGGTGGGTTAGTAACAAGCTACTATCTAGACTGGGGAAATAATTTTTTTTTTTTAATTGTGCTCAATACCCATAGGTCTGAACACGATATATAGCATCGTACGAGGATGAGGCAGTTTGGGGGCTAGACAGTGCCAACCAACATACAATCAAAAATGGAAATACCGGTGAAAGAAATGGAAATGGTTACTGATTGTCCTCAACTATGTGCCTCCATAGACACGGCTTCCTTTTCTTTCTCTTTTTTAATTTTTTTTCTTTATTGATTTGAGAGAGAGAGAGGAAGGGAGAGGGAGGGAGAGATAGAAACATCGATGGGAGAGAACATCGATTGGCCGCCTCCTGCACGTCCCCCACTGGAGATTGGGCCCACAACCTGGGCATGTGCCCTGACCGGGAATCGAACCGGTGACCTCTTGGTGCATGGGTCAACGCTCAACCACTGAACCACACTGGGCAGGCACCACTTCCTTTTCTTGTTCTCTCCTTCATTCTCTGTTGTTCTCATTTTCCTTCGTCATCTTCATTGTCCCCTATTATTTTCTTCCATTCCAACAGCACTGCCTGTATATAAAATCATCGCATGAAGATGTTTCCTCGGGGTATCTCTTCTGTAATCTTGTTCCTCGTCTCAGCTCCAGCCCCTTTGCCAGCACCAGCTACTGCAGATGACCTCGTCTGCCTTCCCCTTACAACACGGAGAAAACAAATATGTCCCGAGCCCCCTTCAGACCCCTTCCCAATGTCTCTGCTGTTTCGGCCTCATTCTCTCCTGTCTTTAAGAAATGTGCACCTCCTTCCTTTATAGTTCAAGTTTCCCCCACAATTCTTGAGTTCATGCTTTCTAGTCTCCTCTGACTTGGTACACGCCAAGTCAGTCATTTCTTGTGTCTTTTTCTATAGTCAACGCTTCTATCTCTCTGGCTTCTTTCCTTTAACCCACAATAGTATATTCAAGTCTCCTTTATTTCAGAAATTCCAAACAGTTGTTAAGTCGGTATCTTCTGTCTCCTTCCTTAATCTCTTCCTCCAATCTGCTAAACTCTTCTTCTTGGGTCTGTGCTGGGCCCATCTCCTTTCTCATGGCGTTTAGTACGGGCTATAATCTGATGATTCCCAAATCTGTACCCCACCCTGATGTTTTTCCACAGTTCAGATCTGAATGTCCAATTCCACAGAATATTTCCAAATGCAGAGTGTGCTAACGTACTGACTCAATGTACCCTAAAATTAACTGATATAATTCTCCCCAAACTTCCTCCCCACCTTCTTTCTTCACACCTGCTTTTACCTCTTTTCCCAGGACAAAATCAATCAACAGGTCTTCCCAGTGCTGTCTGTTCATGCAATGTATGTACTCCCTTTTCCTTTTACCGTGCCCTAAATTGTATCTCATTCTTTTCTTATCTGGCTCCCCCTCACAAGAGATTTCTCACTGGTGCCCTAAGTTCATGGCCCTGCTTTCCCAGGACATCATCACACTGCTTTTAGAGTCATTGGTCTAACATGTGGTTCACACCATAGTATACTCTCTTCAAAACACTAGTAATACCATGCCGTCCCTTACAGTGTGACCTAGGATCTCTGTATCCATCAGAATTCAAGGTGATCTCCAGGGGGCCACCCAGTGACTCATTTTACCCATTCATCCATTACTGCAACCACACTGATCTAGCCTCCTCACCTGATACTATATAAATGATTATTTCTCATTAAAATATGCTTTCTATGGAATAAGTTTTATAAAATAGGAAATATAATAGCATACTTCAAAATCTGCTAGTTCCTTTGTTTGCATATAACCTCCCTCTCCTTCCGCACACGTGGAACGCTTTCTCTACCGTTTAATAGTCTGATTTTTCAATGATTGCAGATAATTCATGTTTCTAAATAAGTCAGATAATGGTTATTATATAACCTTTAGAGAATCCATTAATGAGTTAGGTGAGCCGATAACATGAGGTCACGCTTGCACTTTCTTGCTTAGTCTTGACACATAGCAATGGGTTGTTTCTATCAGCAGCATCATCGTCATCATCGTCTCATCATGACTCAGATGGTCTGATACTTTTTAACCAATATCTTCTTGGTGGGCCTGCGCTTTCCTTTCAGTTGATCTGTCGTGCAAAAGTTGTGATAATATCTTGTGTAGATACACAAACAGATTTCAGATTTTTGTTAAAATTCTTTCTTCAAGATACATTTCCCAAAGCAGAATTGTGAGGTCAAAGAATATGAATAACATGAATATCTCTGTTACGTTACAAATACTCACACCTCACTGGTAACTCATATTCACTATCCTGCTTCCTTAGCTTACAATGCCACGCCAACCAAACACTCTCAGACGTATCTTTCTTTCCTCCCTTCCTCCTCCCCTCCTCCCCCTTCCCTCTCGTAAGTGAGATTACAAATACAAAGAAGACAGTTGAGAATAAAGTCTCAGTTTTCCATCACAGTAGCATAGCGCCCAACACTCTATGGCAAAGAATGAGACCTAAAATTCATTGTTAGCACTAAAAAAAAATGTTCATTTCCTATCATAGAATTTATGAATAGGAAAAAAAAACCAGTAAACATGAACAGGTCTACACTATGGGTTTAGCATAAAATATTTCCTGTCTGGAGGAAATCCTAAAAAAATTAAGTTAAAAGGATGAATTAGTAGTACCTAAATGCAAGTAAGCTTACTCCCTTGGAGCCTTTCAGAGTACTGCTTACTCCATCATGAATGTGATTTCTCTTCCTAGCAGGCCACCCACCGACTCCAAAGGTCTATGAGGACTCCAGATAAATGAATCTGTTGCCTTCTGGTCTAGGACACTGGGAGCTCCATATTGATTTCCTGTGAGTGGTTTTTCATGTTTTTTTTTTTTTTTCTTAAATGAAAAGGTAAGAACACTAAGTAACTATGCGGGAGACAGACATTTGAAAAGACTTCACT
Source organism: Tadarida brasiliensis (assembly GCA_030848825.1). NCBI lineage: Eukaryota > Metazoa > Chordata > Mammalia > Chiroptera > Molossidae > Tadarida > Tadarida brasiliensis. Next base: position 59,376,574 of record CM061273.1, read on the forward strand.
CTAGTTAAGCCATCAGTTTTCATGTGTTCAGGCATTTCAGAAAAAAATCTGGATGAAGGAAGAATAAATACCAGTGGTTACATCCACATGTCCTCCGGGTGATGAGAGCTATTGCCGAACATCCAGCCAAGCCCACGGGGAAAATACCACGTTGATTTGAACATGGCACCGAGCTGAGCTCCACCTCTCAATGCGTAGCTCCCTGGTGAATTCAACGATTGAAGACTGCGTGCGTGCACAGAAAGACGGGTTGGCTCTCCCTCCCGGAGCTGCTGACATTCTCTTCCTGAGGCCCCAGGAGACAGCTGCTCCTTTGGGAAACTTCTGGAAATAGAACGCTGTGCTCTGAGCAGAGAAGATACATGGGCTCCTATTTTTGAGCACATGAAAGAACTACATTCTATATAGTGCATGAAATATCAGTTTGGCGAGCGCCATCTAAAGCTAAATTGATCCATATGATTGGAATTTTGCCCAGACCCTTTAACCAAAGAGGATAAAAAAAAAAAAAAAAAAAAAGCATCATTTTGAAATTAGCATTATCAATACGGTAATACATTTTGAATGCTAGTTGGGCCTGACATAGGAAGTGATGTAATAACAGTGCTTACTGCTCCTGCCCCTTGAACAGGAAATATTTTCCTTGAGGAATAGAATACTTGAAAACTGCAGATTGCGTTTTAATATTAACCAGATTTCTACATTAAACATGATTTCCGAGAACAATTTGATTTTTCTTTTCTCTCTCTCTCTCTCTCTCTCTCTCTCCCCCCTCTCTCTCTCTTCCCCCCACGGCGCCCCTCAAGCAAGTGATCAGAACTGTGTTCAACCACGGGCAGCTCCTGGAATGGACCCAGGGCTGCCTGCAATTTAAATGTCAAACTCGGTGCTGCTGAGCTGCGGAGAGTCTCACTCAGCCACACGTGCCACTCATTGCTGCCCTGGTGAGAGTTATTGTTTCTTGATGCGCGTTCAGATTGCTACAAATTCTCTCCCGGTTTCTCTGATTGTCTCCAAGTGTGGAATTTCAAAGCCTGTTTCTTCTTCCCTGTATTTAAGACAAGTAAGTGTAATCACCTCCTGGAACAAGCAAGGAGCAGCAAGAAAATTACCAAACCTGTTTTAAATTTCGAGAGGAGGAGAAAGTAGGTTTTTTTGGGGGGCTCCTAGAACTAGTTTCTGCAACTAACTGCAGAGTCAAAAAAAAAAAAAAAAAAAAAACCCAAAAAAAATCTTTTTTTTTTTTTTTTAACTGGCTAAACATATCTATCCCCAGTGGACATATACATAGGAATTCTAAGCTACCAAAAATGGCCTCTCTCAGGGAAGATTTGACAACAGTGACAGCCCCTGATTGGTTAATGGAAGCACTTCGGGATTTATCCGTTTTGATTGCTATCGGCTTTGGCAGCCAGTAAAATCGTGAAATAAAGATAATTGAACCGCAGTTGTGCAGGGACAGGGAAGGGTGTGGAAGGACTGCCACAAGTAACGTGCTGTCGTTTTTGATTTGTTGAAAGCAGATGGCTGTGAACTCGGGGCCACAAAGGAGGATACATAAGGAGACCAAGAATGTAGAGTTGCAAGGTAATGAACCAAAAGCATGGGTATTTGGGGCATGTAAGGGAATACATGGGGATAACTGTAGCCTCATAAGATAATCAGGGTTAAATGGTTATAAACAGCATTTTAAAAATCATTTTATATAGCTAAGTAAGAATTTCTACTAAAATGGGTGAAGTAAGATATCAGGAAAACTAAAAACTACCCCGGAGTCTCTCTGAGGGTCTAGGAATACTTTACCTCATTCTCCACCCCCAGAAACAATTGTGGTGTGATGGGCAAAGGAATCCATGAGGCAAAGGTACCAGCAGTCATCGACTTTCTTCGACGAAGAAAGCAACCATGGGCAGTAGCGGCATTTGCCTGAAAGGGCACACCACCCTCCCGAGCAGTGGGATTTTACTTTTCTAGCAGGGAGATGAGTTTGAGTCAAGATTAGAACTTCAGAGAGAAAAACAGCACTGTTTTATAGCTCTTTATTTCAACCTAGCACAAATGCCTGAGAATTGCATAGTTACCCTTTCTTTAGCCATCCTACGTCTAGCTTTACACAGGACGAAAGAAATCTAACATTTGTAAAAAGGAAAAGAAAACCTGCCTACTCTATTACTATATGCTGGGCTGTCTGTTGTCTATGTTCAATGTCATGATATCTTACATCTAACCACCTTATGAAAGAGAGATCATCTCGGTGTTAAAAGTAAGAAAACAGGCATAAGAAGGTCAAGTATCTCTCCTAAGTTCAGAAGCAGGAAATATGTGTGTGTGTGGTAGTAAGTCACAGAAGCAGATTTCGAGCTCAAGGCTGCTTGTCTCAGAGATCAGTGTTTTTAGTTTGTTTGTTTGCACTGTGTTACCTTTACTACCTAATCTGCTCACAGTGTGACCTGGTGTCCGTGTTATCAATAATGACCACTGGGCTCTCTGCCTGCGCCAGTGCACTGACACAGTGTGGACCCACAATGAGCCTTGTCCCTTAATATCCATTCCCTACGCCAGTCAGCTCCTCAGCTGGCAGGCAGTCCTGTCTCTGTGCCTACAGGCCAAGTCCTCTGCAGGCACCCTGCTCCGTTGACTGCGAACCTGCGTGCACATAACACAACAGCTTTCCAAAATCACCGTCCATCTTCCCTCTACATTAGCAGTTTCTGCAAAGTATAGATCAACACTCCCAAGGGCTGCCTCTCACCCGACTTTTCCACCCGTGGCTCCCTCCGCACACAGCCCCAATGAGAAAGACTTTATTTTAACTCAAAAGCGCCTGGTACCTGTAGGTGAGGTCCTATCAGAGCTCCTATCAGAACTTCAGATAGAAATGTAGTGGTTTGTTTTTCAACTGTTGAAAAAGCTTCAAGAAAATCTGACAGAAGTGAAAGGGGAAAAAAAGACAAGTGCATCGTTATACTTAAACAGTTCAGTGTTCCCCTCCCAATACTTGGTAGAATACACAGATAGAAATTCAGTGGGTTGACATAACAATCAACCAATTTAGTTTCAAGAAAAATACAAGCGAAACCCACAGAGTACAAACTTTTTACGAGTGCGCATGGACGATTCGCTGAGACAAACTCTGTTTGGCTCTAAAATAAGTTAACAAGGATTGAAATCAAACAGCACATGTTCTCTGACAAAAATGGAGCTAAGTTAGGAAACAATAATAAATATTTCTGGAGTAAAATAAAATATTTGGAAATTAAAGAACATAGTTCTCAATAGTTCGTGGAGAAAAACATCACAGGCTATAGTAAATATTTCTAGTTGAATAAACATGAAAATAAAACATATCAAAACCTGAAAGATTCAGCAAAAGGAGTGCTTGAATGAAATAGGTAGTTTTAAGGGCTACCTATTTAAGTAGGTAGTTTGGAAAAAGAAAGAAAGGTCCAAAATCAATGATGCAAGCTTCTACCTTGGGAATGGGAGGAGGAGGAGGAAAAAGGAAAGAGCAGGAGACCTGGAAGAGGTAGAGGAGAGAGAAGGAGCAGGATGGGGAAGAGAGCAAGTTAAATCCCACACTGGTAAAAGAAAGGCAATAATGAAGATGACAGCAGAAAGCAATGCCATAGAAAATGCAGAAATGATACAGAAAAATCAATACCACCATAGCTAGTTTTTTAAATTATTATTTATTATTATTAATTTTTTTGTTAACCCTCACCTGAGGATATTTTTCCATTGATTTTTAGATAGAGTGGAAGAGATGGAGGGAGAGGGAGAAAAAGAGAGAGAGAGGAGCGAGGGAGATAAAGACAGAGAAACATTGATGTGAAAGAGACACATCAACTGGTTGCTTCCTGCATGACCCCAACTGGGGCCGGATATCGAAACCGCAACCCAGGTTCATGCGCTTGACGACCAGGAATCAAACCCACGACCCTTTGGTCCAAGAGCTGACACTCCATCTGCTGAGACAAACCAGCCAGGGCCACAGCTAGTTTTTGTTTTGTTTTGTTTCTTAATGAATAAAACTAGTAAGTATCGATCCCAATCACTAAAATTTACCCAAATCAGGAATAAAACGGGAAATCACTACATAGTTTTCAGATATTAAAGGCTCATAAGGGAATATTATGAATAAGTATGTTAACAAATTTGAAAACTTAATTGTAATGGACTAATACTTTGAAAAACAAAGTTGCCAAAACTGATATAAGATGAAATAGACCACCTAAATAGCCTGCTAGCCACTAAGTAAATTGAATTTGTAATTATCTTTCCCAAAAGAAATTTCCAGATTCATATGGCTTTACTGGTGACTTCTATGAGATTTAAGAAATAAATAAAACTAATTTCATGCAAAATATTTCAGAAAGAAAATAGGTAAACAGCATTTTCTAAAACATTATATAAGGCAGATATTGCATTGATAATAAAACCACAAAAGAACAATGGGAGAAAGAAAACTTTGATCATTTTTCTTCACAAATGATACAAGCAAAATTTCCAAACAAAATTTCAACAAATCAAATTTAGAAATATGTAAACTTGATGGTATATCATCATCAAATGGATTTTATCCCAAAAAATGTAAAAAATGAATTTTCAAAACCCAAGTGATATAATTCACTAAAAGAGAAATAAAAACCTGTGACCGTTTTAATAGATGCAGAAAATAAATTTTACACAATAAAAATATTCATTTATGATAAATCATCTGAGCAGAATAGGAATAAATGGGAACTTCCTCAACTTTATAATGAATATATATTAGAATACAATAGTAAATTAATAGTTTTTTAATAGTAAAAGATGAAATGTTTTCTACCCAAATACAGAAACAATGTAAAAGTGTCCGTTCTGACCATTTCTACTCCACGTTGTACTGGAATTCCTAGCCAATGTCATAAGACAAGGGGAAAAGGCACACAGATTGGAAAGGAAGAAGGAGCTCTCTTTACTCATCGATGACATGATTGTATACACAGAGCTTCCAAAGAAAATCTACAATGAAGCTATGAGAACTTAAATAGTGAATTTACCAGATTCACATTGTATAAGGTTAATATAATAGATTCCTATAGTGGGCTATAGTTTCTATAATGAATGTCAAAGAACCATTGAAAAATAAACTTAAATTATGGATGAATATTTTATACAGCTATTTTTTCACATACTCGTATGGTCTTTAGGGGAGAATCAAGAGATCTAGATAAATACAGATTAGGCGAGACATCCTTTCCTGAAGGTAATTGAGCCTGCTCCACCATGAGTACCACTGGAAATCCCAATAATATAGACATTACTCTTATAGAAAAGTTGAAAATGAGATACAATGACAGGCCCATGTTACTAACTATTAGGAAAGGTAATATCATTTCCAGGTTATTGAAACTGAATTCCAGCATGTGAGACATTAACTGCCAATCAGGAGAGAGATGGGCATATATTAAGTTCTGGAGGGAAGAAGAATAATATGAGCCCTGCATCGGTTATGCTAAAGGATCTAACATCATTTCAGCACCTGTAATTTGTCATTATTATTAAGCCATGAAATGAAAAGGTGAGCCAAATGGTATGTGCTTTCCAGTGGTAAGTTTATGTTGGAATGAGATACTGGGCCACCAGAGCCGCTAAAATATTTTTTAATGAATTCATAAAGAAAATCCAGACACTTAAAAATAACAAGGCCTACAACAGTGCGTTTCAACAGAGTTTGCTAGAGGGGAATCAATATTTTTCCTCCAGGCGGACTTCCTCCGATTCTGTCGCAAATGCAGACATTGGAAAGTGACGAGATCATTAGTTCATCCTACCTGTTAATGAGTCAAAGGCAGATGTTTCCAATTTAAGGCCTAGATTTGTGATAGGGCTGTTTCTTAGACAACTTCGCCCCATATGTTCTGGGGAATGCAGCAAGAGGAATTATTTTTCATCCGTTCCCTAAGTAAACAGTACAACAAACTGGACACGAACTTTATCACCAAGTTAAGAAGATCATAGCTCTGAATACATTATTAAAACCATATAAAATTATTATAAATCCCAAGTTCTATTTTCTATTAAACTTCATGTAACAATGGTTAATGATTCTCCTGAGAAATGCTAGGTAACACAGTTACTACTAATATTAATAATAATAGTCAACACTTTACTCTTACTAAGTATTTACTATGCACATATACAATGCTACAATGCATTCAATCTCCTAACAACCTCATAAACAATGTATCATTATTGGCCCTTATTATGGAGGCAAGATAATCAGGGTCCAGAGAATTTAAATTGTTGCCAAAGTCATATAGCTAATAAATGGCTGGTTGAGTTTCATAAACACATTTGTCAGGGTTGGGATTTGTAAATAAGTGTGTCTTTAACACTGAAGACTAAGCTCTTAAACACTATGATATTCTGTATCACAGGGGAAAGTAAATAGATCAAAACATGTTAAAGGTTCTGTAGCTTTTCCCCAACCCTGAAAGCTTTGTGCACAAACTAAGAATATATGAAGGCACTGTGGCAATTTGGAATTAATAAGAAGTAAGACTCTACTCTTCTAAATTAAAATCTGCTGAGCAAGAACCAAGTTCTAAGACACGTGCCGGTTACTCGATTTCATTGAAATAGTCACATAGAAAGTCGTTAGTATGGAACAATCTTTTACAGTCAATCTGAAAAGGATTTCTAGGTATATAGCTCAGAGGTTTGTATTTACACACTTACACGCACACAATACCCTTTTTTTGTTTTTGCTATTTCTTGAGTTAGTGTGCCGTAATTCCACGTAACCAACACTTTCTACATGATAGGTTTCCAGTTAAGAAATTAAAAAAAAAAAAAAAGCCCTAAAAAGGATCCTTGAAGAAGTGAAAACCAAATATCTTCTAAACACATTCAGCACTAAGGAAGGTGAGTATTGGGGTGAGTATGTGGAAAGAAACCCGGCTAGCGGCTAACTGCCTCAAAGGCGAATTATTCATGTAGAATTATGGAGACAAAACTGAAAGGATCCCTAAGGATGTCTGAATCCCTCCCTCCCACCCCCACGGTACCAGGGAGCCTTAATCCAAACAATTCTAGATAAATAGGTCTCTTCTTTGTTTTAAGGAAATCTCCAGGGTCTCAGATTTCAAAATTGCCCTCACTCACACATTCCATCTATTTTCCCCAACTTTCATAAATCTCTCTTTTTATTAAAGTGAGTCTAACTTTCCCATATGAGTACTGGGTTTGGAGGAGAAATATTATACAAGCCTTCTCTGGTTCCCAAAGTTTATACACAGCCATAGGAAAATACTGGGGATCTTGCTGTATCTAGAGGTCAAGGGATTCCTTGCCCATCATGGGTACCTACCTGTATCAGCTCTCCAACAAAAGCCCTCACAGACACACAGAGGCCTTCCTTGATGAACTTTCACCCTAATATAAATTCTGGAATGATTTTATTCAGAACCAATCCTGCTGTTTCTGAAGTGTTATCTTTGCAACACAGAGCACCTTTTCATATTCATGTGTGGTGCTTATTAGATACACAGACCCCAAGGTTTCTTTCCAGCGTTACTGAATCAGAATTTGTAGGAACTGAGTCCTGGCAACTACAGTTTTAACAAACCCTCCTAGATTAAATTCAGTCCCAATCAAAATCCCAGCCAGCTTTGTGTGTGTGTGTAGAAATTGACAAGCTGATTCTAAAATGTATGTGGAAATGCAAAAGACCTAGAGAATCCCCCCTTCACAGAAAAACAAGAAAAAAGTAAAAAAACTTACACTACCTGATTTCAAATTTGAGAAAAAAAAAAGTCACAGTAATCCATAATGTCTGATATTGGCATAAAGATGAACATAAAGATCAATGAGAAAGAACTGAGAGTCCAGAGATAGAGCCACTAGGTTATCCATCAATTTGCAAGAAAAAAAAACAACAACAATTCAATGGGCAAAAGATCCTCTTTTCAACAAATTTTGCCGAAACAATGAGATAGCCATAAATAAAACAATGAGCCTACCTACAAAACTACACTACACACAAAACTTAAGTCAAATTACATCTTGGACAAAATGTAAGTGACAGTTGTAATAATTTTAGAGGACATTTAGAAGCAAACCTCCATGACGGGGGGATTGGGTAAAGTTTTTTAAATAGGACACAAAGAGCACCAACTTTAAATGTTTTTTTTTTTTTAATGTTAAATTGGACTTCTTCAAAACTGAAATATTTTGCACTTTAAAAGATACTATTATAAAAATAAAAGAGCAAGCCACAAACTGGTATAAGTGTGGCTCAGTTGGTTGGGCACTGTCCCATGCACCGAAAGGTAGCTGGTTCTATTCCCAGTCAGGGCACATGCCCAGGTTTTGGGCTTGATCCCCAGTAGGGGGCGTGCAGGAGGTGGCCAATCAATGTTTTGCTCTCCCATTGATGTTTCTCTCTCTCCCTCTTCCTTCCTCTCTCTCTAAAATAATTAAATAAATTTTTAAAAAATCAATTTTGAAAAATTGACATCTTTTGCACTTTCAAAGATACGATTATAAAAATGAAAGAGCAAGCCACAGACTGGTAGGAAACATTTGTAAAACACAGGTCTGGCAAAGAGCCAGTGTCTGGAATGTATAAAGAACATGGATGGAGTTGGCGACAGTTTGCCTTTTTTGCACACCTTCTTCCTCACTGAAATCAGAATGCTTGTTCTTTTGACAAACAAAGCATTATAAATTATAAATGTCAGTGTATATCCCAAATGACGTCAGTTGCTATACAGCATGGATGAGAAGGAAAGGATCCATCCAACAGATACTGGAAAGGAAAAAAAAAAATTCACAGGGCCTTTGTATGACTATATGAACAGAAAGAGAGAAGATCAGTGTTTTCAAGTGCGGGGTCTGCCAGAATGGTGATGCTAAGCATGGAAACAGGGACCTTTCAGGGAGCTGGATGTACACGAAAGTGGAGCTGCGATTCGAAACCTGTCAAGTCCGCGGTCAGCACAACTTGTTTGAGAGGAGAGGGAAACAGAAAACGTCAGCGGGGCAGTTATCCCCACTGCTGCCCCTCGGTGCGCAGTTCTCATCACTTTTACAGCAGTGCTCACCAACGGAATTTTCTGTGACGCTAGAAATAGTTCGCATCGATATTTTGCAACACGGCAGTTGCTAGTCACACGTGGCTACTGAGCACTTGAAATGTGGCTGGCTAATAAATGCATCAACCTCATTTAATCCAGATTAGGTTACATTTAAATAGCCACTTGTGGCTACCATACGGAACAGCACAGGTTTAGAGAACCATTACCCATCCTGGGAAAATCAGATAAACGTATCTCTCTCATTTTTCATTATTTAACAAATGAATAGTAACTGAATACCTACTCTCCTGTGTTTACAGTTGTATTCCCACCATTAAGCACAAGCGAGCTCCTTGCCCTCATGAAGTTTATGATCTATGCGGTCCCCTTAATCACCAAATCCTAAATACAGTCTCAATTGAAACTACATTGACCTTCTCCCACTTCATCTCTGCTACTTTTAATATAGTCTCAAATCATTAAATTCATCCAAACAGATGAAATGATCTAAACGTGTTGCTTCCATTTTCGCTGTTGCTGATTGTTTCAGGTACCACGGAAAGGAAATAAAAAGTTGCTTTACAACTGTTACTTTGGTGTGGACACCCTGAACCCGAGATATTAGGAGTACTGGCTTATCAACAAGAAGTTATGAACTGCTCAAAGCATTGTTTCACATGATGCCCCCTGCTTTTTTCATTGCCAAAGGTGTGGTGACAATACATATTTAAAATGCACAGCAAATTTTGACTTAGGCATCTTAACTGTTCACGCTGATGAATGTCTATGTGCTGTATGTCTACATATCGCTGGTTCTATGTATTGCCACAATCTATATCCAAACAAGTAATTTTACCCAGGTTAAAATATCATCTTACAGAAAGGGAAAACCAAATGGGAGTGGCCCCAGTATTCAACACTCAGTAAAACTGTCCCTTACATCTGAAGCCCTAGGCAACAATGTATCAACCCGGGCACTTGTTCCCTGAGCAAAGCACACAGCGCACACAGCATCGCTTCTGAACTGTTTCTCAGTAGAAATTTTATTTAAAGCCTCAGTGATCAGATTGAAACTTTTAATTAGCAAAGCAGTTTCAAGTCAAGGGTGGGAAGAAAAGAAAAAAGAAACTTGTCAAAGATTTTATCTTGTAAATCCACCCAGGACTGTAAATTTGTCAGGGAAACCCATTGAATGATTCCGAGGAAAACCTCGTATGTTTATGCAGGAAACACCAACCCCTTACAAGTGTCAAAAGGATAGGAAATCAATGTCTGTGACGTCTTTAGACTGTCAAAAAGACATGCTTTGGGCTGCCTTGGCTCTGACTCTCTGGGACACCCAGAGGAATTGCTAGAGGCTTGGAATGGCAAGCTTCAGCACCGTAGATGTAACAAAGGTGATTTTCTGCAGACTTCTCGGTTATCACTATTTAAAAGTGGTGAAACGCTGCTATTCCCAATAGCCTCATGAAAGACAGAGTAACTAAATCTAATTTTCAAGTCTAAAACTGCTAACTTCCTAGGCAGAACCAACAAGAATAACATGAATGACTTTATTTTTACACTTGTCACGAAAACTAACTTCTTACATCAAAAACTTGTCATAATTTAAAGTAATGGGGGGGGAAAAATACATATCTCTATTGACCTAACATGGAAATAGCATCAAAATAGTTTATCCTAATGAGTTGTAAATAAAAAGCACCACCACGTTCTACAGCAGTGAATTAGCTTAACATATGGCGAGGTGTGTCATACATTAACCAGCATTTGGTTGTGATTTCTGTGACACAGGGAACACACTAAGGAAGGACAGCAGTCATCTGGAAGAAATATGGGAAGCTCAGGAAACACGCAGAAGGGCGAGCGCACGGGCCTATCTGCAGACGTCCAGCCGCGGGTCGAGTTCATCACCCCCTATTCCAAACCCGAACGCAGAGGGGAGGCCCTAGGTCACCTGCCTCGCCAGCCTCAGAGGGACTCTCCGGCTCGGTCACCAGGGTGCCTTCATTTCCATCATGAATAAATGGTGTTCTGAAAAACTGCACGTCCGAGTTGTTTATTGTTTTCATTGTGTGGTTTTCTCGGTCACCAGCACGGGAGCAGAAGAGGCCGTTGTCGGGGCCTCGGAGTCTGTGAGGCAGGCGCCTGGTGACAAAAGGTGGCTGTGTGCAGATAACTTGTCATTACTTCTGTAAAAATAGTTTCTCTCCATAGCAGCCTCTGATAGATTTTTTTTTTTTTGTCATAGTTTAATTTCTCCAAACTTGCGTGCCTATAAGAATCCCCTGGATTAGTTATTAAATACAGATCACCAGGTGCTGTCCTAGGGATCCTGATGGGGGGAGGGGGAGTCTGGGCATGTATGTTTTTAACAAGCATCTCCTGTTTGAGAGCTACTTCCCCAGGTTATCATCCTGCTGCAACCAACCATCGGAAAGTACGGACTGGTACCAAGTAACAACCCTGATGTCTGAGCAACTTCAGTAAATCCTGGTTACAGCCAGCTCCTTTCAGCGTCTGTACAACTCTCACCGTCTTAAAGAGATGTTTATAGATAGTTGTCCATCGGGCTGTTTCCCACAGGAGGCGGGGAAGTTGTACCAGGGTCTGCGGACGCTGTCTTGCACGTTGAGGACTGGATTCTACATGTGTGACCGCTTCAGAGGTGGCTTGCTCTCATCTTCTACACTCTCTAAAATGGGCTTGGTCCGGGTGGTCCAGGAACCAGACTGAGATGGAGATTTGCTTGCAATATGTTTATTGGGGGTGCTCTGGGGATCCACGCCTTTGAAGGAGTTAAAAAAAAAAAAAGTGGTAGGGCAGAGGGAAATGTTGAACAGAAATGCATTGCAACAGAGGCATCTGCTGATCCCAACGAGAGCCCTGGAGTTAGGAGGGCCCTTCAGAGTTATTCCCAACCAAGGCAAGGTGGCCAGGCCTTAGATGGCCCTACTGATGCCTTCTTGGGTACGGGCTGCCCTGGGGTTATGACCTTGGGCAAGGCAGTTATCTTCTCGGAGCAGTTCTGTTAGGGTCCACCAGCAGTCAACACCAACTGGGGAAATGACCTGGTGCTAAAGGTGAAACTAGGGAGACACACCCCAGCATCCACGACAAAGACCAGATATGGGTCCCACACAGGCTCACCTCCATTCAAGTCTGGTTACTCCACGTTTCAGTACGAAAACAAATAGGCTGGGTCCGTGGTCACCTTCGAGAAACCTAAGAAGCTCTAAACACGGTGAGACGGGTGATTTAGCAGAAAGTTTATGCACATTTTCAATGTAAAATAAGGGCAGAGTGGGAGAGTCAACATATTTTAGCACTAAGACGTCAGGTTTCATTAGGGTTAGTTGTTCCAGGAAAGCAAAGGGAAATAAAACACACAGAAACACTAACAAAGACTCACATTACCAGCTTTTTAAATACACTGACCATACATTGGTAGTTTAAATTGGGGGAAAAAAAAAAAAAAAAGGAAATGTACATTTTACACATTTCAGTGAATCAACATTCTCATCCACTAAGGCCTCTCATCAATCACGTAGCGGTCGGACAGCCCCACAAACACCGAGTGCATCCGAGCTCACTGCTGGTGCTGCTGTGCACTTCAGGTGCCGCGTGCTACCTTCCACAGGGAACGCTTTCGTGGGGTCCTCGCGATGTGCGGCACCGATCCGCTGCTGAACGGTCTGGTTCTCATATTTTCAACTGGGGATAATCACACTTAAGTCAAGTGTCAACAGAGGTCTTATTGAAGCACGAAAAGCCAGACAGGGCAATGCAAGCTCCAGGACTTCCTCCAGGCCCCGGCGTGGCTGCCGCGGAAGACCGTTAGACGTCACCTGGCCGCCGGGGTGCGGGGTGTCGCATCCAGTCTCGGACGCTTGCATGTTCTGTCCGACAGCAGGCCACGCCATGATCTTGGAACATGAATCATCCTTGGTGTGGTCAATGGTCAATGCCTGACGAGCTGGAAAATCCTAGGACCCCAATTTAAATCAACGTGTCCCCAAAGAGCACACAAGTCACTTGACCTTCATGCTAGTTAACTGTCACTAATCACTGATAGAATTCCAGGCCTTAGTGACTAACCCCAGTGTCAGTGTGTCTCCATCGGCCAGGGCCACCTTCCCCTCGTTCTGTTCTGGAAAGCAGGGAGGGACCGTCTCAGAACCAGTCTTCTGCCCTCCTAGTAGAATCTGCTCCTTAACCAAGGGCACGCCTCCCGCCACGCCCCTCCCCTCCGAGCTCACACATTCGCCCCTGGCAACTAGCCTGTCCATGGACTCTTCTCACTCGATCTGGGCACTCGTGGGAAGGTGAAAGAGGGAAGACTGTGACCTTGGTCACTCCCCCAGAGTCTCACTCTCTTTACGACTTCTCTAATGGCACGGATCACAGGATGTGTGACCATGAATGGATGCCATAAATAGGAACTACAATTCAGTGTTCATTTCCCCCCTGCTATCTTATAAATACAACTTTTTTCTAAGTAAAATGTAACCCAAAAAGTCACACATTGTACAGGGGGTTAGCCCTATTTCCAAGTCTTGCATACCTAGTCACAGAGTCTGAACATTCCTGTGGAAAAAAATATTATTTCTAAATTCTGCTGTGGGTCCTTGTGACCACCTTTCAAAAAAGTTACCCCCTATGTACATGAGTTGTTTTTCTCCCAGGATCCAGTTTTCACCCCATAGGATTATTTTTACTAAGGCTGAACTATTTGACTGGAACACAATCCAAGAATAATTTCTGTGTTCGGAATGGGAGCAGAGAGGAAGGTCAGGGCAGAGAAGGAAAAAGATGTGTTGGCCTTTGGTTTTCTAAGGTCTTGAAAACATTTGAGGTGTGCAGAGGGGCCTGGATGCCAAATCTAGTGTAGCAATCCTTGAGGACACAGGAGAGGCTTCAGGCCGGGTCCCTTCAAAGTCATCCCATCAGAATGAATCACAGACGCGCTTTCTTATTCCTCCTCAGACGTACACCCGAATGAAGCATCCTTACACCTGAATAAGCGCATGCCACACTCAGAGCAAGAAGCAACATACAAATACTTTTCACCTCATTACTCCATAACGTGCAAGGTGTTTTCAAAAATGTCTTAGGATTTCATTCCATAAGGTGTATTTCTCAAGACACAGCTCTGCTTCTCTGCTCACTTAGAAGAAAACCCAGTGAGTGCCTGTATCTTGGTGCTCTCTCCACTCTTCATCTTTTACGTTTCCCTCCATCAACTGCAATCAAACTTAGACCAACATCGGTCCACGAAAAGAGCTCGTACGGTGATCAAGAAGCAGCTTCCTGGGGCCCACTCTAGCGGCCCACTGTCTGTCTCCATGTCACTCCACCTCTCCAAAGGACTTGGCACAGCTGAATTGTCTCTCTGTTGACTTCTATGACAGCTGGTTTTCTTTCTGCCTCATCTGCATTCTCCTTACTTCTCCTTTCTCAACCTACACGTCCTCAGTTCTTTTATTTTCTCTCTACGTTCTCTCACTAGGTGATGATAGACTGTCCTCTGGGGTAACGGCCATGTATATGCTCATGACTTCCACATTCCATCTCCCAGGACCGAACTGCAAGTCTTCTGTGCACTGAACATCCATGGCTGGCTGTGAAGCATGCATCCAGTAGGTGTCCTACCTGAACCTGGCCAAAGAGTATGACTCTTCCCTCCAAATCTTTCCTTTCCCCAATCATCAACCCAATTTGATTGTCAAAGGTCTGCACCTTGACCTCGATTCCTCTCTTACTCTGTCACCTCACATCACATCCATCCATGGGCCATCCCTCCTTAAATTCAAAATACAGCCCAACGCAACCATCACTTCCAGCACCCGAATTCTCACGATTCTGTCTTACGTGCATGACCACAAGGGCTTCCAACGTAGGTCCTGCTCGCGCGTACCAAGTCTTTTCTTTACAGAGAGCCAAGATCGTATTTTAAGAACACGAATCAACTCCTGTTTTAAGATCCTCCAAAAGTTTCCGTACAGTGTAGAATGAAACCAAAATGCCCCACGCGGGCCACTCGGGCCATGCGTGACCGATCTCACGCCTGTCCAGTCCTCTCCTGCCTCACACCGCAGCGGTCGGGACCGCGTTCTGGCTCTTCCTCAGACACATCGTGTGTTTGTCCGTGTGCCTCAGGTCTTTGACCTGACTGTGCGTTTTGCCTGGAACATTCTCCCTAGATATTCAACATGGCTGGTTCCCTAAATAAGTCAAGTCTGGGATCAAATGACACTTTGTCAGAGAGCCTTCCTTGATCACCCCCCCTAAGTAGTCTCCCATTCCTGCCATCACTCCCAGTCACCTTACCGTACTTCATTATCATAGCACTTAGAGGGTCTGAAATTACCTTCTTTTGTGTGTGTGCGCCTCATTAAGGCAAGGTCCCTGGGCGTCGTGTTGAATCCCAGAACACAGATCAGGGCCCGCCATGGAACAGACACTCAATAAATGTGTGCTGAAGGAAAGACTTGGTTCCCCTCTCTGATTTCCCCCTTTTGAATTGTGTCCTTTCATTGGTAACAAGAATCAGGCCTTTAGTTAAGCCGTGTTCCTTCGAAAATGTCTATTGCAATTTACATAAAGATCTGACTCAACCTCTGAAATTAGCCCTTGGTCGGGCTTATTATTGGATAAGCCACCTTGTCCATCAAGCGGCTGGGAGGGTCATATTGCTTTTTTCTTATCACAGAGCTATGTTACGATTCCTTATGGTGGGCAACATATAGGAACTATAATAAATGGTTACATTACGTAGAGACAAAATAGCCTCAAGAATCACTTTCTCTAAAATCCACCCTTGACTAACTCAACGACATTCTGTCCACTGAATAGGCTCTTTATGTCCCCTATTCAGTTAAAACTAAATATTATCAACTTGTGAGCCCCCTCTCCATTCTCTTGTATATAATTCTAAAAACCCAATTTCATTGCAAAATCTAATTTTATTTCTGAAATACTAAAACGATTTTGTAAATTTGTAACAAACTGATCTGTTGGCAAAACCTGGCCTAAATACATATAGTCATTTATAGTCCTATGTATTTTATGTGAACATTCACATGTTTACTGATGTGTTTGATTACGGGGTACAGTCTCAGACCCTGCTCGGTGTGTGATGTAACATTCAGGAAATGCACCAAATTTCCTTGTGACGTTTTTAAACCCTTCCATTTCATATGGGGGTTGTCTCCTGCACATACTATCAGTTCTGACGTGACCAGAGCGTCATCTCTAGGTCTGAGCTGTCCTTGCTTTCAAGGTAAAAAAAAAAAAAAAAAAATCCTCTTGTCTCTCATTATCCATTCTTAACAATCCTTGCTCTTTCAACATGCTACTACATTGACACTATAGAATGGTCCTAGCTAAGCTTGGGCTTAATAATTATTAACTGTTTCTACTGCTTCAATTTCGAATAACATTTCCTGAGTCCCTACCATGTAGATTTTTGCATATGGGTTGGCCTCATCAAGCCCACACACAACGGTGTTAGGTTGAAATGTTTTATCCTCATTTCACACAGGACTAAATTAAGCCTCAGTTAGACTGTGATGTTTGTGAGAATCACAGCTCAAAGGGAATGGGGACAGGCTTTGACCTGGTCTCACTAAATATATGTTGCATGACCACCACCAGGATTTAACTGTGGCATTATTTTGTGAATGAGTCATGTTTCTAACTGGTACAAAATTCAAACAATCCAATTTCATTTCAAAATCACATCTCACTCCTGTAATACTAAATAGTGTTGTACATTGGAGACAAACTCATTGGTTGTTAAAACTTAGCCAAAAAATGGATATGAAGTTATTTATGGACTTAGCTTTATCACTTAGTGTGGCTGCAAAATGACTGAGGTATCTGACTATGGGTAGAGTCTCATTCAAATGCCTCCCCCAGGCAGTCCCTCTGCATCTAGTTTCCCCACTAGAGAGCAACAATTGTTACCATTTGCCCCTTAAGGATATATGCATTTGCAAGAAAATATGAGTAAATTATAATTTACACAAATGTAGCACACTAGAAATCCCACACACATGCATATGTCTGCATCTTCATTTAACCTTTACTTAACAATACATCATAGATATCATCTTATGTCAATAGAAAAATGGGCCCAGCTGGTGTGGCTCAGTGGTTGACCATTGACCCATGCACCAAGAGGTCGCCGGTTCAATTCCCAGTCAGGGCACATGCCCAGGTTGTGGGCCAAATTCCCAGTGGGGGGTATGCAGGAGGCAGCCAATCGATGCTCTCTCTCATCGATGTTTCTATCTCTCTCTCCCTCCCCCTTCCTCTCTCTTTAAAATCAATAAAGAAAAAAAAATTTTTTTAATATAAAAATGGCCTACCAAATTCTTTTTCTACAATGGTATTTTATTATATATGTGTGTTGTATTTCTTTTGCTAGTCCTCTATGTATAGATATCTCAATCATTTCCAATATTTTCTCATAAATTATAAACCAGAGTTCATATGCTCAGGCATATCTGTCAAATGAATACTTATAAAATATAAATAACCTAATAAAATGGACAAATGATACCAACAGATAACACACATAAAGGGAAAAAAATCTCTTTCCTTATTGAATATTATTAGAGAAATTAAACCTTTGTCTCTGATATGCTTTACAAATATATTCTCCCAAATTATTACTTGACTTTTGACTGTACGGTATATTTTTTTCTTTATTGATTTTAGAGAGAGAAAGGGAGAGGGAGAGAGAGATAAAAACATCGACGAGAGAGAACATCGATTGGCCACCTGCTGCACGCCCCCCACTGGGGATTTGGCCCACACCGTGGGCATGTGCCTTGACCGGGAATCAAACCAGTCACCTCTTGGTGTATGGGTCGACGCTCAACCACTGAGCCACACTGACCGGGCTGTATGGTATTTTTTTATAAGAATTTGTTAAAACTTTTATGTAACCAAATTGCTGGCTTTTTTATACTTTTAATTTCTTATGGAAGTTACCTATTAGGCAGGCCTTTCCACTCTGAGATAAGTGATACAATATTCTTCCTTTCTTTATATGCTGATATGTATACATGATTATGTTCAGATTTTGATCTCTATGGATATATTTTGGGATAAGAGATTTAGTGTGATCCATTTATCCCCCATGCTAGTTACAAAGTATTTCCAATACCATTAATTGAGTAATCCTTATTATCCCAGGTTTTTGGGTTTTTTTCCGCCAGTTTTCTTTTCATTACCCAAAGGACCTCAGAATACAGAATGGTGACCAGTGAATGGAATTCTATTTATTTTCTTTTCATACTGACCAGCGCACAGTACAGTTTCTATGAGGCTGGCAACTGTTTTGCTCTGCCCTGGGCCTGGGGATCCATAGTAGGTTGCCTGCAGGTACAAGAGGGCAAGGCCAGGGCGGACTATGTCCTGGCCCGTTTGCATTTGAGACACCTTGACATCTGAGCACAGCCCAGTGGTTTTTCTTCCCTCTGCTTCCTTATACGTATTTTGAAATCTCAAATGTTAGAAAACAGCGGAGGTAGTAAAACAAATACAAAGAAATTTTGTTAGGAAGTTATTCTTCCTTCTCATTACAAAGTGTTATTGCTGTTTTTTGGTATGTATGTATGTATGTATGTATGTATTTATTTTTATCCTCACCCGGGGACATTTTTCCAGTTTTTGTTCAGATAGAGTGGGAGGGAGAGAGAGAGAGAGAAAGATCGACGTGAAAGGGACACATCGAGTGGCTGCCTCCCACACGACCAACCAGGGCCGGGGACAAATTGCAACCGAAGTACATGCCCTTAGTGGGAACTGAACCCGGGTCTCTCTGGACCGCAGGCCGACGCTCTAACCGCTGAGCAAAACTGGCCAGGGCTGTTTTTTGTTTTTGATTTGAATACTGAGGCCTCTATAATTAGGGCTGATCAACAGTTGTATTAAAATATATCTTCTTTTATAAAACCAGCTGCATTTCCATCTCTACCCAGACACTCTGAAATGTCTGATGAAATCTTTCAAGTTGACAAATTCTTCCAGGAATTTAGTCATTCATTTAATAAAATCCCTGAGTATTTTCTATTGCAACTTATTGTTCCAAAGGCTGTGAAGGACTCATAAATAAAGATAAGGGCTTATTTGTCATCAGTTTTCCTGGCAGAGTTTAGACAAATTAGCGCTTTCTTTGCAGGGACAGAACATACCTCTAACGCACAGGGCACTGTGATCAGCATTGCTGTGGAGATTCGTGGACCATCTCTGGCATGCAGAAGAGTACTATCTAATGGTAGAGGTACAATGTCATGGAAGCAATGACAATGGCACTGGCCTTAAATTCCATGTATGGTTTCAACACATCAGGATAGATATTTGAGAATATTCCAAAAAGTGTGACCTTCAGTAATATGTTGGTTGATGTTATGTATCCACTTGACTGAGCTGAGAGACGCCCAGAGCACTGATAAAACGTGTTTCAGAGTGTGTCTGTGAGGGTTTTCGGGAAGAGATCAGCATGTGACTCAGCAGACAAGCCAAGAAGATGCACCTGCGCCAACGTGGCGCGGGGATCACCCAGTCACTGAAGGCGGAACTGGACAAAAGGTGACGGAAGGGCGGATGCTCTTATCTTCTTGGGCTGGGACGTCCGTCCCTTTCTGCTCTCAGACATCAGATCTCCTGGATTTCTGGCCTGAAGACCCCAGGACCTATACCAGTGTCCCAGCAGCGCTCAGGCTTCAGACGTGGACTGAATTATACCACTGGCTTTCCCGGAGACATAGATAATCATATCCCCAAAAATGCATGCACACTTTAAGAGCTGATAACTCACTTACTTTTCCCTCCTTCTCAGGTATAACTGATCTGAAATAACGAGTGAAGCCAGGCTAAGCTTTGAACAAAGAAAATGTATCCACTAGACTTTTTTACGGGAATACAGAAAAGATAAAGTTTACATTGCAAAACCAACAACAGTCGGCGAATTGAGGGCAGCTGCTGAAAGAGAACTCGCACAAATCCTGAACGCAACGATTCTTGGTGTTTGCGAGTCCACTGCTTCCCGTTATGGGCGGTGCCTGGACCAGAACAGTTATTGTTTTGAAAACAGTTGTTGACAAAAAAATTATTCATTTCTGTAGATTCTTTTAAATTTTGAAAATGAACTGTATGTTAATAAGCACTGACTTTATAATCATTCAAAGTGTGTATATATTATTTGGGATACCCTGTATAGATATATAGATATGAATATATATATATATATATATATATATATATATATATATATATATCTGATTAGTTAGTTATAGATCTCCTATATCATTACTTGGGATTTGAGGACTTAGTAAAAATGAACAGAGAAATAAACATATT
The DNA here is from genome assembly GCA_030848825.1 of Tadarida brasiliensis. Lineage (NCBI taxonomy): Eukaryota > Metazoa > Chordata > Mammalia > Chiroptera > Molossidae > Tadarida > Tadarida brasiliensis. The sequence continues at coordinate 59,397,009 of CM061273.1, forward strand.
ATAACTATATGGGAAAACAGAGGCCTCTGAGTTGCTGGGCTCAGTCTTCCTAATAACACCTGTGAAAGGCTGATTCTATGCCCCTGAGTCCCAGTTATAGTCCTATTTGGTTTTCAATAGTTCGGAAGAAAGTGTTGCTTTCTTTACCACTACTTAGAAATATGAAAACATCAAGAGGGTCAGCTTGAAGCAGCGGGGCTGTGAGAGATGGGATGACATGACAGGTTTTTTCTCAATGTATTCTCTTTAAAAGGGGTTTAGGGGATTATGTAAGAGGCCATCCTACAAACAGCCCCTCAGGTTTAACCAGATATCTAAACATTAAAGGGATTATATCCAATAGAATACCTGAGAGTTGAAGATCCTATGTGAAGTTTTTCCTTTTCTATCCATCTCAATTCTTTTTTGTAAAATTGAATTCATTGGACTGACATTGGTTAATAAAAGGACATAGGTTTCCAGTGTCTAATTCTATAATACACCCAACTCAATGTTTCAGTGATTTAATCAAGATATCGTTCTTTACTATAGTTGAAACATCAATTTTGTAACGAAATTGTGAAGGCAAAGTAAAAGATAGTAGTATTAACATCACAAACCACATGCCATATTCAGGAAAACTGTACAGTGCCTCAAATCTTATTGCAAGTGATAACTGTGGGAACATTTCCTACCAAGTGAGTATTGACTCCTCCTTTGTTGACGACGCATCCCGATCTCAGTCTGGACGGCAGGTGCCCGAAGCCAGGCGTTTTGGGTGAAGCCCAGCGCTGTAATGTTGTTCTCAACTTGTTCCCTCCCTCTCAGCTGCAGTGGCCATGTGACACTGGGGATTCATGGGAAAGCTCATGATGAACCAATAAATGGTGAGACCCACTCGCCCTCTTTCCCTTCCCCCATCTCTTCAGAAGCTATGTTATGACCAAGAGACAAAATGAAAGATGTTTGATATCGTGGAGCAGAAAGAGACAACCATGTAGGTTTTCCTTGATGTTTGTTGGACGAGTGAATCAGCCCCACGTTTTATGGTTGCATAAAAGTTTTAACAAATTCTTATAAAAATAATACCACACAGCCCAGCTGGTGTGGCTCAGTGGTTGAGCGTCGACCCATGCACCAAGAGGTCGCTGGTTCAATTCCTGGTCAGGGCACATGCCCAGCTGGTGGGCCCGATCCCCAGTGTGGGGCATGCAGGAGGCGACCAGTCGATGTTCTCTCTCATCGGTGTTTCTATCTCTCTCTCTCCCTTCCTCTCTCCCTAAAATCAATAAAGAAAAAAAAATTTTTTTTTTAAGTTTTCTTAATAAAAAAAAAAAAAAAAGAGTCTCCTGTCTCTGCCAACCCTTCAGAAATTCTATAGAGGACAACTATAAACAAGAGTTTACTAATTTTTAAACACATGGATAGGAACAGGTCCCTTACATATATGGCAAGACATTGCCCCTAAAAAAAATGAGAGTAGTTATTCATGATAAATTCAATACAATAACAACAACAACAACAACAAAAAATCCCTTCAATTATCTCCGTAAATTAAAAAAATTCCCAGAACCTTGAAACTAAGCAGTCTGGTCTTAAGGTCCCATGCCTTTGCTCAGAAACACGAAAATCTATCATTTCACATAAAAGTAGCAACGCACGGCCATACTGCATCGATGCAGCTAAAGGAGGTCATTTCGAGAAGAGAAGGTTTTGTTTCTCACTAGAAAAGCAGAGCTTTTGGCTGGTAAATGTATTTGGTCAGCCAGCCTTCTAATCCACGAATTGAAGGCAATTAGTTTTCAAGTTTCAAACTTTGTTTTCTTGCTCCAGAGGCTTTGCCTTCCAGTTATTTTCATCTTAAATAGTTTTGGGACCCTGAGCAGATATTTTGATACCCTGATAATTTGTGGTCTTGCTAAAGACTAACTCTTTGCACAGTCTCCCTGTCTTGATTTGTTATTTCAAAGTTCCAATTATTTTACACCTCCTTTTGAGACGTTTTCTAATGGAGTTGTATTTTCCCAATTGAAATGAGAACTGGCCCAGCTCTTGCCTTAATCAAAATTTGAGCACCCTCCCGCCTTTAAAAAAAAAAAAAAAAGATTAAAATTCTACAATGTTTTTAAATAGATGTTGTTTTCACAATCTTCCTAATTTAATTTTGTGGGACAAACTAGAACCTTAAAATAGTGAGAAAATATTTTCTTACCCAATCCTCATTTTCACTTACGTGAAGTTCCCGTAAATAAACACGTTGGACAATATTTACCGCTTTTTAATGTTGAGCAGCTGTTGTGATAATTATCTATGAACCAATAAATGAATTTTATGATTTGTGACTGAGATTTTTTCCAACTTCATCCTTCCCCCAGGTAGAAAAAGTCCTATTACTGCCTTCAAAATCAGGTTAGTCTGAACGCAGATACTACGTTCTCATTAGAGAGAAAGAAAGAAGGGAAACTTCAGCTTTTCTTACCAGACCAGAGCAGCAAAACGTCAATCCAAGAATAAAAGGTCCTGTTTTAGCTCCTTATAGACCGAGAATAAATGTTTTAAGTTACTAGAACTTGATGGCTGTGATTTGCCATTATTTTCCATTTCCTGAAAAATCTTTAAATAATAAAATCACAGCTCATATGTTCCACTACTTTTCCCTAAACTGTTAGGTGTTTAAGCTGCCTTCTAAAAACATACCTTAATTTTCATGGATGTGTCTGTCCATTCACGGGGCTATTTTGCAAGTGTAACTGTTTTTGTATATGTCTCTGCAAGGAATCATATTTCCAGAATTGAAAGTTGCTTGGTTTAATCTGTTATTTCACAAATAATTTATCAAACCCCAATAAAAAAATGTTTTTAGCTACAGAAAATCCAAAACAGTTTCACACCTTCAACGAAATAGTCTCATGAGAAATAAATATATTACATTATATCTCATAATAAAGAGGTCTCTCACATTACCATTCTTCTTGTTTTTAAAAACAGTTCTACCTCTCTGACCAAGAAATATTTTAGAGGTCTTAGCCTACTAATATGTTGTTTAGAAAACAAAGGCCAAAAGTTTCAAAGAATAGAAATAAAAGATTAAGTGACTTATGGCCATCCAAATTAGATGTCACAAAGTTTCCAAAACGTTACTCTTACTAGGGTGTAAGTTTCACTCAATGCTTAGTTGTTCTTATTAAGATATAAATATCTGCCTGGCCAGTGTGGCTCAGTGGTTGAGTGTCAACCCATGCACCGGGAGGTCGCTGGTTCAATTCCTGGTCAGGGCACATGCCCAGGTTGTGGGCCAGATCCCCAGTGGGAGGCATGCAGGAGGCAGCCAATCGATGTTCTCTCTCATCAATGTTTCTATCTCTCTCTCCCTTCCTCCCTCTCCCTCTCTAAAAAATAAATAAATAAAAATAAAAGATATAAATATCCAACACCTTTGCTTCTGGTTGTATAACATATGGTAAGTTAATGATAACAGTAAGAAAAGGGATAATTTCAAGAGAAGTTTGCACTGAAAAAAGCAAGGGTGAATACCCTAAAATGAGAAAAACTAAACAATGATTGAAAAACATTTTAAAAATTAGCAAATAAAAACGAGAACATTGAAGTCTAAGAATATTTAAAGTAGGAAAAAGAAATGTATACCCTCAATAGTCACATTTTTTTTTTTTTTTTTGGTAACAGTTCAGAAATTTGGACCCACAAGAAAATACTGCATTCCCCCCCCCACTTGTTGTATTAAGAAAATAGGGGAAGGGTGAAATAAAAAGAGTGACTCTTCCCTGGCCAGTAATTATCACAGGTCAATTCTGCCCGTTACAAATAAATGCCAGTCACAAATATGAGCCACACATATATGTTAAAATCTGTATTAACCTCATTAAAAATAGTAAAAGAGGAAATAAGTGTAACTAATTTCAACAGTGTATTTTATTTAACCTAATGTATCCAAAGTGTTATGATTTCAACCTAATCCATATAAAAAGCATTACTATATATTATTCTATGTCCATCACATGTCCAAACCTGGTGTGTATTTTATCTCAGTCTGGAGCAGCCCCTTTTCAAGTGCCCCATAGCCATATGCTGCTAGTGTGAGCAGGACAGTTCTAGATGCTGGGAATAAAGCAGCAAACAATATACTCAAGGTCCCCACTTCCGGGGAGTTTACCTTCTATGTCAGGGAAGATACAGAAAATTACAAAAATAACAAACAGGAGAAACAAAAAAGGATGTTTGAATGCCTTGAAGAAACCAAGCAGGTTGATGAGCTGGAAAATGCTGAGGGGCAGGCGTGCTCTGCAGATGTGACATTTAACCTGAGCCCTGATGGGGGGGGGGGGGGGTGGCAGGCCTGCTAGGGTGGAAGCCTGCTGGGCGGAGCAGAGAGCTTTCTCAACACAGCCGTGTTTAAGCAACAACGACGACAGAACAGTCAGATTCCAGCTAGGGGAGTGCAGAAGGAGAATGGTATAAGTCGTGGGCAGAGGGGTAGGCAGAGGGGGAGGATTTTGGAGAGCATGGATAAAGAGCTCAGGGGTACCCAGGGGAGGTGGGATCCGGAAACACTACACGCCTTCAGTTGTAAACCCTGCAGGGCTGTGCCCCGAGAGTGAGGGCAACAGGAAATAGTCTTCACAAACCCTGAAACAAAGCCTGGGCTCCTTTCAGTACCTAATTGGATAAAGGTGATCGCCCCAGATCAATTCTGCTACTATTAGGAAATCAAATCCACTTTGGGAGAATTAATCTAGAGGCCCTATACTTTTTAATGCAAAATGTCCAGCATGTAGACACCAAGAATAACAGTAAATAAGACCAAATGGCTATTGGTAAGGGGAGGGGGAAAAATGCATTTTGTTGACCCAGATTGTTGAGTTCAAATTCCTGCTTTATAATAACTATGGTTAGTATGTCCAAGAAAATAGACTGAGAAAGAACTGAAATATATAAAAAATGAACTTTTTTTTTCTCTAGAATTTCAGAAGGGAGAAGGCAACAATAAATATGTAATTCAAGAGACGGGTTCAAGAGCTGATGAGATAGAGATGAGTCAAGTGAAAAATAGATCAGAAAAAAGAAACCAGACTCACCAGGCTGGTGTGGCTCAGTGGATGGAGCGCCATCCTATGGACTGAGAGGTCCTGGATCGAGTCCCGGTCAGGGCACATGCCCGGGTTTCAGGCTCGATCCCCAGTGAGGGGGCGTGCAGGAGGCAGCTGATGGATGTTTCTCTCTCACATCAACGCTTCTATCTCTCTATCCCTTCCTCTCTCTCTAAAAAATCAATAAAAACATATTTAAAAAAAAAAAAAAAACCTGACCAAAGAACAGGGAAGAAAAAGAAAATTACAAATATATATATAATCTATATTAATAATATATATTATATATATTAATATATATTATATATTATATATATATATATATATATATATATATATGCATAAAAGACATTTATGGAATAAGGAAAAATGGTCTCAAATTCCTGTTACTAAAGTCCCAGATGGGGAGGAAAGAGAAAATGGGAATTGGGTGTGGTCTTTATCTCCTTAATGCTTTTTTCTATATTCTCGTGTTTTTATTACTTTGGGAAAAATAAATATAAATCATTACCTCACATCATATATGAAAATAAATCCCAGCTGTATTAATGAATTTAATATAAAAAATGAAATCACACACTAACCAGAATAAAAGGAACAGGCAAATATTTATCCTGCTTCTCTAATCACAAACACAGAATCTGAAACCATGGAGTAAAGACTGTTAATATTTGTCTACATATGAATTCCTGCTCATGAAAAACACCATAACCAAAGTTCAAAGGCTAAAGACCAGATGAGAAAATAGTTGAACCAGGTGTATGATGGAAATATACGCAGTAATTAAAATCATATTTCACAAGAATATTTTAATGACATGGAAAGTGCTCAAAATTTGTATTTATATTTAAAATAGTTTATTGACTTTCCCTCCCAGTGACTATGAAGTAACGAGGGCTGGATGTACTTTTTCACAATAAGCAACAAGAAAAGCAGACAAAACACATGACACAAGGCTTTCAGATTATCAGACAAGGGGCATCATAGTACCACAGTCCTTGAGAGATTGGGGAAAAAACACTGTCAGTCCCAAAATGTCCCAGTTTACTCCTTGAAGGTACTTTCAAACTGCACTGGAGGAGGTGGGGGCCCACAGAGAGCCAATGATCTCACTGAGTGGAGGGAACAGAGAACAAAATTCAACGTGGCCAAGAAAGGAGGAGAGAGCTGTGCACCAAAAGCCCCGGCGTTCTGCAGAGGGGTCCCCTCGGGGCTCTGGCTGGTTACTAATCTGTGCATATGTGAGAGAAAACCACCAGGGACGTGGAGAAGAAACATTGGAATCAAGTAGACAGAACAAATTCCCAGAGTTCACACGTGACAGGGAATAGTGCATTCTCACAAGCCAGAGCGGAGAGATTTCATAACACATGGGGAAAAACAGCTGTTACACAGATACTTTATCTATTCAAGAATGTAGAGAAAAATATGATCCTTATGAAAAAAAAAAAAGTGAACTATATAAGTAACCCCAAGGAACCTCCTAGAGATGGATGGAAAATAAAATATCTAAATTAAACACATTTTGGACGTTATTAATCCAAAGCACACAGATCTTATTTCTAGTATTATGCTTCAACAGGAGGAGCAAGGACTCCTTGGGGACATGGCTGATGCTGACTGGGTAGGAAACACACAAGATGAGCATAAAGCACGCAGGGGTGCTAGAAAGTGAGGAAATGCGAAGAAAAACCACCGCCTTGATGGGAGCATGTCCAAGGACACGGGAACCAACCGAAAGAGCTCCCAGGGGCTAAAACTGGAATAATTTGAGCAAGAAAATAAATTAAGTAGTATTGATTATAACACACAAAACAAAATGAATATCCGTGATGCCATACCGATGCAAATAAACGGCTGAACAAGTAGATGGGATGGGAAGGGAATAGACAAGTCTCCCATATGCACAAAAATTCCAAATAATGTATGGAGATGATCCGCTGCGAGGGGGTGGAGACAGTATAACTCCCTGCTGCTTAAGTGTGGGCTGATCACAGTGACATCATTGTAACAAAATGCAGTATGGAAAGGGGAAACAATGAGTAGCTCTACAGTCAAGAAACCTGACAAATACTATGTCGGTAAGCTGGTCAGGGTCAACATGAATAGTGATAAATCATGCATAGGATGTACTCTTGAGCTGAGGTTATAAAAAGGATACTTTATCTCTGCAGGCTTCCTTCACAAAACGCATAACCCCGGTGTGATCACGAGAGCATCGTCAGTAAAATACCAAACGAAGGGAATCCTACAGAATACCTGACCGGCACTGCTTCAAACCGTCAAGGTCATCAAACATAAGCCAAGTCTGATACATAACAAGTACATGTCATGTGGTATCTTGGAGGGGATCTTGGAACAGAAAACCTGGATAAAGTATGGACGTCCGTATTTAAGAATGTGTTGATATTAGTCAATTAACTGCAACAAATGTACCATACAAATGTGAGATGATGATAACGGGAAACTGGATTTGGGGTACCTGGGAAGCTTCTGCACTATCGTCACAAATTTTCATATATCTAAAACTATTCTGGGAAAAAAACTAAGTCTATTTTAAAATACGCTGGATAGGATTCATAGCACATAAAACACTGAAGATGAAAGAGTGAACAGGAAGTCATAGCAATGAAAAAATTCAAAACCAGAGAGGAGAAACAGAGAAATGGGATCAGACGTGCATAACTGGAATCCCGGGGAAGTGAGAGGGTGGCAACAGAGAGAGACAGAAAACAATATTTGAAGGAATAATGGCCATTCTTTTTTCTCAACTTGATGAGAACTATAAACGCATAAATCCCCAAAACTCAGTGAACCCATGTGATCATACAGTGGCACTTCCTAATCAAGTTGCCAAAAACGAGTGATAAGGAGAAACATCTTAAAATAGTTGAGGGTAAAAACATATTACATGCAGAGGCACCAAGATAAGAGTTTCCACCTATTTCTTGACCAAAAACAAAGCATGCCAGAAGACAATGAAGAGACATCTTTAAGATACTGAAAGTTTAAAAAAAAAAAGCAGCCCACTTAGACTTCTATATCCAATGAATATAACTTTTATGAACAAAGGTTTAAAAAATCACAATAGTAACAATTAGGCATACATCTAACAAAATAGAATTGAGGAGATAAACTCAAGAAGATCTAAATAAATAAAGAATTACTCCAAATTCACAGCGTGGAAGTCTCAGTGGTATTGATATATCAATGATCTCCAATATATAGACTCAATGCAATGCTGATCAAAATCCCAGGAGCTCCTTTGGTGGGATTTGACAAGCTTACTCTAACATTTATGAGAAAATGCAAAGGCTGTAGAATAACCACGGCAGTGTGAGAAAAGAGCTGGACAGTGTAAATCACCAGATCATGTTTACCATCGCGTTGCAGTCACCAAGCCAGTCTGGTATTGGCACAGGGACAGCAACAGAGAGTGATGAAATACGCACACAAGCAAGATGTGGATCCGCAAGTCAATAGTCAAGTGATTTTTTACATGACAGTTATTGAGACATAATTCATACAGCATACAATACACACATTCAATGTGTACAACTATTTACTGTATGCACACAAATGTGCCAAAAGCACCACAATGAATTTTAAAGATGTTCATCACAGACAAAGGAAACACCACAGTCATTAGAAATCATTTCATATTTACCCCTAACCTCCCAAGTCCTAGACAACCAGTAATCTACTTCCTGTATTTATAGATTTGCCTATTCTGGATATTTATATAAATGGAATCATGAGATGTGTATGGTAAATTACTTTTTTTGCTGTTAGCATTAAGATTTTCAAGTTTTATTCATGTTGCAGAATGTGCATTAGTCTGGTTATCTAGAGAAAAAGAATATATATATATATATATAAAGAATATTTATATATATATAAAGAGACTTACTATAAGGAATGAGCTCACCCAATTATGGAGGCTGAGAAGTCCAAGACCTGCAGTTAGCAAGCTGGAGACCTGGAGACCCAGAAGAGCCAATAGCCTAGCTCCATTCTGAGTCTGAGAGTTTAAGAAACAGAAGAGCCAATAGTACCTACAAGTCCTAGTCTAATTCAGAGACAGAAGGCAGGAGAAGATTGATGTCCCAGGTCAAAACCAGCAGAAAGAATTCCTTCGGACTCAGCCTTTAACTGTACTCAAGCCTTCAACTGATTGGATGGAGCCCACCCACATTTGGGAGGGCAGTCTGTTTTACTCATCCTACCAATACAAATGTTAATCTCACCCAGAAACACACTCATAGACACACCCATAAATAATGTTTAACAAAATATCTGAGCATCTAGTTGAAACATAAAATCACCCATCACAAATCCACCACCTATCAACTTGACACCTATACACATCTCCTTAAATTATAATTAATCTCCAAATAAAAAAAAAATACCAAGGTAATAATTCCTCCTACCATGATACAACTAGACTGCATATGTCTGAAACACAAGCCCTTCCACAGAACAGAAAAAGTCCTTGAGTGATACAAATTCTTCTTGAAATCCTGTAACTTAAATACGATGATATAAAATAAAATATACTTAAATATTATGATATAAAGTGGATATATCTTATGTTAGCTAATAGGGGAATAAAAGAGGGAAGAAAACAAAGATATTTGATACATACATATGCAAACATATTCACAGCAAAATAAGGAGAAATACGAAATATACAAGACTATTCTAGTTCTCATTTCTATAACTGGTCACGTGGTCATAGCTGGTATTTATAACTGTCTTTTCCCACTATCTATTCTGTATTTCCTTTGCTTTCAGTATACCCTCAGATGACTGTGGTTCTACACTTAGTGGGGCAACCTAAACCTTCATTCCTGAAGGTAGTGGGCCATTGGTAACCCTAATTGGATTGGAATGTTGCAATTTTCCATTGACCTTAATCATAGGCCTTGGTAATACCGAGAGGGGCCCTAAGGGATCTTCTGTATCTCAGACATGCTCTTCCTTACCTCCACTGTGGAGCAGTAGTCCAATCTCCCCTTGCTAGTCAGGATCAACTGCCCCAGCCAGCACAGTAACTCCCTTCTTTGTTGACTCAGGGGCATGAGGAGTCCAAAGTGGCTGAGCAGCAGTCTGGACTTCCAGCTCAACTGAATCACTGTTGTGTCTCCTGGTTGAAGCATTCCTCTCGTTGAAACTAAGATCTCTAGGCCAACAGAGCATAGGGTCTTGAGAAAAGGAAGCACAACTGCTAGTCAGTGACTAAGGTTAAAAGTGAGGGATGCCACTCCTATTTCTACCCCTTGCTTCCTGGATTCATAAATTCTGGCTATGGAAAAAATAGCACTATTTATTGGATGCTGAATCAGAGCATATATACAGCCTTCTGGAGAACCTTCTCCCAACTCTGCAAGGTGTTCCAACTAGCAGCTTACACTGTAACTGAGTCTTCTAAACACCATTCCATCATGCTATCAAGCCAGCTGTTCCAGGACAGTGGGAAACATGGTAGTAAGACCAATGAAGTCTATGGCCATGGGTCCACTGCCACACTTCTTCTGCTATGAAGTGAGTTCCCTGATCTGAAGCAATTCTGCGTGAAATGCCATGATGATGGATAAGACATTCTGTAAGTCCATGGAATGGTAGTTTGGGCAGAAACACTGTGTGCAAGGAAGGCAAATGCATATGCAAAGTGTCTGTTCCAGTAAGAACAAATATTGCCCTTCCATGATGGAAGCAGCCCCATGGAATTAACCCTCTACCAGTAGCTTGCTGATTGGCTTGGGGAATGGTGCCATCTCAGGGACTCAGTGTTGTTCTCTGCTGTTAGCAGATTGGGCGCTCAGGATTGGCCAGAGCTAGACTGGCTTTGGTGAGTGAAATCCATGTTGCTGAGCCCATGTAATACCTTCATGCTTGCAACCCTGGCCACTTTGTTCATAAGCCCATCAGACAATGAGAGCAGTGCTGGGGGAAAGAGGCGGACTGGTATCCACAGAACACATCACCCTATGCACTTGATTACTAAAACCCTTCTCTGCCAAGGTCATCCTTTGGTCAGCATTAACATGGAACACAAATATCTTCACATGTTTTGCCTGTTCAGAGAGATCTATCCACATACTTCTTCCCCAAATTTCCTTGATGCCAGTTTTCCAAATGTTCCTTCCAAATCCCTCATAATCCAGCCAAACCATTGGCCAAAACCCATGAATCAGACAATAATAACACACCTGGCCATGTCTTCTATGAGAAGCCATGCTCAAAAGTCTGCCCACTGGGAAGCTTGCCCTTCACCACTGTCTTTCAGGGATGTCCCAGAGAGTGCTACAGCTATTTACTTTTGGGCGGTACCTGCATATCACATAGAACCATCTATAAATCAGGCTTGAGTTTTCCACTGTCAATTGATTGTAGCTTTATACCTTAAGGAACTAGAAAAAGGAAAGCAAACCAGAGGAAGCAGAAGGGAGGAAATAATAAAACAGAGAGCAGAAATAAGTGAAAAAGAGAATAAAAATCAACAGAGAGAATCACAAAATCAGAAATTGTTACTATGAAAAGATCGGTAGAGTTGACAAATCTTTAGCTAGAATAAGAAAGAGAGAGAGAGAGAGAGAGAGAGAGAGAGAGAGAGAGAGAGAGAGAGAGAGAGAAAAGACACCACTCACTAAAATCAGAAATGAACGTGGAAACATTACAACCAACATTACAGAAATAAAAAGAGTTATAGCAGAGACCTATGAATAATTCTACTCCAAGCAGTTAGAGAACCCAGGTGAAACAGAAAATTTCCACAAACACACCAATTACCAAGGACAAATAACAAATCTCAACAGATCCATTAACGAGTAAAAAGATGGAATCAGTCATCCAAAACCTCCCCATAGGAAAAAGATGGCTTCTCTGGTAATTATAACATTTAAAGAAGAATTAACAACCCTTCACAAACTCTTCCAATCGGGGAGAGAGGACAGAATAGTTTCCCATTCACTCTATAAGGCCAGCACTACACCAACACCAAAGCCAGACAAGGAAACCATGAGAAAACTATAGGCCAATATCCCTGATGATTTCTACAATATCTATGTAGAAATCTTCAACAGAATACTAGCAATCTAAACCCAAAATCATACTGAAAAAATTATACACCATTACTAAGTGGGATTGATCCCAGGAATGCAAGGGTAGTTTAACATAAGAAAATCAGTCAAGCCCAGCTGGTGTGGCTCAGTGGTTGAGCGTTGACCCATGCACCAAGAGGTCACCTGCTCAATTGCCAGTCAGGGCACATGCCGGGGTTGCAGGCTCGATCCCCAGTCGGGGGCATGCAGGAGACAGCCGATCAATGTTTCTCTCTCATTGATATTTCGATCTCTCTCTCTCTTCCTCGCTCTTTAAAAAAATCAATAAAAATATATTAGGAGGGAAGGAAGGAAGGAAGGAAGGAAGGAAGGAAGGAAGGAAGGAAGGAAGGAAGAGAAAGAAAGAAAGAAAGAAAGAAAGAAAGAAAGAAAGAAAGAAAGAAAGAAAGAAAGAAAGAAAGAAAGAAAGAAAGAAAGAAAGAAAGGGAAAGGAAAGGAAAGAAAGGGAAAGGAAGGGAAGGGGAGGGGAGGGGAGGGGAGGGGAGGGGAGGGGAGGGGAGGGGAGGGAAAGGGGAGGGGAGGGAAGGGAAGGGAAGGGAAGGGAAGGGAAGGGAAGGGAAGGGAAGGGAAGGGAAGGGAAGGGAAGGGAAGGGAAGGGAAGGAAAGGAAAGACTGAAAGCCTGGCCCTGGATGATTTGGCTCAGCAATTGAAGCATCGGCCCGTGGACTGAAGAGTCACGGGTTCGATTTTGGTAAAGGGCATGTACCTCGGTTGCAGTTCAGTCCCCGGCCCTGGTTGGGGTCATGCGGGAGGCAACCAGTCGATGTGTCTCTCTCACATCCATGTCTCCCTCTCTCTCTCCCTCCCACTCTATCTGGAAAAAAAAAAAAAAATCAATGGAAAAACATCCTCTGGTGAGGATTAAAAGAAAAGCCTGGATTAAAGAGAAAGAAAGAAAGAAACTCTGTCAATGTAATAGATCACATTAATAGAACAAATGAACCAATACACGTGATCCTTTCCACTGATGCAGAAAACGCATTTGATAAAATCCAACATCATTTCATGATAAACAAACAAACAAACAAAAAAGTTCAGAAAACTAGGAATAGAAGGAAAATTCATCAACATGGCCAGTGGCATGTATGAGAAAAACCCACAGGTAGTATCATACTCAATGGTGAAAGACTGCAAACGTTTTCCCCAACATCACGAACAAAACACAGATGCCTGCTTCACCACAGCTTTTCAACAGTGTACTGGAAGGTCCAAGCAGAGTGATCAGGCAGGGGGAAAAGGCATCTAAATAGAAAAAAAGTAAAACTATATTTACAGATGACACGGTCCTTTATTGGGAAAATCCCAAAGAATCCATCAAAACATGAGAAAATACTGGAATTAACCAAGGAATTCAGCAAAGTGGCAGGGTACAAGAACTACATGCAGAAGTAACTCTCAGTTGTAAGTCTATACACAAGCAGTGAACAATCCGCAGAGGAAATTAAACAGGAGATCCGTTGTTACCAGAGGCCAGGGATGGGAGAGGACATTTATTGCAAATGCATCTGAGGAATATTTGGGGACGACGAAATTGTTCTATATCATAATTTCGGTGGCGGTTATAAGAATGTGCATTGGACAAAGCTCAGTAAATTATACATTTTAAAATCGATCAGTGGTTGTAAATGATACACCAAGAAGCTGACAAAACAGATTTTAAAACAACATGTATATTTAAGAGGCTCTCTTTTCAATATTTGGATGCTTAGAGAAAAGTATGGAATGATGGACAGCAAAGTGTCATATCCAAGAGGTAGACTGTGAGTGATTTTTTACTTTTTTATGTGCTTCTTTTTACTTTAAGTTCTTTATAATATATATCAATTAGTGTATAATCAGAAAAAGAGCTATTTAAAACTATGTAAAGCGTGAACTGCTTCCATTCTGTTTCCCTTTAAGAGTTAACATTTTAAAGCATTGGCACGTACCATGTGAAACGGGCTGACTTTCGACGAGGGCAGATAGAGGGAGGTGTGGCAGTATGCTGGGCTGACATCAAGTACTGAATGCCCATTTTCACATTCTGTCTCATTAAAGTCTATGTACTAGAACTCCACTTTTATATGGGTACAACGGAAAAGACTCCAGAAACCGAGATCATAACTGGAAATGCAAAGGCCTTTTCCCAATAAAATTGTCCTGGTATATTTAAGTAGAAATCTGAAAAAGTGGTTTGGCTGCCGCAGGCCCATCTAAATTCTACACCAAGTAAAACAGAAACAAGAGCTGAAATAGATCCAGTAAACAAACTTCAAGAGATGGAGAAGCAAAAGTTGGCTTGGATGTTAATGATCAGAACCCTTGTTGTCCTTGGTCTCATAAATAAAGATCTACTGTCAAAAGAGGAGAAGGCATCCTGACGCGTTCTTGAGAACAGACGAAATGATAGGGATCAGGACAGATGAAAGTCGAAAGGACAGAGTTACAAAACTAAACTAGACCAGCTCAAACGCAGATTTTCTAGTTTTGGAGCGGTAACAGGAAGCACATCTAACAGGGTCGGTGAAAATATACCAGGTGCAGAGATTGGCTGAAGGATAAACGGAAGTGGGGTCAAGGAGTGCATGGATAAATTCACAGATTATCGGTCCTCAGGATGGCTCAAATCAATGCATCCAAATTCTACCACAGTGGACAATAAATCCCTTTGGGAGACTTCCCTAACTACTGGGATAAAATGAAACTAGAAATAGCTTCCACGTCCAGAGTGCTTGCAAATATATAAGTATATATACCACACATAAGCACTTTGTATACATTATCGCTCACCTTAATTAAAGACCCCAATCTACCAATGAGTTTGTCATGACTGAAGTCTTCACAGTAAGTTAATATTAGAGCAGGGCTTACATCTCTGGTCTGTCTTTTCAGTCTCATGCTTCTCCCCCTTTGCTAGGCTGAGAAAACAAATGTCTGATTCTACTTGGAGAGCAGACAGTCCCTGCTGCCGATGGCCCTTCCATGCACCATATAAAACCTACAGACCCCAATCTGCTTTCTAGATCTCAGTCTTCATTTTCACGTAGGGACACAGTCATGTCTACATTCACATGCAACAAAGATCTTCCTTCCATACGTGGACAAGGCGTGATTTCTCCTACATCCTGGGTCACGTGAAAAACAAAGAAGAGTCTTATTCCAAAGCCATTCTTTTTCAATGACACTATGTGGAAAGGAAATGGTCGTTTCATCTAGGTCATTATTTGTCTATCTAGGAATCGGGAATAATGACGTCTGCGCCACAGCAGGGTGGTAGGAATTCACAGACTTTACACAAAGTTTAAAAAATCCTTAGCATGAGACTGGCACACCATAGCTACTCGGGTCACGGTCGCTATTACTAACGTCACTTTTACTCCTCAGTGTCTCCTAGGGCCAGCGACCGGATAGATGTTTAAGGAGTCAGTGTGGAAGGAATCACCAAAGTGATAATCAGAGGATCCTGGGACAGTGGCCTTGAGGCTCCTGTGAGTCCTGTTTCCGCCCAGGCCGTATCTAATCTCATCTGTAGAGAACTCTGAGTTAAATCACTAGTGTTGGCACTCGCTCTTTCCTCCCTGCGTGTAGCAGCTTGAACTATCCCTCCCCAAATGGGTTCTACTTCACTCGTGAGAAAGGAAAGTGTCAGAAGAGCTCCGCATGGACGGCTCATTTTAGATCACTTACTTTTTCATGTGCGCCTGCAAAGGAGAAGATGGGGGGGGGGGGGTAGAAACACTCCTGCCTGCACTAATCCTGTTTGCTCAGAACTTCAGAATGGTCAATAGCCATTTGGGACACTTCTGAAACATGATACCTCCAGGTAGGTAGGTAGGGGTGTGTGCGTGCGTGTGCATGTGTGTGTGTGTGTGTGTGTGTGTGTGTCTGTGTGTGTGTGTGTAGAGAGAGAGACAGAGAGAGAGCAAGAAGCGATTGCCTTGTTACCCTGAACATAGTTTTTCAAATCCAATGTGTGATACATTAGACCTTTCACTTTGAGTTTTTACTGGCAGTGGTACTAGAACAACTTTCTGAATAGCAACTACTGCTGAATTTTAAAATCTCCTTGGCCCTGCTCTGAGCCAAATTTAAAGGTACATCCAGCTTGGCTCACTTGATATTCAGGAATCTTATCTTTCTACGCATAAATTAATTTTACTACTATCAAACAGCACATCCAAGTAACTACCATAGGAGATAAGATTTATGACACTTCAGACTTAAAATAAAAGAAAGGTCACACAGATAAGCCTAAATTTCCGAAGAAAGACCTATCTACCTAAGCCAAGTTTGATTTCATTGGATCCCCTTTTATTTTTGAGGAACCCTTTGCTGCTAAGTGAAATGAACGGCATAGTTTTCAAAGTCTGCATAAAGTAAACTCCTCAATAAATTAACAGCACATACTTAGTAGTATCTCACAGAAGACCTCTCTGGTATTTCAGTCACGTTTGCTACTAGACTTATCTATCGCCAGGCCATTTGTCCTTGTGAAATAACGGCAGACGTTAGTCTCTGCAAACACATGCCCTTTTCATTGACCACTGAGATGTCGGCGCAGGAATGTTCTGCATAAAAGAATTTCTTCAGTCTCATCAACTGGCACACAGGAATTGCACATTCCAGGGAAGAAGGCGATATTTATTTTTTCAGACCCTGTTCCAGCCAACGACCATAAACTCAGTTATTCTGAGAGCTCCCTGTTTCACTGCGAGCTGGAGTCTGCCAACAGGTGACTGGATACCGGTATACATTTGTCTGCTCCTCGGGGATCCTGCAAATGGGACTGGAACTTGGAACCAGGATTGCAAATGGAAAGCCCTTAGTCCAGAATCAGCAGCCCTTTCAAGTGCCTCTTCCCACATTCACACCAGGAGGTGGTGTTCCAAGGTGGTCTCAGCACCGCATCGGCCAGCTTATTATTGGATCAGCAGGAAGCTTATTAAAAGGAAAGAGAACTCAATGAGCATCAGGTATTCTGCGTCGGGCAAACGGAAAGTAGCGAGGCGATGTCGCCTAAGGTCACCCGATCCTTTGAGATTTAAATAAAATTGGCTTGTGCCCCTAGTCCACATCCTGTGGGATATGCCTAGCTTTCCCCGAGATGTCTGCAAAATACCAGACTCTCATGTTCTCATGGTCATATCTTGCTTCAAATTCTTTTTCTTGTTGAGCTTTGGATCTCGGTTCCCTTGACTTGCAACTCATCTCCTGCTAGCAAGGCATGGAACTCAGCTGTTTGTCTCTTCTCCTCAGCAAAAAAAAAATAAATAAAATGGCCTTTATATGGTAAGTAGATTTTCATGAAGCTTTTGACTGTGGGGAAGGTCACGGCACATCATTAAAAATAGCCGTAAATACTGATCACCCTTATTCTGAAAAGCTGCCCAGACCTCCTGACCTTTGAAATTTCTCACTGGCCACATTTCTCCTTTGGCTCCTGTCCTGACCCATCTGTGACTCTTTTCAGCTCCGCTCTCTTCTGTCCTTGTACTCATGTGTATTCTCATGCTAGTTTGTTTTGTCTTAGTCTGTTCAGGCTGTGACAGCAAACTACACCAGGGACTGGCTGACTTGAACAACAAATGTTTGTCATAGTTCTGGAGGCTGGCAAGTCCAAGATCAAGGTGTCGGCAGGGTTGGTGTCTGATGAGAGCCAGCTTCCTCCTGTCCAGGTGGCCGTCTTCTCACTGTATCCTCACACGGCAGAAGGGGAAAGCGGTCTCTCTGGAGTCTCTTATAAGGGCACTAATCCCCTTCGCCAGGGCCCCACCCTCATGACCTCATGTCCTCCCAAAGGCCTTACCTTCTGAAATCATCACAGTGGGGCTTAGGATCTCAATGTATGAATTTCGGGAGGATACAAACATTTAGTCCATAAGATCTTTGTCTTACTTTCTGAACACATATTCTCAGGTCCTCACTTTTCCTAAAGAAAAACATTCTAACACTTACGTAAAGTCTATTTGTTACAACCATGAAAATACATTAATTCAATTTTTAAAACTCTGCTACAAAACAATTAAAAAAAAAAAAAACCACATGAATACCACTTAGTGTATTTCATTGTGAGGTCTTTCGTACCAAAACTATTTCTCTTGGAGTCGTATATTCTTCAATCCGCGCCATACCCATCAATTCCCCCCAAACTCTATAAACTAGTGTCCTACAAGCGTGTTTTTGATCGGTCGTGTGTTTTGAAAAGCCCCATAGTGTGTCTTTTATTTGAATAGCTTTACAGACAGCACACCCCCAGTTGCCATGGGTGAGACAACTCCCTATCCGGCCCCATAACTGGCATAATTCAACCATTTCTCCTGCAGTGAGTTGAGCACCTGACCCATGAAATTTCTTTTTCCAAACACACGTCACTGGATTCTGTTTTGTGACAATCCACCTAATAAGAGTTATGAAGTTAATGATTCCTGGGTCTGCTGGGAGCATCCCTGTTCACCCAAACCTGGCGGAGGTGGCTCTTTACCCCATGACGTCCTCCCTTCCATCCATCCTGTAGCCCAGGTCTGCTCTATGCTCGTACTGGTCAGCCAGCTCCCTTTACTGTGTCTCATCCTTGCCTATCTTCCTTTTAATTTTTTTTCTTTATTGATTTTAGAGAGAGAGGAAAGGAGAAGGAGAGAGAGATAGAAACACTGATGAGAGAGAATATCGATTGGCCGCCTCCTGCATGCCCCCCACTGGGGACTGGGCCCACAACCTGGGCATGTGCCCTGACCAGGAATCAAACCGGTGACCTCTTGGTGCATGGGACGACTCTCAACCACTGAGCCACACCAGCTGGGCTCTATATTCCTTTCAAACAGATGTCACAAACCCAAATGCCTACAGAGACCAACTGGGTGACCCAAAGGAGAAAATCAGTGCCAGTGGAAACTAACCGGAGAGGAGAAGCTACACTTGGCATGACTTTGATGGCTGGGCTGCAGCTGCTCTGTGTGGTGGTGGGACCGGGGACATCAGTGTATCTGTCCTTGGGTCATGTTACTCCATGTTATTTGCTATCTCCATTTTCTTATTTTAAAATGAATATTTTTTAAAAGTATATTAGCAAAAATAAAAATTATATATATATATATATTTTTATGTCTCTGAGCCTAACGTAGACCAAAGATGGCCAGTGTGAGACTTCCAGCTTTGACTCATAAATCGGAAGTCCCAGGAGCGCGCGTCCGCACAGTACGAGCTGTGTGCTGCCCCACCAGAGTAATTCCGCTCTTGCAGGCTTCCACAACTAGCTCCTAATTTGTTCCTTTTACTAAATCCCTGGTTCTTAATTTAAGAGGGCCTTTCCTTAATTTCCAGATTCAGAATTTCTCTGAGAAAGTCATTTGTTGGCTGATTTTGCTTTCTGCTCTCTGTCCCATGTCTCTGGGCCGGTTACCGTTATCATTACTAATACAGTCACAACCAAACAAACAAACAAACAAACAAAAACTCCTTTCTCCTGGTCCCATTTTTTTTTTTTACACAGTTATAGGAAAGTTTTTGTTTTTGGATATCTCCTTAGTCCGGGCTCTGTGATCCAACTTTTCCCCAAAGTAAAATGCACTCCTCCCAATTCAATCCATGCTTCTTCCTTCCCGGTTTAAATTCTCTCTCCTACCCATGCTTTTCTTAGCATAGAACCCAAATCTACTTTTAGATTGATTTTATTCTTTCCAACCACTCCAAGAAAACCGAATCCCCTGGAGACAGTGATATGGTTCAGTCCTTTTAAAAAATTCCCCTTCTTTAACTTTGCGGCTTTCTGATGGTCACACTGAGACATTTCTGCATGTGAAACCAGGACAATGGCATGGACTCTGCAGCAGAAACCTCTGGGTCTCTATCCTTCTACCACCTCGATAAGGTGCCTCCCAGAATCCACAACCAGGACAAGGCACTCTTGACTAATAATCCCAAGAGAATCAGAAACACACACACACACACGCACACACACACACACACACACACGCACGCGCACACACACGCACACGCATGCACACGCACACACGTCCACATACACACTCACATACACTCACACACTCACACACACACCCGCGCACACGCACACCCACACAGTATTCAGAGGAGACTGAAAGTGAGTGCAGAGTTGTGACTTCGGAGTCTGCAGACGAGCCAGTGAAGCCAGCAGTCACTCACTCCAGAGCACGTTCTTTGATGTGAGACGAAGTGAAAAATGAGGTACCCAGGGACAGAATTAAGAACACCTGACTCATCATTACCAACTGATGGCAGGACACACATTCCCAGAGCAAAACGCCAAGCACACACGCTCTGTCTCCCCTATGGAATTCAGGTGATTTCTGTAGCTCAAATCTAATCATCTAATTCCACAATCAATACCTAAAACGCCAGGCTATGGCCGTTATACGAGTCCCTGCAACACACAGACCAAGGACGGCCAGGACGGCTACTCCAGGACCGGCCTCTCTCACACTGTACTGTTGCTTCTAAATGTCTGTTTGAATTTCTACCCGGGGGGGATTCCTGCGCCACGCATAACAGATGGGGGTTTGGACAAATCTAGGACTCCTCTCTGGTGTGTCTCGCAGAGAAAAGAGGTGCAATGATTCCTAGTCCAAATGAGATGCAAGGGTTAGATTTATTCAAGGCTCTCAGCAGGACCAACCTGATTTATACCTCTGCTTTTGTTTGCAGAAGAAGAAACTGGAGAAGGACAGACACCCCACGCCAAGAGAAGGAACTTCCCTGGCCTGCTCATCACACTGGAGCAGGGGCAGAAGAAAAAAAGGGGAGTGTTTTCAAAGATAGGGACCACAACACACGTACCATTTTCTTACCTGCCATGGCTCTTAGTCCAACATGGAGGACACAGTAGAAACTGAACAATAACTTTTATTTTATTTTTTTAATCCTCACCCAAGGATATTTTTCTATTTATCTTTAGATAGAGTGGGAGGGAGGAGGAGGGGAGAGAGAGAGAGAGAGAGAAACATCATTGTGTGTGAGACACATTGACTGGTTGCCTCCCGCACACAGGACCCCAACCAGCGCCGGGGACGAACCGCAACTGAGGTTCATGCCCTTGACTGAAATCAAACCTGTGACTCTTTGGTCCACAGGTTGGCACTCTCACCACTGAGCCGAACCGGCCAGGGCTGAACAATAACTTTTAAACTAATAAGAGAAAATGTAGATGCAATTCTTATAAACTCTATATTGCAATTTCCAGAAACCATACTATTTAGGATGCACTTGCCATAGGGCAAGAAGGTATTATTTACGTTTTGCTATTTGTGCAGAAAGTATGTCTTCGATCATGGAGATTGTCTCGGACGGAAAACCACCACATTTAAACTTGGTATCACCACAGAGCACACACATCTTTACCCGTAACAAGATGGAAAAGCGTTATGAATTTGCAAGGTTGAAAGCCAAGCCCTGGCTGATCCCACTCACCCTCCCAGACAGGTCTTCTATACTCTGATATCAACTCCTGCAGTCCCACAATCAAGCTAAAAAGGTCAGGTACATCGAAGCAAGAAGATGATTTTATGATGACTAAATTACGTAGAAAATAGACATTTTTTCCTTGTTCGTTTTTGGGGGTTGGGGCACCCCCCTCTTGAGCTGAGGAGTCTAGAAAGAACTGAGACCCTGACGGCATCTCAGGTCATCGTGTGGCTTTGAGCAAGGCAGTCTTCCTCCACGTACGTTTGTTCTCTCATCTGTGAAACGGTGAGTTTGGACTGAACACCTACGGGACACTTCTGATCAACACTCAGGAGATGGTAGCGACCAGTGAGATCTGGGAGAGCACCAGGAAAAACGCATTCCAGCTGGTTCGTCCAGGAAGGCCTCGCGGAAGAAAGAGCACTGATGGTGCACTCCGGAGAATGAGAAGACTTTAAACAGGGGAGAAACCTCCCAAACCGAGGGGCAAGGTGAGCAAAGGCTGAGAAAAGGAAATACGATGCCCTTTCCTGGAACTTTAGGGAGGCCTATGTGCCTGGTTGTTGCAGAAGAACTTTTCCATAGGCTCATTCTCTCTTAAAGAATAAAGAAACATAGCACTTTCCTTTAAAGCAACTAAAGGTCAAATTAATTTTTTTTTGTTACAGCTTTCTTGACATATAATTCATAGACCATACAACTCACCCATTTAAAGTATACAATTCAGTGGTTTTTAGTATATTAATAGATAGATATATGCAACCATTACCACCATCAATTTTAGAATGTGTTCATCATCCCAAAGCTTTTAGCCATCACCCCCCTAAATTCCGTCATCCACCTCCCCAGACCTAAGCAACCAGTAATCTATGTTCTGTTTTTATAGATTTGCTGTTTGGGACATTCCATAAAAATGGGACCATACGACCTGGGTTACGACTGACTTCTTTCACTTAATGTAACAATCTCATAATTCATTTATGTGATATTATCTATCAGTCCTTCTATGGCTGAATAATCTTCCATTGTACGAATATGGTGTATGTTCTTCACCCATTCTCCAGTCGATGGACGCTTGTGCTGTTTCCATCCTTTGGCTAGTATAATAACGCTGTTAAACATTCATCTACAAGTTTTTGTGTGGACGTACATTTTCATTTTTCTTGGGTATACACCAAGAGGCAGAATTTCTGGGTTATACGGCAATTCGGTGTTTGACTTTTTGAGAAACGGCCAGACTATTATCTAAAGTGGCTGTACCATTTTACATTTCCTCCGGCAGAGTATCAGCACCAATGTCTCTACCTCCTCATCCATAACTGTTAGCATCTGTCTTTTTTTTTATCCTCACCCAAGGACATTTTTTTGTTCAGGTAGAGTAGGAGAGAGAGACAGGAAGAGAGAGAGAGAGAAACATCGACGTGAAAGGGACACATCGAGTGGCTGCCTCCCACACGACCAACCAGGGCCAGGAACAAACTGCAACCGAGGTACGTGCCCTTAGCGGGAACTGAACCCGGGTCTCTCTGGACCGCAGTCCGACGCTCTAACCGCTGAGCCAAACCGGCCAGGGCAGCACCTGTCTTTTGATGACAGCAATCCTGGTGAGTGTGAAGGGCTATTTCATTGTAGGTTCCATTTTCCCTGGTGACTAAGGACTTTGAGCATCTTTTCACGTGCTGACTGGGTATCTGTATATTTTCTTTGAAGAAATATTTGTTTTTACCTTTTGAATTGGGTTATATATCTTTTTATTATTAAGTTGTAAGAGTGTTTTATATGTTTTAGGCACAAGTACGTTATCAGATATATAATTTGCTCCCATTCCAAAGGAAAAGTCAGATTAATATTGTTACATTAAAAAAAAGTTTTTTTCTTTATTGATTTTAGAGAGAGAGGAAGGGAGAGGGAGAGTGAGACAGAAACATTGATGAGAGAGAACATCGATTGTCCGCCTCCTGCATGCCCCCCACTGGGGATCTGGCCCACAACCTGGGCATGTGCCCCGACGGGGAATCGAACCGGCGACCTCTTGGTGCATGGGTTGACGCTCAACCACTGAGCCACATCAGCCAGGAAATATTGTTACATTCTTAAAAACAGAAAGTCTTCCAATATAAGATAATAAATACTGCACTATATTTTCTACAAAACACATTTCAGTTTTTATACAGCAATCATCAAATATTTTAATCTCTGTTTTTATTAAACTCTCACTCAAGTCATCCTCAACTCTGGGTGGTAAGAGAACATGTATGGAGGGGCTTCCACAGAGAAGAACTTGTGATTTCCTCAGCAAGCCGTCTGCAGCTTTTGTAAATCATGACTTACAAATTCACGCACTAGAATGACCTCCCCAAGCAGCCTTGGGAGGCGTCTGACTACATGCTGGACCCGTAAAAACGATGTTCTGTGCCACAGAAAATAGGATTTGGAGATGCCCGCTACACGAAGTAGGATAGATAGTTCAAATCTTGTATGACCAACTAATTAGCTGCTTCCAAAAAAATGAATAGCACAGATCCAGAAGATATGTAAACACTGGCTGGTGCAAGCAGGCCGCTTCTTGTTAGGCTGTGGTCTCCCTTCTGTGCGGAATGGGGAAAGGTAATTCACTGGCCGCTTTGCTATGAACGCCCAAAGATTTCATTTCCGAGAATACACCCAGGCAGGAAAAGGTGTTTTCAGATCACAGAACTCAGAAAAACATAACTCTTTCTGTGAAGCAGAGTTCAAAGTTGAGCAGAAGTTCCTCCCCCCGACTCCTGTGCATTTCATCTTCCGCTCTGACGATTCTAACTGGGGGTCTCGCTCCGATCTCCCCTTCAAAGTCCCTTTCCGGGAGCAACGAAAGTGGCAGAGCCTCTGAAACAGCTGAAAGTCCTCCTCTGAGCTGAGCCACAGGCCTTGCCTGGAAGGACCTGGGAAACATTAGCTTGCTTCTGGTCTAGCCATAATGAAAATAAATGAGGGCTTCAATTTAAAGTCGTTACTAAAAATTTGTTCTTTCCTCCATTCTAATTCTGAGACCCACTTGCAGCTAATTAGAACGGTTCCCAGCGTGATCTCCCAGCACACTGCTAGTGTTAACACCCACCATCTGAGTTTCATTACAATAAAGAAATCAAATAAACAGTGCACCAGAAAACAGTAGTTTGGGTATGGCTCATTACAGCACAATGCAGTTAACATTCCTCACTGGGGACAGGGAGAGGGCACCGGGCAGCCGGTCAGATGCCCAAGCCTGTCCATTCTGATTAATAACGTTAGTGGGACTACGGATCTTTTTTTACTGTTAAAATTTTCTGGAGAAAGAAAAGAGATTTTTTTTTCTTTCCAATGAAAAGGGTAAAGGAGTGTTCTCTGAACCTCACTGTAAACAAAGAGAAAAGGTAATTATTTGCTTTGGACTCCTCGCCGTTCCTGGTAGGATATACTGTTTACAATTGAACTAAGGAAAAAGAAAAAGAAAGAAAGAGGAATACCGTGTCCATTAATCTTCTTAGGGTTTTTATTATTTATTCAAGACACAAACAAGTCTCTGACAATGTAGGCCGGGCATGCCTATGTGATTCTTAGACTCCAGAACACAAAAAAATGAGAAAACAGAAACAAGGGAGAGAGCCACCGCTGTCAGTAGGTATTTCCCTCCCCTCGTTCCCACCTGCTAATATTTGTCAACATCCGCCTAAGAAAACAATCACTGTGAGTGTTCACCTGCATTGAACACATGACCCTGGAGCCACCAGAGAGAGAAAAAAATCCAAACATTTCTGTCTCTCAAATGTAACCCTGCTTCTTAAGTAACTGTAAACGTCTGAAGACATTTACTGAACCTGGTTCACAAACGCAACAAGGAGAGGCTTCTTCTAGTTCAAGCATCTTCTGGGAAGAAGACACGAAGGAGCTCCGGCAGCCCCTCCAACACGAGGCTCAGAGCTCACGTCGGGCCGCTGGGTCAGGCCGCCGTTTCACTGCATGTCACAGAGCGTATTCGGCTCCCAGTGAGCACGCAGCCTCAGTGAGGCTAGTGTAGAAACACCCTTTATTTCCCGCCTTGCACAGTCTAGGTCTAGGTGTGTAAGTATCCCATGGCTGGTCTTTTTTTTTTCATTTAAACAGTTACAGAAAGATTATGATACTTGTGGGAATGTATTCACTCAGAAGGTTCCAGATGCTTTGGGCTAAGATTAAAATACCTCTAAAATAGCCCCTTTCTGTTCCCACTTAGATGGCTGTAAAAAGCAGACACACGAAAGCGCCCAAACCAAGATCCTAAACTGCATGAATCGATAATCGAAGAAATGTCACCCCCCAAAAAATGCAAATAGTATCGAAGTGCATCATGTTAGGAAAAAACAAAGGAGCTAAATCAATGGAACTCAGAGCGAAATGCATGTTCTGACCTTGAGATTCATTTTAACCTGTGGAAGGAAATAATCACTCATCCCTGAGCAGAAAGGAAAAAGAAAGAAAAGAAACAGGGAGGTATTTGTCTAGAGCAGTTTTCCTAGCAAGGAACTTAAAAAAAAAGAAAAAAGAAAAAACTGCCATTGTTTTGGAATTAATTATCTATCTATCATCTACATGCTGAAAGAAAATTAAAGTCAAGGAAAAGAAATGTCAGGGAAAAAAACGTAAGATAACAATTTTTAAAACCCACAGGCACAGTCATTTCATATTTTTCTATAATTTTCTTAACCTGCTTTACCTCAAAACAATCTACTGGGGTTCAAGAGATACACACTTTCTTTAATTAGACAAATATTGATTCAACATCTGTCTGCTAGATGCCAAACCTCTTCACTGGCTTTTCAAGTACAGTTTGTGTACTCGTGTGTCCATAGCTGTAAAATGAGAGATTCCGCCGGGTCGCCGGAGGGCTGTCCAGGTCTTACCATGTAAAGCCACTCCCTCACCAACAGGGGCACGTGCCTTAAGCTCTGAACGGCAGCCCCCGGCCCTTTGCACGGTCAACACGTGCTGGGACCAAGCATCGGAACTGACCGGCCTACTTACCCTTTGAGGTTTAAGTCTGTAACCTTGAACGGAGTGCAACAGGGCACCACACTACTCCTTTAGAAGTCCCTTTGCTACACCTTCTCTCAAGGCTGGAGTAACGTCGAAAATAATCTAATCGTTGCATGAATGCGATTTTACTTTGTATTAGTATTTTTCCTTTCAAAGAGCTTTGTGGGTTTTGTTTTTTTTTGTAATTACACTTTTTTCACCCATCCTTCCACCACCCCCTCCCCTCTGGCAACCATCAGTTTGTTCTCCGTATCTATGGGCCCATTTCTATTTCGTTTATCCATTTGTTTTGCTATTTTAGATTCCAGAAATAAGTGAAATAACGCAGTATTTGTCTCCCTCTGTTTGACTCATTTCAGTTAGCATACTACCCTCCAGGTCTACCTGTGTTGTTGCGAAGGGCCCGGTTTCATTGCTTTTTATTGCTGAGTAATATTCCATTGTGTATCTACACCACATCGTCTTTCCTCAAAGCACTTTTACTCTTCATTTCTCACAACAGGATGACTTAGCGCAAATACAGAACTGTGATGAAACACGAAGCCAGGTAAATTGGAGAGAACTGCTTACATTAGTATTCCTCTTACCCACAGCCTACAAGATGTGAGGTCCTGAAACGTGTTATTTCATTTTATCTTCACAACCACACTCTGGGGTCCACACCTCACACGTGACGTCACTGAGAACACAAAGACGTGGACTGCTTGTCCCGTTCCCCAATGCTGGGAAGTCCGGACGCCAGGATCTGAATCCAGGTTTATCCTTACTCAAAAAAACCCACGTTCTTTCTTCTCTCTCATGTGTATTTATTTTATTTTTGTGTATCAATTACATACTTTGCCATAAACTAGGTTTTAGAAAAACAAGTCCATTCAAGGCATTTTAGAAATAAATGCACTTCAAGAAACGTGTGTGCTAGAAAGGACATAAGGTTCAGAGGTACTAAAGCTTGCATAGTCTAGCAAATAAAACAGAGAAGCAATGATGTTTAAGCCCAGGTAACTAAGCCATGGACCCTGCAGGTAGAGAGTCATTTCTTACCATCTCAGGTTGCTTTTTTCCTGCCGCGTGGTGTGTCTGTGGAACGCAGATCTCAGGAAGAATGGGTTACCCAGAAACTAACATAATCTAAAGAAAGCAAAGCCTGGCGTAAACCTTTCATAGGGAAAACACAGGGAATGAAGAACTGACTCCCAGATTATTGTCTGTTTGGGATAATGCTCACTGTCTTTCAGATGGGCACTGAGAACAGCTGAAAGGGAGATATTATGATAAAATTAGTACAGAAAGGAAATGGGAAGAAGGTTTCCTTTCCTGTGCTCTGCCAGTAAGCAGCTGCCTGAGGCTGGGTGTAAGTCACTTAAACCTGCAGTTACTTACATCTGTAAAATGAAGGATTGGGTCTCAGATTTCCCTTCCAGCTCTGACATTCTATGAGACTGTGAACCATAAAAAGATCCCCAATGCTGTCCATCATAATTTTAATGCAGAAATTACTCTTCCTCTGGCAGAAAGGAAATTCTCCTCTCCTTCTCTTCAAATCACATACGTCTCTCGGACCTCAATTTAATTGTCCAAAAGTCAGGGCAGGAAAGCAACAGATGCGATCAGAAGCTTAACATCCCAAAATTAAGAGAGAGAGTGTGTGTGTGCGTGCATGTGTTCGGAGTGTGTGTGTGTGTGTGTGTGTGTGTGTGTGTGTGCGTGTGTGTCCAGGAAAGGTCAGGAAGCTGACCTCCTGGGAGCAGCAAAGGTTCCATCCGCGGAGCCTGCTGAGACAGCATCTGGAAATTCCTCACTAGGGTCAGTGGGGAGACGTTCTCTGTTTGCTTTAGTTTTGTTTTATACCCATGTGGCATTCCGCATATCAATAATATATTTCAATCCCATCATAAAACCCTTTAATGATTTACTTTGCAAACCTCCCAGGCCCACCTAGCCACAGGCAAGTCCATTCCTTTGGTTCCAGTCCATTCCTTTGGAAAGGATGACAGTCAAAACACAGACAGAAGGAAAAGCACTCCCTGGAATCAGATGTTCGCCCACAGTAGCTCGAGACGTCTGCAGAGAACCTGGGGAAGGCCGCTCACTTCCTGTAATAACTTTTTCGGTAAGTGACACGTGTCAAAACACAGGGAGTTTTTGCCTGATTGGCAGGAGTCACAGAAACATGTTCTGCGGCACTGCCTACGGCCACAGTTAGTTCTGGAACCCCTCCGTGCGTTACCGTCTAGAAAGTTTACAGGCGTTTCCGTGTTCTCCTGTGCAGATCACGTAAGCAGGTCACTGAGTTCTATGCCGTTAGAAAGCCACCAAGTTTATATGGAGTGTGCGACCGGTGTCTTATTCTGCTCAGCCTACAGCTCTGCGGGGACAGCAGTGCTTCAGCCAGTCGAGACGACCCTCAGTGGAGGGCACTACTCATCCCTCCAAAACTTTTAGCATCATCTGTCTCATATTTTTGCACTTACCCGCTGGTTCTAGTCAATGTTTGTGTTTGGCCAGTCCCCCGTCTAATATTTCCCAAATTAGCTCACTCCCCTGTCTTCCACAACCATCGCCTTCCCCGGGACACTAGCCTGGGTAGCCCAGCCCACAACACAGGCTCCTACATCCTCTCTGACACAGCTGCTTTCCCCACAAGGGAGACGTAGTCATCACATTTGATATAAATCTGATGGCATCACTTCCACGCATGAACCCTTCAAATATCCTCTTTGTTCACAGAGATGCTCAAAATATACTGTTTGTTGTCTGGACGACCTGAATAACCAGTGTTCTCGCAAAGGCAGCCGTGTACAGAACAAAACATTAACATCTTCGAGGACATCGGAAATGAAATAGGGTGAGAAAACCAGGACAAAGAACGGAAGGAAAGAAACGCTGATTGGCACTTCTGTACCTGTGGGTTTTACGTGTCCTGGGGACCTCTCAGAGCAGGTTTAATAACTCTCCCCTTGTAGATGAGAAAACGGAGGCACAGGGAGACCAGATGTCCTGCTCACGCACAGTCACACAGGTGAAAAGCGTCAGGGCATCTGTCTAGTGCCAGTGTTTTCCTCTGTGCTCACCCCGTGCAGCAGCTGAGTTAGTCTTTCACGCCCTCATCCCGTCTGCTGCCAACCTTCCCCTCCACGGTGAGAACGATCTCCTCCCTCCCCTAGTCCCTTCCTGTGCTGTAAAGGCCTCTCCTGGGTGTCCAAGAGAAAAGGCGTCTGTTTCGGTCATCCCTCGCCTACGCATGCCTGTCTCCACCAATTCACCTCCCATTCACTCCTCAAACTTCTCTCATAAAACTCTTCTCCATCGCTCAGCACAAACTCTTTCTACTGAAGTTACCAGTGACCTCCTTGTCAGAGTCAGATGGTCCTTTCCGCCCCCTTCTGTCAACCCCTCAGTGGCAAATTAGATAGTTGACCGTTTTCTTTATGTAAAACACTCTTACACCAGAACCTCCTGCTTGTCTTCCTTCTGTCCCCCTTCACCACAGCTTTCAATTGTTCAGTTTCTGAGAATATTCAGTAGTGATCTCCTCTCTCTCCTCCCTCCCTCCGCGGTCCCTCTCTCTATAAAACACTTAACACACTCTTGCACAATCCTCGACCCTAAGAGTCGTTCTGGACACACCCCGTTTCCTCATCCGTCCCCACGTTCCTTTCACTACATGGTCCTGCAGGGAGTCGAATTCTAAACGTCTTTGTAATCCACGGACCTACGTTCATCTCTGTCAGCTGTGTGGTAAATTACGTACTGAGGAGGAGGACAGCACGAGAAGGAGTAGTATCTGTATGTGTTATTTTGGTCCCTAGAGAGGAACAAGGCCATATCTGCACCCAGTGGCTGTAAAATGCTTCTCGGCAGAGTCCTCGCAATGAACCCTCCCCACCACCCCGCTGAGCAGGGGAAATCCTGTCGTCTAAGCCTGGTCACAGGGGTTTGCTAAATGCGTGTTTCTCTGGGCGGCAGTAAGCATGTCTTGTTGGGCCTCTCGGAGCTGGAGGAGAGAAACCTCACCGTCCATCAGGCGAGGCGGCCGGCAGGTGGATACTGAGCTGTGGCTGCCTTCGGCCTGCCTGTTCCCACTGCACACGCTCACACGTCCCCCAAGTCGAAGGAAAAGTGGCACAGGCAAGGAGCAATCTGCACCATCGGGTTAAAAGAAACGAGGCTGATGTAAGAAGACAGGAGGCGGGTAGGAGTCTGGAACGGCGGTGTGAAGGCTGGTGGGGTCTCTCCTCAGAGAAGCCATTCTAACTGGTGAAAATTATTTTCTAATGGAAGTCCCTAAACACAAACACTTATTCAAAACAATTTACTAAATCTCAGTAAAACAATGAGAATGTGTGGCATTTGAGCCGTGACTCCCTCCCTCCCCCTTTTGAGTGTGACAGAGCCCAGTCTGGGAAACACTGGCATGAAGACGGGACTTCCTCCGTTTCAGCTCCCAGTCTACGGCTCGAGTTTTACCCCAGAAGGGGTAGATAACTGGCATCTCTCATACTTCCTAGCACCATGTTTCAGAATGTTCAGGACAGACAGAGTGGAAAGAACTGGGTTTACAGCAGGTGGGGGCCTCTACCAAAGACCAGGTCCCATCAACCTATCAGTCTGTTCACAGAGCTGAGGTCCCAGTGCAGGAGTTTCCCTCTGGAAGAAGCAGGCTGATACCCTTCACCCCAATTCCAGAGCAGGCAAGCAAAGGTTTTTACTGGGTGTGTGGGTGCCAGGGGGTGGGAATGGTAACCCATGAGAACAGAGAACTTTATAACTCTCCCTAAGAAGACTGATGTTCTGTGGAACAGACTATGGAAAAGTTTATGCCTAAAGACTCTTGCTAAAACAATGGAGATGTCAGCAGTGAACAGTAACGAGGATACTGATAGATTCATGATAGCAGCAAGGGAAACAGTCAACCGAGAAAGTTTCACAGAGAGAAACCGGGTAAGGACGGTTCAGAAGGCTCCTCCTGGAGTTGGTGCAAGCCTCGAGGACCGGCTGCAACCTGGAAGCCATGCCTGAATTTAATTGGATCAGTCTATGAAGCAATTTAAGCCACAGGGCGTTGTTAAAAACAACAGAGAAATCAACTGGTGATTAGTCGAAGCCAAAGGTTGGGTGTGACGTTAACAGAGGCAGCCCAGCCACACGGTTAAGGGGCAAGTCAGGCAAAGGCAGAGACAGAGATCCTGGGTAGAATCAGAGGCATCTTGATGGTCAGGGAGATTATACACATGCCCCAAATGACACTCTGAGAAATCAGGTCAGAGATTGCGCACTGTGGAGGAAATAGGCTTTCCTGAGCCAGTCTAGTCGTAATTATAACAAAGTATAGCTGGGTTTGCAACATAGATTTAAGCACACAGTGCATGACAATGTCACACACACACACACACACACACACACACACGAGAGAAGAGAAGGTTATATAGAAGAATAAAGCTATATAGGAGTAAAATTTCTATGTTTCACTGGAGTTAGTGATTATAAATCTGAAGTAAATTCTGATAAGTTAACAGGTACATGTTAGCCCCAGAGGAACCACAATGAAAATAAATTTTTAGAATAGTTTTGAAAGTATGATAGGAATTACAAATTTTACTAGAAAATATCCACTTAATGCAAAAGAAGGAAAACAGAGGAACAAAAAATTTCTTGAGACATATAGGAAACAGAAACCAAAGGAACTGAGTGAATCAATCATATAGATATCACTAAATGTAAATGGATTAACAATCCGATTAAAATACAAAGATTATCCTATTGAAAAACCCAACAACATTCAACTATATGCTATTTAAAGGAGACACACTTTAGGTTTAATGATATAAGTAAATAAAATGGAAAAAAGATATACCATGCAAACGGCACCGTGAGCGAGCTGAAGTGATATGATAATATGCACTGGTATATACATATCAGACAAAACTTAATTTAAAAGTAAAAACATTAGCCCTGGTTGGTGTGGCTCAGTTGGCTGGAGCATTGTCCTGTATGCCAAAAGGTGGCGGGTCTGATTGCCGGTCAGGGCACATGCCCAGATTGCGTGTTCAATCTGCAACTGGGAAGTGTGTGGGAGGCAACCAATCGATGTTTCTCACATTGATGTCTCTTTCTCTCTCTCCCTTCCTCCCTCTCTCTAAAATGAATGAATAAATAAATAAATAAATAAATAAATAAATAAAACATATCCTCAGGTGAGGATTATAAAAACATACATTACTAGATATAAAAAGGAACACTTTATCATGAAAAAATGGTCAATCTATCAGGAAGATATACAATTTTAAATATATATGCATGAAACAAAAAATTACAATATTGAAGGGAAAATAGACAAACAATAATAGTTGGAGATTTCAATGAACTCTTCAAAAAATGAATAAGACAACTGGGCAGAAAATTAACATTGAATAGAAGATCTAAACAACAACATAAAGCAAATAAATAGAATAGAATACTTAACAGCAGCAGAACACACACTCTTTTCAAGCACACATGGAATATTCTCCTGGATAGACATACGCTAGGTCATAAAACAAACCTCACTGAATTTAAAAGGACTGAAATCATACAAAGTGTATTCTTTGACCACATAGAACTAAATTAGAAATCAATAACAGATGGAAATTAGGAAATACACACATTGTAGAAATTCAACTCATAAATAATCAATAGATCAAAAAGTCACAAGAGAAATTAGAAAATGCTTTGAGATGAATGAAAAAAATATAACATCCCATAATTTATAAAAGAAATGCATAATATGGCTTAGAAGGATATTGACAGCTGTATATACCTATACCAAAAAAGAAAAACAATGTAAAATCAGTAACTGAATCTCCCACTTTAAGTATCTGGAAATAGAAGAGCAAACTAAATGCAAGGTAATCAGAATAAAGGGAATAATAATAAAGATGAGCACAGGAATCAATGAAATATAAAAATAGTAAAGAAAATCAATAATTGGTTCTTTAAGACCAACAAGATTGACAAACCTTGATCTAGACTGACTAAGTGAAAAAGAGAGAAAACTCAAAACACTAAAATCATAAAATATAATCACAGCCTGGAGCCTGTGAGAATATATAATGTGCAAAGATCCAGGCAGACAGGGAAGCTCGTTGAGGACCCACTCAGCATGGTGGGTTTCAGGAAAGAACACTGGCAATTAGAAAACTGGCTTGTGGACAATGCCTTGGGATCTGGGGTGAAAAAACCAAGACAAGAATTGAACCCTGGAAATTGAGACAGGAATCCTTGTCCCAGATCTGGCTTCGAAAGGAAGACAAAAGGCAGAACCTAGTCATCAGAAACAATTCACAAATTCCAAGCCGGAGAAGCCACAAGAGGATATAATGCTAATACTTCAAATATGAAGACGGAGTTTCTTGAATCCCTATTGCAGTGTTAAGGCTTGTCCTAAAAACTTCTGCAGTTGGCATCTGGGTTGAGCAGCCTCCGCTGTAAGAAAAAGTCAATGCCAGGAAAAATATAATGCTGAACTTGTAGCCTAAACTCTATCTCTATTTCTCTTTCTCACTAAGGAGGTTATTTCAGTGTCATGAAATAAAGCACAGAACTACGCATGAATAAATATTTGCAAATACAGTTTTATATACATCTCAAACTGCATCGAAATTTAATTTTCTTCAAGACAAAGGGATCTCTCATTCTCTTCATTTCAAACACCTACGTTCTTTTTAGATCTCAGAAAGTGTCAAGAATTTAAGAAGTTATAGTTGGAGGTATAGTATTTTTACCCAGAATAGCATGTTACATTCTGTCTCAGGGTCAATGATTCTCAGGCAAGGTGGAATCCTAGATTTGTCAGGAAGTTTGTTTGGGTTTTAATACCCACTCCCAACCTCCTAATGAAAGCAAGCATTTTTTGAGTTCTTTCTATGTACCAGGCAAGTATTAAGTGTTATTTCTGCGTTACAGATGGCAAAACCCGGGCAGGGAAATGAAATAACTCCACAAAGTTACCTAGCTAGAAATGGAAGGGCTGGAACCCACACCAAGGCAGTCTGGCTCCCAGCTGGGCACCACACTGGCATATCTGTCAATATTTCAGGGAAGGTGCCCGGAATGTTGTATGTTTTTAAAAGTCCTAGAGGATAGTCATGCTCACCTGGGCTTGAGAACCACGGTTCTGGCACATTTCTGTTTGAAAGTGCACTTGCAAACAGACTGGTCCTTTTAACATCTGTACTAATATTGCAGTAAGTGTCAGGGAAAAGGCTGTTCACGCTTCTGTCTTAATTTGTTTCAGAAAGTTTCTACACAGCTTAATAAGCATATTACTCGAATCATATAAAAGACACCAGCATGTCAGGAATGCATCTCACTTCGACTGTGATAAAGATCATTAATAGCACTAATAACGATGGCTAATCCTCGTTGCGTTCCACTCATCCTAAGATACTGGGCTGAGTGCTTTATAGTCACTGTTTCTAATTCTTGCAACATTTCACTGTTATAAAGATCACAAAATTAAGGCTGATGGAAAAATTCAAGGTGCAAAGCCCAGATTTGAATTCACCTATATTGATTTCAAAGCTTTTGTTATTTCTATTAAGCCTGCGGGCATCCCCCACATACTCTGGGTTTCTAAGAAGCACACCTTAGAAGTCTGCACCTGTGCCCATTTTAAGTTAGTGCCTTCTTTGTATGATTCTTTCTTTGGTTAAAGCCAGTTGAAGTTCTCTTTGGGGACTATGATCTTCTGAGTCCTACGCTTTCTGGAAAAGAGAAGTGACAATAATTCTCTCCCTTATAAGGTTTTTGGAGTAGCAACGAGAAGATGAACACAATCAGACTGGAAGAAAACCAAGAAGAAATCAGTAGGATGTCAAATGAAGGTGTTGAACAAAATGGCAACAACATTGTATGATAACATACTAATATAGCTGCTTATAATTTAAACTATCAGCTTACATTACTCTAGCAAATAAAAAATAAAGACAGACACTTCCCTGAGTTAATAGTTGTGTGACCCCTTGGGTAATATATGAGAAGACTCCAGTAAATAGAAATGTATACACATTTAAGTGGGAAAGTCACCTGGCCACATTCATGATTCCTAGTCCCAGCTCAGTCACTGATACACATTAGCTGACCTCGGACAAGTCATCTCATTTCTCTGGGTCTCAGACTCTAGTTGGACATCATCAATGCACCTATATAGTCTATGTCCCTTCTTCCCAGGCCCACGTAAAAAAAGAAAAAATGGGTCATCCATATTTAAACTAAAGGGCACAAATGAGAAGAAAAAGGGATATCACAATATATATACCAAGTTTCTAAGAACTTTAAATCCAGGAAATTGAATAAGTCACAAAGTGATGTGGGGGAATGATCGAAGTTTGCAGAATCCCAGGACCACCTGACTCACGCTCCAAAAGCCACGCTAGGCAACATCCCTTGTTTTATTTCCTTTTTATCCAAGAGATATGCTCAGATTTTCTTTGGCAGACTTCTCATATATCTTGATAGGATTTTTAGACACTGTCAGGGAAAGAATAAAAGAAACACAAGATTCCTCTCCTGAGTGTAGCACAGTTGGAACTCTTATGCCTTGATGAGAGTATACACTGTTACAACTTCTTGGGAAATCCTGTTCAGTTTTACCCAAGGAGGCTAAACATATGCATGACGTATGGCCCATATGTGCGTCCTATTCATGTTCCATTTTTTTATCAAGATGCTATTTGCCTGGTTGTGCTGAGCTTGAAAATCAAGGTTATACTTAAACGTGGAACATGTTTCTGTGTATTTGTTATACTTCATAAAACTTTTTAAAAATCCTCTTCTCTTCTAATTTTGCAAGTTGTGAATGGCTGGCTGGGGAGCCTTAGCTGAAAATGATGGTTAAATATATTATCTCCTGTGAGAATTACAGTAACCCACCCTGGCCAGTTTGGCTCAGCGATTAGTGTTGGCCCTCAGACTGAAGGGTCTCAGGTTCGATTCCCGGTCAAGGGCACGTGCCTGGGTTGCAGGTTCGAACCCCAGCCTTGGTCAGCGTTGTGCGGGAGGCAACCAATAAATTTGTCTCTCTCACATCAATGTTTTTTTCTCTCTCTCTTTCTCCTTCCCTTCCATTCTCTCTAAAAATCATTGGAAAAGTATTCTCAGGTGAGGATTAAAAAAAAAAAAAAATTACAATAACCCTATGTTACTGGTTGAATTATTTCTTGCAAAAACTGTTGCAGTCCTAACCCCGATACCTGTGAATGGGACCTTATTTGGAAATAGGGTGTTTGCAAAAATAATCAAATTAAAAGGAGATCATACAGCACTTTTCCTTTCTCTGACTTAGCTCACTCAGTATAGTGCCCTCAAGGTCTATCTATGCTGCCCAAATGGCAGGATTTCCTTCTTTCTTATTGGCTAAATAACACTCCATTGTGTGAGTGTGTGTGTGTGTGTGTGTGTGTGTGTGTGAGTGTGTGTGTGTGTGAGTGTGTGTGTGTGTGACATCTTTATATCTTGGCTATTGTGAATAATGCTGCAATGAACATGGGAATGCAGATACCTTTTATTGTCTTTGGCTATACACCAGGAGCGTAGTATTACTTATATGTGCAGTCTAACTGGGAGAAGGGTGGCTGTGGGGTCTAGGGAGTGAGGGAGTTGGGAGACCCTGTTTAAGGGTACGAACTCACAACCAGTAGGTAAATAAGCCCTGGAGATCTTATGCATAGTATAGTGATTACAGTGAACAAGACTGTATTATAAACTTCAAAGTTGCTAAGAAACTAGATCTTAATTGTTCTCACCACAGAAAAAGAAAGAATACTTATGAGACACCATAGAGGTGTTAGTTAATGCTAAGCTACAGTGGTAATTATATTACAATATATAAATTTATCAAGTCAGTATGCTCTCCACCTTAGACTTACACAGTGTTATATGTCAATCATGTCTCAATAAAAAAGTGAGGTCATACTGATTTCGAGTAGACCCTAATCCAATATAATTGGTGTCCTTATAAGAAGAGAAGAGACAGACACACAGGGAGAACATTGTAACAACAGAGGCAGAGGTCGGAGTGATGCCCCTATAAGCCAAGAAACACCAAGGATTTCTGGCAATACCAGAATTTAAGAGAAAGGCATAGAACAGTTTCTTCCCTAGAGCCTTCAGACAGAACGGCTAGGCCAGCACCTTGGTTCGGGATCTCTGGTCTCCAGAGCCACGACAGAATAAATTTCTGTTGCTTTAAGCCAACCAGTCTGTGATCATTTTTATAGCAGTCACAGGAAACTAATACACCCTACAAGGTAGGTGTTGTCCTCAAATGATGTAACTCAAGGTCAAAGCGGTTCTGTAACTCGACCAGGACGGCACATCTAGAGAACATTGACTGATATGCAAACCCAGGTCTGTCTGGCCCTAACCCCAGGGCTGGTGACCGCAGTGCCAAGCCGGCTCCCAGCTTCCGGGACATTTGACAGAGGTAATGCCATATGCCCATCTCATGTCCCCGGACACAGTGAGGAACTCATACATGGGTATATGCCACACGTTAGGCCAAGCAAGGCCGGCAAAATGTCCAAAGCCTCCGTTTGATCTCTCAGAAACTTCCTTTCACACTAGACTTCCACGCGTGAAGATAAAATTCCAGAGAAAGAACTGCCAACATTAGGAAATAAGACTCCAGTCAACACCACGTATAGCGAGGTGTCCAATCTAATCACGGTTGAAGCCAAACTACCTTCTGTCTCAAGACCATTTGTCACGGATTTTTTGTCTGTTGCAACCAAGAGAATCTAACCCTAAAACAGCCTTCTCGTCAATACTCTCCATAAAGACTGTATTCATTTAGAAGACAGCTCCTTCCGACAGTTATTTCCACCTACGGGATCAGGGAAAACACGCTATGATGTTAAGGCAGAAGATGGAAATCCCAGGAGCTTTGTGTCTGATATTCTCTTCCAAGCTGGGCAAGAACAATAAAAGTACAAGTGACCATCCAGCCCAGTTGTCCTATTATCTTCTACATGAATTCTTTTCCAGCTAAAGCCTTTCCATCTCTTCCCTTAGCCTTCGGCAGAGACTAATACAGAAACATGGCAATACACGATCGCCCTTACCTGCCAAAAGTTTAGTGGTCCAGAGGGTAGGGGGAGATGGTAGGGACAGAATCCATCTGGCTGCTGACAGCTTGGAGCATGGAGACCCACGGGTGAGAAAGGAAAGAGACTTTCACAGATCTCAGATTCAGAAACAGAGAGGCTTCTTAAGTTTTCCTTAAGTTTGGAAACTCGATCATCGCCGAGGCAGTAAATAAATTCTCCTAGATGCCGCCATTAAGGAGTTAAGGAACACCCTGGCATTTTCTTTTTTTTTCTTTCTCTTTGGTATTAAGATAATAAAAGGCACACATTTTAAAACTAATTTACCCTCTAAAAAATTAAAGCATTTTTACCACTGTTTGCTTTTCCAGTTTCTTTAATTTGGGTAATTGCTTAGTAAACTTTCAAAAATATATATTCTGTCTTAAAAAAACAGCCAAATATGACGGATCACCTTCATTTTCATTTCAGATTTGGCATGCTGGACCCAGATTGTGTATTCTTTCCATGGCGCCACACCAGCGTCGGATACTTAATTAATTTCCTTTCGTTTGTGTAGGCTTGCACTTAAAGAGACAGTGTCCCATTTTGATGGCTTGCTTTTGGCTGAAGTTCAAAAGTATCACTTCTTAAATCTTTTTTTTTTCCTTCAAAACTTCCCAGAGTGCTATATAGAAAAATAAAATAAAATAAAAACACCCTGGTGTTTTTCTCCACCCTCACCCTTCTCTTCACCAGCATTCCCTTCGCTCTTATTTATTCTTCCTTTAAAGCAATCTTTCCTTTAAAAGAGAGAGAGAGAGAAAGAGGGAGAAGCAGAGAAAGAAATCACCAGATGCATGCACTCTGCTTTCCTCCTGCTGCCTTTGCTCTCAGGGCTGGTGGTGAGGCTGCATTGGCTGGTCAGAATCATTGGTAATATTCAAAGGCTGTTTGAACATCAGGATAACATCTTCTCACTGCAAATAAGACCTGCAACCTCCCCATCAGATATTTCACACCCTCCTTAGGCCCCCCCAAAAAAATGTTCTTAAAGAAAACAGGTGATAAGGAGAGGAGGAGCCTCTGGGAGTAGGTACGCATGCAGCCTGACACGGGAGAGGAAGCCAGGGAGCTGAGTGTTTGCCGTAGAGAAAGAGACTGATAACACCAGAGAATACACTTGAATATTAGTCTTTTCTCTATTGGAAAGCCCTTCACCATTCAGCATACCCACGGATTCTAGCACAGAATTTCCTGCGCCCTGTGTAGCATACACCGTGGCACTCAGTATTACCTTATATACAGAAATTTTATATGCCATGTCCTGAACAAAAAGAACATATTTTTAGCAATGGATTGTTGCACAGTGACTTTTTGTCCCTGCCTAAACGCAGCTGTCTACCCAAGGGTGGGAGATGGAGATGAAATGCTGAATCCCCACCTTACAGGGGCACTAGTCAGAAAGAAATCTCCGGTGGGGAATTTGGCTTCAGCCTGGTTCTGAACCTCACTTGCCTATTTCTTTGTCTGTGTTTGTTGGTTTAGGAAGTTTCTTTCCTCCCTTCCTCCTTCGTCCCCTCTCCTCCTTGCCCTCCTCTTCTCTCCTCTCCTTTTCTCTCCCCTCTCCTTTCTCTCTCCTCTGCCCTCTCTCTGTCATTTGTTTTCACTGTGGTAAAATATACCTGACATAAAATGTACCAGCGTACCCACATCTAAGCGTACACCTCACGGGCATGAAGCGTGTCCACCCTGCTGTGTAGCTCTCACCACCACTCGTCTCCAGAACTCTGCCCGTCTTCTTAAACGGAGTCTATGTACCCATTAACCAAGAACCACCCGTCCTCCTTCCCCTCCGTCCCTGGCAGCCACCCTTCCACTGCCTGTCTCTGTGAATTCTCCTACTTGTCCTTGGTACCTCATGTACATGGAATCGCAAGACACTTTGTCCTTTCATTACTGGCTTATGTCACTTAACATAATGTCTTCACGTTTCATCCACATTGTAGCAGGTGTCAGAATTTCCTTCCTTTTAACACTGAATTATAGTCCATTGTGTGTGGTGTGTGTGGTGTGTGTGTGTGTGTGTGTGTGTGTGACATTTTGTTTATTTATCCACTGATGGACACTTGGGTTTCTTCCTTTCCCCAGAAGTGGCATCACTGGGCCACATGATAATTTTACGTGTAAGTTTTTGAGGTCTGTACAGTGTTCCAAGCAGCGGCACCATTTGACATTCCCACCAGCAGTGCACAAGAATTCCTATTTCTCCACATCCTCATCGGCGTGTTTTACCTCCTGGACCGTTCTTCTCATCTCAGAACATCACTCTGTGGCCTAGAAGTCTGCTCATTGCAGCAACGTCACCTTTCATTACGCGTGGGAGCCTTTTCCCAGCGCTGACTCGACAGGACTGCTCAGTCGGTTCTTCCTGCCCAGGTTGCCCTGGAAGCAGGTACAGAAAACAGGGAGCTCGGGACGCCAACCTCCTGGTGACGAACCCTGAGACAGCCATCCGTGGCCTGAGAATAGAGGTTCGGGTTTCATAGGCTTGGTGAAAATAATTCTTAACTATCACCCAGCTGTCAGTGGGCAGGAATCGACTCTAAAATCATTTCTCCAGCGAAAAGAAGTGATCAAACTTGGAAGGAATGTTCAAGTAAAGCAATTCCTGGGTTATGGGTTGGTGCCATAACCCAGCAGCCCCTGCACCACCTTCTCACTCATCTTTGTTGCCCCCAGAAGCCTGGACAATGAGGAACCTACACTTAATATTTTATGTTAACCCGTGGTATTGGCTTCACTGTCTAGTCTATATAATATATATACACTCAACATAACAAACATAATATATTTGAGGTTTGTTATATTTTTGTTATATTATTAACAAAAAGCAATATTTTATATATACATAAATTACATATAGTATTATATATTATCATGATACTATATATAATATATATTATAATGATCTATATAATACATAACATCATATATTATCATGGCAGTATATATTATTATTGCATAGCTAGAACCACAGCTGTTATAGAAGTACCTCAGTTGCAAAAGTGGGCGATAAAAAGCAACAATAGCCCTGGCTGGTGCGGCTCAGTGGTTAGAGCATTGGCCCGTGCACCGAAGGGTCTCAGGTTTGATTCCCGGTAAAAGGCATGTACCTGGGTTGCAGGTTTGATCCCTGGCCCGGGTCAAGGTCATGCGGGAGGCAACCAATCAAAGTGTCTCGCACATCGATGTCTCTCTCTCTCTCCCCTCCCTCCTCCTCCTCCTTCCTTCCTCTCTCCCTGCCATCCACTCTCTCTAAAAATCAATGAAAAAATATCCTCGACTGAGGACTAACCAACAACAGAAAGCAACGATAAAAAGAAGAGGTAAACTCCACCTTGCCTCCTCTTGCGCAAATGCCACCAAGTCCCTGAAACCTTTCCCATTCCCCACCTCTGGCCCTACCTGTAGGCTCCGGGATGAGCTCTGTTATCCTGCTGTGACCCTGATGTGTAAGCCCCGTCACTCACTCATCTCCTGCCTCCAATCCAGGACAGAGCTCGCCATGGTGAATTTGTCCCACCTATTTAAAATGTATCAAAGTGACCTAACATACACACTCCAGGCAGAACAAAAGCTAAGTGTCTGGGAAGAAATAGCCCTTCAAATGATGCCCTTTATACTTTCATGATGACCGACAGCAACCGAAGGTTCAGGTGGCCTTGCGATTGGTAGAAGGGAACTAAGAGGGTCCCCTATTGAAGGGAAATTGACAGTCTGATATACTGGCTAATAAAATTAGGAGGTCTCCCCATGTAGCTTGGACCTTAATCAAACATGCCAAGCTAAAATACCCAACAGGAAAGGCTGACTCACAACGCCAGCTCAATAGCCAAGTCATGGATGGCCAGAAACACTCACGGGAGCCAATTTTCTCTGTAGCGAGAAGCATCGACGAGGGGAAAGAGACAACCCATAACAACAAGAGGGAAGATGGTGGTGACTACTGGCCATTCTCAGATTCTTCAGCCACACACCTGCCCTCAGAGGTTAATCTCCAAGAGTGATGCATTTTCCCAATGACAGGGGGATGTGCAGACGTTGCCATTTATGAAGCACCTGCTAGCATACACTGAACGTTACTGTATCGAGTGATTACTATGTATGAGAACTGCATTGCCTGCACTATAAACTCCATATACTTGAATCTTCTTACCGCTCACCTGAAGCAGGTTACCACCCTCCCCATTTTAAAGAAACTGACTCATAAAGGTCCCACCACCGGTCCAAGAGCCTAGAGGAAAAGGTTGGAACTCTGGCTGGAACATTTATTTATTAAATACACAGATGTTAAAACAATGCCCCAAAGCAACTCGAAACAAAAATCATGTAAACCTGGGAAAACGATGTGTGAGCAGTACCCCGAATAACATAACATTCCAGCACAAGGGTTGGCAAGGTATTGCCCATGGAGAAAATCCAGTTCACCGTGTGTTTCTGTGTGCCCCACAAACTAAGAATATTTTTATAGTGTTAAATGGCTGAAAGAAAAACCCAAAGAAGAAGATTTCATGACACCTGAAAAGCATATGAAATTCACATTTTTGTATCCATAAATAAAGTTTTATTCGAACACAGCTATGCTTCTTTGTATGCATGGTGTCTGCGTTTGCGATTCAGCGGAAGAAGCGTGTGGCTGTAATGAGACTGTATGGCCGGCAAAGCCTGGAATAGTTACTATTTGGTTTTTTTACAGAAGAAGTTTGCTGGCCCCTGTTCTAGCCAACAGACACCTGTCCTGGGAATCATTTTATGTTCTACATCATTGACTATCACACCTGAGTAACTCAGGTGTTCCTAAAATCTTCACTGGCGGTTTACCACCAACAGACACTCCAAATACACAAATCTGTGCTTTGTACTAAGATACATCGTATGTCAAGTATTCACTTTCCAAAGGGACTCACTGTAAGGTGTCATTTCTTAGTGACTGCCACTGGAGTATTTCAGATGTGACCGCAGTTGCCAAACTTGGTTCCATCTGCTCTTTCATGAACATACACATTAGGTAAAATGAGGTACACCTGTTTAGACAAACGCACTCTAATACAAATCTGTTTTGAAATCTATCCAAGGGAAGTTAATTTTCAAAGGACCAGAGGGACCTCATTATGAGTACTGCCCCTCCTGCCCCAGACACTCCCTAGCACGGACTTCCACGACCAGCTTCCCAGGATACCCAGAGTGAAGCTTAGCAAGTCAGAGTTTGGCCTCAGCCAGCTCTCCGCCAGGAAAACAATCAGGTTCTGGAGGAAAATGATTGGCAGGGGAAATAAAATTGCCAGTAGGCTTTTTATTGGGGGAGGGGGTTAAAGGATAACAAGGTGGGTGAGACAGTAGAGAGGGTAAAATTTAAGATATTCAAAACATCTCATTTCAAAGTCAGAGGAGACCTAGGACTGTCTTAGGGACACTTCTAATGTTCCCATTGCTTGGCACATGGCAGCTGGACAAGAGGATTCATTCTGCAACTGCTGAGCAAAGAAAGGCTTAGCCATTCGCTAATACCAATGCAGAACAAGCTGGTGGTCTCGTGGGCCAGAATTCGGACATAAAATCAGGCCCTAGAGTGTTCTTTAGTCTTTTGGAGAAAGCAACAACGCCCTAGATATTCACGTGCATTGCTGGTTGCTTGGTCGTCGTGACTCAGGAGACCCCCCTCCCTGACATCTTATCATGCTTATTGCAATTTCCCTGACCACCTTCCCAAAACTGCAGTTTCCCCCCAGCCCGTTACTCCCTTTCCTGCCTTGTCTCCACTGCACTCATCTGACGTCCTATATGTTTGCAAGTCTGTCTCCCAGCTCCAGACTGCGAGCTCCCTGTGGGCAAGGATTTCACCTGTCTACTGAATTCTCAGCCCAGCGTCTGGCTCACAGT
The DNA here is from genome assembly GCA_030848825.1 of Tadarida brasiliensis. Classification (NCBI taxonomy): domain Eukaryota; kingdom Metazoa; phylum Chordata; class Mammalia; order Chiroptera; family Molossidae; genus Tadarida; species Tadarida brasiliensis. The sequence continues at coordinate 59,441,665 of CM061273.1, forward strand.
ATGCATTCAAGTATTCCTCAAGGCACAGAATAACGTAGAGGGGTTCCTCATCAAAATGCCGGAAAGAACCCCCTTGACCTTGGAGAACTCCCTCATGAGTAGGTAGGCACCTTCCTCCAAATAAAGAAATCCTGAGGTCATCTGCAAATCTTCAAATCAATCAAGACTGGTTTGCCCGTTCCCTTGCTAGAGTTTTGTTTGTTCTACGTTATTAGCTAGAGCAAAATGAACATGTTCGAAAAGTCTAGCATCTGACACTGCACAGGGGCCTGATGCATGCGTGTGACTATATGAGCTACTGAACAAATAAATGAATGGGAGAGATAATAAGCAAATGAACTGACATGCATTAGTAAGTAATTGATCACCAGCAAAAAGGTTCGTTCTGCAAATTTAAATGGTTTCTTTGATATTACTTTTTCCAGGTTCTCCTTGACCCTCTCTGGTCTTTTCCTCTTGTCTCCTTCTAAAGATCGTTTTCCTTTACTTCCCCCTTAAATGAGAACATATTCAGTGTCTGTAAAATATGCTAGCATTTCACATATTTTTCCATAGCCAAAACATTTAGATGATAGCACTTGCTCCGTGCACAAAGAGGGGAACAATAAAGCTGCTTGTGACCCGAGCTTATTGGGCCTGGGTACTGCTGGCCCAAGCCCAGCTCTGTGGTTCCAGGACATCCAGTAACAGCCCCAAAGTTGATGGTGTCCATGTCTGTATACCTGTAACCCATCACACTGGGATACTGCAGCTCAACAGCTGGGCAGCTCTGTTCTCCTCTTCTGCTTCCACACCTCTCCGATCAATACCCTCCACTCACATTTGTAATCATCACCTAGAGACTGATCACCCCTCTTCTCCAAATATCCACCCCTTTTTTAGCTCCCAGGATTAAGGTCACATGCACCAGCACTGACTGAACACGCTGTCAGAATGCCCCACATCTGACTGCCTCCTCTATTTAAGATATGCTTTCGACCAGATCTCTCTCTATCCATGTCTCATCCCCCATATCCAAACACTCCCCTAGGCCAGCCAGGCCACCTTCTCTCCCCCTATCAGCTGCCTCTTTATTAGTTCAAGTCCATGTTATCTTTTCATGAACTATACAAGCCTCCCAATACAACTTAGTTCTTCCAAGCTATTTCCTCCAACCCAGTGCTGGGCTGAAATCGGTGGCACCGGCCCCTGAAAGTCAACTGTACTCTTTTCCCAACGCTGGGCTCAGTGGCATCACGTTGGAAGTTTAAAATCTCCTGCAGTGGAAGTATTTACACCATGGACAGTGGCAAACACTATAATCAACACTTTCTGTTTTCAGACAGCTAGCGGTTAAACATTTACCAGCATATCACCGCTCAAACCCATCCTCTCCAGAGAAAAATTATTGAAAACAAAAATGGAGCCATGTCACACATTTGTTTAAACTACTCTTTGGCTCCTAATTCTCCGTAAAGTTATAGGACAGCCCTCTGAGGTCTGCTCCCGTCTCCTCCGAAAGCCTACTCTGCTAATATCCCCCCTCCTTGCAGTGCCTTTTGACAACACTGGACTGCTTATATTCTCCCATGTCCCAGGGTCATCTCGTCTCCATGATTTGGCATTAACTTGGAGTCCCAGAAGCTCGGGGTCTCTTCCCACAGATGACCCCCCCCTTTGTATGATTATCTCTTCCCTCATAGTTTAATGAACAGTTGAGACCTTATTTTCTGCAGAAATGCTTTTCTGATCAGCCCCTAAGCTATGATAACCACTCCCCCTCTGATAACCCTGAGAGTGCCCCCTTCGTATTCCATAGCTGCGCTTCCTACAGTATTCTATCAGAACGTGAGTCTGCAGCTCCCCTCCTGTCTCCCCTGCAGACTGGGAGGTACTTGAGAGCAGGAAACATGTACATTCATCTTTACACCCCACAGTTCTTGAACAGTAACTTACAGATATTTTAAATTGGATGTATATTGACTGTTTGTATAGGCGAATGAATAAATAAGTGACTAAATGAAAGTTGGATGTGACTGTAGTAATCTGTAACATGCAAAATAATACTGAAACTGAAATGCGTACTTTCTAATCTACTAATTGGGATTCCTTAATTACGTGGGGACGAAGGGGCTGCTTGGATTCCAGGAACACTCATACTGAGGGTCCTTGCTGGAGACTATTATAAAGATGATGTGGGGAGGATCACTTTCTTTTCTGTGTTGCCCTATTTTCTATGCGTCTGGTTGGACTATAGCAAATCTCCAAATCAACTGGCCACTCATTTACAATTAGGAAATGTGTACGACGGTGTGTGTTTGGGGAAAGTGGCCCAGCGTGGCGGCGGCGGGGGGCGGGGGGGGAGCTGTGAAATAGACAGAAGGGTGTTGGTAAACTTCTGCTTACCAAGGTCAACAACATCTGTTTTCTTTCTTCCTGCTAGGGAGCCGGGCTACCAAGGGGACTCTGTTCAAAAATGCATTCTACAACGCCGTCCTGCACAGGTTTCCAGAACTGGTTTTCTCTTCTGCTATTTTTACGTTGAAATACAGTAAGTGTCCTGTACATTAAGGACTCCTGTGAGTTGTGAAATGCAGCTCTGTGGTTAGCAAAGCAGGCAAAACATTCATTTCTAAGAGACAACATTTCTTGACTAACTTTGTCAAAAGAAGACAGGTGTTTTCTGAGCTGGAGGTCAGCCTGCCATAGCTAAGACACTAACAATGTTCTTTTTCTTTCTGGGGGGAAAAAAATGATAAGGCTTTCGGGAGACACTGACATAACAAAAAGAGCTTCTTTTTCTATATCTGTATTTCTTTTCTTAAAGGTCCCAAAGTAAGTACTGAAAGCAGTAATTCCTGAGTATTGCTGAGATATAGTTCTTTCATTAATAGGCATTTACTGTTAGAGAGAATATCAGTCTGTGGTTATGCAGCTAAGCTCAAAGCCATAAAGAGAAGCCATTGATTAAAGTGAGAATTGATGTGCGCTTGCCGATGCCGATGAGCAGTTATTGAATGTGTTCTGAAAACGTCTGATGGAAGATTTTCTCCATACTACGCCACCGTCAACAGTACCAGGAACCATCTGTCTGCCCACAGCACTACCAAAAAGGTGACATTTCTTGCAAGCTTGGCATTTTCTAACTCTGCCTTGGACCACAAAAATTGTGCTGAACTCCCCAAAAGAAATGAAGTTGTTTTTACTTTTTCTTCATCTTTCTCCTTTTGCCTGACTAGTAACAGGAAGTTCCTGGAAACTTCCCAGGGAATGGCTGGTCTTGTAAGACTCCCAAACCAATCTCGGCGGCGCCGGAGTCTTGGCACATCTGAGCTCTGGGTTTCAGAGGCACCTGCGCTGCCCCTTTCAACCAAGCTTCCCATCACTAAGTCCCAGAAATGCCCCTGCTGTTTATTAGCCATGAGCCTGCATTGGGGTGTGGTGGGATTATGCAAATAACTCTGAGTCTTGCCCCTGGCCATCTTGGACGCGGATTGTACAAGAAAAATGTAGAAAATGCCTACGCGACATCTTAACAGTTGGCCGTCAAATTAGGACCCTTTCTTGAACCCTGAGGTCAAGCTCCAACCTGTTACCTATTTGGAATTGATCCTCTTGACAAATAAAAGGTACGGTGGGAGGGAGAACTCGTGGCGTGACACCTCATTAGTCACTGCGAGCAGATCCCTTTTCCGCCTCGGAGCTCCCCGCGATGCTGAGGCGGCACACACATTCCTGCCTCACTCTGCACCACGCAGTCTTAAACCCTGGGGTCTACCCCTTCTCTCTCTCCACCATGCGGTCAGGACACTGGAGGATCTGGAGACAATACAAGAACAACAGTGATTATTTGCAGGAGTCCCTTCCCCAGCGGCTGGGACTAAATGGGCTGCACCGGATGGTGTCCTCGACCCTGCAGATACATCAGGAACTCACAGGCAGCCTGAGGGTTGCTAGGAAAGGGGGCAGCCTCTGAGGTCTTTGGCGTGGGCTGCAATCGTTGTCACGTTCAGGAACTTCGCTGTGCTGGAAGAGGGGAAGGGGCGAGGACCAGGTTGTGGTTGAGAAGTTTTGTTCTGTTCTTTGTCTTCCTCCTGTTACTTGCATTAACTTCCCAGCCCCAACAGTAGCTGAAATTCTAAGGAGGTAAGTCCTCTCGCTAAACAAATGCACGGATTTCTGTGAAAGGACCCCAAGCCCACAAAATAGATTCCACATTCAGCTCACTGATGTCTGCAAACCCACCATGAGGTCGGTTATTAGTCTGAGTTCCAGTCTCATGGCTCATTGGAACAAAAATGTTAAGAGAAACATAGCAAGTCATATCTGTAATTTCACATTCGAATAAATCAGTAAATTGATCAATAGCTAACAATAGATAACAACTCACTGAGAGTTTATTTTGTGCCTGAGATTGTTTGAGGTGCTTTATGTGCCGTATCTCATTCAATTCTTTAAAAAAATCTTACGTAGCGTAGTCCTGGTGGTTGCTTTCTGAAATCTACTTAAGTGACTATCTTAAGAAAATCACTGCAATGCTATTCTTCTTTTCCGTGCTGATTTACGCGTAGGCACGGGACCAAATCCCATCCAATAAGATATGAAAGGAAGTCCAGTGAGTGGCTTTTAGGAACAACTTCCTTACTCCTAGAAAGGATATACAAGAAACAGACAATCTTTCTTCTCACGTCACATCAATATTCCTGGGCGTGACGTCCGGAGTTAATGCAACCACAGTGATGCCAAGAAATGGCCCAGGAGAGAGATGGGAGTGAAAAATGACCGGGTGAAAAAGGTGCAGGGATTGAGAAGGACAGATCGGTAGTTACAAAACAGTCGCAAGATGTAAAAGCAGGGCACAGGGAATATCGTCAATAATACTGTAAGAACCGTGCATGGTGCTGGGTGGGTACTGGAAATGTTGGGGTACAGTCGTCCCTCGCCACTTTGCGCTTCGACTTCCCCGGCTTCACTCGCATGGAAGCGCGAAGTGGCGAGGGACGACTGTGTATAAAGAGTCCTACTTCTCGGGAATTCATTCATCGCGGTGGAGTCTGGAACTGATTAACCACGATAAACGAGGGCCGACGGTAACACTTTGCAGAGTAGATGACTGTCTAACCACTAGGCTGTCCACCTGAAACTATGCAAAATACTACTGAACGTAAACGTTCGTTGAAAAAACACTTTTTTAAATTGAGTCCTGAGGGGCACCGTTGAGTCACTGCCTATTCTTCACCGGGAACCGAGCGCGCCCTGACTTCTGCCCGTGTGAGATAATCAACCCCGTTACTGCGTAGGCCAGTTTGCACTGGGGGGTTCCTCGCGCGTCGGCAGAAGGTGTTCCAGCTGATACACAGTGAGCCTGCCAACACTGGCGTCCCCATGGCCAGTGAAGACACGGAGGCTCACGCAGGTGAGACCAGTGGCCCTGGCCTCCCAGGGATTCGAACTGAGCGGCAGGACTTCCGAGCGCACGCAGACCAGCGTGCTCTGCTCTGACTCCACTCAGGAGCCACACGTCAGGGAGAAGAGCTGTCCGAGACCGGCTCCTGGGGTCGATCGCGGCAACATCAGAGAGGACAGGCCACTCTGAGCCCTTGAGGCTCTCAGGTGATGGGAATGCTGGGTGCTTTCTTCAAAGCCCACCACGCTTGTTTGGATCATTCCACTCAGCACTCCGTCACCGACCCCACGGGGCACTCTCCATGGGCGTACATCTCCCTGCTTGGCAGTGAAGCGGACAGACATGCCGAGAAGCGACCATGGACGAGAGGCATGATGAGATCATGGCTACAAAGTCACCCTCCTTTAGGGGCACAGCAGAGTCATTAACGCGAACGGAGGATGCCTCGCGACGCCCACTTCCCCCGTCCATGAATCAGGCTCATCGAGAATCTCTCTGTGCCACTCAATTCCGAGTGCAGCTAAGCTGCTGACCCTTCATTTCTTCTCCGTAAGCCTGCTCGAGCCAGGCACCGCCAGGGCCGGGGAAGCAAGGCATCTCGTCAAGGTTCCTGGAGAAGGAAGGGCGTCTGTCTCCTTCAATCAAGTAATGGGCTTGTCTAGCGGCTCGGGGAGACTAACTGGAAGCAGATTGGAGCTGAAAGCAAACTCTCCACCCTCATTTACTAATCAACCATTTAAATAAACTCTTTACCCTGGTATTCCAGGTCTTCCTCTATGCATCTGCCCGTATCTTTCAAGGTCATGAAGTTGATATTGAATCTGTATCTAAAAGTGCATAGATGTGTCCCCAGCTGTTTACTCACAGTGCTTCTGCTCCCAAAGCAGCAGGTGTACTTCAAGCTACTGGAGAAGAGAGACCTGCCGGGACCCTGATAGCTCCCTGAAAGAGTTACATAACAACGACCCATCCCTAACAGCAGCATTAACTAAAATAAGGAATTACCATATTTTTGGTGGCGCAATGGAAGGCAATGGCTAATGGATAAACTCCCATCCCCACATATAAATATTATCTATTAATTATCAGTGTGCTAAATACTCATCTCCACAAATACCTAACTGGACAGAGAAGGGGGGAAGAGAAGGTTTCAGAGATGTTTATTCCGAAGTAAGGTTTCCATCAAATTCTCTTTAAAATGCCACGTATTCTCCACGGAGCAGCGTCCAGTCCGAAGGCAAAGATGAGCTGGCGACCTTGTAGCCCCAGGACCTAAGTCTACGAGCAGCTTTCCTCATAAATGGTCACTGAGCAGCATTTCTTCACACATTTTATGTCAAAGAGCTTTTTAAGGAGCTGCTCCAAGCGAGAGCACTTAGACAGACGCAGGCCCATGTCACAGAAAGCCATCAACACTCTCGCAGAGCCATATGCCTGTTCTCGGGGGACCCGAAACTATTCCATTATACCAGAAAGTCTGTGGAATGTAAATCCAGGGGCCTGAAACGCTGTATATTTTTCAAGAAGTACAAAGTGGAAGCCATTGAGCCCACAGATTCACCCAATGAATGGGTTGTTTCATCTGCATAAATGAACTGTCAGAAACAATGGCCACGTAACCAACACGTTTGCCTCTGTTCCCCAAAGAGGAAAAGCCTATATCCCAAATAAAGCTGCATCCTTTTTATAAAGCCCGAGCGAAGAAACCTGGGGGAAAGAAAGCTTGATTTACACGCGAAGACCTGGATGTCTGAGCTCAGATTGCACGGGCGGGAACCATGTAGCCCCACTCTCTCTTCGCACACAAAAGCATCGGCTCTCTGCCTCCAGGCGCAGATGGGTGAGCCCTCTCTAGGCTGCATCCATGGTTCTTTGAGCAAATGTGAACAAAAAGCACTTCTCAAATTATATCTAGTTTTGTTTTATTACTTCTTCTTAAGTGCCTTTCTCCAAAGTTTTGTGTGTTGTTTTTTTTACCCCGAAATACGTCCAGGCAACTTCATCCTCCACTTTTACTCTCTCCCCTGTTTCTGGAGAGGGTCTTTCATTATGAAAGATTCAAAACACTCACAGAGTTATCACGAATGACCAGAGAAACATCATTTTGTCTGTACCGACCATTATTATAAAATCTTAGCATTTTTATGCATTGGGCCAAATTTCTTTCACGGAAACGATTCTAAAGGGACATCATGCCACTTTATTGTACTTGTGTACTTCTGAGGAACAAGGACGTCCTGTTCCAGAGCGATGGGATGATCAAAGCCCTCTTCGCAGCCCTAGCACAGTACGGATGTCTAATCCACTTTCCAGGCTAAAATTTTATCAGTGGTACCAATAATGTTCCTCATAGCCTTACTTCCCTCTATCCCAGTACAGGATCCAACACAGGACTGTCCATACAACTATGATTTATAAGAAAAATGTTTTGCTTTGAGCTGTCTTTGATTCACCATTTATATAACCATTGCTGCCTTCTTGTCCATTGGTCTCCCAAATTATTATACTGCTCCCTGTTATTATGACTTCTTCTTGAGGTCGCTACTGTCCAAAGTTTAGTATTTATTATTTTACTTCACATCTATGGACATGGTGTTTGAAATAGTATGATACAGTACATATCCTTATGCCATTTGTTTCTCTGTTTGGTTGTTTGTGCAAAATGTTCTTTGTAGCCTCATCAACATATTCAATGTAGCCCTAAGTTCTTCATTGTAAGGACTGTATTGTACTGCACTGTATAAAATATATGACAGTTTATCTCATTTCTTTCTGATAGAAACTGCATTCCGTTTCCATCACTGTTTTTCTTCCTTTTCATCTATGACCACTTAGGACTCTGATGGACCGGTTGTAATGCTTCCTCTTGGAAGGAATATCCCTTTCCTCTGAGGCGCAACAGACTGTTATGTGCACCTGTCCATTTTGGCACCTTTGGGGGTCCTTTTGGTTCATTTGTATTGTGGTGTTACGAGTGCTCTGCTGTTATCTTTCTGCATCGCGTGGTCAAGCCTGGAACGTGAGGACCAGCAGGACTCTTAGCGGTCGTAGCGCCCAAGCTTCTTGTTGTAAACCACGGCACCAAGAAGAGGTGAATGACTTGCCCATGGGCTTGCTGAAGAACCCGGGTCTCCTGGTTCCCTGGGCTTTGCTCTTTGCACTATACATCTTACATCTCTCTCCGCAGAGCAAACTCAGCACTACAGAGACACCCCAAAAGGGCTCATGTCCTCAGGGATGCTAAACTGTGTCTGGAGAAACTGAAGACACAGGAAAACATCAGAGGCAACTACGTGAACCCAAATAGGACTACATTCCAATAGCAAAGGGGGCCATTTTTCTATGTGTACATCTATATACTTTTTATAAACCTTTGAGAGTCAGTGGGGGACATCATGCCACTTTATTGTACCTGTGTACTTCTTAGGAACAAGGACGTCCTGTTCCAGAGCGATGGAATGATCAAAGCCCTCTTCGCAGCCCTAGCACAGTACGGATGTCTAATCCACTTTCCAGGCTAAAATTTTATCAGTGGTACCAATAATGTTCCTCATAGCCTTATTTCCCTCTATCCTAGTACAGGATCCAACACAGGACCGTCCATACAACTATGATTTATGAGAAAAATGTTTTGCTTTGAGCTGTCTCTGATTCACCATTTATATAACCATTGCTGAAGACCTGCAGAGAGGTAAGGAGACCATCTCTGCTCTCCACACATGCAGGCCACGTGGTGAAAGACAGATGAGGTACCACCTAATTTTAATAGATTATGCTCAGCACTGAAATAGAGGCAATCACTGGATACTCTGCGGAGACAACGCTTCCAGGTAGAGGTTACGCTGAAGCTTAGATTTCAAGGAGTGAAAAGACTTGTAACAGCTGTCCTGGCCAAAGCATCGTGTACTGAACGAGATAAATCATGATATATTCAAAGAACTGAAGCATCTCGGTGGTTCATTATAGTGGGGCCAGGCGTCTAGGCAGGTGTGTCCACACGTGCACATGCGTGGTCACAGGCATGTGGATTCTGCAAGGTTTGGTGTCTGACCGAAGTGGAACTAGGTCTGAGCTCGAGCTCCAGGACCCTGCGTGCCGTGATGTGGAAACTGATCCTGAAAGCGAAAGGGAGTTTGGGGGGACATTTAGGCAGGAGGCAAGAAGATTTCATTTGATTCGCCTCATCTGAAGATTAGTCTGGCTGCAGCCGTTATCCGTGAACATTGCAGCCATCTGAGTGGTAAACCGTAAGAGCTTGAACCAGGCCAGTGACACTGCTGAGTGGGTCTGACACACTTTCAAGAAGGAACGTGGAGAGGACTGAGAAACTGCTGGGTGGGAGGTGGTGGGAGAGAGGGAAGAGAGAGACTTCTCAGAAAGACTTCCTCGGGTCCCAGGACCTGCTCGGGCCCAATCTACAAGGAAAACAGAATCTATGGTTTCAGGCGGATGGCGCTTGTTCTCCTAATAGTCTCTCTATACTCTGTAGAAACGTGGAAAGATATATTCCTGAGTCCTGTGCACACACCGTCTCCTGACTCTTGCACACAGCGTCCTGGTCTTCTAGAGGAAACTTGGTCTGGTCGTGGTCCACGCTCCCTGGGTGAGCTGGCCCTTCCCCTCCTTACAGCCCCTTCACCACCTCCCCTAAGGTGAGCAGCATGCCGTCTTCCATGCTGCCTGGGCCTCGGGCAGCCTTCTGCCACCTGCTGCTGCTACATTTCATAATACCCCCACAAATATTTCAAACCTGGTGTTCAGTATTGCTTACGGTGCCCGGCCAGTGTGGCTTAGTTGAGCATTGACCCATGCACCAAGCGGTCGCCCGTTCGATTCTTGGTCAGGGCACATGCCCAGGTTGTGTGCCCGATCCCCAGGGGGGGGCATGCAGGAGGCGGCCAATCAATGTTCTCTCCCATCAATGTTTCTATCTCTCTCTCCCTCTCCCATCCTCTCTCTCTCAAATCAATAAAGAAAAAAAATTTTTTTAATATTGCTTAGGGTGTTTCTCCTTCCCCTTTTGCAAACCAATATGCCCTTTTTCATAAACGTGAATATCTCTCTCGGCCAACAGCTTACTTCAAGACCCTCACGTTCCTTACGAAGTTCAGCAGTGAGCTCATCTACTAGAGGGCACTTCTGTTCCTCAAGGACTTAGCGACACAGCTCTCCTCTCGAGTTGGTTGGTTTCGCTTCTAAACCTTCTCCAATCACATCAGTTTAGGTAAACTGATTCTCTCCTCCCTGTTTATTATTGAGAAGAATATATCATCTGTCTATAACCTCAAGACAGTTACAAGTTAACACTATGTTATGGGAGTTTGAATGGAAAGGACGAGGTGTCCAAGAAGATGACGGGGAACGAAAGAGACAGAGGAGGAGGGAGAGGCAAGGAGACATGTGACTTGACTCTTAGAAGTCAGCATTTAATCCTCCCCTAGTACACACGCGTGTCCCACCGTGAAATCCCAGCAGACTTTCTGCGTTCTCCCCACTCTCACTTCCACGTAGGCTAGAGTCCTGTCTTGTTCTTAATACCATTAACATCTAACATATCTCACTTCTGACGGGGCTCCCTAAGCCATTTATCTTTTTGCTACCAAATGCCCAGGTCTACTGATTATTTCAAATCATCTGCACTGTTCATCCAATTCCATGCACAGCCAATTCGGTCATTAGAATGCAGATATTCTGATAGGACCTTGGCCCCTTTAATAATAAAGTTTAAACACACACCACAAAATTCTCCTTTCCTGACATGCACAGAGGAGGTTAGAACTCTGCGCTTATTTCATTTATCAAATTTCCAAAAACTAATATACTTCACGCTTCCTACACACACATGCAAATTCCAGACCGCGCAGCCAGCGCCCACACATGGGCGATGGATTCCCAGCAGGGTCTGCGTGTCCTGGATTTGTGCTTTTGTTTTAAATGTGTGGGACTTGGAAAAAGAACGTTGAAAAGGTTTTCTTTCCCCCATAACAGTTTCAGATTTTAAGTCATGTAGAACGGGGACAGCTGTGTGCCATGCAATGCAAACACGGGTACCAGGGCAGACCTACCCTTCGCCAACCTTAGCGAGTCTTGAAAAACGCATTCGCTTAGAGATGCTGGTTCAAGACTTTATTGTCCTCTGAGACTTTTATTACAGAGAAACACATCCTCGGCTTTCCTAGGTGGTTTGCTAGACCACCTCTGTCAGGGGGAGTTAGACTGCTGAATATTTATTACCAAGGAGACGAGAGGTCCTTTCCAGGTCTTTCTTGTTTTATTTAACATGTTCTCATCTGATACCTCTTACAGGAAATTCATTCATAGAGAGATATCAGGCTACCAGACTGTGAAGTTCTGAAATCAGTGAGCCTATCTTACTCTAATCCCTTGGACTTTCTGCGCACAGTAGATATTCTACAACTACTTTTAAAATTCAACTGGAATATAAAATATAGAAAAGTTTGAATATACTTTCTAAAGATTTTTTGATGGTGAGACCATGAGAAGTTCTCTATTTTTCAAATCGAATTAAGTGACAGAAAAATGTTTATAAAACAAGAATGTTTGTTGGGTGAGAACTTAGACTGAATTTAATTCCTGTAAAATTCCTTATCAAGGCACCTTCGGTATTTTTAAGTCAAACACAGCACTGAGAATACTGCCTTAATAGAAACACTTTGTGGTTTGATACCTCAGCAACTTTCCAACGGGGGAAAAAAAGAGAGATTTCATCAAGTACATATTCATATGTGAAAAGTAATTTAAAGTGATTTGATAAATTACGTGCCATAAACAGATTTCAGAAAAAGGGGTGCATAAAACCAGTTACTGATAATATGTTGCAATTCCAACATAATCCTGATGGCCAAGAATGGTATTTGTCAGTGTACATCAAATGTTTTCAGGAAGCAATATTTACTATATCTTCTTTTCCAAAGAACACATACAAATAGCCAACAGACATATGAGAATATGCTCCCATCACTAATTCTGAGGAAAATGAAAATCAAAACCAAATGAGTCATCACCTCAGACCTATCAGGATGGTTACTGCCAAAAAGTCAAACAGTGAGGGTTGGTGAGGGCGGAGAGAAAAGGGAAACCTTATACACTGTTGGTGGGATTATAATTGGTTCAGCCATTATAGAAAATAGTATGGAAATTCCTCAAAAAAAATTAAATAGGATCCAGCAATCCCACTTCAGAATATATATCCAAAAGAAAGGAAATCACTCTCTCAGAGATATCTGCCACTCATGTTCACTGCGGCCTTACCCACAGAAGCCAAGACACGGAAACAACCCAAGAGCCTATGCACAATGAATGGGTAAAGACCATGTTTTACACACACACATTTCAGCCTTGCAAAAGAAAGACAACGCGTCCTTCAAGACACTATGGATGCACCTGAAGGACATTATGCTAAGTGAAATACGCAAGACATAGGAAAGAAAAAGACTGCATGATCTCACTTACGTCTGGAATCTAAAGAGAGAACTCATGGTAGCAGAGTAGAAGGGTACTTACCAGGGACTGAAGGATGGGGGGAGAGGGAAGATGGTCAAAGGCTACAAACTTCAAGTAACAAGATGAATAAATTCAGGGGGCCCAATATCCAACATGGTGACGACGATTAATAGTGAATCGTGTACTTGAAATTTTCCACAAGAACAGATCTCAAGTGTTTTCACCGCCCTGCTAAAAAAGGTGACTACGTGAGATGCTGGCTGTGTTGATAAGCTTGATTGTGGTAATCATTTCACAATGTATGTGCGTGCTGTACACCTTAAGTTGTATAAAAAGCGCTATAATATATGCAGAAAAGTAATAAACTAATGAGATGAAGAGAAGAAAAAACAAAGGTACTAATAGCTAGAGGAAGTAGGTGAGACATGATAGAAAAAAAATGTATTTCTTCTTTACCGACAGGATTTGGATGTGCACTTATATTAGGAGGGTCTTTATGGACTGAGTTGGGTCCCCCCAAAATTCATATTTAGCTCCCTATACTCAGACCTCAGAGTGTAGCCATATCTCCAGATCAGATCTTTCAGAAGGCAATTCAATTAAAATGAGGCCATTAGGTGGGGCCCTAGCATGACGATGTTATCAGAAGAGACACAAGGACGCGCAGCGGGAGACCAGGTGAGAACACCGAGTGGGAGCAGGTGGCTCTCTGCAGGCATGGGGACAGCTCTGACTGGAGACCAAACCACGTGGCGCCTGGGTCTTAGACTTCAGCTCCCAGCGCTGTGAGAAAATGCGTTTCTGTTGTTAGTCACCCAGCCTGTGGTATTTTATCACGGCAGTCCCAGCAAGCTGACCCAGAGTTCATAGGGACAGCGACAGCTGTGACCACACACAGAGGAAAGAAGCCCAAGGGAGTCTGAAGAAAGACAGGAAGGAAGGGAGGGAGGGAGAGAGGAATGGAGGGAGGGAGGGGAGGAAGGAAGAAACGAAGGGGAGGGGAAAGGAAAGGAAGAAAGGAAGAAAGAAAATCCATAGTGGTATAAATATACTAATATTTAACTTAAGTATTAAAAAACGTAGTGGGCGCCCTGGCCGGTGTGGCTCAGCAGACTGAGCGTCATCCCATGCACCAAAAGGTCCAGGTTCGATTCCAGGTCAGGGCACATGCTTGGGCTGTAGGCTCAATCCCCAGTAGGGGGCGTGCAGGAGGCGGCCGATGGATGTTTCTCTTTCTTCACCCCTCTCCCTTCCTCTCTCTCTCTAAAAATCAATAAAAATATATGTTTAAAAATGCAGAGGGAGCTGGGCACAAGGGACACAGCGTGGGAGTACATGCCAAAGGACATGAGCTCAGGATTGAGGGACAGGCCCTCTACCCTGTAGACCACAGGGAGCCGCTGAGCGTTTCTGAGGACCAGCGTGACATGATGAGACCTAATTTTTCAGTAATTAATCCAGCAGCAGCACACTGGAGGACTTGTGGTGGGGAAGAGGAGGAGAGAGAGCAAGCCAGGAAAAACACAAAGAAAAAGAGGCCCGGGAATCTGAGCGACAACGAGAATTAACATGAGGAGACAGAGACAAAGAAATATTACAGAAACAGCAGTAATAGAACTTGACGTAAAAAAAAAAAAAAAAAAAAAAATCCCTGAAACTACCCAATTGGCTGAACCTCACTTTAAAGCGTAGAACTTTCTTTTTTTTTTTTTCTTTTTAAATTACACAAATCCTTAAAACATGGGATTGGTTTCAACCTGTTGTAGTTAAGCCCTCTTGCAGGGTCATTACTCGGGTGTAATTTTCCCTCCTCGATTTGTTTTTGAGGGGGAACAAAAGAGAAAGGGCGTCTGAGTCCTCAATTCCCCATTTCTGGATGCTTTCTCCCTGCAAAGCTAAACATCTGCTTCCCATCAGCCGCAGATGTGGCTGGGTCTGCTCGTGGCCCAGGCCTGAAGCACAGCAGCAGAGGCCTCGCATCTCATCCATCAGGAGCTTCTCGACAATGTCCAACCGTGGACGAGGTACTGCAGAAGACACCTCCCGCTCTCCCTCCTCTCCGTGTGGGCCTGACAGTGACTGCGTTCGGAGACTTGCAGTGTTCTTCTTGTCCACCTGCCAACAGGTCCCTCAGAGAGCTCATCGCCTTCCAGGCCCTCTCTTCGAATGGAGGCGTCCATCTCACGGGTGAGAAAGGAGAAGAATTTCAACGAGATGCAGTCTGAGAGCATCTCTACCTAGCCTCTTCCAAGGGTAACGAAGACTGGCTTGCTGTGCAAAATACAGACAGAATAACATGGGGGAGGACAAAGTGAGACTTTAGGAGGAAATGCAGTATCGTAAAGTGAGTTTCATTCACTTTCTCAGCGGCAATGAGAGGTCACAGAGTTGAAAGGTCACTTCATCCCTAGCACCCACATCAAAGTAGTTCAGATGGGAGCAGTCTATTGACCCATTAACACTGAACCACTGGACACAGACAGCTACTTCTACCCGTCATAGACCTGAAGGATCACTCCTCAAGTCCACTCCCTGTTCAACAGGTAATTCGGGAGAAAAACACGTCTGCCTGAAACCTCTTGGCCGAGCAAGTGATCGCTACATCAATTAAATCTGCAAATATTTATTGAGTGCCTACTAGGAGCTGTTCTAGGTGGTAAGAACACAGTGGAAAGCAAAACACAAAACCCTGGCCATCGTGGCACTTACATTTTAGGGGGTGAGATAGACAGAAAGAAAACATAAAATATAGAGTGTGTTAGATGGTGACAAGTGATACACGAAAAAATAAAGCAGGCTAGAGGGTTAGGGAGTGTTGAAGGACGGGGTTGCTTTTAATTGGGGGTGTTCAAAGGAGGCCTCACTGAGAAGGTAAAGGGGTAAATGGTTGAGCAAAGCAAGTATCTTGGAGAAGAAAAGTCCAAGAAGATGGACAAGCCAAGATAAAAGGCAAGAGGCTGCCTGCTGGGCTCACGGAACAGCCAAGAGAGTGCGGCCGGAGTCCAGTGAGAGAGAGGCTGGAAAGGGGGCGATAAGGTACCCGGAGAGCAGATCACAAGGATGTTCTCTGACACTGGTCTTTTAGACTGAAGGAGGCGGGGAGACCTTGCCAGGTGTGAGCAGACCCGTGGCATACAACAGGGCAGGGCAGAGTGGGTTCACCGTGATGAGGACGCAGACCACGGGGCTTATTCTTGTGTCGTTGTTCATTCGTGAGTGTCTTTTCTCTACAAACAGCGGTAAACCTACTTTTGCCCCGCCCTGCATGACTGAAGTTTTAGCAGCATCGTGTGGACTGCTGTGTGGAGGATTCCCTGAGGATTACAACTGGCAAGAATCTCCTGAGACGCACCAAAAGCAATGCAAGAGAGAAAGGCTTCGGAGGGCGCACAGGGCCACGTCGAGGGGAAGTGTGAGCAGGAAGGCAGCCTGTGCGGAGATGTCCTTGAGGTATCCTCCTCAGAGGAGGAGAGGGAGGCCGTTTAGAGAGCACACTCCACTCCCCTCTCCTTGAGCTAGTAAATGGTCGACTCCCCTTTGCTTTCTGCTCAGCGTTTGGAAAGAAGTGTGCTTTTTCCTTTTTCTGAAAGGGGATAGTCTTCTCTTCCCCGCACCATGAGCGCTGAGTAACCGATTTGGGAACACCTGGGCGATCCTGACCATGCTATGACCCCACATCCCACAGGCTGGTTGTGACGGGGGAGGCGGAGGGGAACCGGTGCGTCCCAGGGGCGTGGGCTCTACCTGATGTTGAAGGAAAAAAACGTTCCATCCTCACATAGAACATCTGGTGGGATTCAAGATTAAGTCACCAATGGTTACGAAGGCCAATGATCAGACAACGATGCCCACTGAAACTAGGCTGTGGTTTCACTACCTGCCACAACTCCACTGATCGCTCTGACCCTATTCATCAGGTGAGCCTCCGAGTGTGTTCCTTTGACACTGAAAGGGAGGCGGGTTCATGCGTAGAGGGAAATGAGGTACAGCGCGTAGGAGAAACAAGAGAAGGGGGATAACTTCCTATATCTACGTTGCTTAGTGGTGAAGTGCTATGCGTCACATTTGAAACCCAAGGACCGGGGTAATAGTAATAATTACAAGAATAAGAGTAATGGCTGTTATTTATTGTGTCCCTCGTCTTCCAAGCATTATCTCATTTATTCTTCAGGTACTACTGTTATCCCCATTTATCAAATGAGTAAACTGAGGCTGAGAGAAGTTGAGGTAACTGGCTGGGCTTCAAACAAACTAAATTGGGGAGCGGAAATTCAAACCAAGGCACCCTGGTCCCCCGCTGTCACGTTAAACGCCGTGGGATGCTAAAGGATTCTGCATTTTCTCTTCCTGGGCCACTGGAATCCCGACGTGATGAAATCCTGTAACCTTAGCAACTCGCCCTTCTCCGTCGTGAGATGACTTTTCTGGCGTTTCCCAGGCATCGCTGAGTACCAACAACTCATCCATTTCCTCACACCTGGATGGAAACTGAAACTGCGCTCTGGGCTCTCGGGCTTCCCGGCTCAAAGATATCTCCACTACTGAACTGGCCTTTGTATCAGAAAAATGCACTTTCACATAAAGAATTCACAGAATGGCAATTCATCTCTGCACAGACACTTGCACTTTATGAGTGGAACATACGACGAAAACGAACAGAAAATATAAAAGCATAGGTAATGACTTGGCATTGCTTTTTAGTGACGACTGTTCTCTTCAAGAAGCCGCAAATCAGCGACCGCTCAAGGGGACAGTGACAATAATACTTCTACTTGCTGGTATCTGTGGGTCTGAACTTGGTGACACAGCTCATTGAATATTAACGACGTCTAAAATATGTCAGATTCTATTATCCAATCTTTCACCTGGTGGCCATGGAAGCAAAAGGTCGAAATACTTTTCTTGGTATGGGGGATCTTTTAGGAGGTAGTCACACAACTTTTTCTTTCAATGTGGTAGCCTCAGTCTTCAAACATTACTGTAAATCAGCTCTTATTCAGAAGCCATTTAAGAGTTTTTGGTAGGTTAAGAAACGCCACGCAAAAAAAAAAATGTGTCTTTTTAAAAAGGATTTAGAACCGTAAGCGCTGCCACAGTGCTAGGTTTGACGTGACTGTTTACATTCACTGCTCGCCTCGGGGAAATGTCACAGTCCTCTCTATGACACGGGGCTACTGCAAGCGTGATAGAAACTGATGAGTCTGAAGACTTTTGGAACTCTCAAGCTCATTTTGAATGTTAGTTGCTATAATAATTTAGATTGTAATCTTCATTGCCTCTTGGAAATACATATTTTAAATAAATGTTCCTTAAAGAGAGGCTCAGCTCAGCAGAAAATCTTCCGCCCCATAGAATGAGCTTGGATAGACGCTCAACTACACTCGTCCCTAATGACATTTACATTCTCGGCAATAAAGTTCTCATTTCTAATTACTACCGTGTTGTGATATTGGGATTTATAATAAAATATATTATGTGGTCTTTGCCCCCGTTTCCAGCACAGAGCTCCTAAAACCCTCGGAATTTTTTAAGCGATAAGAATGAAGGAGGTGTCATGTGATTCATAACAGACGGCTTTCAACCACACCTGAGTTTACGTTAATGAGGTGACTTCTGGAAAGCTCCTAAGGATGAGGGCTGATTGCCAGGAGAACCAACAGTGATTAGAGGGTTGGAACTCAGTCTCACCACCTAACCTCCAGGGAAGGGAGTGGGAATAGAGGTGGAATCAATCACCAATGGCCAATGACTTAATCAATTGTGCTATGTAATGAAGCCTCCACAGAAACCCAAAAGGACAGGGCTGGGAACTTCCAAGCTGGCAAACACATCCACGTGCCGGGAGGCTGGTGCACCCCAGCTCCCTGAGAACAGAGGCTCCTGTACTCAGGACCCTTGAGGACCCCACCCTCTGTACCTCTTCATCTGACTGTTCATCTGTATCCTTTATAATAGGCTTTATAATAAACTTGCAGATTAAGTAAACGTTCCCCTGAGTTCCGTGAGCCACTCTTGCAAATGAATGGAGCCCGAGGAGGAGACAGTGGGACTGCCTGTGCATGTAGCCCCTCAGTCAGAGGCACAGGTGGCAACCAGGATTGAGATCGGCAACTGGAGTGGGGAGGACAGTCTTGTAAGACTGAGCCCTTCCCGTGGGATCTGACGCTATCTCCAGGTGGTGTCAGAAGTGAATTCAACTGTAATACACCCAGGAATGATTAACGTGCTCACAAATGTCTTTTCCCTTTCAGGGTTGCCTACACCTCCTAGGTAAACTGTACAGGTATGAGAACATTTCAAGAGCACAGGGAGAGCAATGGAAAAGACATCCAGATGTAGTCCAGATTTTCTCTAAAACGGTAAAGAGATTCACTCCCAGTTTTCAGTTACTTCAGCATTGCTGAAGACAGAATCCGAGGAGAACTCCAGAGGGCAGGTCATTAATTCTTGTGGGTGACTTCTCCCTGTTTCTACTCTGAATGCAGAAACTAGATGCAGCCTCTAGTTTCATCAGGGGCCCTGTCAGGCACCACAGTGAATTCAAAGTGACAATGTGCCACACATTTATTCACATGGTGTTTTGTCTTGAAACACAAGATCATTACTCTGCAAAAATCCTGAAAAGAAAAAGCCATGTAGATCACGAAGACTACCAGAGCTAAGCACACTCCAACTCCTCAACAGGCACCGCGGGCTCGTCCTGCTTTTACTGATGGCAGAGGAAATTTCTTCCACATGGGGGTGAAGAAGGAGAAGAGCTGCTTCTCTCTGAGTCTTGTTTCTAGGTTCCTCTTGGTTCAGAATCCCAGCTTTATTCTACACGAAAAGCATCATTATTTTCCTTAACCAGCAACATAAACTATTCTGAGAAGGGGTTGTAGTTCTTTCATAGAATTTCATATTTTAATAGGTGAATTGCCTACTTTTTGTGAACAAAAGGGCCACAAGACTTTTATTATCTAAAACACACACACACACACACACACACACACACACACACACACACACAGCTTGACAAGTAAGTTCTGCTCCTCCAATCAACTAGAATGCTTTCAATGTCCATACACTAAAACTCTAAATTAAACGAGTTAAACAATAAGCCAATAGCTGCATTGTTTTATGTGTCCAGAAGTCCTTCACTAGGGCAGATCAGAACTAGACAATTTGGTGGATCACAGAGGCTATCAAAGACCAGTCACCTTCCATCTTGCTGCTCCGCCATCCTCAGCATGCTGACCTTGCTCTCAGCTTGTACCCCTTCATGTGACAAGGTGGCTGCTGAGGTTCCAGCCATCACAAGCAGACACAGCAGGGACCAGCAGTGGAAGGTGAGGTTTCTCTTATTCAGATATTGTTTCTTCATTAGCCACCAAACCCTTCCTCTAAGCTCTTTTGCACACTTCCTCTCACTTCTCATTGGCTGCAAATGCATCCTTTCATAAACAGTTCACAGACAACAAAAAAATGGAATTAATTTTGCTTGAAAGGAGTAAGGGAGCCGTGAACAGGCTGATTGTATTTAACCAAGAATATCTGCTACATTCTCCAAATTTCTTATAGAGCTGGTATATTGCTTATATTAATCACAATAAAAGGGTTGAAAAGTGGAGGCGGAGC
This sequence comes from Tadarida brasiliensis, assembly GCA_030848825.1. Classification (NCBI taxonomy): domain Eukaryota; kingdom Metazoa; phylum Chordata; class Mammalia; order Chiroptera; family Molossidae; genus Tadarida; species Tadarida brasiliensis. The sequence goes on from CM061273.1 coordinate 59,462,132, forward strand.
TTAACTGGAACACAGTTCAGGCCTTGACCTTAAATGTATACACACACACAAATATCCACAGATGTGCATTTGTCTATTAAATATACAATTAATGATAATACTTTAAAAACACAAATAAAACTTGTTAAATATGTAATATAAACTACTGGGGCTACCTGAATTTTTTTTAAGGAGTACTTTCCTCTGGATGCAAATGGTAGGAAGGCTGGTTTTTGTTCGTTTTTGTCTTGCTTTGTTTTATTTGTTCATTTGTTATTGGGTTTTTGTTTGTTTGGGGTTTTTTGTTCGTTTTGTTTCTTTTTTAGGCCATCTTCTATAAGACTTCTTGAGATCTTTCCTAACCAGAGCTTTCAAAGACCCAGGAACATGGAGAGCAGTCTTCTGCTATCCAAGTGTGCCTTTACATCTCTCCATTATGCTTTCTTTTTCTTTTCTTTTTTTTTATCCTCACCCGAGGACATTTTTTCATTTTTTGTTCAGATAGAGTGGGAGGGAGAGAGGGGAAGAGAGAGAGAGAGAGAAACATCAACATGAAAGGTTCACATCAAATGGCTGCCACCCGCACGACCCAACCAGGGCCGGGGACAAACTGCAACTAAGGTACATGCCCTTAGCGGGAACCGAACCCGGGTCTCTCTGGACCGCAGGCCAACGCTCTAACCGCTGAGCCAAACCGGCCAGGGCTCCATTATGCTTTCTTTACCAGAAGTCATTATATAAATTTCGGACCCAAGAAGACATTGGGGGCTGCCCTCAGAATCACAGGTATCGAAGGATGGCAAAAAGAGCAAGAGAACATAAGGAGCTGGCTTCTAAAAACAAAAAGGTAAGATTGATGATAGCCAGACTGACTCAGGGCCAAGTTCACTCAGCATCCAGCCCCACATGCTCACGTCACAGAAGAGTGAGCTGAAGACCACTTTCGCCGGCAGGTTCATCGGCAAGATGCTGGAAGCCCTGCCGGTGCTGGCCCGGATCCTGAGAGGCACCCTCCTTTCCCAGGAAGCAGATCCTTGAGCACCATCAGCCCAGTTCCACAGGCTCCGTGGGTTGCACACGAGCTGCTCTGGTCTGCAAATGGGCTGCCTCACTGGTGATTTACAAGGCACTGATGTTTCCCGCCCCGGTGATGGATCTCTGCAGGCCATTCCTCACCTTACCATCACCTTACCTGAAGAATGTGGGTAACACCTCAAATTCCTCCTTAAAACACTGTTGATACCTAGTGCTCTGTATCTGGTCTTAGAAATTATTATCCCCATCTGACGAGCCTGCAGAAAAGTTTTTACCAGCCATTTCAATATTACCACGACCAAAATCTCTTCCTGCAACTCCAGGAAGTTCAGACACACACACACACACACACACACACACACACACACACACACGAAAAGCAAGTTTTATGTCTCATCCAGCCTAAATCATTCCCCTCTGGGAAAGTGGACAGGCAGGATTGGTTTGAATGGACTATAAGGATCGTCATTAGAAAAAGCAAAACAATACATACACACGACAGAGACGCAGGTAGGGACAGAAGATGATCTGCTGCGGTCACTAACACAGCTTGTTTTTGGAGGTCATCTGTGAGTGTAACAGAAGTCCTTGCATTTGGATCTTGTTCCGAGGCCTGGTTCTGAGACCTTGGTTAATCTAGAAGGAAGGGGCCTGGGCTGTCTAAAAGCACTGGGGCCTTTCCCAGAAGCCCTCTGCCCCAAAGCCCAGCCCTCAGTACAGGTTGGGTGCTAGGATCCCAGGTCGCTGAAAGACCAGGGGATTCGCAGAGGTGGTGGTCTGCTGTGGGTCCAGCTGGAAGGAGCCTTCAGCTGCCTCCAGGCTGGGAGAAGACAGGCTGCCGGGCATGAGAATCACAGGCATGACCCAGAAACCACACGCCTCATCTCCACCCGGCTACTGGTTGCAGGCTTAGGACCAAATTCTGGAAAGGACTGGGACTTAGGAGAGGAAGCAGATGCCTGCCTCGGACGGAGTCGGTCACTTTGGAGTCCTCATTTCTATAGAGATATAAGGAGGGCAGTTTAAATAGAGTTATTCCGGGAAACTGGGACCTGGATTTGCGGATCCATTTAACTGAAGTTCTGAATGTTCCAGTGAGTAGCTTTCCTATTAGAAACCATAATTTATTTTAAAGAGTTACAGAATGTGTTTGAAAACAATGAATTTTAGTTTCTAAATAACATGCATTCGCCTTGATACTGTCTCTACTGACTTTCCAGTAAAAATATCTAAAAAGACCCTCCACCCCCTCCCACAAAAAAAAAAAAAAAGTAGTGAACTCACAATAATATAGAAAACCCAAATTGGTAGACAAAAATTTTCTGAAATGTTATCAAACACAAGGTGAATGGAGCCGCATTGGCGGGGGGGGGGGGGGGGCTGTTTATACTGATAAAAGAACTCCTGCCTGAAAGAAAGAAGGGATGGGCATGCTTTGTATTCCTGCCATTTCAGCTGCTACCAGTTTCAGAATTAAACATTCATGATTTCACTACGGGATACGACTTTTTGAAACACTAAAAATTCTGTCTGTGTTGCCATTTTCCACAAACTCTGACTTTATTACATCCATTTGGGACTGTACTTCCAAGGAACTGAGTCCAGAATGGGGGTGGGGAATGTAAGGAACAGTGATTATCTTATTCACTGCAACCAAAAAATAAGTTCATAATGAAAGCATGGTAGGTATTGATGGAAAAGGTGCCCACTCCATAGACATTGTACTTATATGTGTTGCAGAGACCCAGGAGTAGGGGAATCTCTTACCTCAGCCTAGCAGAGCTTTATCGATGAAAGCTTACCACGTGCAGGTCCTGGGTGGGAGTTCCTCTCCACCGTCAGGGGTAAATAGAACCAAGGACACTGCACACCTGTGTGTTTACAAACTGGAAGCAGCAATAGATTCTCTTCATTTAGGGTCGGAAAGGATAAACAAGAAAACAACTAAATGGCACCTAGGGACCGGGGAGGTTTGGAATAAGAAAAAAGAAAAGGTCAGCCTTGGCTGGGTGGCTCAGTTGGTTGGAACATCATCCCACACACCAAAAGGTGGCGGGTTTGATCCCTGGTTGAGGTGTGTACAGGAGGCAATTGATTGATGTTTCTCTCTCACATTGATGTTTCTCTCTCTCCTCTCTCTCTCCTTCTCTCTAAAAATCAATGAAAACAGATCCTCAGGTGAAGATTAAAAAAGAAAGAAAAGGTCATAAAATATCAAGAGAAGAATATATTTCCAAAAAAGAAAACAGTCCAGGAACCAAAAAATAATCCTCAATGGCATACAAGAATTGTCTCCCATAAAGCAACAGTTAAGCCCTGGCCGGTTTGGCTCAGCGGTTAGAGCGTTGCCCTGCGGTCCGGAGAGACCCGGGTTCGGTTCCCGCTAAGGGCATGTACCTCGGTTGCGGTTTGTCCCCGGCCCTGGTTGGTCGTGCGGGTGGCAGCCACTCGATGTGGCCCTTTCACGTCGATGTTTCTCTCTCTCTCTCTTCCTCTCTCTCGCTCCCACTCTATCTGAACAAAAAATGAAAAAATGTCCTCGGGTGAGGATTAAAAAAAAAAAAGCAACAGTTAAATTCCTAAGTCACAAGCAGACTCAATTTAAAGGATGAGATGAAATAGAAAGGCAAAAGAGAACTAGCAACAAAGGCAGTGAGTGGAAATTAAAACAAACAAACAAAACACACAAACTCTGGCCCTGAAATCAGGAGAGACAGAGAAAGAGCGCATGGATATTACAATGGCAATGGCAAAATTACCATCTCCATGATAGATATTCAAAAGCAGTAATGGCATACACATTTTCAAGCAGTGACTTCAAAGCAAACGGGATAAGCTCTTCCACAACAGAGTTAAGGACGAAGGACCAAAACCGGTAAGCGGACAGATGATCAACACAGAAGCTAAAAATTAGAGTTATTCCCAAGGATTTTAAAAAATGTACAGTCACAACCCTAGGAAGAGAAGCAGTGACCAAATCCATAATTAAGGGAAATTTTTCTGGAACACAAAGCTAAACACCTTAAAATGAAAAGTGAACAGATTCAACCTGTTTTTCACTAACATTCAGGGAAATAAATCCACAGATGGATCCATGCCAACATTTTTGAATTATGAAGGAAAATGTAATTTTACAAAAGATCCCGCTGATAGCAACCAAAACCTCAGATAAGAGGCCTGGAAAAGAAATAAAAACCCTCAAGAAGATATACGCTGCCAAACTAGTCTGATTAGGAGCTGTTCAGTGTCACAAAGAACCAACATTGCCACTTGTTCTCCTTGGATTATACAGATTAGTTATCGCATTTCAGCACAACAGCCAATTCTCTATGTCCTTTCAACTCTATAGACTTGACATGGGGTCCATGACAAATCTCTCTCCAATAATTTTGAGCTGATAAACCGTTGGACTAGCTGATGGCTAACCTCCAGATAATAGCTCTTCACTTTAGTTTTATTTTATTTGGATTTGGTTTTCATACATCAAAACATCAGGGATCCAAAGTTTCCCTTGTGGGTCACAGGTCACCAGAGCCAGGATGCAGTGGTGGTATTTTCCTCGGACTGTTATGAATTAGCTGGAGACCACATGTTTCGGGGAAATAAAAACCAGAAAGGGCAGGAATTTCTGTTTAGCTTCAGGCAGTGAAGCATTGGATACTTTATGTAGTATCCTTTTTAAGAGATAGAGTTTGAAATACAGCCCAGTATGGATAATGACCCTCAAGTTTTATTTTATCTCAGAGAAAGCAAGTTCAGAGACGTTTGCATTGTTTTAGGAGGAGAAAAGTGGGAGGCAATTAGACCATTCAAAAAAAAAAAAATAGAATTCATCACTAAAGTAGAAAGAGGTATGCATTCCTTGTGTGGCAACAGCTGGGGAAAGAGGAAGTTATAGAATAATCAAAAATATTAAACTTTGATGAAGTTTGAATTCTATCAAGTGATGAAACACTGTTGGATCTGGTGATTAGGAAGCCACGAATAACCATCTAAATGTGTTTTTCACACAGAGGAGGTATTGCCAATTGACAGTAAAGCTATTTTGCAAAAGAACCAGTACAGACTTCTCTGTTCAAAAGTCTGACACGCATAAATAGGTGAGAGAGAGAAGGCAGTAGCCTAAAGAGATGTCAGAGTGAAAAGTGAAGAAAAATGAATCAGGGCTCATCAAACACTGAGCATGTGTACAACTAGAGAAGTCTATGGAGAGACAAAGTTTAAATCATTACAAGAGTCTGAATGTGAATGAAACGAGACACCATGCACTTAGTGAAGATGTGGACCCTGATCAAAAGAACATCCAAGGGGCATGCTTTATCAAGAACAGAAAAAAGATGTCTTATAAGACAGGGACGAAAGAAGAGAAAACGGAGAAAGATGCAGGAAATGTTGAGAATGGAAGGGCTGAGGAAGCTCCCATACGTCGGCCACACACCTTTTGCCTTTTATTCACAAGGAGCGGGAATCCCTACGTTGAAGTTGACCAGACACGTAGCAGCTTAAAGATATGGAACAGGTTTAAACAGTCACAGAACAAGTAGCCAGCGAGAGATGAACAGTGATCCATTCTGACTTCGCTGAAACTGCACACAAATCATCTTCCTTGGATCAAATGACCACGATCTCCTGACATCATCTCCACCTGGCAAACCACCCAAGGAAGAGGAGGCGGTGAACGGTGACGGCTGCCTGGAGACACGGGACACGGGATTCATGAGGCAAGAGAAAGGAACACGTGTGAAGAGACTTCTGCCGGAGTCTGAGAGAGTTCAGTTAGCGTTTTTATGACACGCTGCTGTGTCTCATGATTCCGAGTAACAAAGGCGCTCGACTGAAGGTGACGTTCAGGGAAGACCGCAGGAGACGGGAGGGCAGACTGTCAGTGCCCGCCGCCACCCTCGGGGCTCTCAGCCTCCACCTCAGATTTCTGGGGACCAGATGGTAAGTTCAGTTCAACAGACCTAGAGCAGAAATGAAGTGCACCTCTTACAGGGCGAGGCAGTGGAAACGCCTCTGGGTCTCCTCCATCCCATTCTACCGCTGCTACGGTGATCCTGGAAACGCCGCTGGGTCTCCTCCATCCCATTCTACCACTGCTACGGTGATCCTGGAAACGCCTCTGGGTCTCCTCCATCCCATTCTACCGCTGCTACCGTGATCCTGGAAACGCCGCTGGGTCTCCTCCATCCCATTCTACCGCTGCTACGGTGATCCTGGAAACGCCTCTGGGTCTCCTCCATCCCATTCTACCGCTGCTACGGTGATCCTGGAAACCAGGGACTGGGTGAGATGACAATGTCCTGGGGTAGGAGTGTGGGTCCCAGAGGAGGCCCTGCTCACCCAAACTGGATCTGGGTAAGAAAAGAGCTTCTCTTCGTGAAGCCACTGAGTGTCAACCACGCCGAGCATAAGCAGGATGCCTCGCGTGTGTGACGAGGTGGAAAATATGAGTGAAAAGGGGGAGATCCAAGGAAAACGAAAGGTAATTTATAAGGATGCCCTCTGTAGAGTAACGTCTCTGTTTTCTTTGTATCTATATGGTATTCATCCATCCATCCTATAAGTTACCCATCCATCCAGATCTTTTGCATATAAGTGGAGAGAGCTGTCAGGAACGTATGTGAAATGGTGGATTTTGGGAAATCAGCTTTTGTCTGTTTTGACTTCTCTTTTTGTTTCGAATTTGTACAGTGAACATGAGTCACACTCTTTAAAACAATGGAATACCCATGGAAATAAATATTTTAAATGAAGCTTGAGAAAATGAAAAGAGAAGCAAATAAAAATGTCAAAACGCAAAGGGAGATTCCATGCGTACCGTGTTTCCAGCTCACGGGGCAGCTGATTGAATTCTTAAAGGTGGAGACGGACCTCTCGGCCTGTTAGGACTTCTTTCAGGGCTATTGGCGTGTCTGCCCCTGTTAAGGGAAAACGTTAAGTTGAACCTGCCAGGGAGTGAGTGATGTTGTTTTTCACAGGTATGGACAGAAAATTCAGCATTCCTAATTAAAACAACAACAACAAACAAGGTACAGTGACGGAGAGAGAATGAGGGCTGTCCTTGTCCAGGTACTGCTCGTTTGTCCTTGAAATCGCTGATGTGTCCCTAGTCCTCTTTCCCCATGGGTACATTTGTTGTACCCTTCTGGAAAGAAAAATAAATCCATCTCACAGCACCGCCCTAGATGAAGTCAAATATACCTACATACACACACACGTGTATATTTATTTTGATACCCATGTATATTTACATATCTGTATAAATTTACTTACACGATACCCAAGCAAACATACGGTGTTTGAGTAAAGAGACTATTCAGAGATATATCTATGAGGAATATTGGTCCAAAGAGGTCAGACCATGGGGAGATTACTGAACAGGCTGAAAAATGGGGGGTTTTAGTTAGCCTTGATACAATGGACATTTTGAGCCAAATTACCGCTGTGGAGGCTGCCCTGTGCCCTGAGAGCGTTGAGCAGCATCCCTGACCTTGACCCAGTAGATGCTGGTAGCAACCCCTCAACACACACACACACACACACACACTCAGAGTTGTGACAACCGAAACATGTCCTAGTCATCCTCAAATGTCCCCTGGGGGGCAAAACTGCCCTCTGTTGAGAACCTTTAGGCTGAATTATAATACAGAAAACATTAAGGATACAGGGTAGTTGCTAGGAAGTTGGAAGTAATAAGACAGACTTTCCAGGATCAAAGTATAGCTTGTGAGAAAGTTTAAAAATTGTAGTCAGCCCGGCTGGTGTGGCTCAGTGGTTGAGCATCCGCCCATGCACTGAGAGGTCACTGGTTCAATCGCTGGTCAGGGCACGGTTGTGGGCTCGATCCCAGTAGGGGCATGCAGGAGGCAGCCGATCAATGTTTCTCCCTCACTGATGTCTCTATCCATCTCGCCCTCTCCTTTCCTTTCTCTCTAAAAATCAATAAAAACGTTTAAGGGGAAAAAAAATTGTAGTCAACTTATTTCTTATCTTCCATGGTTTGTCTCTTGTGATAACCTATCAACACCTGGGGTGGGTGTCACTGTTTTCATTTTTAAGTATTTTCCAAAGGGCTAGTCAGGGTGTATATGATGAATACATATATATCGACCAAAGAGACAACTGGTCAAAGATCACCTCTGGCAACTTCTCTGAGGAATGACATTCTCGAGATTCTACTCTCTCCCTGTTCCTTCAGGGAAGGAATTTTACTGCGGCTTAGATTCCACGGGATGAAGTAACCCTGAGTCGCTAGCTCTCTGGTCACCGCTGTGTAATCGGTCACATAAACTGATGGGCTTCTCTCGCTGAGGGCTCTCCTCTCTCTCTGCAGGGATGACGCAGAAATGCTGCCTTTCCTCTGACCCGTCCACCTGAGACTGGCCCTCCAGCCCATGTCCTCTCCCTGGTCCCAGCACGCTTTCTGCAGTGAAGGAAGTCAAGTGTGAGCTCAGCAACGTGAAAACCATCCTTAGATTACCTTCTAGAATGCAGTTTAGCAGAGTAGCATGTGCTAGAGTTCAGATGTGAGCTGGGCCAACAGTGAAGTAACACTTTTCTAGCCGCTAGTGTCCTTCTATACACACACACACACACAAAGTGTATCTTTATATTAGAAAACTCGTGGTGATCAGTGGCTGCGGTTTAGCATTGAGTTCCAGAGTTCCTATGACCTTTACCAAAAGGCCGTGCTAATGCATTACAGTGTAAGAACCCCAGAGCTTCCATGCAACCCCTACCTAACACAAGGCAAAGGTAAGTAAGCATTTCTCAGACAGTAAAGTGACATTACATCGACAATTATCTAAAAACAAATGTGTCATCCGTTGAACGTGGTAACATGTATGCTAAACCTGAATACACCAGATTCTCTCTACGAGGAATCACAGAGCCAATTTTCATCGAAAGCATGAGGCCAAGAAGCTCAGCGTGGCGTCATACCAGGCATCCCTCTTTGTGGGACGAGTTCTTAGGGCCAAAGAGCTCCTCCTGGGGTCAGAACTGACCCATCCTGACTTTGATGATGCAATCAAAGCAAGCGAGAATCAGACTAACTTTACAGACAGCCTTTTTCAGTGACGAGCTAGCTGGGCAATGACGGGCAGGGCCAGGCACCTCCCCAGACATTCTCCATCACTCCCACCAGTAAGAAGAGAAGGGTACGCATGCCTGCAGGTAATGAAGGGCGTCCTCTGCCTGTCTGCTGGCAGTGAACACAAAGTGGGAGGCTGACAGGGAGCCTGGACTTCCTCCCCAGTTCCCTCTCCACCTTGACTCCCACTTCTTTTTTTTTTTTGCTTTCCTTTGCTTCCTTTCCACAGAGACTGAGGTCGCGTTCTGGTCTGTCAGGAGCTCTCCTCACCTCCCTTCTCTCCAGTCCTTATTGCACGAAGACTCTGGCCACAGGTGCAACAAGTATCCACGTGAAGCTACAAAGACGCACGAGCGCTGCGCTCTGGCAAACCCATTCAGTTGAAACGTGCAAATTATCTCTTTGCCAGAGGTCAAAAGTAGTTTTCAATTCATTTATTACATTTCTTTACTCATAATTGATTGCTATCCATTCCAGGGTGTGATTTTGTTTTGCTTCTTCTTTTGTTGACAATCAGATGGGGGGTGGGCAGGAATATCACTCTGACAGACTGAACAACAGTGTGTCTAATCAAAACAACAGGATTCCCCTGTCAGAAATACGCTCTCATTGCCTCCTTGCATAAGCAAACCAGAAGTAACGCAATGCTTTTAATTGCCCACGTTGGCTTTTTAAGAACCTCTTATTAATTAAAATATATAAATGGCGGTACAGTCAAGGTGGAGACATCATCTTGTTGGGAAAATGTATGTGTGCTACTTGACTCTGGGGACTTAAACTAAGGATTCTCTCCAACCCCCCGGTGGAGTTTCTAAGAACAGAACCAGGAAGAATGTAAAAAGCAAAGCCAAGCTAGCGACTGGCATCTGAACAAGGAAAGCTGAAAACTTGCAAACTCACTTGTTGGGCTTTTCTTTTTTTCCATTGGAGAGCCATCCTCTGCCCCCATCAATGCTGGCCTGATTTCCCAATTTCAGTCAAGGTAAATGCAAGTCGACACCATCTTTATGAGGAGAGGGAGAAAGACCCCCCCAAAAAAGGTATGGTATGGTGGAATCACCTAAGATTTTCCCTACTTCCTAAAAATAAAGTGTTTTTCTGGAAAGACTTTGGGTGAATAACTCATGTCTTCATCAACAGAAAAAAATGTGTCTTTAAAGAAGAGGGTTCGATAGGAAAGGAAAATATTGTGGTCAGCAAATGACGTCCAGGTCTGTAGGACCACTGCAGCTCTTGGGGTTCAGAGCTGTTCAGATGGAACCGAAATACTTTTTGACTGCTTTGGAATTTAAGGTAGCTTTGTGGGTTCGTTTTCCTCACTCTGTATATCTTTTCTTTTTCTGGAGTTATTGTGTGGACTTGGCCCGGACTTTAGGAGAGACTTAAAATATTATGTGAAAGAAGACTATTGCAGATGTAAGTCAGCCACTGAAGAAGGGTACAGGGTTAAAGGTTAACACATACCGTCACCGTCACGTGGGAGGAGAGGACTGGGAGGCTGGCGTTGGCAGAGCGTGTCCCCGCTACCTCACAGTGCGCACGTGTAAAGGTCCAGTCTCCTTTTACCACATTGCATCTACGCCTCTCGCGTTAGAGTATTCATTTCTCTCAATACCACTCACAAACTGTACCTGGACATATAATTGTCATAAGGCATATATACAAAACACCCAGGTTCAGTACCCTGCATGGGAGATGAGGACCCGAAATGGTACAGGGACCACAGAGGTCGCTGTGTTAAATAAAGGAATCACCTTGAGCCCTGGCCAGTTTGGCTCAGCGGTTGGAGCGTCGGCCCGCGGTCCAGAGAGTCCCGGGTTCGGTTCCCGCTAAGGGCACGTGCCTCGGTTGCGGTTTGTCCCCGGCCCCGGTTGGGGTCATGCGAGTGGCAGCCAGTCGATATGTCTCTCTCACATCGATGTTTCTCTCTCTCTCTTCCTCCCTCTCTCCCTGCCGCTCTATCTGAAGATAAATGCAAAAATGTCCTCGGGTGAGGATAAAAAAAGAAGAAAGAAATCACCTTGAGTACTAGCCATGAACCTCTGTGAGTGAGCAAGGCAAGTGAAAGCTGGTATATTTTGTTCCCCAGTGTCTTATTTTCTATCCTCATGGTTCCTCTGTGATAAACCCACTAAATAAAAGAATGGCCTACTCCTTCTCTGATGGAAACGGGAAGGGAAGACAGCCTTGACCGAGTCGGCTTGCGAACGCGCGATTCGACGGAGCTCTGACCCGCTCGGTCTGCTCGGGTTCAATTTCCCAACAGAAATGGCCGTACCTCAGGGGTGCCTGCTACCTCAGGGCAGCAACCCTCCCCTTGGTGCGACAGTATGATGACTGTCCAGGAAGAAGACTCATTCCTGGACCCTGAGGTTGGTTATGTAGAATCAAAGTAGACAATGGCCAAGGACATTTAGCAAAGTCCTTGACCTGGACATCCTTCTGAGGCCCCAGTGAGAACTGCTGCTTTGCTAAGGGGGACTGGGTTTACCTAACTGTCAGAGCCGGTTAGGAAGTCTCTGTAAGTCTGCCATCTCTGGGGTTGGGGCCTGAAGTTGGGCAGATGGTTGGGACAGGACAATGGGTGCGAATTGGAACAGACCAAGAGCAGGTGAGCACTCAGAAGGGTGGGCTGTAACCCGGGTCAGTTTTTGTTGCCTCTGACCTTGGTGCTGAGGTCACCCTGGAGAAGTCTGGGCCCTTCACTACGGAGCTAAACACAGAATCCAGGTCTATGAGTTGGGGCAGCTGGCGGGGAATCCAGGGGAAGGATGAGCCGTTTCAGGTCCCTCTGCTGCTTCACACCAATGAGCCGTATCAGCGGATCAGCAACAACGTATGTGAATTCCATACGTGGCTGCTGCCCTGGCCAGTGTGTCTCAGTTGGTTGGGAGTTGTCCCGTGCACCGAAAGGTTGCCAGTCCATTTCCCAGGTCGCTGGTTCGGTCCCCGTCTGGGTGTGGACAGGAGGCAACTGATCGATGCTTCTCTCGCATCGATGTTTCTCCCTCTCCCTCTAAAAATCAATAAAAACTTATTTTTAAAAAATGGTTGCTAATTCCTTTCTACCCTGTGGTCCACCCTAACCAGAGACATAAAAGAAAGCAGGGTTGCCAGATGAAATACAGGACACTCAGTTAAAGTCAAATTGTAGATAGACAAAAACAAAACATTTTTTAGCATAAGCGTGTCTCAAATATCGCATGGGACATACTAATACTGAAAAGCACTTGTTGTTTTATAGAAAAGTCACACTTCACTGGGGGTCCTGTCTTGTTATTTATTTCGTCTGACTACCCTAGAAGAAATGGCATTCTGGAGAATGTAGATCAGCCTAGCCACACTGATACATTACAAACCCATCACATCACGAGTTAGCAGATTTGCCCACTGAGATTATATTGGTCGCAGGTGCTCTGAACTCCGGACCGTTTATCTCTGCCAAGGACATGAGAGAGCACGTAAGAAAACGTGTCTGTCTGGGAGCTGGCCCTTTGGAAGGAGTTACTGGTAGAGAAGTCCCCCTCCAAAGGAGATGTGGGTACAGTCACAGTGAGCATGAGTCACACGCTCAGGAAAAAGTCCCACATTTCAGAAAGGTTTCCCTTGAAAGACTGGGGCTCACCCAAGGAACACACCACAATAACCAACAGAGTTTTGTTTTGTTTTTTTCTCAAAAGTATAGCTGTCTAGGCCTGACCTCGAAACCCACTGAATGAGAATGCTCAGGGTCGAGAAGATGCCTGTTCCCCCAGGCGACAAGCAGCTGTCTGAGCGTGCACTCCTAAGAACCCTGCCTTAGAGGAGCAGCCGAAAGTGAATAAAGGTGGAACCTGAATGGTTCATGCCAGGTTGCTAGATTACACATTTTCCCCAAACCCCCCCAGAGCATTCCACATAACGCCAACCTCAAATATAACTGATAAAGTGTTTAAAAGGGCCGGCCTGTGCGCTGCGCCTCCAGCCGGCATTCAGTCTGGGGTTTGTGGCTGATGTGTCTAATCGCACGCCACTTACACTCCGGCCCACTGGGCTTATCTCCGCTCACACCTTCATCACTGTGTTACCATAGCCCCTCGCCCGTTACCTCCCTCCCTGCAGGGCTCCTTGAAGCTGGGGGCCAGGCCATGCTTTCTTCCGCATCTCTGCTGCCTGCAGAAATCACGTGGCACCTCGGAAGCACTCATTGGGCACCAAATGAATAAGAAAAGAATGCCCATTTCCCTCTGCTCCTCCTTTGGTCCTTTGGTTCATCTTCATTAAGACGTTCAGAATTCAGAAAATGACAATCATACTTATTGAGCCCTTATTACAAACCAGGCTGTGTTGTAAGTTCTTAGCATCACTAACTGAACTTCCAACATAGTTTTATGAACTGTGCGGCTGGGGAAAGAGGCACACAGAGATTAAAGTGTGGCTTGTCATCACACAGCTGGCAGTGGAGGGTGCAGGGCGGAGCCCCACCTTCCCTTCACCCCCAGGCTCAAGTCTTCCCTGGAGAGGCCGGTACAGGACAGGACTGCAGCCGGTCCCATTGCAGTCCTCAGTAAGAGTGAACCTGTTCGAATAAAACCTGAAATCACATTACCTCCAGCTTTCTCCCCCTGTGTGCCACAGTGTTCTCCCTGGAAGGAACACCCTCCACGGTGGGACAAGAAAAAAGCTCGACAGTTCCTGTTCCACAGAGTGAGTCATAAATCAAGTCAGCGGCGTCTGCAGCCCAGCTGCATCAGTGGACAGGAAGATGAACTGATTCATTCAAGGTCACCCAGTCGGAGGGAGGCAGATCTGGGTTCAGGATCGACGGCGCTGCTTCAGGTGTGTGCCCACTCCGTGCTCATCCTTGTCTGGAGGCTGCCAACCCCCGTGGGCGTGTGTGTGTGCGTGTGCGTGTGCGGAGATTTGGTCCCAGGTGGACTTAGCGATAGGGAGGCAGAGTACCACACCACCCCAAGAAGGGCCTCGCATCATCCCTCAAGGTGCCTTTTTTTTCTTCTCCAAAGTGACACCTTCTTGGGGGTCTCCTAGAACCTAGAGTCTTAGAGGGGAGTGACATACGTGCCCCAAGTACAAGGCTGAACAAGGCAGATCCAGAAAGGCAGCTGCCAGGAACAGGGTGTGGAGGACCTCCAGATCTCTGAGGAGAGAGGTGGGCAACTGTGAGTCTCCTCTGGGTAAATCAGAGCATAGGCTTCTGGAACTTTCCTTAGGAACACAAACGCAGTGTGCCAGCCTGACAGATATAATCAGGGGGCCCCATGAGGCGAGGGCCTCAGTCCATCCCAGATCCCAGGAATTGAGGCGTACTCAGAGGATGTGTTTTTTTTTTTTTTTTTTGCATTTATCTTCAGATAGAGAGGGAGGGAGAGAGGAAGGAAGAAGGAAGAGAGAGAAACATCGATGTGAGAGAGACACATCGAGTGGTTGCCACCCACAGGACCCCAACCGGAACCGGGGACAAACTGCAACCCAGGTACGTGCCCTTAGCGGGAACCGAACCTGGGACTCTCTGGTCCGCGGGCTGATGCTCTAACCGCTGAGCCAAACCGGCCAGGGCCAGAGGCTGTGCTTTTGACTTCCTACCAATGCTGCTCTCTCTTTCTCTTCAAAAAAAAAAAAAAAAGCAACAGCCACACAAAGACGACTTCAGGGCTGAGGACCGGGAAGTAGAAAACACAGACATGGAAACCACACGGTGAGATGGGAAGAGGCCGTTTAAGGAGATAAGAGGAGTCATGATTCCCTGCCATAAACAAATTAAAGAACATTAAACACATCTCTGCCCTTTAAAGAGCTAAAATGATCAGAGGGCATTTATTTTCTCGGTGTTCGTTAGCCAGGACGGAAAACAAAGCCCTGAAATTAATGCCAGGATAACAGTGACGGGAGCTTTTCCCTCGAATAATTATCTTACTATCTGTCCATCTTAGGTCAACAAACAGGCTCTGATTGACAGGTTAAAATGTTTAGGTTAGCCTGAGCTCACATAAACCATTTTAAGTTTTCTAGGATGGGAGAATGTTATAAAGCAAACACACGACCTTCTCTCCATCTTCCTGCGTTTCCACCTTCTTCCCACCTGCCAGCCCGGGATGTCTACAAAGCATTGCGGTGTTCACCGGGGTTATCACCAAGCCGGTGGGCACAAGTCACGGTGAGACCTAGCAGATGACTGCATTCTTCTAAATGCAAGAAGGGGAAGTGCTCCAGGAAATCTCATCGGCGTCCGTGTGCATGACAGAGGAAAAAACTAAGTTCATTCAAATAATTATCACTACTGTTCCCTTGAGCCCTGTACAAATTCTGGGTCTCCCGGATGTCTTGATCTTTCGTTGCGAATGAGGATGATGGATAGGGAGCTCACTGAGAGGAGCCCAGTTAATTCTCAGAGGAGCTGGTTAATGCGCAGTGGGAAGGGGGAAGAATCACCCGTTACGGAAAAAAAAAGAACAGACCCCCTCTGGAAGGCAGAGGGAGGCAGAAGGGGGAAAGAGCTTTGGGGTGGAAATGTAAGAGAGAATTTGGTGGGCAGGCAGAGTGTCTGCATGAGGTAGGAGCGGAGGGTTTGAGAGACCCCTGGAGGGTGTAGTAAGGGAACTAAAAATATATCCGTGTTTGATAGAGATCGGCAGAGATAGAAATGTCTTTTCAATGAATGTCAGCTTGAGCTGGTGTTTATGTGACTGTGGCCATGTGCGAAACCGCACAGGAGGCCAGATCTGTGTGGATCACAGATGTTCGATGATCTGTTTTAAAAGATGGCTGAGATT
Source organism: Tadarida brasiliensis (assembly GCA_030848825.1). NCBI lineage: Eukaryota > Metazoa > Chordata > Mammalia > Chiroptera > Molossidae > Tadarida > Tadarida brasiliensis. Next base: position 59,478,011 of record CM061273.1, read on the forward strand.
ATCTGTGGCCCCCTTACCCTCAATGACACCCCTTTGTGAGGAAAAACAACAATAATAAGAAACGTATTGTGAAGGGGATTATAAGTGGACTATGTAAAGACTCCACTATCAAATAATTTTAAATCCCAAGGATCACATGACAGAAAAAAATGCTGGTAGAGCAAATTGAAAACTCAGGTCCTAGAGTTTACAACTGCTGGGAAATGTGTGAAAACATCCACTGACTCATCAACTAAAGCAATAGATGTCATGAGCTCTCCATTTGTCTGGCCCTCTTCTATGCAATGTGATTAAATCCCTGAACAAAAGGGACGAAAGCCCCTTGATTATGGAGCTAATTTTCTAGTGGGGAAAGACAGACCAAGTAAGTATAATGTACAGAATGTCACTTGGGGGTGAGTGATATAAAAAATAAAGTAACGCAACAAAGAAGTTTGGGAACTGAAAAGGGTAGGGATGTTGTTTATAATTTAAATAGGATAGTCAAGAAGAGCCCAATAATATGAAGAAGTTGAGAATGTGAGCCATGTGAATACCTCGAGGGAAACGATTTCAGGCAGTAAGTGCAAAGGCCCTGAGGCAGGAGCTTGAGAGGCATTTTCAAGGAACCTACCATTTCTAGAGTATTCTATAATTTTCAAAGTTGTACTTCTTTTCATATATTCTCGAATGGACTAAGAATGTCAACTTCTTAGAACAGTTGTAGAATAATTCGAAACAATGTAGGGAAAGTACTTGGCTTTTTTAGCAGGGAATTAACATGAGTACGTAAATCACCTTCTTATTACCATAGTGCTTACTTGCCGAGAGATGTGTGCTGCCTTCTACAGTCAGATCACAGGAGAACAGGCTACATCGGGCAGCCTAGCCTTGTGACAAAAAGCCACCATATCGGGGATGAGAATTCAAACCCCAATTCCATTACTTACAAGATGCACAAATTTGGATAAATAAGTCAATATCTCTAAGTCTCTGCTTCACACTCTGGAAAATGCAGATAATGATATCTAGCCCTCAGTATTGCTGTGAGGGTTAAATAAACCAGAGAATAAAGAAAAACAGTAACAACAGCTAACATGTATTAAGTGCCCGCCATGTGCCTGACACAGTGCAAAGCTGTTTCCTGCATCATTTCATTCCATTCCATTCCCTTAAGACTAGAAAGTAATATTACTGTACCCATTTTACAGACGAGGAGACTGAGGTCGAGAGAACGTGCCCATGCATCCAAAACCAAAATTGTGGCGTCAGGATTTGACAATCAGTCTGAAGACAAGCCTGGGTCACTGACGACCATATTCTAAATCCTCTCGGGCTGTGCCTGGCACATAATTAAAGTTCAATAAACGGCAGCAGATGTTACTGCTGTCGATGTTCTTGTTTTTATTATAGTTGTTGCCGTTGTTATGATGCCATCGAGAAGAAGCAACTCATTTGGAAGGGGACAAAGTGCAAATTTAAAATAATACTGCTGGCGGGGTTAGAAACAAATGTACCCATCACTGGGTATAAGCAAGAAAATGACCTGCCAGCCAGATCCCCAGTTTGTAAGAGTTAAAGGAATGAATCACAGACATGAGTCACTGGATAAAAACCGGGGAAGACACACAGCTTTCCAGTGGTCCCAGAGATTCTGACACTGGAAACGTCAAGTCTTGAAAAATGGTATTGAGACTTATCTTTCAATGTGGCTTCAGTCTTGTGTTGCTCTCCACCCCCAGCACAGAGTATGGTCAGGTGCTCTAGCCTTCTTCCCCGGAACGGAGAAGAAAAGTAACCCAGACAGGCAGCTGCATTTTCCCCGATTCCTAGGACCACTTCCGAGTCCGGCCCCGCCATCCTGTACCACACACACACACGCACACACACACACACGCACATGCATGTGCTTGCTGCTTGTCTTCCTTTTCATTGCTCAAGTAACTTGTACAGATGGTTTTCTGAACTGGCTTCTTTTTAAGTAACTCACACTGCAAAGTTGGTTCTTCTCTTGCCAACCCTAACTAGAATGGCTTCTGTGTGCTTCCTTAGTAACTTTTATCCCAAGTGATCTTCCTGTGTAACACACACACACACACACACACACACACACACGTTTTTCTGGCAATCTCCTACCCCTTCAGCAGATCAAGAAGAACTCATACTTTGACCTTTATATCGAAGTATCATCCCAGTATTTTAAACAATCCTCCTCCGTTTCCCCAAAAGGAGGAGAGTAAGACTTATCCCGGGGGAAAGCCTATTTTCGGCAATGCCTCGTAACGATGAGTACATCCTGTGCCAGACAACGAGTCTCCTGATAAGAAGCACCTGTGTGAGGAGCAGCATTCGAAGGGAAGGTTCTGCAACTGGACAGGTATCCTAGGTGGGTGCTTATAGCTCTTGGGAGTTTCCCACTGCGTGGAAAGACCCCCAGAACTGCTCAGCTCCTTTTCCAACGGTCCCAATCTCGCTGGACTACGGCACCAATAAAGGGTCGACTCGTTCCAGCGGGCACTTCATAGCACAGCGTCAGCACACATCTACACACACGTGCACACTGAGCCCCAGGCAGTTACCTGTGAGGACACCCAGCTTCCAATCAGGAGTCCTGCCCAGGTTGATCTCCCGTTCCCTAACTCCATTTTCCTCCCCTCCTTAGAGTCAAATCAATGTAGTCTCGTTTAAAAACCAACAACAGAAAGGAAGCCTTTTGTTTTCAGCTTAGCTTCAGACATCTTTACATCCCCATGTTCTTAACCAAGAAGAGAAGAGAAGATGAAAGATTCCCAGGTCTGGTGCAAACCCAACCACTGGAGGACTCCACAGACCTGGAGAGAACGGCAGAGATGCCTAGACTGGACCTCAGGTGTGACACGCTGTTATAAGCAGCTGCCTAGAACCACTGAACCCTCTCAGTCCCGAGCACTGGACTCTCTCCACTCCCATACACATGCACTGATTTCTATTTCACTTCTGTTTCCCCTCTTGCACTCATCTCACAAACTAAGCATCGCCAGTCGCTCCTCCCATCCAAGCTCGGCAAGTGTTGTGGGCAAGTGAATAAAGAGTTAACCAGCCACCAAAGCAAATGCAGGGAGGGCTCCTCAATCCAGGACCTCTGTTCAAGTAAGATTTTCTTTCTGCAAGGTGGAGTTCCAGCCACACTTTCCTAGCCCCCCTCTTTCCCTCCTGCTTCAGGAAGGTGAGAAAGGGAAAGGAAAGTAGAAGTGGAGCATTGAACAATGTCAGAAGTCAAGACACATTGCCCCTTCACTGTCTGGGGGCTTTCTAAACGGAGTCACCGCGGCCCGGCGTGTTTTCTCTCACCCGTCTCCTGTCGTCTTCTTGCTGAGTGCGTGGAGCAAGGCAGTGAGCTGTGGTTTTCTCAGCCAGGCCAAGGCAAGCAAGCTGGATACCACTTGGAGTGCTGAAAGGCCCCCGGGTCACTCCACGGCATGCCGTGAATCAGGAACTTACCGAGGCATCGATTCGCGTTCGGGACATAGAAACGCACAAACCATCTCTGTGGTGATTTTCATTTCCAATTAAAAAAAAAAAAAATGCCTGTGTCACTATCGTATGTGTGGTCAGGACAGCCAGGTGAATGCTCACCTATGACAGATGTCAGTCACGTTTTATGTTTAGATGCAGTTCTGCTTGGGAGCACCTTTTCTCATTCAGGAGAGCACTCTTCCAGAAATAGATCTGCTTACTGATTTGTATCTCTTTTGTATTTGTTTGTGTTTTGCTGCTACTGTGTTACTGCATTGTGTGTGTACACGTGTGTGTGTGTGTGATGCAGGAGTGTTCAAGGGAGCAGAGTCGAATGTAACGGCACAAGGCATGGAGCTGGGGATTAGTGTGATGATTCCTTGGTTCATTTTTTTGTGTCAATTTGACTGGGCCAAGAAGGAGCCAGACATTCGGTCCGACATTACCCTGGGAGTGTCTGTGGGCGTCTGGGGTGATAATGGCAGTGATCCTTTAAGGAGTGGATGCATTCCATGCAATGCACTTAGACACAGGCTCAGTCTTCCTCGTGCGCACAGACGCGGCCTCTCCAACAGATGCGTGAACTGCTTGGTCCTTCACTTTAAAAACTCTGAGAGCTCAAGAACCAGGATGCCCGAGGCCCCACAATGGCACGTAGGCGTCAGGGGTGCCACTGGGAAAGCAGAGACATCACACGCGGATCATGGATGTGACATGAAAAGCGTGACTGCAGCCCGGGATCCACTGGAATCCTGGAAGTCGGGCCCAGGTCACGGAACACCAACGGGTTACACTCTACCAAATACCTTACATATTCTAATCTCCTTCAACCTTTGGGACAACTGAGAAGGAGGTGCTATAATCCCACTCTTACAGGTGACAGGTAGCTGACTCGATGTCACAAAACTAGCACATCACTGTGTCAAAATCTCCAGAACCACTGCTCTGTCCTGCCTTTCAGTCTCCCAGGTACCATAACTGCAGCTGTCTTCCAAAGACTGAGTCCCAGAATGATGAAACAAAAACTACTTTTCCCAAGGTGGCCACCGACACACTGACATGAATATTGTCATTAACTTTGTGCTTTGCAATTAATGTTAACCACAAATGTGTGTGTGTGTGGTGTATTATAAGAAATAATTTGTCTTGCTATTGTTTTAAAACACAAATTAAAACTAAAATTCCTCGGTAGTTTAAATATTGTTGTAATCCTATTGATTACACAGTTTGCTGCCATGGTACCAACAAAACACAAATATAATAAAGTAAAAGCAAACATGTTGTTATCTTACTGATAGCAGGGCCTGCAGGAGACGCTGGAGCCTTTCTATAGGATGGGATAAGTAAGGGCTGAGGGAGAGGGAATTCTCCGTCATTCTTATAAAAGTTTGGGTGTCCACAGAGAACATTGGTGTTTCAGTGGATTATACAATTATCCATCCAAACCTACGGCTTGGACCTCGCATTGTTTCCGTTCAATCAAAAACTCTGATCACTGATTCTCAACATGGTAAAATATACCGGCCACTTTGTCTCCAAATAAAGGAAAGTAATCACAGTGAATGTAAGGAAAGCAGGTAGGGGAGCTAATGAAACGGGAGAATGGAAATGAAGGGGGAGGAACGCTGAATATATATCCCGTCCTAACGACGTCTTTGCTTTGATTCGGAGGGAGAAGGTCACTAGACACTAGGAGTCCAGTCCTTATAACACCATGAAAGCATGCTCCAGAGAGAAGCTTAGGTTGTCTTATCCCAGAAATAATATGAGGAGGTGGAAGAGATGAATGAGGAGAGAGAGAGATGGATTTTGCATTTCCTTCTAGATTTAAATAACTTTTCTAGAACAACGTATTCTATGGTGGGGACCATGCAAAGTGATTCCACATACATTCCTTCGTTCGATGTTCACGATACTCTGGAAAAGATGTTGTGATAATCATTTGCTGTAGAAGAAACGGAGGCTCAGAGGAATTAAGTGATTTACTTCAAGGTCACAACTGCTGTTCAAATGGCAGGATGTCTGGACCAGGCCCTTGCCTTTCCCTGCTACTTCCTGCTGCCTCACATGTTTACAGATATGTTACTCCTCAGACAGCACATTCATGAGCATGAGACATTCACAAACAAATTACGAGGTTACTGAACCCTCAAAGCTTATGAGACAAAATACACAGGCAGTTTTTCTACGTTATAGCATCCGTTAAGGAAACAAGCAAGCAACCAGCCAAACCAAAAAGTCCATCGGCCGCTTTGAGGGTCTTCTCAGCTTGTAAGCCAGGTCAGCCTCCTCCGACTGGCCACTCCCTCTCCGTTCTCCAGAGTTCCAAATTGGATTAACAGTGTCTTATCTGATCTGTGAGCACACTTCCGTCTTTGTGAGCAAACGTGTCCTGGTTCCCCCGGCTTCAAGGCTGCCAATCTCTTGGTGAAGGCCAAGTAGTAATTTTCTGATGCTGTTACTCGCTCTACTGGGTTAACTCAGATTAGGAAAAATTATCACCTTGTTTTTAAAGAACTCTGATTTCTCAGGGGCCATTGTTATGCTGGTGTCAGGAGCTCTGTTCTCCGAGGTCCTGGAATACAGTAGCAGTGTGGCGGAAGTAATGGATTAGAAGAGAAAAATGAGTTCTCCCTCCTCTTCCTCCTCATCAATATCTCCAGAGATCTCTGGGCCCTTGCCAAAAATGCGAGTAAGCCTTCACACGGGTTTTCAAGTCAGGTTTCGTGTTTGCTTAAGTTAAGATGGCAATTTTATCAGTTTGACTTCGTACACCCATTGGAGTTCGGCTCGATTTTAGGTTTCTGAAGCTGACTTGGTAATTTCTAATGGATGTCAAATATTACAAAGGTTCAGATGTGCAGCCAAACATATCTGGGCCGCCAGTTTTTGGAAAGCTGGAACCGGCTCTCTTGAGACACTTCCAGGAGGGATGGGCTAGCACTTCTTTTGCCAAGTTCAGAACCCATTCCAGATCCAAGGGGGTTAGAACTCAGGCTTGGCTGGAACCTTCTGGAAGCCAAGGGGAGTTGTTCTGTTTTATTTTCCTCTAATTTAGCAAAAGTCTTCTCAGCTTTCAGAATTCCGCCCCAAGGGAACTGTGTGTAGATATTCAGTGGCTCTGAGAAAACCTCCTTTAAGTGACTAAATGTGCTTTTAAATGTTTTCATGGTTTTGATCCTGCGTAGGAAAAACCCATCTGCGGTCCCTACATGTCACTGTCTTAGCGTGACTGACAGAGTTCTGTTCACTGGAGAAAAACCGTCTTTAGACATGCTATAGGCAATGATGCCCACCCCCCACCAGCACCACCACCACCACGATTAAAGTTAGACATATATCACTCCTCCAACGCAAATGGTTTGTGCCCAAGGTTAATCCGTCCAAGAAAACAAAAGCTGTTTCTTGGCTCCACGTGAATTATACAAATATCATTTTGTCTAGGCCCCCTGCTCCTGGTGATAGAGGACACGGCACAGCCAGGGCTGGGCCTGCGAACGGAATGAGTGGCAGAAAGCAGGCAGCGGCCCCCATGGACTGGACAGGACCTGCGCAGACCACAGAGGGGGCCTGGAATCGGGAAACCCAGATAAAAGTCCCAGTCCTGCCCCTCACTCACTGTGATCTATCCTTTGCAAGTTACTGAATCACCGATCTTGCCCGTAAAAGAGGAAAAACAATACATGCTTTATGTACCTTGAGGGAAGACGATATATAGGAAAGTACTACGTACACACACAAACAGACAGAATTCCAGGAACTGTAAAAAGTGCTTATCCCACATGTTGTAACGCACATCCATTTTAAAGGGTATGAAATAGGATCTACTTAGACGATCCGATGTCATTACAGTCCTTTAACCTGATGCCGTTTGGGGGGAGCCGCCTAAACGCTGACTGTGGAAAGCTTAACAAGTCTCCCTTCCCGAGTCTAATGCTCTGCGCTTCCCCCACTAAAGAGATCTCCTTAAAACAAAGAGTCTGGAAAAGACCAATGATGACGACCGTCCCAGACTGGCAATGAGCAAGGCCTCCCTCTTCTTGTTTGGGACCAATTAATATTCATGTGGACCCAACCTTGAAGGGATTGAGCCCCAGCCTTTCATAAAACTGAAGCAATCCATCATCCGAGAGGGCAAAGAGGCAAAATTTCTGAGCACTTTCTCCTCAAACTCCATTAGTGAATGTGAGCTCACGCTACTTCCCCTCCCAGATGCTCTCCTTCTTTATGAAGTGAGACTATTGTGGGTAACTGTGGTCTCGTAACGCATTTTTGGCTGGCCCGGGCAATACCATGGCTTCAGAAATTCTCTTTAGAAGTTGGCCAGAGCTCCATTATTTGTAGCTGGGACGTGGCCAGTGGAGTTCGGACATCTGCCCATTGTGTTAGCTCCTTGGGCGCCAGTAGGCTGAAGGTCATTATTCCACTAGGAATTACGCCTCTGTTTCTTGAAAAAGGGAGTGACTCACCAAATGCCCTCTATCACATCTGACATTTGGAAGACGAAAACCCCTGTTGAGTTCCAAGTTTAACTGCGAGTGAGTTTCTTATTCCGACCAGAGCTGATCCACAAAGGTACTGCGCGACCAACCTCCTCCTTGGTCGTCGCACTGGAGTCGGTATTTAATAGGACATGTAGGAATCCCATTTCCAGACATGCCTAGGAGTTTCCTGTCCTTCCTTTTATCCTATCGTAATGGATCTCTAGCCCTTTCAGAATCTCCATAAAGACTTCCATTCTAGTCCCCTACTTCTGTCATTAACTAAATATGGTACACTGAAAAAGTTACTTAACCTAAGGTTTAATTTATTTACCTCTGAAATGAGGACTATATTAGTATTGACCTTACAGGACGGTGAGGACAAAATGCTGAGTGCAGGAGCACGGTGCATAATAAGTCTTCAGTAAGTGTGAGAGATAAAAATGATGATGGCGGTGATGGTGTTTACAAGCATCTTAGCACAGGACTTAGCATGTAATAATGACTTGCTAAGTGATGAGAATGATTTAAGTTATTGTTTGTTCTAAGTCAAGGATGAGAAGAATCCAGTGGGGAGAAGAATCCAGTGGGCATCTTTGTTAAGGTCTATTTATAGACCATTCCCCACTAGGGGTCAACACAGGGTTTCAGCCAGACCTAAAACTGAGGCTTCATCTTGAAATGCCATCATCTTCACTGTTCCGTGACCTTGCTACCCCAGTACCCACTGACCAACTTCTCAGTTCTTTAAGGGGTTCCAACCTGGCCTTCATGGCTAACAATAGCCAATAACGTCCAGGAAAACAAAGAGCAGGATATTGGGGTCTTTTGGCCTCTGCATCAAAGAACAGCTGGATCCAATTCAGAGCCTTAACTGAAGAAAGAAAGAAAAATGGACCCCCTTCCACTGGTCATGTGTCAGCCATTACAGATGGTCTCTGCCACCTGCAGGAACAGACCCAAATGGAGCATTTTTATTAAGGAAAACCTCCCAGCAGATTATGAGCAATGACCCAGGGAGAAACCAAGCCTATCAGGAACTGGTTGACAATTCACTCCTGGTGTGTTGCAAAGGTGTGGCCTTTGGAGTCGGAGAGTTCTAGGTTCAAAGCTCGACTCTGCCCCTCACTTTGGTCAGCTTTATTTATCCTTTCCGGGCTTCGGGTTTGCCATTTTACACAGAGGGGAGGAGGGCTAGAATAATTATATAACCCTTACAGGGAGGGTGGCTCTGAGATGTGAACGAGGTCCTCCTTGCTAAAGTGCAGCCTACATCACTTAGTAAGTTTCAATGTATGCCAATATGTTAGTCTCCTCCTTCCTTTTCAGAGTGTCCCAAGTGAGCACAGTGGTGTTCAGGAAACGGCACCTCCCTAAAAGGCAGTGGGACTCCTGAGCCCTGACCTCCCTGGGAATGGTACTCTGGGGCTGAGGGCCAGTGGGTAGCTGGAAACCAGTAAGACAGGATGAGGTCTGAGCTCCTCTAAGCTCATTGTTCCTCCACATCAGCCTGCAAATCACTGCCATGGCCTGTTTATTCCTTCAGCTCCTCCTGCCTCTTCCACGGTCCCATGGCTGGCTTGCCTGCCCTTGAGCGCCTCAGAGAAGCCCTTTCCGACCTCTCCAGGGAGTCTGCAACACAGCCCAGATGCTCTCCAAGATTAGAAAGGCTTTTTAAGTCTACTCTAAAAAAAAAAAAAGAAAAAGAAAAAACAGTCCTGTCCTCTGTCTCAGGCCATTATTTCTTCTCTTACCAATTCTGGAGGATGTGATTCTCCGTTCTTCATTTATAACATCTTGCTGAGCGTATTTGTAGACCATCAGCCTATCTGTCAAGCTCCTGCTTGCTTACACCGTATAAATTCAGTTCTATGTATAAGCTGATGCGACTATGGCCAGAATACAAACTAAATCCATTTCTAGTCTTGGAGGCAAACAAAACTCATTTTTCTAACTTGGTATCTCTTTGGATGAAGTATTCTCCTCAGTCTATAAACCGGAATTTTCGTGCTTCACGACCGGTCTTTTGGAGGCAAGAAAGGTAAAAGACTTGCCTCAAGTGATACTTTCTTGCTTATGGCAGGATCAGGACTTGTACACAAGTGGCCTGGTTCCCAGGTCAGGTGTCTCTTTGCTCTGCCATGACCCCTGATCTGGCGGGGTCACCCAAAGTTTAAACACCTGCATCGGAATCATGTGTAAGTCCCTTAGCAGAGGGGCTCCTGCCAAGACCTTCCTCTCTCCCTGCCCTCTGCCCTGTTTAGTGTCCATGGACTAGTTTTCATTTCTCCCAACATTCCACTTCCCTGGAATGACCTGCCTCAACGATCTACCTGAGGAATCAACTCATCACCTGATATCTAACTCATGGTTTGCCTTTTCTTCTTTAACTCTCTGAAACTCGCTCAGAAAAATCAATCATCCCTTCCTGTGTTCCAGCAGGATGGTGTGTGTCACATTCACAGAACATAGTGCATTGAATTCGAGCTCTTGGTGTATCTGTCTCCCACGAGACTACGCATTGTTCAAGGTCAGGAGTTACACTGTATCCTTGTACTGGACAGCTCTTCAAAGAATTTCTGACACATAGTAATCCTTAATAGTGGTCATTTTTTTGTTTGTATTATTTTTATTTTGTTTTGTTTGCAAATAACTTTCTTGTGAGTAAATAATAAATGTGCTTACATGAAGTACACCTATTTGATTCTGGTCAACACAGAACTGTGTCTGAACTTCTATGGATGCCTCGGCATTCGAAGTACTACTAATCATAACTGGAAAATTTTGAGTGACTTTGTGCAAAGAAACTGAGAAAATTTTCATAAAATCAGATCAGCAAAGACAATATCCAGGGAGTTCGCCTTTATTCTTTAAGGTCGCTTAATTTGTTCATCATAAAAATTCCAGAACTTCTCACTTTTGACCAAAGAACATCTAAAACCCCCCACTTATAATGACATCCTCTCCAAAGTTTTAATATCATAAAAGATTAAACTTAAATCATAGCAAAATAAAATTTTACTGTTTTGGAAAGTAGAATAATAATTCTAGTACCCAAACCTCCAATGACTTAAAATTATTAAGTCTACTAGCCCGAAACAGTGATTAAGTCTCCAACTATAATTAAAATACCTCAACAGCTCTTAGAGTAGAATCCTTTAAAAAGCAATCTGAACTCTAAACTCTGTTTCCGTTCTTGGGAGATATCATGGAATTTTTTCAGTTCTGTCATTTATTCTGTAGCATTTCCTATTTCACTCAGTTCTTCAGCAGAAGCAGACGGGTATTCACACACCAAAGAAGTGTCTTAGAAGCTATAAAACCCCAATAATGCCTCCTAAATGCTGCCTCTGTGGGTAATTCTTTCTTATGGGACATTGTGGGGACTCAGTCTACCCATCTCCCATGACATTCCCCACGTTCCCCTAAAAGGACAAGGACTTCAGCTGTATTCCGTTTCCGACTCGCTTGCCCTGGAATAATCTCAGATAGATATTCTGAGCCATGTTTGGTTATACTTAGCACCAGACAACCATCCTCCAATCAGGTTATGACATGCTATAATGCGAAGCCATGATATATTAACTGGAAAACCAAAAAAGAAAAGAAAGTTCAAACGCACAGACGACAGGTACCTCTTACGGTGATAAAGGGAGTAAGGGACACTTCAGGTGTGTATTTTGAGATCAGAGCACAAATGCCGTCCCACACAAACCAGGAGATCGGGCAGAATACATCTCTGTGTGTCAAGAACAGCTCGAGTTAGAAGCTACAAAGGTAAAAGCGGTTTGACCTGAATGCCGCCGCGTCGATCTCTTCAAGTTCCATGCGAGCTTTTCCTACCTTGGAGGCTGCGGAGGAGGAGGAGAAACTTCCGCTCACGTGGAGAACTGCTCCACCCATCACAGGAATGGCTCTCCCAGCTGCAAACAGAAATAAAAGTCACATCGGTGCTGTTTGTCAGAGCTGTACGTGTGTTCATTCAAACTCCATGAAAAATTTCAAATAGCTAGACCCTGATCACCAGTTCCTGGTCGGAAAGACTCTTCACTCCAACAATCGAGTCTAATTTTTAGGGTTTTTTGTTTTTTTTTTTTCCTCTTCAACATATTTCCTGACCTTACCCAAAATAAATTTTCTTTGGTTTTCTTTTTAGTTTTTGTACTCTCCCCAGGGTCCTTCCTATTTGGAATAATTATACGTCACATAAATAATGACCAGCGTTGGCTCCTGGGCCCAGTGGACAATTGAAAGGACAAATCAAACGTGTTAGGGTAACTCTTAGAAACGGCCAAGGAATCCAGATAAAGCAGAATAGTGCAGCTGAACCTCACGATTTAGCATCTGACGATTGGAGGCTGAATCTCAGCTCTTCACTCGGCTGCTTTATGCCTGGGAATTACACGGTCTTTTGTATTTTGCTGTTATATACTTGCTTATAAATACGTTATTTGACTGTTTTGTATGTATGTACTTCGTTGCATGTATTTGCCGCTGCATTCCATGCTTACCAGTTTTGAGCTTCACGAATGCATTCTGCTTAAGACACAGCAAATCAGGAAATAAGCAGAAAACGACATACAAACGAGGTTCTTCCTCTCCCGTTGAGTTCTAGATGGTGGGGGAAGTATGGGATTCAACAAAAAATGCCAAAGTAGTCAGCAAGACAGACCAGGTTTCCCTGGATAGTCCCAGCGTGCTTATTTAGAGTCCTCTCTCTCAAAAGCGTGTGCTGACTTGCTCAGTGAAATGCTCACACACTAGTGGTCAGCCACAGGGCGATAAACCCGCAGAGAGGGAAGCAACTCGAGGACACCTGATTCACGCACGGAGGCAGAAAGGAGGCGCTTCCCGGGGTTAGGGAAGATCTCGGCTGATGAGTGGGACCAGCTGTGTGAAAAACGAGAGCGAAGTACTGATTCCTAAAGGACAGAGTAGGGAGTGCAAACAGCAGAGCTCAGAGGGGTATGAAGAAACAGAGAGAGAGCAAACTCCATTTGGATCGTGCACTTCAAAGGTGGACACTAAACAGACCATGCCTAGAACATGAGGGTTCAGACCGTAGACCAATCTACTTTATTTTTTAATTACAGTTTACATTTAATATTATCTTGTACTAGCTTCCGGTATATAGCATAGTGGTTAGACAATGACATACTTTACAAAGTACCCACCTGGCAGCACACACAGTTTTGTTTTGTTTTTTTATCCTCACCCAAGGACACTTTTGCATTTATCTTCAGATAGAGTGGGGAGGAGAGAGAGAGCGAGAAACATCGATGTGAGAGAGACACATCGACTGCTTGTCACCCACACAACCCCAACCAGGGCCGGGGACAAACCGCAACCCAGGTACGTGCCCTTAGCGGGAACTGAACCCAGGACTCTCTGGTCCGCAGGCCGACGCTCTAACCGCTGAGCCAAACCAGCCAGGGCAGCATACACAGTCTTTACAATATTGTGGACTATATTCCCTGTGCTCTGCTTTACATCCCTGTGACAGTTCCAGTACCCGCCTGGCTCATACACAGTTACTACAATATCACCGACTCTATTCCCTGTGCTGGGCTTTCCATTCTCACAACTATTCTGCAACTACCAATTTCTAATTCTTAATCCCTTCCCCTTTTCCACCTGGTTACCCAAGCCCCCTTTCCTCTGGCTACCATCCGTCTATCAGAGAAAGACAGATACCATATGATTCCACTTAGATGTGGAATCCAAAGAACAGAATAAACGAACAAACAAACTGGAAACAGACGCATGGACAGAGAGCACAGGCTGATGGACCAGTCTGTTTTACAAGCAATATACAGCCAAGGAAGGTGTTCTATTTACTTGAGGGTACGCAATGGCAGCCTGTGGGGAGCTAGGAACCCACAGAATAAAGGGCCTGTTTTATTTGAAAGCCCTCGGGGAACCGTTGATTTTACAACAAACCAATATCACTTTGCTTGTGGCGTCCTTCCCCAGAACCACAGATGTGATCTGGCCAAGAGCCCCGACGCACGTAGCATCCATTTCGCCACTGAGTCTACGTTTCAGCAGAGCGACTGCACGATGAATCATTGCGTGCACAGGTTGTTGGTTATGCCCGGCTTAAATCTCACTCTCAAAGCCCTTTTCTACTTCACATTCAAGGCTGAGTTTGCACAGATTTATGTGGAGAGTCCTTATGCTCCTGGAGAAATAGAAAATCTTTCACCAGGGCATTTTTCTCGCTCCGTGAGGCCATGCTGGGCCTCTTGGTCGTTGCTCCCCGTCCGGCCTTTCCCTCCACTCACATCTCTGTCGTTTCTAGTTGAGAAAGGAGGGGAGTGGTTGAGGACAGAGAAAGTAGCCGTTCACGGGCTCTGAAGGATGGAATGGAGCCCTCTGGAACCAGGGGAACATGACAGAGAAACCGGTAACTCAACGAGACAAAGCTGTGAGCTGTAAAACAAGTTGATTTGGGGAGGATTCCATCCCTTAAAATCCCCTATTTCTAAGACCCAGCCTGACGTGGAGTAGGGTCTGAGGAATGGGCAGTTGCCTACGGGCATAACAGCAACTGGATGCGGGGAAAGAAACCTTAAGGAAAAATTTGGATCAAGGAAGTATTGAATATCCAAGGAGGAAAACGGTGCCTAGTCTACAAAGAGGGGGTTTCCTAAGGAAAGGAATATGGGAAATGAGCAAATAAGCCAGAGGAGTACAGGGCAACCAAATCAGGCTTCCCTGTGCTCACAGTGTGGCCTGGGACAGTGTCTTGAGTTCCTGGGGCCTCAGTTTCCTCATTTGTAAAATGGGAATAATGATAGTGCCTACTTCATAGGGCTGTTGCTAGGGTGAACTGGGTTGATACTTACAAAGTACTTAGAGCAATCCCTGACACTGAGGGCTTGTTCACAACAACAATAACAAATAACAATAACAAAATAACAAATTTGTTATTCCAATAACAAATAACAATAACAAAACTCTATCATCCATTGCTACTCAGGGATGATGGACTCTACTCTAAACTCTATAAATTCAGTGTCCGTTTCTATGAAATGATTTAGCCTTCTGCTATGTTCCTCCCACCTACGTTTAATCTTCCTCAAACCAAGTAGAATGTGTAACTCTTACAGCAAAAACTACTACCGCATCAAAATCCGTGAACAAAATAACTTACAATGTTCTTTCCCAATCTTTAGTGATAAACCTACCCATACACCAAGTCCCTCCGTGATGAGGACATCTGCCCAGGGAGAGGAAAGCCAGAGAAACTATGGGGAGCTAAACAGGGTCAGAGTTTATCTTCCTCTCTCTTTGTCTCTGTTTAGAGAAAAAGGAAGGTCCGAGTTCCAGACAGCCATGAAAACAAAATAAACAGGCATGTAAATGAGATGTGTTTTGGATGCGGGTTTGTATATATTGGCAGGAAGAGGAGAGAAACTTATGACTCTCCTTTCTTGTTCTTTTTTCTGTCTTCTGACCCTCGCAGTGCCAAAGGAGTTATTTTTTAAAGCATGGGTTCGTGTTTTTGATCATCATGTTATGGCAAAAGGGGCGATGGCCTTTACATTTAGTTAGTAGCTGTTATACAATGAGCATCGAGAGAGGATGTGGCAGCTGAAGGGGGTCCCTGTGAAACCTCCAGAGGATAAAGAGACAACCTAGATTAACAGCCCAGAGAGATGCAATCCCACTTAGCCAGAACACGTGCGCTTAGAACACAATGGGTTCCCACCGGCAAGAGGAGGTTGGAATCCCGTGATTTACATACTGTTCTAATTCTTCAGCATTTCGAGTCTTATTTTTGGTCATTCTGTGGGGGTTATCAAGTTCTGGGCCAACTTTCCCAGAGGGGAAAAAAAATGATAATTTCTCACAAACAACAATAACAAATGCTGACTTGGTATGTTTTATGCACTCATGTTATTTTGTTGGGGAAAGGGGAAAAAAAACACACTAAATTACTTCTGTGGCCTAATATTTTTTTCAGCCTTTACTTCAGAGACCAGTGAAAGCACTGTCTATATTATTGAAAAGTTTTGACAGAAAACTGAAAAATTTAGTAAATTTTCCAAGGATTTTTCTTTATACAGAATTAAACAACTCGGGGAAAAAAATCTCACTAGGTCACTCACTGAATTTCTCTATTTTCTTTAGTGATGGTCTAAAACTGTCCATAAAATATATTCATATAAAATATATACCAGGGGGAAAAACGGATCTGATCTTCATTGCTAACTTTTTGTTTTAAAACAAACGTAACCTTTCAATTCCCATGTCTTTGATCCACTAATGGAATTCTGCAATGAGAACTGTACCTAACAGAAAAACTAGGTATCAAATTAGACTTGATTGATCCAAAGGACCAAATAATCTCTCTTAAGGAGAGGACAGGCTGATTGGATCTCATCATATTCCTATAGAATGAGAGTAACATTTAAATTATGAGAACGAGTGATGCTTAAAACTTGTATTTCTTTATTTGCATCCACAGACAAAGTAACAGCTTTGAGACCTGTGTTAGAATAACTAATACTAGCTTCTGAAATAAACAACCTCTGAATATTATTGGCTTAGTCCAACAAAGATTTATTTCTCACACATGCAAAGTTCACTGTAGGTGGCCCTGGGCAGTCTCCCTCAAATAGCTCACCGATTTGGATGCCTCCTGTCCTTTGCAGCTGCACAGATGGTGGCGAGAGAGAGAGAGAGAGAGAGAGAGAGAGAGAGAGAGAGAGAGAGAGAGAGAGGAAACGCACGTATTAACAGAACAGTCTCGAAGAAGGTAACAGACATTGGAATTGGTTTAAATGACACCTGACTTGCTAGTGCCTTACGGACTTAAGTATTTTATCTAAAAACAACCTGTTATGAGATTGCTGAATCTTTATAAATCACACACATTCCTCTTAAAGAGCAAAGAATTAGACAAGGGGACAGGCCGGCGCACAACTGCCAAAGACTGATTGATGGGTCACGAGTTTGTGTAAATCATCTAGCAAAAGCAGCGGTCGCGTTTATAGCCAATGACCAACCACTCTCTCTTCCAATGCCTTCTCCCCACTCTTCCAGGACTTAAGATAAGTGAACATGTGTGGTTTTCAAATGGCCCTTTTAGTAATTAAGCGATGGGGTTGGCTAAACACAAGACAACAGGCCCCAAATGAACTGGCTTTGTGCTAAGTCCCCCATCGCCAAACCGAAGCCTAATTGTGGTTTCGGCTCTCCCCGAAGTGGTAAACAGAACTGGAATCGCAAACCCCTCAGTCGGGAACGCCTGGTCAGCAGCAGGTGAGGCCATCGCCTGGCGGACCCCCACCGCCCCCAGGTGCGTGACCAACACCCGGCCCGCTTGGCCCAGGGCAGCGCCGCTAAAGGTCCGTCGTTGGCACCGCTCCTTTCTGTCTGCCGACTGGATGCTGCCCAGAAGGATCAATGCTTGCTCAAATAAACTCTCCAATCTGCTCAGAGGTGCTTTATTTCGTTTATCTCTGGATACCCTGGTGTCAGAGGAGAGGACAGAGGGGACCTCCCACCGCCCCCCGGGTCAACGAGCAGCAAGGCGGGGTACCTGTGCAGCCCCTCGAGAAGCTGGTGGTAAATCGCCCCGCTCCTCATCCTCGCGGTTTTGGGGTGTAAGCTGGGAGCCTTTCTTCTTCCAGTGGGTCTGGAAACAGTGGGAGTGGAAGTGGGTCTGACTCACAAAAACAGCCGGGGCTTATGTCACAGGGCCGAGGACACAAGCGCATCCAACTACCGCGGTGCCCTAGGGCCAAAGGGGTCTCAGCCAAGCACTCTAGAAAGGCTGAAGGACGCCGGCGTTTGGGGTGACGTCAGCAGGGCCCCGACGTCAGGGGTGACGTCAGCAGGGGGTGCCGCCGGCAGGGGTGACATCAGCAGGGGCGCTGACGTCAGCTTGCGCAGAGCCAACGTCAGCCGGGCACAGACGGGCAACCGGACAGGGTGCAGGTCGGACCGGCTCTGTCTGAAGCTGCAGGGGGCCCAGCGTGAGGCCTCAGGTGAATGCCATTTTGATGGAAGGCCGAACAAGCAGGTTCACCTGAGCGACAACAACCTGAGTTACAGGGGCCACGGTGCATTCCTTTTAACCCTCTCAGGTGAGCTTGTCCCTGTGCTGAGGTGCCCTAGAGAGATGGGGGTCTCCGCCAAGCACCCACTCTAAAGGGGAAAGGGCTGATTATTTTCCCTCCTCTGCAGTTCCTGGTGACCAGAATGACACCTGCTGGGACTTCCCACTCGCTCCAGAACCTGCAGACGGGATCCGGGGAAAACCCACAGAGCTGAGAATGATGGAAGTCTTCCCTCCGAGATCTCCACCTCCGGTACCTGCTCGGGAGAGAAAGGTAACTTTCCTGTTGTCCCTTCCTTTCCAAATTCAGATTGGCAGGAAAAAAAGATGGTAAGAACTAGATCTTTGAATTGTGATTTGTGAATTTGCTTTTGGGTACCCAGTATTGGCTGTTGATATTTTCTCTCCCAGAAACAGCTATTTGCCTCTTGTTTGTCTCGTTCTGTGTCCTGAGAACACAGCTTGCCAGGGGCCGTGACCTCTGAGCCTGGCGTTAGTGTTTTATCCACAAACAATAGGACCAAAAATACGGCTGGACAGAAATGTGGGCTGCACCCCTTTTGCGGCTTGGGTTCTACCAACTATTGCCGGCTCTCAAGGGAAGTGTCTAAGTCTTTATTTTGGCTATCTGGAGTGGCTCTGGTTCAGGGGAGGGTGGTATCTTTTGTACCCTCTTTGGGGACGCCTTTGTGCCCGTGGGTGTTCATGAGTGCCAAGAATATTTACTGTTTATCCTGGCTGAAACCTGGCGAGATACTCAGAAGGATGTTTTTTGTTTGTTTTTTTAAGTAGCTCTATGGTCGGAAGTTGGCCAAATCGGAAGTGGATATTCAGAGCCTAATAGAATGTTTTAAGCCTCCTCCCCTAAGCTAGAATGAAATTATGTACCCCAAGGGAAAGAAAGACATTCGGAAGCCTTTGTGCGAGGATTTACCAACACATTCCAAAGGCACACAGGTCCAAATCTAGAACGTGGCACTCCTCAGATTTCCATCGAAGTGGAAGTCCTCCCTGGTATGAAGCAGCAGATTGAAGATAACGTAGTTGGATGGGTGGGTCAGCATCTTGCATTTACAGTAAATTTGATCTAAAATAGTCGCGTGCTTCCTATTTTAGCCCTTATAAAAATTTTGTATTTGATTCTCTAACCTCTGAGCCCACACTCCAAAAACGAGAATTTAGAGCATATCTTTACTTGACCTACCGATTCACCCCAAGCAGATACACGTGGAAACCCTCAATGTAATTCAAGTCCTCTGGGAAGGAGAGAGCAAGACGAAACTAGAAGAAATTTACTGAATGAAAGACAAAGCGGGGCGCGGCGGGGGGGGCATTCTACTACAAAGAGAAAAGGGGAGGTAAAATCTCAGACTGCAGTGAGACATCTCAGCCAGCCAATGGAGAGCCTCAGAGCAAAGGGAATTGGGCAGAAATGGCCCCAATATAGTCCCCCTGCTGTGCTGTCATTGGCTGGATAGTCTGGGCAGAGCGTGGCAAAGGCAAGCACAGCTACATGGGACATTTCCCTAATTTTGTTTGACACCATTTATTTAGTTTACATTTTAATAGCATTCAGTGCGGCTTTGCATCATTTCCTATACACATACAGACACACATATACGTATATATTTACATATAATTCATTCAATAAGTGTTTACTGAGTCTCTCCTCTCATCTGAATTCGATGATAGAAATAATGTGGTTTCAATTCCCATTTCCAGCCTTGATACTATAATTTTTCTCTCTCCTTTTTATTTACCTCTAATATGTTTAGAGTAAATCTAAGTAGTTTTATCCAAAGCGTACACAAAGAGCTTATAGTTTCTATATTTTTCACCTCAGAAAAATCTGTTGCTTTTGCCCATTATATGGCATATTGTGGAATATCTGAATCTTACCACTCCAGTGTCTGTAGGAATTCCAAAGTTATCTTAGTGTTAAGTGCTAGGAGACAGGGCTTACTTCTATTCCTTTGTAAATAACCTAAATTTTCTGCTTGAATATGTGGATTTTTTTTTTTAAATCCTTGAAATGCATATGTTTTTTCAGTGTACATTTATGGGTGAGCCCTACTCTTTTTAGAGTGTTTTTCAAATTAATCTTGCCTGGAAATTTAAGGGCCTCATTATTTATAGAGTTGGACCTCCTTTTTAAAACAGGAATTATTTCTTTTATATGTTTAATAATCCAATAACCACTTCTACACCCATTATTCAGTTCCTTTGCCTAGATGCAAAAGCACGGCACTATTACTTTTTATCTGAGAACACACTGGGAATACATACTCTTACGCTTTTCAATGTCAGTTTAAAAGTCCTGAGAGCTCTTTTGCTGGCCGTCCAGCTAAGCCCCGCTTTTAAAGCATCATCTTGAAACTGGTCACCCCATTCCTTCCCTTCTCTTTCTTACCCGGTCTCAAGCGCTCCTCTGGGAGCAGAAGGAGGTTTCTTAATCATCTGTATTTTATTAAGTGTCTAATAGGCGATAGGAGAAAGCCAATTCTCTGTTTTCCTAACATTTCAGCCGAGTACCAGAATGTGGGGCCAAACAAATTAGAGCAAACCATTTTCTAATCTGGGGGGAAAAAAAGTGCCTCAGGAGTTCTATAATGTCCTAAACAAAGTGGGGGGGGGGACCCACCTTGGGTGTTTAGTGTTTCTGTTTAAAAGACTCTCCCACCATAAACCAAGTACAACTCAGTTCATCTCAAAAAGACAAAAGGGTGACTCAGTGTGGCTGTGATTTGAACTGCACAGTTCTGGGGACCCTCCCCACCTCTAACCTGAGACTTAGACCATGAAGCTGGGTCCCCCAGTGAATTCAGTGGCCTCTTTTATTTCCTTCTTTAAAAATGTCTGAGTCGCTGTAAATCAAACACTGCAAGAATCTTTACCTTTAAAAGAGCATTAGCGTGGCATTGATTGATCGGGTGGGGTGTCGGAAACTGTTCTGTTCTCTGAAAATCTGGGAAGACTTTATTTGATTCTGGGACTATCAATGGGGGAAATGACAAAGCAAAGTCATCGTCAGCCTCTCAGCCTGAAAACCCTCACCATCCTTCCAACTCTCCTCCTAGCTGGATCTTTCCAGCTCTCTTAAAAGTGTGTCCACAGGCGCCCTGGCCGGTTTGGCTCAGCGGTTAGAGCATCGGCCCACGGACCAGAGAGTTCCGGGTTCGGTTCCCGCTAAGGGCATGTACCTCGGTTGCGGTTTGTCCCTGGCCCTGGTTGGGGTCGTGTGGGTGGCAACCACTCGATGTGTCTCTCTCACATCAATGTTTCTCTGTCTCTCTCTTCCTCCCTCTCTCCCTCCTGCTCTATCTGAAGATACATGCAAAAATGTCCTCAGGTGAAGATAAAGAATTTTTAAAAAGTATGTACACAGGAAGACATCTGAAAAAAACTGAATGACCAAAGCTTTACTTACAACATGTCTAATCAGGGGAGAACACAATGAGACCAGTACTTAGTGCATGGAGGATAGTGTTCATTTATGAATTCACTTATTCATCGAACATTTCCTGAGTGCCTACTCTATCTACACACTATTCTGAATGCTCATGACACAAAGAGGAAGAAGACCTAGGCCCTTGAGAACAATCCAAATGCCCCACAATCATGATAATGACGAGGAGGAGGAGGAAGTTAAGCAGGAGAAGAGAGATTGTATTATCCCTGTTTTACAGATGACAAAACTGAGGCACAGGGAGGTAAAGGAATCGACCCAAGCACATACCATTTGTAATTAGAAGGATCAAAGTTCTAAGGCTGGAGTTGGCCTTCGTACAAACCATAACCTCCATGTTCTACTGTCTCAATAGAAGACTAAACAAATACATTATAAGAGCAATTCAATGTAACCAAGATTGTCCCTTGATTAGACTGAAATCACAGTCGCAGCCATGATACATTTGCTGTATCCTGTAGACTTAAGGATACAGGATATCCTGTTACTTTTGAGGGTCGCTGGGGGTGTTTGACATGTACTGGTAAACACCACTCTCGCTTTAACTGGATAATCAGGGAGCCATCGGCATTATAGGGCTTCACATACCGGGAAGAATAAAAACGTGCTCCATGAATTCGGTTTCCCTCTCTGCTTCTGTCCATGAACAGAGCGGAAAGAAGAGTAATGGGACTCAGAGCTCTAGAAAACCCAGAGCATGGAAACACAGAAGGCAGAGAATGGCACGTCCGTGTCACCTGCACGAAGTCCAGCAGCCCCAGTCAGCCCTCACAACGGTCTCCCAAAGTAGCTCTTATTATACCCAATTTAGAAATGAAGAACTTGGGGGTCTGAGACAAGAATGAGCTTGCTGAAGGCTACACAGCTCATAAGTAGAGAGGTCTGTCTGTGTGATTTCCCAGCGTCTGGCTTCATATGCTAGGCTTACTTTTTATTAAATATGAACAAGTGGGTACGTCTCTAGTGTCAGAACTGTGGATGGAGATTCTGCAGGTGTTGGTTCCTGGTGGGACCTAGAGTGTGTGCGCTCAGCAAAAAACTTTTTGTGACGTCACAGAGACTCTTGATGAGGGGAATACAAATATTTATGGAAAGTTGAGCTGAATTTGTTAAGGATTAGTAACTGAGGTACCTAGTTGTATATAGGACTTTAAAGACTTGGTCTAATTGTGTATCATTTTTTTAGAGCCATACTATTTTTTATTAAATGGATTGAGGTGACATTGGTTAATAAGATCGTATAGGTTGCAAATGTACATTTCTATGATACGTGATCTACGTATGGCATTGTGTGCCCACCACCAAAGTCAGATCGTTTTCTGTTAATGTATATTTGACCCCCTTTGCCCTTCTGTACCGCCCCCACCTCCCTTCAGTCTGGTGGACACCATACTATTGTCTGTGTCTATGAGTTTTTTGTTTATTTTTCTTGTTTGTTCCGTCTTAAATCCCACGTATGAGTGAAATCATATGGTTCCTAACTTTTTCTGTCTCACTTATTTCTCTAAACATGATATTCTCAAGATCCATCCATGCTGCCGCAAATGGCAGTATTTCATCTTTTCTTACGGCCGAGTAGTGTTCCATAGTATGTGTGGACATCTTCTTCTATTGAAGGACACCTCGTTTGTTTCCATGTCGTGGCCACCATGAGCAAGGCTGCAATGAATATAGGGGTGCATATATGTTTGTGAATAAATGTTTTCACATTTTTCCGGTAGACACCCAGAAGAAGAGTTGTTGGTCATATGGTAACTCCATCCTTAATTTTTTGAGGAACCTCCATGCTGTTTTCCATAGTGGCCGCACCAGCTCACATTCCCACCGGCAGTGAGTGAGGATTCCGTGTTCTCCACATCCTCGCCAGCACTTGTTCCTACTTGTCTTAGCAATCCATTACACTGAAAATTATTGTATGCTGGGTTGTTTCTTAGATGCTTTGTTATTTTATTTAGAAGTCAGCCCTGATCTGGGAATGAACTAGGGTGTCTCTTATTTGACCATGACCTTGGGGAATCTTGCAGACTGAATGAGAAGACATATCCTACATTGGCCAAAACCCGTACGCAACACCGGCCTTGCAAATTTATCCTCTAGAATGCTAGCAACTGGCAAAAACTCATCATGATCCCTGATCTCCTAAAAATGTCACCTGATCATTCAAATCAGGCAAAAAAGAAGTTATTTCTAGGAAAAACCATCACCTATTCCCAGACTTCAAAGGTGCTCTCTAATTGTACTGGGGACTGAGAATAGTGGAGGCAGGGATGGAGGGAAGGATTCAACAGGCTGCCTTTGAGATGCTACCAGGAAGGAAGTCAGAGGCCTGAGTCAGACCCACAGGCCTGGCTGACTCTCCCCACAGCTGCTGCCCTGCCTGATCTAGCCCACACTTCATAAACCCCCGAGGGGATGGGAGGGCCTGGCCTGAGCCCACTGACCTCCTCGGTCACCATCTTCCCCAGAACCCAGGTTATCCAATCTACCAACTGCAGCATCTTGAGAACGTCTCAACTTGATTTGTCGAATGCACCATGAAGAATACCCTTTTCTTCTATAATAATGAAAGGAAAAAAAAAAAGAACTGAATCATTCAAAAATCAAGCCAATCTCCAGCGGGTATCATTTTAGGGATATTAAAGGTACAGTGCCTCAGAGTACAAGGATCTGACCAGTATTGACTTCCCACTCGACTTCTTGGTGAGGAGGCTACAGAGAAACAGATCTAGCCCCAAATCTAATCGATTCAAAAAAAAAAAATCAGGATCTTTTATTTTACCCAGCAGTACCAGAAACTAGTAAAGCCATACAAAGTCACGTAGAATTGTCTGCCAGAGTTATAAAACGCATGCCCAGACCCTCACCCGGGACACGCGGGCTGCGTGTGGGTCCCAGGAGCAGGGCAGGGAAGCGATAGCCCCCCGCAGGGACGTTGGTCTCTTTCCAAAGAACCGGACACCAGTGATCCCGAGACACAGGACCCTACCATAGTCTATTTTCAAAACAAGCCAGAGCCCAGCAGCAGCTCTCTGAGGAAAGCCCTACTTCCCAGAGCCGGTCTGCCCGCCGAGCCCTGGCGTTTCCTCTGGAGCGGGACCGCGGCCAGCAAACAATCAGCAGTGATTGGGAGCTGGGCGCAGTAGTTCATTAAGGCTGCGTCTTTTATTCTCCAGGGCAATTCAGCCCAGCCTGAATGAGCCCCAGAGCCAGTCCGATGGGAATGTCTCCCTGGGCAGTGGGAGAATCCAGACTCATCAGCATGACAATGGTCCCCAGGATGCGCTGGGACCCGTGTAAAGGCCAGAGTTAGAGGAGGGGGCGGTGGGGATGAAAGGCGTGTAGCAGTAGCCTGGGGCGTTTGCAGCTGACTGGGGCCATTGCGGTGCCTGAAATTCCTTCTCTCTTTCTTTCTTCCTTTTATGAGAGATGTTTGCTAATTGGTAGAGCTCAGAAAACAATATACTATTAAGAATCCCTTTCCTTTCTCCCCCTCGCCCCACCCCTCCCCTCCCCACACTCCCCCCCCCCCTTTTTTTTTAAGTCCCTTCTTTCTGGATTCAGGGGAAATCTCCACTTTTGTTCTGGGGTTCGCATTGTCTTCATTTTTCTTTCTCTTGAACATGGAACTTATAAACAACAGTTTACTAGAAGAGACTCTGCAACTCGATTCTCCTGTATCAGGCTTTCCCCGACGCGCCCCGCCTTCCCGAGTCTTGGCTGCGGGCCTGCTCCAAGTCATACAGTTGCCTCGTACATGATACATTGATATAAAACATTTTGGAAAAGTGAGTCATGGAAAGTTAGTCTGATTTTGTATTTCTTTTTCCTTTTTTTAAATCACAAGAACCTAATTTAAAGTTGGAGCAATGGAACCATTTAGGTTGACAGGGTCGTGGTCAAAATGTAGGCAGTGTGGGAGGTGCCAAGCGAGAGTCTGGCAGTAGATGTCCTTTGGCTTTGCCACCAGTTCAGTAAGTGACCTGGGTGGGACACTGTCCTCCTCTCCTGCCTGTGTCTCTGTTTGCTTATCTGTCCATGAGGAGGGAGCGAGTCAGTGACGGCTAAGGCCCCTCCCGAGCTGGGCACTTTATGACCGATGGTCACATTTTCTTAGTTGACACAGTCCGTAAACCCTGATACACCAGAAAATTTTCAATGTGATCTCTAACAGAACAAGATGTCCACATTCCCCTAGAGCAGCGGTTCTCAACCTGTGGGTCGCGACCCCTTTGGGGGTCGAACAACCCTTTCACAGGGGTCACCTAAGACCGTCGGAAAACAAAATTACAGTTATGAAGTAGCAACGAAAATAATTTTATGGTTGGGGGTCACCACAACATGAGGAACTGTATTAAAGGGTCACGGCATTAGGAAGGTTGAGAACCACTGCCCTAGCGTTTTTAAATTCACGTTCTTAATCATTCTGGACGCTATTTCCCAATGATGCAGACCACAGATGTTACTGTGCACGCATTCCGACTCACCTGAGAGGCTGGCAGCTGATGGACAGAAATGAGCGCATTTGGGAGAATGGTGTTTGCTTTCCAGAGCGTGTTGAGTCCTGAGCACCCCGTCTCTGCACCCTGGCCTCCGTTTCCTGTTCTGCCTCATCCCTCCCCTCATCCAGCATTTGCAGGACCCCTGGAGATATGGGAAAGGTCCGTTAAGTGTTTCCTAAAGTCCAACAGCTTCTTTAAGTGGTCTAGAGGTCTAGATTTGTTCTTGAAATCATCATCGGCCACGCCTGCTTCTTTCTTACCACTCTCATCAAATCATGGGAGTGGATGATTATTTAAAATATGCCGCCATGTTTCCCCCAGGGTGAATTCCCTTTTAAAAAGAGACCAGAGTCTTCAGGAGGTCTGGAGCGCCCGGAGGTGGTCTTCAGGGAGTCAGTGAGCCCCTTGAAATTGTATACACTTTGAATATGTGTTGTGTACCTTTTACTGGGGAGCGTGTCCAGGACTTTCATTTGACTAATGAGATGGTAACAGCCATTGTCTTAGATAAACAATCTGATGGTTGAAGGTAGAACTTAGGAGGGGTCATTCAGGGTTCTTGGGAAAAGCTAGTAATGCTGGGAAAATGAAGAGGCAGCATGAAAAGAGTAGACCAAATATGAGATCGATGGACCCCCATAAAAGAAGCCATAGGGCATGAGCCTACAGGACCCGAGCAGGGCTGTCGAGGACAGGACCTTGTGGACGTCCATCACTCACTCACAAGGTCATCAGGAGTCAGAGTTGGCTCGACAGCACGTAACACGGTAGCTAGTGAAGGTAGAGAAACCCTAGGTCTCTGTGGGTGGTTCTTCTTTTGGCTATTGAAAATGAACCCTGTGATGCCTCTCAAGATACTCCTGTAGAATTCCTGGGAATTTTCTGCAGAAGTGACTTCAGTTCTTCATCTTACTACTTTCTGAGATTTAACAGAAAAGTGAACAAAAACAGTAAACTCTCAGAAACTATACAACCGACAACCCCTTCGATGGAACATTCTGCTGCAAAAATCAGGGCACTGTCACCAAATAATTTCAGTGACGGGGTCATTTCAGGTGAGCCAGGAGTTTGACTTGATGACCACTGTCATCTCCCAAAGGGGCAGGATTCCAGTGGGTCCCCATTCTCCCCTCAGCATAGATTCTGGTCACAGTATCCCATTGAAAAGCCTCTTTGAACTTCGTAGGGGTCCACTTTATTATCATTATTATAAACCTCTAAAGAAGAATGTGGCTTGCTCGGTATTTTTCTCAGGCCCAAGTTTGAGGTTCAGTAAAAGGATCCAAGATTGTGTCTTTAAAGGTGCCAGATGTATCATCAGAATTTGTCTTGGCGAGGAAACACACACACACATACACGCACGCACACGCACGCACACACACGTCCAGACAGCTACGGTGTCTTCTCAAAAGGGCAAGAGCCAGTCCCTGGAGTGAAGACTGTTTGCAGCTGGGAGAACAATATGGTAAAATGAAGACTGCACTTCCCCTCCCCCCACCCACCCCCCTGAAGCAGCCAAAGAAATCTTTGTCCAGCCCAGGTGTTGGCTGTGTCCTCTTTGCTGACATCCTGTCTTGAATTATTCAGGCTCATTCATTATGTATCCCACATAGACACAATTAAATCGTTAGCTTTCCCCTCAAGAGAGCAGCAAAGCCCCCAGGGACTGCCACACAGAAGTGTTCTCCAGGCCCAGAGTCACCTGGAGAAGCTGATGGCAACCAGAATGGTTTTTGCAAAGAGGCGCTGGGCTGGGGGCCTCTCTGCTCTGCAAGTCAGAACCCCACTGCCCTGCCAAGTTATTTAACTGCAAGAGCAGCTCCCATGGAGGTTTCCGGGAGGAGGAGCTGAGAAAATACTACTGAGCAATTCGAATTTGGTTTCGGGGTCTGCATAAATTCCCTGAGGTGGCTCAGAACTGCAGACGGACATTGTATTTTAATGACGAGTGTGCATTTGGTTCTCTTAGGTAGGAAGCTGTGAGTGAACTCCAGATCTGCCCTGTATCTGCTTGAGACCAAGCAGTAAGGTAATAACTACAGACTTTGCAATGCAAAAAAAAAAAAAAAATGTGCTTCTGTAGAAACACAAAAAGTTGTGTTCATTCCCATGGGTCTCAGACAGTAACAAGTGGCTTATACAGAAAGAATCACAGCAAGATGGTTCAGGGCGTCTCTAGGCAAATCGGTGATAAAGTTATACCCAGGTAGGTTTGTGCTAGAAGGCAGGCAGGTGGGACCCGGAGTCTTCCTCCACCTTCATGCATCCCCTCGTCCTCCTTCCCACCCGCTGGGAGCTGAGAACTTGATGCTAAAGAATTCCGACCAGCTCCGTGTACCAACTAAATCACTGTCCCCCTCTGCTGAGGACCCGCCAGAGACAAGGTGGTCGCCATTTTTAGAGTCTGTGTGGTAGACATTGATAGGCACCAAACACTTCACGGTGGGTGAGGTTTAATTATTTCCCCCACAAACTCACTAACCAGTTATAATCAAACCAAGTGTCAGAGCAGATCTGGCATGCACGCGCGTGCGCGCGCACACACACACACACACACACACACACACACATGCACGATATGAATGCAAACATTTACTGGCACGTAGGTACAAAGCAGCTCAGAGGACCCGTCCAGTGAGCCCAAAGACGCCCCAGTGCGCTGTCCTCTAAGGGGATCTGGATCCACCTTCTGTGAAAGGTTGACTCAAGACAGACATAGTAACTGTCCATTGTCAGGGCTCCGTTATCCTCCAATAGTTGGTCCCAAGTCACTGCATCCTCTAAACCAGTCTTTCTCAGTTGGGTCAATTCCCCCTCCCCATAGTGACATTTGCTAATGTCTGGAGATGTGGGCGGGGAAAACAGAAGGAAGGGGAGAGTTTCTGCTGATATCTAGTAAGTACAGACCAAAGGTGTTACTAGACATCCTATAATGCACAGGACAGCCCCCAAAACAAAAAAATTATCCAGCCCAAAATGTGAGTAATGCCTTGGTTGAGAAATCCTACTTAAAGCCAATGACTGGACATAAGGCCTTTGGATAGTAACCTTTGGTTACCAACCCTATTGTAAAAGTTACAGCCCTTGCCCTGACCAGTTTGGCTCAGCGGTTAGAGTGTCAGCCTATGGACTGAAGGGTCGTGGGTTTGATTCTCGGTGAAGGGCATGTACCTAGGTTGCAGGTTTGATCCCCAACCCACCTGGGGTCATGCGGGAGGCAACCAATCGATGTGTCTCTCTCTCACATTGATGTTTCTCTCTGTGTGTCTCCCTCCCTCCCACCCTATGTAAAAAAAAAAAAAAAAAAAAAAATCAGCGGAAGAATGTCCTCCAGTGAGGACTAACCAAAAAAAAAAGTTATAGTCCTCACTGGATTCTTATGCCTCTACCACAAGGGTGCAGAGGGCTGTAAACTGTTTGAGCCAAGTCACATCTCCAAATGCTCTAAGTCAGCATCTCTTCCAAACATCCCTTGTGCTGATTAACAGACTACTGATTCACAGACAGACTGGTAATTAACTGAAGTCTGGTGTTGAGAGATTTATGTGGCAGACGTGCTTACAATACCCACATCTGGAATTTGGTGTTTCCGATATATCCCCAGCAACCACCCGTTGGGTATGGATCTCTGATTAAAATGATAATGGTGTAAAGGAGGTAAGGTGAGCACATGTGTGCGTGTGCACACGCTCACACTCACACACACAATATCAAAACCTATGCTGAAATAGTGTAAAGTATATTATAGCCCGGCTGGTGTGGCTCAGTGGCTGAGTGTCGACCCATGCACCAAGAGGTCGCTGGTTCGATTCCCGGTCAGGGCACCTGCCCAGGTTGTGGGCCTGATCCCAAGTGGGGGGCATGCAGGAGGTGGCCAATCAATGTCCTCTCTCATCAATGTTTCTATCTCTCTCTCCCTCTCCCTTCTTCTCTCTCTAAAATCAATAAAGAAAAAAAAATTTTTTAATAATAATAAAGTATGTTATAGACCTCTCATAGTAGTCCCTCAGTAACTGTGTGCTGAACGATCAAATAATGGATGAGGACTCAAGCTCGATAATTTAAGGGCCTTGTTTTTAGTGGCCCCACCAGTTATAGGCTAAGTAGAGACAAATTCGGGCCGACCAACCCTAAGAACAGTCCCTGAGACATCTCCTTGGATACACCAAAGACCCAATGATTCCCTAAAAGTCACTTGCTGTGAGAATATAACTTTGGGTTGACTTTTGTTCATCTTCCAAGGAACTCAAAATTGTTTTCCCTGAAAATTATGAGCATCTGTCAGTTGCTGAGTTCACACAGACACATGAATGTTTGCTTAAAACAAAAGCCTCATTTTACACAATAATTTCAACTTTTTGTTCAAACTTTTACAGATCTTCTAAGTGACTATGTACAGAGTTTATGTTCCTTGCTCTCATTTCCACGTTATATAGATGCCTACAAACGGGGTGGGGGGTTAGGAAAGAAATGAAGGAAGGGTACAGGCGGAAACTCTTGATAATGCACGAGCTTCATTATTATATCAGCCAGTGGATAAAGAAAAGGGGAGAAATGGGCTTTAATCCTGTTCTCTGAGCGAATACTTTTTAAGTTCCTTCTCAGGATGGGTTGCAATTTGGTAGGTCCAGGTTTGGGGGCCCAGGAGCTCCCAGGGATGAGCTGTATTCTTCCAGGCTTCTGGAGACAAGGGAAAGGTATTACCTTGTGCCACCATACCCTTTGGCCACATCAGAGTAAGACATTGTGAGCATGAAAGGATGCTGTGTATAATGAGGCTGGAACAGGCAAACTGGGGCTCATGGTCACTCTGTAACCCAATTCCGAATCCTCAGTTCTTGAAGGGATATGAGTGATAGGAGTTCATAGAAAATAAATACAAGTTCCCCAAGCAAAGGGCAGAGGCGGACTCAAAGGCCAGCGCTGAGCAGAGAATGGTCAGCAGCCATGTAGGGAAGCGAGAACAGGACCCTGGACACTGCTCATATCCCACATTGGCCTTGTGCCTGCCTAAATGCATGAGAATGAGGCACTGGGCATCAGGAGAGGAGGGGGAATAAATGACCGTGGTTTCATTCCCCAACTTGATCCTTACCTGTGTTCATTTTTTTTTGTTTATTTTATTTTTATTCTTTTGTTAATCCTCACCCGAGGATCCTTTTCCATTGAGTTTTAGAGAGAGTGGGAGGGAGAGAGAGAGAGAGAGAGACAGAGAGAGAAACATCAATGTGAAAGAGACGCATCCACTGGTTGCCTCCCACACAACCCCACCCGAGACCAGGGATCGAACTCGAAACCCAGGTAAGTGCCTTTGACCAAAATCGAACCACGACCCTTTGGTCCACAGGCCGACACTCTAAACACTGAGCCAAACTAGCCAGGGCACTGTGCTCATTTTTAGTTGTTTGCATCCATTCTTTGCCTCTGATGACTTAGAGTATAAAAAGGAAAGCAAATGCTGGTTGTGAGAGAGATGTGAGATACATATGTGGGTGGAAAAACAATTTCTGCCACGGAGCCTTACCAGAGTTAAAACCAATTAGATGGCACCAAACCAGGACCTCATAGAACTTAGGGGGATGGAGCCGAAACAAGGGGCCGTGTTGGAGTCAGGCATGGAGTCATGCAGGGAAGAAATGAATGCT
Source organism: Tadarida brasiliensis (assembly GCA_030848825.1). Classification (NCBI taxonomy): domain Eukaryota; kingdom Metazoa; phylum Chordata; class Mammalia; order Chiroptera; family Molossidae; genus Tadarida; species Tadarida brasiliensis. The sequence goes on from CM061273.1 coordinate 59,509,645, forward strand.
GAGTGGCATTACCCTGCAGTGATTTTAAATTCCGGCTTCAAGTCCTACCTCTCCCACTTTACCAGCTAGGTGACATCAGATGGCAGAATATACGCTCTTCAAGGTCAGGGGATCATGCATTTTTTGTTTAGGAAGTCCCTAGAACAATACCTGGCAGAGCACAGGTACAAAATTTAAAAAATCTGTTAAGTGATTAATTGGATGAGTTACCCTTGTATTTCAATTTCAGCACCAATTTAAATGGGTTGTTCGGAGAAGTAAATGGGTTAGTACATGAAAAGCTCTTAGAACAGTGCCCAAAATATACACAAAAAGTGGTAAGCTGTCATTATTATTGATGTTGTGTCTGAGAGGGGTGAGGGTGGAGAATGCTGTGTAACTCTCTCCCTAGGTAGCATTCTGTAGAACACTTTTTTTTTTTCATCATAAATGATCAAATCCCAAGCATATTCAGAGAAATCAAGACATGAGACCTTACTTGCAAGAACTTGATAAGCCCAAATCATGGGACTGGGGACGTGGAGGAAGTCTGTCTAGGTGTGCACGCCGAAAGGACGATGGCTTTCTCTGAGGCAAGCCTGGGGCCCTGTAAACCCGAGTGATTTAAAAATATCACCTTGACCTCATACTCTTGACAAACTCCTTTTCAAAGGAAAAATGTCAGGATACGTAGAAACACCCCAAATGAGCGCGGGGCACCTGTTAGCTATGAGTGGAGGCACTTAGAGTCTTGGTCCACCGTCTGGTCAGGCAGAATCAAACATTCAGCATTCACTTTTGCGTGACGTATCATCCTGCATACACCTCTCAACACATGTCCATTAGCCCTAAATGGTCCCAAATGTGGGCCTTTCTGGAGTGATAACAGCAGAGCTGTTAAAACAGTGACAGATCCTAAAAATACCTGCTACTCCATCTCCTGTTACTCCTGCCTGCCACCCCACTTCCTCCCGTCTTGAATAACTTAGCTTGTTTTAGTTGCTAATAGATTAAAACTGTTGTACTTTGGCTTATTTACCTTGCTTATCAAACAAAGAGTACGTGTGCTAGTTAAGAAATAGCAACAACAACAACAACAAAAGATGAATTACTAAAGGGACGCTAACTATATTTTCTAACTCCTTTTCCAAAATAATGCTCATGGAAGTCAGAATCAACATATAAAACTACATGCAAAAAAAAAAAAAATGTCCAAACACTAGTGGCCTCCAGTGTAATTTAGAGTTATAGAAGATTAAAATTGGAATGGATATTAGAATACAAAATAATTCAACCACCTCTCATCCATGTATTTATTCATTCATTTGTCCATCCAATGTTTATTGAATACCTACTATGAGCCAAGCATATACCAAGCTCCAGGTACCTAAAAATAAGCCCAACACAAACTTGACCTCAAGAAATGCACTCACTATTTGGAGCTAGAGTCAGCAAACATCCTCTGTAAAGAGACAGAGAGCAAATACTTTTGGCTTCGTGGACCCTACGGTCTCTGTCATAGCTATTCAACTCTGACATATATATAAACACACAATGTGTCTGTGTTCCAATAAAGCTTTATTTATGGACACTGAAATCTGACTTTCTTATAATTCTCACATGTCAAAAATATCATTCCTCTTTTTATTTTTTTCAACTATCTAAAAATGTAAAAATAATTTCTAACTCCCAAGTTGTCCCAAAGCAAAAGGAATGTTTGGCCTGCAGGCTAGACCCGTGGTCTAGAAGGAGGAAAATATTTTTAAAATCATAACTTGCTAACTGGTGACCTCAATAAGGTTTTTAAAAAGTTTGTGATTAGATGTCACCATGGGCCTAGAATTTCTACTGAAAGTGAGAGAATAAAAGAAGGTAAACCTTCACTTAGCGTCCTTCACTTCCTAAAATCACACTTAAAAGGTCTCAGATGCTGCTGTGCCCGTCTCTGCCCCCATCCCCAAGTGAGGTCCTTGTATACCAGCCCGTGGGCCTGAGACCATGCAGATCGTTATGAGCAATTGCTTCAAGACAGAAAAACCTCTAAGAGTTTGAATAATATCTGACATTGTTATGAATTGGGAATATAAAGAATATAATATGAATGAAAATGTTAACTGACCTAGGACTCTCAGAATTTTCATCTTGACCCAGAAATCCATCTTTAGGGAGAGAACTAAAGATAGTTCTCTGATTGATAGACACCAGGACAGTATGATGTATATTCATATTTGGAATATAATGAGATAGAATACCTTACTCAGGAAGGGTGTGCGGGGATTTGGGAATTGGAGCTAAGGTTTGAGATAGGTCCCAGCAGGAGACATCTGAAGTATGTTTGAAGGAAAAGTAAAAACTGGCCTTGGTTATTCTGCAGTGATAATAGCCCAGTGGTTAAGGATGACCCCAGATAGTTCAACCTTTCTGGAGTGGCTGTAAGGTAGAGGAAGAGGGGTCCAGAAGCAGAGCATGAGGGGTCTTGAATGGGATAACACATCTGAATGAGAGGATAGACCCAAGTGTTTCAAGAGATCATGATCCAATCAAATCTGTGTTAAAAAGGTCAACTCTGGTCACAAGATGAAGAATGGAATCAAATGAGTATCAAAGTCATGACAACTTGCCTGAAGCCACAGAATTATAAGGGGAGGGAAGCGTCCTAGAAACAAGTAAAAGAAGATTGAAAACAAGACCTGCTGATGCCTCTTCTAGCAAGATCCACCTGATAAGATTTGTCCTCTGATCTCCAGCATCTGATCACAAGGGAAGGCCTTCAGATAGAAGATGACAACGTTGATTCACTCCATAAAAATACCCACTTGGAATAATTTCTCTAAATAGGCAATGAAAGCTGGAGAATATGAGAGAACACTTTTTTTAGGATGGGCATTCCATATCTTTTTACATATTTTCTTTACATAAGTTCTTTATGTGTTTTCTCTTCTAGAACCTTTAAAATATTGGTAAAGTAGATGATGGAATTTATTCTACTCCATCCCCATCATTTTGCCAGGTCATCTGGCTTGGCAGATGTTGATGGAAGAGAACTGGTAACTGGATGGAGAGTTTTTCTCCAACAGATGATGGGAGGCAGGTGCTATATCAGAGCAGCAGGCATGTCAGGATGTGTTTATGGAAATAGAAATCCAAACGTCTGCACCATAGGAAGGAAGGAGCCAACCCTTGGGCATTCATCATCAGCCCCCTATCTGCTCCATATGAAAAACAGCAAGAGAAGGTAATGTTACCTGAAGCACAAGTCAGAAATCATTCTTATCTTTCTATTGCTCTGTGATGCCATGTTAAGTAAAAGCAGTGTTCTCACTAGCTTTAAGACAAGCCCCAGAGCAGCTCCATCCCCACTAAACTGATCCCCAGTAAACTCTTCAGAAGCCACCACCAGGCTTTTGATAAGAAGCCAAGAGGAGAATCAGAAAGGAAGATGGGTCCTATGAACACCTTGGTGTCATTAGTCAGAAGAGAAGGGATTACAAAACCTCAGCATATTCTCCAGCATTTGAGCCTCACGGGAAGCCCAGTACTGGAACTTTGTGCATAGGTGGGCTGCCTTGGCTTGCAAAACCAGGAATACCACAGAAGATAGGTAGTTTTATTCCCATTTTACAGAATGCCCAGAGTCACCTGGCTACTAAGGGGCAGAATTAACCTCCCACCCACGTGACTCCAAATTCCATAGTGTCATTATTTGATCACATTGCGTCTAGCTCAACCAAGAGTGGCAACTAATTGTATAAGAAGCAGAACTTGGAGCTACAGTCCTAGGCAATGCGATGAACACTCTCATTGTTATAATTTTTGTGTATGTAACAGGGCTATGAAGGAACACGCCATCAGGTAGGCATTCCTATGAAGGAGTAGCCCAAGAAACCGCCATGACACATCAGCCATTTATCCCATCGTCCTTCATCTTAGCCAGAGAAGTGGAGGGATCCCCACAGGAGGATCTGTCTGGATGACCATCCTGGCTGGAATGCCCCACTAGGAGGAGGTGCACGTAGACAGCTTGCACTTTGCTTTCTCCCCCTCCACCCACCCAAGGGCACTCCAGTTCCTTCCTCAGACCCAGTGGAGCCTGAGGGTTTCACAAGAGCCACAGGAGGAAGGAGTATTATAAAGAAAATGGGAAACAGAGTAAAAGTGGATTCTGACCAAAAGGCAACTCCTCCAAATGTAGTGTGTTCCAAAATAGGAATAATTGGAAAGTCACAATAAGGTGGGCGAACTCAGAGGTCATGGAAAAAGTCTTAATTTAAGAAAAGTTTGGGGCTATCAAGAATTTTCTGTCACTGCTCACTTATGGCTTACTCGGAGACATGGATGGAGCTGAGAATCTAAGATTGTTTTCACTCCTGTCCAAACCTTTGTTTCTGCTAGACTTGACCACGTGTCCTGGAGACATGGGAGTGTGAACTAATCGACGTGGAATTACTTACAATAATAGTTTCCAGAGCGATTACATTATTTTTGGATTCTAAACACAGGTTTTGTTTCTAAAAGAAAACTATATTGTTTGTTTCTAATACTTGCTTTTTTAAAATGCTTGTCTGGAGTTTTCTCCGTGGAAGGCGGCAGTAGCAATCAGTATTATTTCTCTTAAATAAAAAGCATCCAAGGGGCCATTTGGCAACTTACTGTGCAGCAGTGTGTAGCCACATTAATAAATGTATAAATGTAGCCTTGAAATCCCTACATCTCAGCATGAAAATAAAATATATTAGTTTGCATATAATAGTTTACAAACTAATATTAGTTTGCCTATAATACTTTTCTTCAAATGCATTTTATACTGATTGCTAGCTATTTTCTAACATTAAAATAATAATGTTCTCTATGCAAGACATTTAGAAAATGCAAAAAAAATTACTCATCTTATATAAGCACTACAAAGAAATTGGTTGACTTATTCCTTTTTCATCTGTTTCTTTCTAGATGGCAGATAGATACCTAGATATAGATATTGGTGTTAATGTCAATATATCTAGACATTATATAAATATATCTAGAACAATAGATCTGTAGATATATAGATAGATATTACTATTTTTACTTAAAATGGCCGGGGTTTTATTCCATTTTCTTGACTAAACTAAAATTCATTGTATAATCTCACACAAAGGAGCAATTTGAACATACATTGCCATCTGCATTCTTTATGGATTCTTTATCATTGGACCCTAGATGTAGAAAACTGAGTTATGTAACCTTAAGGATGCTGGTACCTGTTGCCAAAGTTCACCAGTTTACACTCTCAGACGGTGTATGAAATAACAGTTCTCACAGAAGCCTTGCCAGCATTGAGTGTTAGTTATCTATTCTTGCAAATTTGTTTATGTTCAAAGGAGGTGAAGGTTTTCATTTGCATTTCTCTACCAGAACCTTTCCCTATATTCATTCACAATTTGCATCTAGGGTAAATACTCGTACGTCAAAGAGTCAGAATGGATTAGATATAACACTGAATGACTACACGGGCTTCTCAGGGTACCTACCATTCCTCAGATCTGATCATTTGTTGGGTGAGTCCTTGCTGAGACCTAGGCTGAGGTTCTCCTTAAACCCCAAGACACAAAGCAATATCATTCGAGAAAGGCATCATTATGCCCACGTGGGGCAACCAACTTCCTCTGTTCTGTGGCTTCAAACAGCAGTTTTAAACCCTCATCATCCGTTCTGCTGAGGAGGAGTTTGGGGAGGCTGGATGGGAGGGTCTGCAGATTGTTCCCGCACTTACTCATTTCATTTTCAATCTCAAAAGCCATGTCCTTATGCAGGAGGGACTTGGCAAATGCTTGTTTCGTGGCTGAATGACCATGACTCCGTCCCTCACTTGGTAAATGCAGGGTCTAGTAGTAGGAATATATATATAAACCAATACTGTTGTGTGAGACGCGCTGTTTATAGTAGAGTTGAGGCACGTCAGAGAAGGCCGTGTGGCTCACACAGGGAGGCGTCGGTAAAGCTGGTAATGTGATAGTCAAGCCAAACCTCCAAGAATGAGAAGAACTGGCTGGCAGGTGAGGCAGGCAGCGCTCCCAGCACAAGGCCCGGGGTGGGCAGAGAGCACAGTGTCTCGGAGGTCTGCACTCTTGCACAGAGTGAAAGAGCAGCCAAGCAGGTAGAGGCCACAATGAGGATGTCGCCCGAAGGTGACCGCGAGCACCTGAGAGATCTGAGCAGCAGAGCCGGGTTCTACTCTGGCACCAGGCCACAGAGTGGAGAAGAGGGAACAGCCATTGGAATGTGGGGCTCACCTAGGCCCGAGTTACAGGGAAAGGTGGATCCCCTAATACACAGGCAGAGGAATGGAACAATGGATAAACAAACGCACCTTGTAGTCGATGAGTGGGTGGGTACAAACAGTTTAGGGGAAACTAGACAGCAGATAAGGAGTCCAGTTTTAGACATCGAGGTCCCCTGTGAGTTCCCGGGAAAGAGCGCCCCGCCCCCCAGTGTCAGGGGAAGCAAGACCCATCTCTTCCAGCCAAGATGAACGGGGATAGCGAAAAATGAGAAATTTCCAAGCTGCCCACATGTCTGTAGTACTTAGAGTTGGATAGTGATTTAGTGATTTTTTAAATTGTTTTCTTTCTTATTTTCATGTGTACTTTATATCATTTCATACATTATATAAATACTATTTTATATGTATTGTTAATTATTCTGCAGTGATGTCTATTACCCAAAACATCAGTTTTGTGTCACTAAAGGGAGAAATCAGAATGGCTACCATGTGTGATATCTCCCTGTAGGTTTTACACAATACCCAGGGTTTTATATGTGTCTCTAATCCTCACAGCTGTCCTGTGAGGTACTTGCTACCCCTCAGGAAATGTGTACAGACTAGTGTGGTAGATTACAAAACAAACAAACAAACACCAATTCTCCTCCCTTCCCTATATCCACACTCTTTGCAACGTGACTTTTAAGCTCCTCCCATCAGGAAGTAGAGTCTGTTTCCCTACCCCTGGAATCTCAGCTGGTCTTGGGACTTTCCGTGGTCACCAGAATGTGGAAGACACGATATGGTGGCAGTTCAGAGTTTGGGCTGCAAGATCCATTGGACACAATCTCTCTCTCTTTCGAAATCCTCCCGCTATCACGTCAGTAAGGCCAGGCGAGGATGCTGAGTAACAAGAAACAGTGTCCCGGCCACTTCCATCACCCCAGCCAACAGTCAAACCTCAGGCATGGGAGTGAGGCCATCCCGGGCCAGCCTGACTTTGGCTGACCTGCAAGCTGATAGTAGGCCCCTGAGCAAGCCCATCCCAGATCAGGTCACCTGGCCAAACTCAGCAGAATTGCCCAGCTGACCTATGGGTAATGGTGGTTGTTTTAAGACACTTAGGTTAGGGATGTTTGTTACACATCAACAGCTAACAGATACAATAGAAAGTGGAAGGAGCAAGATTTGAACCCAGGTCTAGGTTCCTCCGTGTGTCTCTAAAACGTCCTTTGTCTCCATGATGCAGTTGGTGATCTCACGTTCCTCCAGATTTTCTTTCCCGGCCTCCCTTCCCCAACTGCTTTCAATAGGAAAGAGCACATTCTGCCTCCACTCAACATCTAGTCTGGGTCACCGTATTTGAACTAGAAGACTCCTCCAGGACTCCTAGTATTGTTCCGTTTTACTTTGGATAATTTGTCAATCGAATTAAGTTGCCGGAATAGAGAGTCTCTACCCCTGGGCTCAGTGATAAAATTAGAATAAACTTACGAATATATTTCTTTGTATGCCACCTTTACAGATTTTGTCTGGTTTTATATTTATGTTACTGAGTATAGTAAATTTATATTACTAAGTATAGTAAAGTATTGTGATACCAGCTTTCTAGTTAAAGCAAACCAAAATGAAGACTGAAGTAGCTATAGGGTACTTGTCTGGGATCAAGCCGGGAACCAGATACCCTGCTGGGGAGCTCAGGCTGACCTCACCACCAGACCATGAAATCTAGATTCTGACCCAGAATTACTTAATCCAGCTGCAAGGCTTAGGCAGATTCCACATGCCAGCTTTCTAGTTAAAAATAACAATTCATTTGCTATTGCATTTCAAACACTGCTGGTTTAACCAAGATTCTTCGTGGCCCCCAGAAAGTGTAAGGGAACGGTCTCTTCAGCTCCCAGAGAGTATAACCTTCATGAGGGCAGGCCCTTGACGGTCCCCTTTGTCACTGGAAGAGAAACACGCAATGAGTAGGTACAGGTATTAAGCATCTAGGAGAAAAGCTCATAAACATATTCATTTACTCCTCACATAATCTTATTTCTTGCAAAGTGCCCTGTTTTACAGAAACGCATTAAGGTTCAGAGTTTTACATCTTTTTCCTAAAGTAAACTCATAGAATGAATGACAGAGTCCAATTTTGAACCCAGGATTGTTGAGGTCAAAATGCGTGCATTTTTTTTTGTTTTTTTTCCAAATTTTCCTTCTCTCTTCCCAAAGTAACAGATATGCCTACTTCAGCAGCTGTGTCTGCCCGTGATTAAAAATGGGGAAGCAGGCTTCAGCTAAAGCAGAATCAACATATTAGACATTAATTTAAAAGGTACTTTCAGATTGAAATGTTTTGAGCCATGAGAGTGCAAAATGTGATTTTCTGATTTATGCCGGATTCTATAGGGAAACAACCCCGCAGGTCCCATTGCCGCCGTGACTGCACCCAGGAATCTGGGATCATGTCACTTAGTGCCGGAGCTTGGCTATCGGGGCCAGATCATTCCCATTTGGCCTCCTGACTTGCTCTTCATCCAGGCCTTTCCTAACATAGCGTGAACACAAAGGTCAATTTCCTGCAGTCAGTCTGAAAAAGGCCAACTCTCAATTAACTTTGCAAAAGGGGTCAGAGGTGATGTGGAGGAATAAAACCAAAGAGTAACGCAAAACACCCACTTCAGCTCTGAGCTCCGATGGGCGCTGCTTCCCAAATGCTGACCAGGGCCGTTACCCAAGAGTGACGCAGATAAATGTACAGTCTGTTGTTCCGATCGCGTCAGTTCTGCTCCTCACCTCAGAGGGACAGATCAATAAGGAAAAAGCTACCAGACTAGCAGCTAGAAAGAGAAGGAAAGCACAGAGAAGGGGAGATGGGAATAATATGCAGGTTGACTATTATTATTAAAGTAATCATCATTTCAGAGTTTATTCGATTCTTTCTTCCAATCTCAAGTAAGCATGCACGCTGCCCGCTCATGGTTCATTGTCCCCCCAGCTGTGCGAGGAGCCAGCATTTCACGCACCAAACGGAGGACTCTGAGGGCTGTTGAAAAGACATCCTATCCCCCGCACTGCAGAGGAGCTCCCCAAATCCCAACCAGATAGTGCCTTCAGTGGAAAGGCTCAAAATTAAGCCCCGAAATGCTTACTGAGCTCCTCACTGCTGATAGGGGCGAAACTAGGGACTTCTCAGTGAGCCGCGTACTCTGGGGACGGCCGGGCCAACCTTCCTGAGCAAGGGCCGTGAAGGGGCCATGAAGTCGGTGGGGAACAGGGAGTTGGTCAAAGGCACCATTCCACCTTTGATACAAATCCCTGTAATCAAAACCATACTCGGCCAGCTCCGTCTTACCTCCAAACTCCCTCTGAGACGCTATAAACATTGGCAGACAATGCATATAATTAAGGTAGAGTATGTTCTCATAAATGTTTGTTTCCATCTGCTAGTTGTTTTAGCAAATATTAGAAGCGTTCTTGTGGTCAGTCCGGAGAACGACAGGAGGGATCCCCAACTCCCCACCTAGATGCGGCTCGGGAGCAAGGCCCGGAGACCGCGCGGGAGCCCGCCGCCTCGGGAAGCAGAGAAAGATGGGGCGCGGAGTCTGTGGTCCAGCCTTAACTGCCCAAGGTGCAGCGGCAACAGGACCAAGCTGCCCCTTTCTGCCGTAAAGAAACACTGAGAGACTGTGAGCATTGTTGTCTTTCAGTACCGAGGGGGGATGTGGGCGACAGAAAGTAAGACTGTTCTGGCACCAGAATAATTTCTCCATTACCTCAATTAGTTCCAATGATGTGGAAAAGTTCTGTCTGGAGAAATCAAACTGAACGTAAAATCACTGAAGCGCCGGTAGGTGTTGATACAGGCATTAGTCAGCAATACTGATTGCAATGAAGTCACTCAATAGCCCCGCCGCTGGAACCTGGGCAGAGAAATAAACTCATTAGATCACCCCCTTCAGCGAAGCGCGGGGTGGTTTTCAATGCGGCACCAACGCAGCCTGGCACCACCGAAAGATTTAGCTGTCTGCCCCGGGAAGGCACAATTGACTAAGGTGTCTGGGAAAGAAATCTGGGTAAGTTAACACTATTATTCTCTGCAGAAACATAAAGAAGTCCTCATTCTCAGTAGCCTCGTGTGCCATTGCTTATGAGATGTTGGGTTTTCCTTAGGGAAGTAACTAGTTCTTTGTGGCCGAAGGAGCAGAGAATTGAGATGCCTAAAAGAGGCGATAGGCATGGTTGGGGCTCAGCACAGGGAGGGATTTGTAAGGTTTGAAGCTGGCCGTGCACTCCCCTTGGAGGCAGTCATTCCAGTCCTCACAGGGTGTTCGATGAAGGCTGCTTCACACCTGCCAGGGGTAGATTGTACCGGGACGGTGCTTGCCTTAGATGGGCCACTGAATGATCGAAAAACCGCTTTCCCAAGTTACAATCCAGCTGGTAGGAGTTGAGAGAAGAACATATATAGGTTTCTTTTTCTGCCGTGTTGGTACCCACACATCCCCTGCCTCTCTGCTCTGTGGAGGCATACGGAAGCCTCTAGACTCTCCAAAGATGTTCTCTCCCATGCAGAGCGATGTTAACATAATATGTGCTCCGTCATGTCTGGGAGAAGTGAAACTCTCTTAGTTTAACTGCACCCTCTTCAAGCACTTATTTTGATAAAAGGTGAACGAGCACAGCATGCAGAGGGATGGATGGATGGATGAAGGAAAGGGAGGAAAGGAAGGGAAGGAGGGAGGGAGGGAGGGAGGGAGGGAGAATAGAAGGAAAGGTATTGTCCACTTCCCGTGTGGTCGATGACTCATATCCCTCAAAAACCGCACACTTACATATTATATCCAGGTTATATATCTGAGGAAACTGAGTCACAGAAAAGTTGAGTAACTTGCCCGAAAATCACACAGCTAGAGGGTGACAGACACAGGGTTAATTACGACCGAGAGGGAACAGACTCCCAGCTCCACCCCGGCTCTCACACTGCCTCTGCAAGCCCACTCAGGGCAACGGCTTGTCCTGCTGTGGATGACCTGCTTTGAAGGACTTGCGTGTTAAACCCAAGGTCAAGGTGAACTACAAGCCTCATTTCTCTATACACCACTATATAGACATAGTAACTCATAAATGGATGATTTTTTTTTCTTTCTTTTTTTAAAAATTTTTTTTCTTTATTGATTTTAGAGAGAGAGGAAGGGAGAGGGAGAGAGAGATAGAAACATCGATGAGAGAGAACATCAATTGACCGCTTCCTGCATGCCCCCCACTGGGGATCGGGCCCACAACCTGGGCATGTCCCCTGACTGGGAATCAGAACTGGTGACCTCTTGGTGCATGGGTCGACACTCAATCCCTGAACCACACCAGCCGGACTGATGTTTTATTTTTTAATATGACGTGGTACGTACCGATCTAATGTAGTACCAAAGTTGGAATTTTTCACCCCAAAAGGAAGCCTAAGCTGTTGGCTTCAGCCCCACCCCTGGAAACAAAAAGAAGAGCTATCCCCCAGGGCATAGAAAGGAGTCGAGTTCAGAAATATTCCCTCGTGAGTCCGAACCGCAATGCCTAGACGAATCCTCTTCTCCCTTCAAGTCTGAAATTTTAGAAGAGAGATGAGAGCGATGAAAATATTACCGCTCCACTTGGGGATTTCAGCATCATGGAGATGTTTCTGTCATTGCCACTTGAATTTTCCAGTGTCTTAAAAGGGACTGACTTCTACAGCTTGACACAGACTAGGGCCCCATGCAGGCATCCAAGTTAGAAATAGTCCTTTCTCCATGGTTTTTCCTCTGACTGCAAACTTTATGTGTGTGTGTGTGTTCATCCAACTAGTCTTCACAGTGCTGTCCCTTCAATTACGAGCAGCAAGTCTTTCTGACTGAGGGTAGTACTTAAGGAATCATTCTATTGCACGTCACTGCATAGAAAACTCCATATAGCCCATCACAAAAAGGCTGTTTTGGTCAGCGTTTAGACTAAACACTTGATTATCTACATCAGTGTTGGAACAGGGGTTGTAAAAATAAACAAACGCCAAAGATAAACTGGAAATGTCACATCAGGCTGTGATTTCCATTCTCCCCCATACTGATTCTCTCCCTACAGCCATTCTGAGGACATCGCCATGATTTTCATTATAGATGCTAACATATCTTATGCTCTTTTTACACTGGTCTCATCGTCCCCAAAAGTTGTAAGCGAGGACCACACCAGCCACTGTGGAGCAGAGCAGAATGATGAAAGCATTGGGCTCTCTCCCCTACACAAAGAATCTATATTCAAACCCTGATCTCACCTCTTTGTGATCTTGGATCTTGGGCAAGTCACTTAACCTCTCTGAGTGTCTAACATGAAGTTAATAATAGTTCATATCCTGCTAGGTGAGTGAGAGAAATAAATGTGATACTTATTAAAAAGCACCCAGCACAGTGCCTGGCACCTAGTGAAGGCTTGCAAGCGTGAGCTGTAACTATGATTGTATCCTCTTCCACAAACAGTTCTGTGCTGAGTGCGCAGGAGAAGCTCAATATAAAAGTGATAATTTGTAACATGAGGGAGAAACAATAATCACAAATTGGACTACATTGCAGAGTAATTCTGGGAGTTTAACATTATTTCATTTTTTAAAAAGTGTCTCCCTTGTTACCCAAATCTTTCCTTGCCTTTCTTATTCCCCTTATTTTATACTTTGCCCAAGGCATCATTTAGTGTTCCAAAATATGAGACTCTTATAGGTATTCAGAAGCCCTGGGAGAAATGGAATACATTTACAGACCCATAAACATCTAAATTAGTGCTATAAATGGGAAATATAGTCTATAGTTGGAGAGTGCCCAATACATAATATGTTGTGGCATAGAGGAGACTTCCTTTCTGGTGGCTGGAAAATCTATTTGCTCTAAGTATTCAATTTTAAAATGGATAATAAAAATAAATAATACGCATGCTTCTGCTTAAATTGCACCTTTCAGGGGAGATCTCAAAGAGTTTTTCAACTGTTAATTTATGACCCCTGGGGTAAGGTAGGTGGCAAGTAATATCGTTCTTCCTTAAATGGAGAAACAGACATAAAGAGGCCTGGGTGACTTGTCCAGGGACACAAGGCAAGCCCCAGCTGCAAGCAGAGGAAAGAAAACATTGAGATATTCTCTTTAATGATGAAAACCTGTATTGTTGCCTGTAAATCCTCAGATGAGCGCTGATGTGGGCTGTACAACTGCCGTGGACCTAGCACTAATTTCGTTAGTATACCAGCTGTCTGTTCCTGCGGAGCATCCTACCAGAAAAGCTCGGTGGCACATAGTGGTTCGTTTTTAGTCTTGTTCCTGCATCTGCAGGTGGGCTGAGAGTTGACCGTCTAGGGCTAGGCTGATCTCAAGGCTAAACTCAGCCGGGCAGCGCACAATGCAGACTGAGTCTGGATCGTCTCCCGTCTCCCTCGCCCTGCATGGAGCAGGAGTCCGGCCAGCACGTGGTCATCTCATGGTAATGGCAGAGGAGCCCGAGAGCCAGCGCCAGCCGTGTGCAAGTGAATGTTGTCGCTGCTACCGACCCCATGGGCCAGAGCAAGTCAACAACTGAGCTCCAATGGAAAGTTGGAGAAGGACACTGTCCCCACCACGAAGCTCAGAGGTCCCAGGGCCATGCCCCAAATCAGTTTCCTTCGAAGGGCTCTCCCCCCATCGAAGCTAGAGAAGGGAGTGAACACTCTTCGACAGTAACCTCGCCGACTGCAATCAGCGCTTCGCCGTGGCCCGTATTTCAGACGTCATTGTGCGTGCTCACCTTCGCAACGGTGGCCGCTTCGCGTGATTCCGAAACTTCTGCTGGGCCACTGGCTTGATCCTGGCCTAAGAGGGTGGAATTTACATCAGACGACAAACACCTCTTGTCACTTCTTAGTCTCCTTGATATCAAAGATAACTAGTCGGAGATTTAAGAGGAAATTGCATAATAGGAACATAATGCTGACTGGTTAGATGAAATTGTATATGGTGGATCAATGTAAGTAACTTGAGCTTATGAATCCATTCACAGACACTCTGTAGTCCCTGAGATTTCCAAGGAACCAGAGGTGCTTGATATGTGTAAAAGGCTCAATGGGTTATCTTCCAGGGATGCTTGATATGGGTAAAAGGCTCAATGGGTTATCTTGAGCACTGTGGTGATGCTCGTTAAAGATGAGGCCCCATTAACTAATGGTTCTGCCTCCACCAAACCTCAGAAAACTCCAAAACTCCAGCATGACACGTGAGGATTCTCTCTGGTTTGTAGCACGCTATATAAAGGTACATCCTCCTTAAAGACATCCCATGCCTCCTCTCCCCCTCTCCTCCCACGCTCAATTCGTTTCTCAGCCTAGCACACAATTTCCAGCTTCGCTATTCACTGAGCATGAGGCGTTCCTTGCTGTCTCTCTTTCTCCTCAGACTGTGCAGAGCCGAAGAAAACTAAAGAATTAGGGCTCCAGTCTAATCTGCATGTTCCAGACAGCAGCAAGGCTTCAGGAGTGTTGTCGTTTTAGACGACAGGTGGTATGAAGAAACCTCGCTGCACAGCAAGGCCAAATGGAAAACCAGTTGTCCCTCCGACATGACTCTGACGTCCAGCTTTCTCTCCCAGTTAGCCGAGTCCTGGCCGAGTCCTGGCCACCTTGCGGCCAAGCCCTGCCTCCAGGCTCCATCCCAATCACTTTCCTCTCTGCCCCAATGTGCGGGTCCCCGCGGGGAGAAGAGAGGCTCCCGCTGGCCCGGGACTGTTTCTCCGGGTTATATATGTCACAGTTTTCCATGCCTTTAACAAGGCTCAATTAAAAATTAATCGGTCCAGCATGGCAATTTGAGAGGTAATTGTTTCTTTCCCCGGCTCCATGGCCATGGGCTAAAAGCACACCCAGAACCTAAATTAATCATCTAATTGGGATTTTTCCATACTCCAGCCACTCAGCCTTCCAGGGGTCCCCGCAGTGTGCTGCCTGACCTCAGTAATTAGACGGCCCGCCCGAGTGTCCATTCTGTGGCCCCACTTTCCTTTCCAGTTCCCTGTGGTAACATAGAAACTCGCCATGTAGGCTGTTTCCGAGACCCTCTCCAGTGACCAACAGCCTTTATCTTCAGAAGATAAAACAGCACTCCTGAGGAGTCCTGGGACAATGCAGCAGGTTAATATGTTCAACATGGTTTGCAACAGTGGTTCCAACCTAACAGCAGCCCTGATTGGTTAAATAAAGTCTGGTCTGTTCACACGGCATGCAGCCTGTTCGCGTGCAACACGCAGCAATGCAGCTGGAAAAGAAACGAAATTTTCTGTGCGCAGCTATGGAATGTCCTCCGGGTCAAACCATGTATTTCCTCACTTAACACATACACAGCAATTCTGTAAGATGAGTATCATCATCTCCTCTTTTTTTTTTAACAACTGAATATATTGAGCACGAAGAGGAGGAATTAAGTTAAACCAGAGGTATTTGTGTTGACTCATAGTAGCTGACACACAAACACTCCTTCTGTATTTAATTTTGATATAAGAAAACTGTTTTGTTTACTCAGTTTTAAGATTAATGCCAGTCATTTTGTTTCTGTAATGAAAGGAGGGGAAGGCCTTTGTTTTACTTCATTTTTTTTTCTTTTTTTTTTTTCTTTTTTTGTTCAGATAGAGTGGGAAGGAGAGAGAGGAAGAGAGAGAGAGAGAGAAACATCGACGTGAAAGGGACACATCGAGTGGCTGCCACCCGCACGACCAACCAGGGCCGGGGACAAACTGCAACCAAAGTACATGCCCTTAGCGGGAACCGAACCCGGGTCTCTCTGGACCGCAGGCCGACGCTCTAACCGCGGAGCCAAACCGGCCAGGGCTTTACTTCATTTTTAAACCTTGACAGGAGTTTTATACTTTCTTAGAGAGATGTTATGGAGGAACCTATGTATCTTCTTTTTTCTTAAATTCTTACCTGGGAAAAATTAATCAAAAAAATTGCACTATATCCTCCCATCAGTTCATCCATTACACTAAAGACCCACAGAATTTTTCAGAAGGATTTTGAGCTATAGTTATTTAGATAGAAATGATTTCTTCCATAATGGATATTCCAAGAACCAGC
This sequence comes from Tadarida brasiliensis, assembly GCA_030848825.1. Classification (NCBI taxonomy): domain Eukaryota; kingdom Metazoa; phylum Chordata; class Mammalia; order Chiroptera; family Molossidae; genus Tadarida; species Tadarida brasiliensis. The sequence goes on from CM061273.1 coordinate 59,525,958, forward strand.
CAACGTTTGAGCATTCCTGAAGATAGAACTAAAAATTCTGTTTCCTCCATGAAATTCACCATAAAACAAAATTTATCTTAATCACACATTGTTCTCTCTGAGTATGCAAACTATACATTTATACCTTCTTGCAAACTTTTGCCATTTGTGAAAACTCTGGATCGCCACCAAAGACATGGTAGGTAATTAAGAAATCAATCTTAATTAAATTGATCTAATCATATCCTGCAATTCAAACCAATAGCTAAGTATATTCAAATAATAGCAGCAACATGTGTGTTTTGTCAACTGTAAAATAGCATAAAATATTAGTTATAAACACTGTTCATAATAATTACCATTATATGTCTATATTCACAATTAATTTAATAGTATCAAAAGAGTTCTTTTCCCCTAGCCACTGGGATTTTGTCTGCCAAGGTAGCCAGCCTTTTCAAAACAGTAAATATGGCCTCAATAAAACCTATTTCTTATGGCTTAACTGTTGTATAAAGTTAATGAAGACCCTCGTTTTCACCGGCAGTAATGTCTGTACTGACAAATAGCAGTGATAATGCGCTTAGTCTGATCATGATCATCTAATCATGTATGGAAGGTGAGGACACATCCAAATTTTAATTTATCTCATTCATTGTGTTCCGTAAAATTTAGTGTTCATTCGGTCAGTTCACAGATTCTGTCGTTAATAGCATATTATAGATGGCATTAAAATGATTCCCCCCACTACCTGTCCATCATAACAGTCCCAGGGCTTTAGTAACTATCTCCAGGCAGATCATGTCCCTGGAGGGAAGAATTTGCAGCAAGCCGGAAGCTCTCGCCTCTTCATGTTCATATCATGAAAACTCAAGAGGACTCCCAAAGACCTCTGACCTTTGCTCCATGGTTGAGGTTGCCTTAGGGGCCCTTTCCCATGGAGAAAGAACCAGCATCCTACTTTCTCTCTCTCCTTGCTCCCTCCCCGGCCAGCCTCACCTGTGATCACCCGGGGTAGGAAGAGACGAAAAGCCCTCCCCGGCTCTGATAACAGGGTTGCCTGACTGTAATTACAGGCTTTCCCTTCCCAGCTATCCAAATGACAGTCACAATCGAGACTGAAACTCCTCAGTCAGATGGAATCAATTACTGGGCAAAATTGGGAGGTTAATTTTCCCCAGAATGAGATACGCCCGTTTAGCTTTGCCATCTCTCTCACTCCAGCTGGTGGCTCATTGGCTTGCATTGTTCTCTGGCCATAGGAACAAAGTCCCATTCGGAAGGATTTCCAAAAGAGTTGATTTGAAAAGGAAACTCCATCAGCCCCCAAACTCAATATGTGCTGAATAGAAGGGCTGTTATTAACTAAGCAGCATGGATGGCCCGTCACTAGACTTGACATTCGACGGGCGTGGGTTAATCCAATAAGAAGAAACGAATCTGCCAGGACAGGGTACAGTACCACTCCCTTCTTGAAGTTCCCCTGGCTCTGCTTTTGCAAGAACCAGCATAAAGGAGCCTTCCCTTTTGGAAACGACTATGGAAATAAACCAGTTCCCTCATTAAAGTAATTTTCTAAGTACAACCAAGTATCTCTTTAAAAAACAAATAAACAACCATTATTCATTTTATCCAAATGGAACTGACTCTTGTAAAAGACTTAGTGGAAGTGTTAAAATAGTTTCTATTTAATAGGCGATAGTAATAATAATTATTATTATTATTATAACAGCGACAAATTTATTCAAACTTGACCATGTTTCAGGAAATACTAAATATTGTTTATTTAGTAACTTAGTTCCCTCAAAACTGCCCGAAACGGAGGCACTAAGAAGTTGGATAACTTATTTATGTTTGTCTGACTGTTAAGTAGCCGAGCCAGAATATGAACCCAGGAGGTCTGAATCCAGAGTCTATGTGACTTTAAAGTCACTCCATACATGAACCTGAGCGCTCCATCTGTTCCTAAATTCCGAGAGGGAGAGACTCTCATCACTTTGTAGGCAGGGCATTTGAAGCATGCAGATAACTTTAACTTGTCCGAGCTTAGATAGCTCATCCATTAATGAAGCTGCTATTTCACACCACATCTGTCAGACCCAAAAGCCTGAGCATATCCATTGGAACCCCACTGAGTCCCTGTAAAGGGCCACTTTTGCAAGGTCTTGGTGATGTCCAGCGAAACTCCGTGGTGGTGATATCCAATTCTAACATCATTTACGTGCTTCCATTGGTCCTTTCTAGGAGTACGGCTAAGTCAAATTTGGTGGATTTATGTGAGTGCTAGAACAAGACTGTATTCTGAATCCCATGTAGCTGTCCCTTACACAGTCTGTTGTACGAAGTTACTCCACGAAGCAGGCGCACCCCTCATCAGCAAACAGACTTTGAGAGTTTGAATAACATGTAATAAGAGATTTTGATTTAAAGTCCAGTGCCATCTCTACCACTGAACCCCAACCTCCCCATGAAAGCTGACAGATTTAAAGGCAGGCACTTCATTGTTGTCTCGGTGTCTGAGTCAGAGAAATGAACCCGTATCTGCTCCTTGCGTGCCATGTATTAGAAGCAGAGCCTAGTGGGTTGATTCAGTCACTAAGCAAACGCGTATTCAGTGTCTCCTGTATACCAGCATGGTGGCATATTGTAGACCCTGGCTAAAGTCTCAGAAAAGGACGGACAGGGTCCCTGTTCTCTTTATATCCTACTGATAACTGCAGCGAGAGCGTTCGCAAATGACTTTTGCACTTCTCACGCACTCGGTGCGTTATGTCACGTGCTTGGGAAATTAATGGCAGATAGGTTCATGTTTTCTTGTTAGAAGAGAAATAAGCTAAATTCCTTTTTCTTTTCCTAAAGAGTATACCATGGTAATAAAGGCATTTATTATGAATGTGACTAAGGGGAAAATAATCCAAATTGATATTGAAAAACAGGGATATCTTTTCTTTCTTTTTCCCATTTTGGGTGATAGGGAGTGGAAGATAGTATTTGCATTAAGCAGGACTCTTTATAGTTCATGTACATATTGGTACATGTGGATCTTCGACTATGAAGAAATGCTACTACAGTGTTCATTTGAAATCGATTTTAAATAAGTGGAGCTTTAAAACTCCTAATGCTAAAAAAGAAAATATATATAACATATGTGATATGTAATAGAATTCGTTAGTATTTGACTCACCAGCGTAATGTTCTAGATGCCACCTATCTAAGAGATGTCTGAGGTGACGCCGTACTGAATCAGCTAAGAGGACATCCAGTTCTCAGCAGACGCTGAAAAACAATGTTTTGTGTAAGTCAAAAGAAACACACACACACACACACACTTTGTACCCCATAATTTTTTAAAATCAGTATAATATGATTTCTGGAGTCAGAAGGGAGAAGATACCATATGACTTTTAATCTCTACTAAGAGACCTCCATCCCATTTTTCCTGTTTTTCTTTTCTCTTAACCCCGGGTTTTCTCCTCACAGACTCTGTTTTCTTCTCTGCCAAAGGCTGTCCCTGATAAGAGCTGGGACACAGCCCGGGCTGCGGGAGCGCAGGCCTTCCCCCAGTGACAGTGTCTTTCGTGCAGATGCGAGAGCAGACCTTGTAAAAGGGGCTTTCTCATTATTATTATTTTGTGGTCAAAAGGTTGCATACACTATTTTTTTTTTCTGCTGCTAAAGCTTAGAAAGGGTGGAAAGCTAAATATTTTGATAATTATTCAGGCCATCAGGTTACATAAGAGGTTCCATAGCTTTCTGCATCAAACTTGAGCAGTTGAAACCACAAATTCTGTTTTTGCAGTCATAAAACATTCGTGGCAAAAAAAAAAAAAAAGAAAAGAAAGAGAGAGAGAATAATAAAATCCATTTTCCATTCGCTTGAAACTTATAAAATTTAATGTGGTGAAAAATGACAGTTTACTCCCCGTAGGAAACTGCTCAGCCGTGCTTCAGGGCCACGCGTGGAGACGTCAGCGCACACCCGTCTTTGCAGGAAGCGCCGGCCGACGCCGAGGGCGCGAGGTGCAATGTCCAAGGGGCGAGGGTGGTGAGGCCTGATGGAAGAGGAAAGGTTTGCTCCCCTGCCCAAATCAGCAAGCTGTGCTGATTCAGGCATGACCATTCGCTCCCACGCTCGGCCAGAGAAATACACACAGGTAGACACAGCATGTTAACCACGGTGCGGTCCCCACACCAAGAGTGAAGATACGTTGCTGTTGGTCGTAACTACGCACGGCTATCAGCGTACAAAACATTGAATTGTTTGTTAGAACGATACAGGGGCCGTAGTGATGACCGCCACAAAACAGAGCACTTGCAAAATCTTTGTCACTTTAAAAGGACACACTAAGAACAGAAGCAAGGCATCCCATTTTAAGAGGCCAGCCACGTTAAGTTCCAGCTCTAGGAATAGATGGAGGAGCATCTGTGGAATTGTCCTTGAGCTCAAGTGGCCTTGGTTCCTTTTCTGTCGAGTTAATAGTTGGACGCAGTGACTTCTAAGCCCCACTTTAACTAATCGTCTATAGGAATTTTCGTAAAGGAGAATTACCTGGATATCCAGATCAACAAGCGATAAACCAAGGAACAACTGAAAACAGGAATTGCTTTGACGATGTCTGAGTCAAGTTGGATATTGTATGGGGTTTGTAGAATTTCTGAGTCGACCACTGCTTTAGTCATACCTTTCATGTTTGACTGTTTATATCGATTACCTATTGCCACAATAATGCTGTCTGATAAGCCACTCCAAAACTTAGTGGCTTAAAACAATCAGCATCTAGCATTGCTCAAGTTTCTGCCGATCACCTGGGTCATTCTGTTGATCTGGGCGAGGGTTGGCTGCTGTTCGCTGGGTTTGCTTATGCGTCTGCCATCGGCTGGTGGACCAGCCGGGAGATGGCCGGTCTAGGATGGCTTCACTTACATGTCTCGTGGTGACTGGAGTGAGAGGGGCCACACAGCCAAATATCCCTCACTGTCCAGGAGAATAGCACAGGCCTGTTCTCATGGCAGGTGAAAGGGTTCTGAGAGAGAAGACACGAGGCCACTGAAATCACACACTCAGCACTGGCCTCTTGTCGCTTGCTGCACATTTTACTGGGGAGAGAGCAAGGTGCTAGACAAGTCTAGATTCAAGGGATGGGGACACAGAGATCTCTTGATAAAAGAAGCTGAAAAGTCACATTGCAAAGTGTATGGATTTAGGAAGGAGAATTAGGAACATTTTGGCAATCAATGTGCCACACTATACTTAGACACTGGGATGGCTGAAAGTGTGATCTGTATTTTATGGTGGTAAAAAAAAAAAAAAAGTGTTTTTCTTTATAGTGTAAATGTAATTTTCCATAGGCATCATTTTCCATTGATTTTTTTTTTTTCCCTATGGAATCCACTCTGCTTACCTTTATTCAGTATCATATTCAGTCAATTGGGGGCTAATTAATCTGCACTTCATTATTGTAGCATTTACTATCAACCTAATTTGGGATTAATGATGAGGATGCCTTCATCACAGTTAAAGATATATACATATTAATCTGAAATTGGTCCCAATCCTGTTATTATACAGAAAAAGTAGTTATGATCCTTGCATAGCCTAGAATCTGAACTGTTAGAGTCCCAGTTGAATTCTGTAGATGTGGGTAATTTGAGCATGATATACTACCTTGAGATGCTATTCTACCTGCCCACTAGTCCTTATAGATCCTTTCATCTTTTTGAGTCTCAGTTACCTTTTCTACAAAAAAAAGTTTATTTATCTATCATGTCTTCTTTTTTTTTTTTCCTGTGTATTTTTAATTAAATTTATTGGGTGACATTGATTAATAAGATTATGTAGGTTTCAAGTGTGCAACTCTATGATACTATGATACATCATCTATATGTTGCATTGTGTGCCCACCACCCAAAGTCAAATCTTCTTCCGTCACTATATATTTGACCCCTTTACCCTTTACTACCCGCCACACCCCCTTCCCTCTGGTAACACCATGCTGTTGTCTGTGAGTTTTTGTCTGTTTGTTTGCTAGGTATCTACCCAAAACATTCGAAAACATCTCTAGTGTCTTCTAATGCGAAGTTATATCATTTTAGGAGAACTCAGCATACCAACTTTGTTAGACCCCTGTCACTTACTGAAATCTTAGAGTATGTTTTAAAAAAATATTTTGAGTATTCAAAGTATCTAAATATGTAAAAATATTGAAGTTAGCCAGTGCAGGTTGATGTCAGCAAAGGGCTTTGAAAGAATTTAGATTTAACCAGGGACAGATCTTGAGCCTCATCAGATAAAGGTTAATTTCATTCCATAGAGACCTGTGTCAGTTCTTTTCTTCCCCTGTGCTTATGAAAATACTGAGAATGCTTTTCCATACAAACGTTTTCTAATAAGACCGTACTTACTCTCTACCGGCCGTGTTCAAATTCTGCCTCGTTATTACTAGCCCTTTGCATGCAAGTCGATGAGTATGATTAAAAGGAGAGAAGTACCTGAGATCAAACATGATTATGCTATTGGTAATTCTTGTCTCATATGCTGTGTCATCCGGAAAAAAAAAAAAAGGTAAATAAAAATAAGATAACATGTCTGTTATAGTTTATATACATTGCGCCACAAAAAAATATATAATGGACATACGGATAGAGACCACTGAGTTCCATCTTACAATGAGTTCCGACGATGTTTATAGGAAAGAGGTTTACCTTCACATTCAGCATTCCCACACTTTCAAAAACTTCACATTATTTTGAAAAACAAGAGAAAAAAAAATACATCAGAAATTTTCCAATTGTCAACCACAAAAAATATATAACGTTACCAGCTTAAAACCAAAGTGGATTTGGTGGATTAGACTTTGGCACACGTGAGCATCCGTGACAATGAAAAATACCTTTGACGAATATAACGGAATCCTTCCTATTTGAGAGGGAGCATGCGATGCCTGAAATACTAGCAAAATGACCGAATACAAAAGCTGAAAAGTAACTGAATGTAACACAGAGACCCCAGGAGTAAGCGATGCCTTTAGCGTGTTAGAGGTTGATCATTTCCAGAGCCACCGTTCTTTGCTGTTGCACGTGTGACCTGAGAGTGTTTCCACTCCGCGGAGCAGAAACCCGGTGTGTGGTGCACCCTCACGCTTTCTGTCGTTTGTATAAGGCTTTTGGTTGACTCCACACAAATAAAAGGAAACAGAAGTTTGAGGCCACCACTGGAATTATGCAAAACACAATGAAATCGCGTGTGTTCCATTCATACAGCCATTTGGGGTGAATGTGGATTTTGGCCAACATTTCCCAGAAAAACCACATCGTTCTACAAGTTTCTCCTGAGTCTGAGATACAACCAGAATCCCAGCTGACTGCCTTCACCCAGTCTGGAGATTCAGACTGGTCCAGGAGGTACACTCGACACTGAACTCGTGGGAGATCAGAGGACATTTACAGGGAATGTGGAAACAGGGAGCAGGTGACGCCTTTCTAATTCTAGTGACAGGAGAAAGCACAGGCTGAATCCCTACAAATGCTCAGGACAGTGAGAGCAGCCGAGACTTTGCCTCACAGTCCTTGTGTTTTGCTGACATACCAGTATAGTGCTCTGGGCCCAGGCTCGCTGGGTCACAGCCAGACTTGACCATTCACTACTGGTGACATCCTGAGTAAGTCACTTAATTACTCTCTACCTCAGTTTTCCACACATAACACGAGGATGATAGTACATAACTCCTAGTGTTCTCATTAGCAGGAGGAAATCTTATACATGGAAAGCTGCTTGACGTAGTGTCTGGCACATGTTAAATACTCAATAAATGTTAGCTATTGATATTGTCATTATATCATCATCATCATCATCATCAGATATATGCAACCAAACACCTACAAAGAAGTCTGACCATATTATCTGAAGTCAACTTTATATATCACATAATATGCTGATTACTAAGAAATCCTTAGAGAATTCCTCATTGGAGAATCCCTGGTAGGGAGAACTGCCTTCATAACTCTGGGCTCCCATGCTCATCCGTGGCAAATCATTAAAGGGGACGGAGAATCCCATCATTTAGTTAGGCTCATCCTAACCTCTGAAAGCCCCATTCATCCCCGCACTCATCAATCAGTCTTTATGGAGCACCACATCAGACAGTGATGGAATTAAAGAAGGAGAAAAGTCTCCTGCTCCAGACAGACTCATCGGCCAGAGAGGAGACAGCGTATTCACAAATAATTACCGTGCATCAATGTGTTGCATCAGCACAAAAGACAGCGGCAGGGCCACAAAGAAGAGACCACTTATGGTATGCCTGAGGGGGCTGGAGAAGGCTTGACATAACCAGAAGGGACTCTTGGAAGATAAGAAGGAGTCACCAAACGGTGAAAAGGAAGAAAGGACTCCCCATATAGAGTAGCAGCTATCAAGGGTTATGCAAGTTCTTGGCGTGGAAAGGGAAAGTCATTAGACGTGGCTGAAGGACCAGCTATACCCCAAGGATCAAACAAGGACATGTGGAGAGGGAATTATGAGAATATGTCTCTCGCCCCCACCCATTATGCAGAACATGAAAATGTGGGTCATTTAGAGATGCCCACACGAGCGTCAAGTCTGGAAAAGAAGACCAAAAAAAAAAATGGCAAAAGAAAAATCTTTGCTCAGATAACAGGACGTTTTACTTACTCTTGGAAAAATCTCCCTGTGAATGCCTCTTTCCACAATCAAATCTTTTTTTTTTTAATGGACCCAAGGAAACGAAGTGATATTTATTGTGTCTCCTGCATTTGATCCTTACGAAAATGGCATTAGCCTCATCTGGAAGCACTTGGACGCCCCTGAACATAATTCCTTAATCACAAACGTGTCTTCTACTTGTCTGATCTCCAATAATTCCGAGTGAGTATCCCAATTTCAGGTCAGATTTAAGGAGGTGACAGGCACTGTCAGTCCATGAAATATGAATGATATATGAGGCAGAGGGCGGAGGTGTTGGCACAGGAGGAGAGAGTGTGGAGGGAGCCCCCTTCCAGGTTCGGTGGGGTGTCTGCCCTCCCTAGGAACTTTCCCGTCCCACCTGAAGACACTTAGCAGCAGCCCCTCGGCGCAGATGAAGGGAGGAACAATGGAACCACTCTCTGTGTTCATCGCCCAGATACCATCTCACAGCCTCAGTGGAGCATGATTATTGGGAGCAAAATAACACAGATAGGATTTCACATCCAAGCTTTGGATATAAGAATAACAAAGAGGCGAGGGCACAACAACCCCTCTCGCTGCGCTCCACCCCTCCTCGCCCCCTGCGTCCACCTCCTTGTTGCTCTTTTCCTTCCAGCTTCTAATTGGCAGACACTTGATCTGCACCGTCGCCACATTCTCAGAGCTCACAAGGCCACTTGAGACTGCCTGATACGTGTGGGAAAGTGGCGGCCATGTTCCTTGCACCTGTTGAGGGGAGCTGCCCACTGCCCCTCCCGTCCCCATTGTGTGCAGCCTGGTTCTGTTCCAGCAGCGGCAGACAAGAAGTCAAAGTAGCCGGCATTCAACATGAACACTTACAAAAAGGAAGCCAGGAAACTTCCTTGTATCTCTTTCCTTCCCAAAGCCTGCCCGCGGCCTATTTCAATAGTAAGTGTAGCAAGCCTCCCTACCTCTTTTCAGGGCTACCGCGTGGAAGAATCCGTAAAAGGCAACAGCATAAGCATTTACGTGGATGGTTCACTCAGCACTCCCAGTGTGGATCAGCTGCATGCACGCACGCACACTCTCACACACACTCGCACACTCTCTCTCCCTAATTCAAAACTTCATATTTGGTATCCCCACGTAGACCGTATCTATTACTTTTGTGAAAGTAAATAGACATGAGATCAGAAGCACGTTTAACTTCCAAGAGAATGGGCCGCAGCACCAACAAACTCTCACAGCAACCTTCTTGGAATGTAGACTGAAACTGAATAACTCTCCGTCCAGATCGTAATGACAGCGACGGAGAACACACTCCGGTGCCAGGGAGAGGAGAAAATACAGCAGCTACCGTCCTGAGCAACCGTGCAGCATTTCTGAGGTCTGATGGCCAAACTGTTTAGTTGGTGTCTATTACCATATGGATGCTAAACTCTTAGACCATAAGCACTCAGTGGTGGTAATAATACATCATAAGACCTGGAAATGGAAAAGGCCCATTAAATCATCAAGTAATGCCTTTGCCAGTACAGGATGCAGTTCCCAGAGAATAGTCCTTAAAGCGCCCCTTGGGATGAGCTCCAAAGACCAAGTCATTTTATCCATCTCCAAAGAGTGCAATCCATCTATCTACAGTATCCGATTGCTGTTATGAAATTAAACTTTGGCCTGAAAAGCATTGTTCCATACCAAACTAGTCGTTGGTACCAGGTTTTCATTAAGGACCAGCCATAGCCTTTGGAAAAGGCAGGAAAGGTCATTTTATCCATTCCCCTACCTCCGGGCAGGTCTTATGTGACATGACACCAGCCTGGCTCTTATTATACAATTCCCAAAGCAGGAAGTTCTATAGCCCCTGTTGTCATAGTGCTTCCCCATGACAACTCGCATGGAGAAAGTGTTTTCTACGGTCTAGACAGAATCCCTCCCACCACAGTTTAAAAGCACATTCCCCCAGGAGCAGAGAACTATTTATCACCCTCCGCACATCCAGCGTGCCTGAAGGGTCCTGTAACAGTGTCTCCCCTACCTGGCTTCTTATAGTCTGGACTTTAACTAGGATTTTCATATCAGAATTGATCACAGCAGAAAGCGATATGGGCTTTGGAAGGCAGGTGGTCTTTTTCTTTTTTCTATTTTGGGCATTTGGGGGGGGGGTGCGATTAATTGTGAACAACATTGGAAACAGAAAAACACTCTTCTGACTGAGACAGTCATATGAGATTTTGCTAAGCATGCCACAAATCCATTTCCTTCTTCATTTCATATTTCATTTTCATCATAGTGCAAGCATCACGAAGAGATTTATGAAATCAGTGAATGTGTGAAATCTGGAATGTACAGCCTTAAAACACGAAACTATGTACTATTAATACGCTAGTTGTACATCATTATTATTTAGTCTTCTGTGACTTGAAATAGATAAGAGGACAGAACCTCTTATTGGCAATCCTTTATCCTATTTTAAGTTCCAAGAAACGGAAAGTAATGAAATAGCATTACAGTTCGTGTTTATTACCCTTAAATGCCCTTTTCAAAGTGTGTTCAGAGGAGGACGCTCCGCAGGCTTCCAGGGGGGAACGTGGAAATGGACAGCCTGAGTGTATGCTTCAGATAGCGGCCTCACCTGACTGGATGAACTGGTGAGCTAAGCTTACTAAGAAGGTGCTTGGGGAAAGCAGTCAAAGGTGATGACTTTCATGACCGTCTTAGCTTCTCTGTTTTTGAAAAAAAACCCATGTTTTCACACGGACGTTACGAAAATTTCTAAAATGCATCGTATTGATAGAAACAAAGTAGTATGCAAGAAAGTTTACAATGCAGTCATTGGCATTTTATGTTTAGTCCACATTTTTGACAGAACTTGAAAGCATTAAATTCTACAGGGTAGTGAGCAGGTGTCTTTTACAGTTCACACATCATTGTGTCCCTCACTCTGTCTTGTTTTAGAGAGAAGATAAGAGGGACAGAGAGAGAGGGCATTTTCTTTTTTTAAATCCTCATCCGAGGATATTTTTCCATTGATTTTTAGATAGAGTGGGAGGGAGGAAGGGATGGAGAGAGACAGAGACAGAGACAGAGACAGAGACATCAGTGTGAGAGAGAAACACTGATTGGTTGCCTCCTGCACGACCCCGACGGGGGCGGGCCGGAGATAGAACCTACAACCCAGGTGCGTGCCCTTGACTGGGAATCGAACCTGTGACCCTTCAGTCCAAGGGCTGACGCTGTAACCGCTGAGCCACACCAGTCAGGGCGAGAGGGCATTTTCTTGAAGTTCACAAGGACAGGAGTATTCCAACAAACATTCCAATGTGAACTTCCCAGTAAAGTTGTCAAACCAAAATTTCTTCACATATTATGATAAGAAGGTTTATCCTTAGGAAAATTCTTAAGAGAAGAATACCTTAAATCAAAGTGGGTCAATAATCTTTTAAGTATTTCATTCTGTATTCAATAATGCAATGCCCCTGTAGGCCCACAATGCCTGTGTGAGAGACAGTGGAATAAGAATCGTGCCTGATCCCCACATAAAATTTTAGGGGGCCTTCCTTCTCAAGTCCCAGCCTCCTAAGAAAGACATACCTTTTGTGGATTTCTAAACTCAGCCCAGGTTGTTGGGAAAATACTTATCTACACTAACGATAACAGTTAACGTTTTATTGAGTGCTTACCATGTGCTAAACACTCCCCATGCATCATATTATTTGATTTTTATAATCACCCTATGAAGTAGGCACTAGAGTGATTTCCATTTTGCAGGTGAGGTTCGCCAAGGTTAAGTATCTTGCCCAAGGTCACATGGCTGGTAAGAAGCATGGCCAGGACTTAACCCTAACAGCCCATCTGCAGGGCCTCAGACTGTGTTCCACACCAGGCTTTGCACGCGAATCTCTCCAAGTATCACTTTTACCATCACTCCACTCCCTGTGTCCAACAGATCCAACAGCTTGGAATCATTAGAAAAATAAGAGCACGCAGGAAAAGCAAGGCAACAGGGCTGAAATAAAACCGGTATTTTAAAACACCTCTTTCGGTTTCATGATCAGTAAGAATGAGAGTGAAATTAACCCTTTGGTTAAATGTGTTTTCCTTTGTTTAAAAACTGGAAGGCACCCAAACGGCCTTACTAATTCTGGTGTAATCGTCATCCTGTAACTTGGGGTCACACAGAAGACAGACTAGCCTCCTCCTTTCTACTAGAAATAGCAACAGGAGCCCCAGCATTTAAGAATGCCAACTTCTAGGGAAATTTTTGAACCCTCTATCCCTCGGAAAGTAAATGTATGTACAGAACAAAAGAAAATAAGATGATCAGAAAGTAACTACAGCCATGCCATTCTCCATAAAAGCAACTTCTTATCTTACGTCAAGATTTTGCCCTTCTGTTCAGTCATCCATCATTTCAGGGGACTGATAAACAGGAACGATTCCATGGTCATGAATTGTTCCTTTTTAGGGTTTAGCTGAATATCGAAACGTACCACTTCTGCACTTTAGTTTTTTTTTTTTTTAAAGCACAGAACTGTTATTAGATGTCATTAGGTATTTTGTGACAGAGGAAGGGATGATTTGCCGTAACTCTCAGTTTTAACAGCTTTAGCAAGTTCGTCTCTGGTCAGGCGCTCACTGCGAAGACCAAACGATGATGGGCTTCAAAGCATTGGTCACTGGAAACAGATAATCAACAAATGATGAAGAGAAACCGCCCAACCCCCTCCTCCCCCATTTTTTTTTTCTTTCTTCCAGATCCCCTTGTCAAAGGATGATTGATATGTGTGCAGCAGTCCTTCAAATGCCAGTCTCAGCCTGAGGCACTTCCTATAATCAAAGCACACGCCCACCCAGAGCTAATTAGACATTAGATTAGTGTCAACTGATTGATTTAAAGCAGCCGTCCCTCTGTCCCCAATCCTCCCTTCTCCCAGCAGCCAGGATGGGTCTGGTCTCCAAGATGGCTCAACAGAAAGGCGAATTTCTCATGGAAACGTCGGGATCATAAAGTGCAGCTAGAACATAACCAGAATAACATTTCTAGAAAGAAAGTGAGAAGGAGGAGAGAAAGGAACAGAGAGAGAGAGAGAGAGAGAGAGAGAGAGAGAGAGAGAGAGAGAGAGAGGGAGAGAGGGAGAGAGGGAGAGAGAAAGGAGAATGACTCATGTTTCCTAGAGCAATGAAACCCCTCGGTCCAATTTGTTGAGTTAAGTTAGAGAGAGTGTTTGTGATGTTTGAAAGAAAATTATTTGCAATTTAACCTAGGAGAGTTCTGAGTACATTTGGCTACAATTTAGATACCATTTTTCAAAGTCTTTTCCCTTCATTTTTTTCCCCCCCTTTATAAATATATGAGCCGGGAACATTCAAAGTTGTCTTAATGGATTAAGCAGAGACAGGGCTGCAAGGAGCAAATTAAACATGAAACAGTTACAGCTGTTGGATCTGGCATTGGGCAGAGAGAGGTAAAAACGATTTCTCCTCTCCCAGGATAACGGAGATTTCAGAGGCGCACGGACGGAGCCCTCGCAGAGTTCGGACATGCACGCTTGCGAAACAGTTTGCGTGACCCCCAGACTTAGGACCGGACAGTTCAGGGCTGCTTACCCTGCAGGGGAGCCCACAGAGTTGTACTTCAACGAAGAAGTGAGCCCATTCCCAGAAGAGACCACCGGAGTCGCGGCCGGGGGCCAGTTTTAGACTTTAAATTTGCAGATTAAAGAACTTTTTCACTTGTCACATCCCGATAGATACTTGAACACTCCGGGGTCAGGGCTGCTCCAACACAAACAGACCTCTGAAGTGCTGTCTGTGAATATGGGACCCTGGGACGTGCTAGAACGGCAGCAGAAACGTATAATAGACAACAATGCTGGGGGGGGGGGTTGGGAGGAGGGTGACAATGGGGGAAAAGGGAGAAACTTCTGTAACAAAAGAAAAGAAACGTATCAGACAGTACTAGCTAAGGGGACTCCAGAGCCTCCGCATAAGAACACTTCCTCATCTCCTGGACTGGAGGGGGCTGGAGAAAAGGAAGAGGGGACAGCTAAGGATTTGGGGTGAGGCATGTAGTGGTAAGAACAAATGCAACAGACAGCCAATTGGACTGTTTCAGTTCGTCACTGTGCCTGGCTTTTTTTTTTTTTTTTTTTTTTTTTAAGTCTTTACAGCTTTGAAGGCTACATGTATTCTCTCACTGATGTTTTTACAAATCCCTGGAGGATAGATAAGGCATGTGTCATTATTAATTTGCAGCTTGGATATTTCACCCATTATAGATGAAATATAATTTGAGGCCGGTAATTTCCCCTCAAGATGGTAGGAAAAGTCAATGATCCAGTTACGGGTCTGAAGGCTTTTGGTTTCTGCTTATTAGTCCTACCAACAAGCCACATTGCCTTCTAACCTCTGTCTGAATGGCATCTCACATACACATGTAGTTACTGTTTTAAATGTAGCTACCCAATCCATCTGCAAGCATTCCAAGATTTGAAGAGCTATTCCTCGTAGCTCAAGAAATGAACCAGACCATAAACCAGCAATCTAGGAGGTCACCAGGGAGGAGCTACAGGGTCCAGGGACGACATCTGAACACTGGATTAAATACAGGAGTAATGACTCCGATTTTTATTCGAGGCGATAACTCAAGACTTAAGCGAGCTTCCAACTGATTCCCACCAAAGCAGTAAAGACGTAGGAAAGTGAGTGGGCACTGAAAAGTTAACGCTGCGCTCAACTACGTCGTGAAAACTGACGGAAGTTTCTGGAGCCCAAAATGCAGTCGGCCCCAGGAGCAGAATGGAACTATTGTTTTATTTTTCTTGTGTATGGGTCTTAGCATCATAATGACAGCTTTCAAGGGCTACTTAGGTTGAAATATGAAGCCACAAAGGCCAAGAGTAGGTAAAGTCTGGACAATTCCATCCACGTCATTGCCCCCCCCCCCAGGCTTCCTTGTCTCCCCATGGAGACAGGAATTCAGAGAACAGAACCAGAGAGCCAAGAGGGGTGAGGCCTGCGGGAGATTCTTCCAAATGCCGATTCGGCAAATTTTAATTTTTTCAGCTATAAACCTTTCAATACCTCAAAATAAATCCTTCAATTTTATATGAGATTTTGATTTCTGCAGCTGTAGATTTATGCAGTGTGCCGAGGCCAGGCCAGGAGACGTGAGCATAAACGATGTGACAGACAGCGTAAGGATGTTATTCAGCTTTGCACCGCAGCCCGGCTCGCTCAGGAACTCTCCAAATGTCAGGCGTAGCCTCGCTCATTAATTAGCTGCTAAAGCAGCTGATCTCCTGCGATGGCTGTGCGTCTCCCTCCGAGGGCCCGCGGCTGCAGAGACGCAGGAAGCGGTCCCCTTCTTCACCCCGGCCTGGCTGGGAGACGCTCAGACAGGCAAGTCACCCCGGCAGATCCGCTCGCTGCAGGCCCGCCCTCTCGCTGTGCCAAGTTATGTGCCTGGGTTGCTGGTAGGAAATGGAGCTCTGAAACCTAATATACTTCAGGAGCCCGCCGTATGCACTAGGAAATAATTTAAGATACGTCCACAGCCGGTCGGTTTGCAAGAGAATGTAATAGGCCTATCCCTGGAGTGTCTTTATGGATGTGCTTAAGAATCAATTAATTGGTAGTTTCTGAAAATTATTATGAATCAGGCTGTGTGCTAGTTTTCTTATGAATGTCTTCGTGAATCCTAAGGACAGAGCGCAGTAGACAGAATGAGCTTCATTACGCAGAGGAAGAAACCGAGGAGGAAGGTTAATTGCCCGACCGAAAGGCATCCGACATTCGCTGGAGGAACCATCTCTTTTATCCTCAACATTATATGATCAACGTGAAGCAGAAGGATAATTCCCTGGAAAACCTATAACTAAGGGAAGGGAGCGTGTTTTCTGGCTGAAGCGACTGGGGGAGCCCCAAATTGGTTACGTGCCACGGACACCCTGGCGGCTTCTGCATCTCAGCTTCCGCTGCGCAGGAGAAGACTGGGATTTCTTCACGGGCCTGAGACCAGGATTTTTTTTTTGAATCTAATGTTAATTTTATCAAACTTTTACATGTATGAGTTCTGCTTCTGGCCAAGATGGAGTGAAATGGACCCTCCCACCTGAAACGGGCTTTTTAAATTGGGACCAAAAAAACCCCCATAAAACAATGGTTCTGAGGACATTGGACATCAGTCAACAAAGGACAGTGAACCCCAAGTGAAAGGAAACAACAAGGGGATCCCTACACTTTACCCAGCTTAGCTCCCAGAGAGAATTTGGGGAACCCAGGGGGAGCTTAGCAGTCTCCTTAAAGTTGAGGAGACCACCCTGGCTGGTTTGGCTCAGCAGTTAGAGCATCGGCTCACGGACCAAAGAGTCACGGGTTCGATTCCAGTCAAGGGCACGTTCCTGGGTGGCGGTTCGTCCCCATCCCTGGTTGGGGTTGTGCCGGAGGCAACCAGTCACTGTGCCCCTCTCACGTCGATGTTTCTCTCTCTCTCCCTCCCTCCCTCCTACTCCATCTGAAGATAAATGGAAAAATATCCTCGGGTGAGGATTAAAAAAAAAAAAACAGTTGAAGAGACAGATGGTTGCCAGGGAATGTCACAGAGCTGGAGTTTGCAGGGGGGCGGAGTCCTCAAGAGGACAGAGACGAACAGAGCAGAGCTCCAGGGACCGAAAGCCTTGGCTGACCAGTGCACACGTCACGGAGGTCCACAGATGTCCCTCCTCCCGTGTGTTCTATGTACAGCAAACCCAGTACTCTTGGCTCCAATTCTGTTTGCTGTTCTCCAGAAAGTAACCCCCTGAACCCCCGCCTCCTGTGGGGGCAGGGGGAGGAATACAGTGATAGAAGGCTGGGGCCATAGTTGAGTTTATTTCACCTGACTCTTCACTGCTGCCTGCCCAGTGCCTTCCTTGGTGCCAGGTTCCTGAAATGCACTGTTTTATTAGCATCAGTCAGCTTATTGTTAATTACCGTCTTCATCTGCAGGCACCCAGTTGTCCGTTCCCTTTTATCTGTTGAGTCATTTACCAAAGTAGTCATTCATTTCTCATTATCTAACTTTTGAAGAAATTTGTAGTCCATTTTATTCTCTTTTCCTACCTTTTTTTTTTTACCCCATAATTCTTTGAAATTATTTTACTGCTATATGAGTAGGGTTTTAAAAGAGATGATATAGGTTGTACTACACATATTCAAACACATGTTCAATGTTTAACCAGTTTAAGAGAATTCTTCCTAAACCGCAAACAGGCAATCCACATTCTGAAATTTCATGGCCTAGGCTGACACCCCTCCTTATCTGTTTATTATCTCATTCTACCGATGAGAGAAAGCTGAGACTTAAAATGGTTCAGTAAGTGGTTCAAGGTCACAAAATCATACTTCTATCTCCGGGTTTTTATGAGTATTAAATACAATAAATCACCGCACAGTTATTGTCTTATCATAATTGAGTTTAAGAAATTGTTTTTCATGATTAAACATCTGGTCCTTATTGATTCTCCAATTTCTGAATACAGCATACATAGATCAGTAGGAAACTGGAAAAGATAGAAAGGTACGTGACGGAATAGGATGTACTACACGAAGGGGAAAAAATAAGACACAAACGAGTGCATGCTATATGAATCTTCTTAAATGAAATCCTAGAATAAACCAAATGAATCTGTAATACAGAAATTAGATCAGCAATTGCTTAGAGCAGGGCTGGCTGGGATGGGGCATAAGGAAGTTTTCTGGGGTAGATGAAAATGTTCCCAATATAGATGGGTGATGTTTACATGAATCTAGAAATTGATCAAAACTCATCAAACATTAATGTTACCTTCAGGTAGCACTGGTCTGCCCTGCTTAGCTCAAACCATTTTTTTTAAATGTTTAATTACAATCAGTTTCACTCCCTGCTCCATTTCAAAACATTTTTAAAAAAGAAACTTAGACACTTCTTTGGAAAACATAGGTGTCCTTTATTGTATTTATATATAACTCAACATTGGTGATATGAAATGTTCACATGAATGCTCTTCTCCAACCAAGAGTGATTTGAATGTTGAAGGAGAACAGAAAAGTTTTGATATGCAATTAAAGAATGTTCACCTGTCAGAAGAACGCGACTAGGGTCCTCTCCTGAGCTACTGTGGTGGGAATTAGAGAAGTCAGGTAGGTACAAAATTAATGAGGGATCAATGAGGAGTGAGGATCAGGCAACCAGTTCATGATCAGAAGTATCAAAATTAGGATCAGAAGGGAAGCGTGTGCATCAAAAAGGAATTCAGGTGAGAAACACAGTAAACCCGTGTCTGATGAAGGTCAAAGACTAGAAACACCACTGGTCCTTAGTGGAAGAAGAGACAACAGCGTAATTTGTTAGCGCAAACATGGGAATTCTAAAGAATCTTAATCACTAGCAGAGAAGGCCAACGGACCCTGATTACCGACTCTGTTTATCTGTCTTCCTTTCTAACAGACTCTAATTGCAGGTTATTCCTGTTTGCTCAAACCATTTGTTTCTACTCAAAGTTCAGCCTTCTCTAATTGCGGATCTGGAAAAACACCCCAGAATTTTTCTCTCCGCTACAAGATCATTTTAGAGACCCCAAATCATTGTCGTTACAACAGTAAGAGTCCACAGAAAGTTCGCCATTGAATTACTGGAGACATGCAGGGAGTATTATTATTTATTAATTATTGCATTATTTACTTGCATTACAGCTGTAAAGATACTTTCGCCAGCCCTGTGTGTTACGCTCAGCGGCGTGCGATTATTGAGAGTACCAGGAGAGACTACAACATGGTGCTAATCAGTCTAAACATTTTATCCAGCTAGGATATTCCATTCAAAGGAACGATTTTTTTTTTTTTAAGGCCATGGATCATTAACATTTCAATACCCCAAGCCTAGATCTGGCACCTTCAAGAAATTTTTCAGAGGAAAGACATATAATCCAAGTGACTCTCTTAATTATCTCCATCAGCCCAATTAATTTGTGGTTGATTTCAAGCTGAAACAAAGGCCCAGGAATGAGTCGTGCTGTCCCAACCCAGCCAGAGGATTCTGCGAAGCCTCTCCCTCGGAGATTCCAGGGAAGAGGTACAATAGGATGGAGCAGAGCCCTCCGGGTGTTGGCAGCCGGAAGAAATGCAGGGGGAGTTCTGCCAGAGTTCTTATCAGTGTGGAAAATCGCCGTGCAAGGAGCTGTGGTGGAGACTCCTTGAGAACGGAGGGGAAAAGACATCTGATAAAGGCAACATTTAGAAATGGTCCTGAGGATGAGTTTTACTTTGCGAATCAACAGATTTCTCAGATAAAGAAGACCCTTGGAGTTCTTCATTAGCCTCTTGGTTGTATGTGGCTCCTTTTCTCTCCTTTAGTGTTATCAGCAGGTCTTCAAGCTGGACGCTGGGAGGCTCCTCTGACAACCAGAAAGCATCCACCCACCTATCGGAGTGTCCCAACCCCAGAACACTTTTTCGTCCTGCTTCCCCCATCAGATTAGATCCCTTACACCCGGTCACGAGTTTAAACCCAGCCTGAGCTTGTTTCTACTGTATCACAAACAAGTCAATGCTGTGTCACAAATCAATGCATACCCAGATTAACCAGAACCCCGATGGTATGTTTAACAAGGATGCCGAGAAGAATAACCGCAGCCCCACCACCTATAAAATCCCCCCAAGTCCGTGTCTGATGTCTGAAATTTCATCATTGCAAGTCTTTTGTTATTGTTGGATTAAAGTAGAAAAAAATCTAACAGAGCATGTGGACAGAGAATTAAATCATTATTAGTTCTCTTACTAGGAATTTACTAACCACTTACTAGGAATTTTCCTATGCTAAAGGTTTCCAAGGCAACGAAGGTCCTAAAGGTTTCCATATACGCAGGTATAATATAAACCCCACGCATCAACCGCGTGGAAGGCAGCCAGGTGGGAATAAAGAAATTGGGGCAGGTTGGGGCACTGAGGATCTTGGGAGAAGCAGCACATCAAGAAAACTCAAAGGGGAAATAAGCAATTGCCCAAGACGTATTTTACCTATTTCACAATTATGTAAATTACCCAATACAGAGAAAGGTCTGTGGTCAATACTTCTGGAGAAACAAAAGCCAGAGATTGCCATCCCCCAAAGTACTTTCAGGAAATGACTGAATCAGGCCAATGAAAAGTCACTGCCGTCCCTGTGGGAATGGTAAAAGACGGTAGCATTAGGCCATGGTGTCAGACGGGTGCTGGGTGACCACCAGCCCAGGCGTTAGAGAAGGAGTTTCTGTTGGGAGTCTGGCTCAGGCCAGACCGTCTCCCCCGGTGTCTTGTAGGAGTCCGTGATGAAGAAGGCGTGATGGATTGTGGAAGTGCCTCTGAGGCAGAGAATGAGGCAAGACACCAAAACAAACCAGTAAGACATCTGTCCGTCGGACCTGGGGTGCCTACCCAATGCCAGATGCGAGGCTAGTTCCTGCTCTGAAGAAGCCCCCAGTCTGGCGGTTGACGAGTAAACCACGAAGAACACCGTTTGAGAAGGAAGTACTCGGAATGCTAGATGATTCAGAAACAGGTCTCAATCCCACTCCTAGGGAGGGCTCCCCAGGGAAGGCGACCTCTGTGCTGAGGCTTGAAAGATGAGGTATTAGGCAGATCTCGAGGAGAGTGAATTCCACACAGAGGGGCAGTAGGACAATGTACTCACAGGCATAGGTGCTTGGAGTGTGTCAAGGTGAGAGGTGAAGGGGTGAGAGGGCAGAGGGCAGGCTACAAAAGGTCTTCCCTTGTGTGTGCCCCGCTAGGGAATCCATGCAAGTATGTGCCCATGCTTGCGTCCACACCCCCACCTTATTCCAGAAAGGATTTACAGAGGCTGCGGCTAAGGAGTTTGGATTGCATTATGAATGCAATTGAGTGCAATTGAAGGATTTTGAGCAAGGAATAACATGCTCAGGCATGCATTTAAGAAAGATTATTCAGGCCATGTAGAAAATAAATCGTAAGGGGTACAGGGAAAAGGGCAAGACTCCGGGCAGTTAAGGCGGAATAGAGGCAATTACAGTAATCCACGCGGGAACTGACGCGGGCCTGCACGAATGCAGCGGCCCTGGGAATGCAGAGGACCAGAATGACTTTACGTTAGTGGGCCTAAGGACACAACGCTACGGGGGTAAACTGAGTAAGAAGAAGTTGCTCAGGAAACGTGTCTTGATCTGGAATTTGAATGAGAGAGGCGTGATCTAGATGACCTGCCTGATATTAGACAGCATTCATAGGGTAGGAATATGCAGTTCCAAGTACTAGGGGGTCGTCAGCCTAGTTACGTTAAAGCATAGCTGTATTTCTTTCAGGGTACAGACTTCTGGGATTGTCCAATGGCCACAACTGCCGTTGAAACGACTGTGCATTTTTCAAAGGAGTACTGTTTTAGTAACACCCCAAGAATTTTTTAAAAAACCATCCCTCTGCCATGTGCCGTTTGCAACACACAGAAATTGAGGGAGGCGATTACTCTCAGAAGGGAAAGCGTCTTCCCAGTTCGAGCAAACACTTCACGCAAAAACTGAATTGCCCAGTAACTTCAATCAGACATTGTGTCATGTGTCTTACACAAAACCTGGAAGATAGTGAGTTCTCCGTAAGTGTTTGTTGGATCCGAAACCACTTTTAAAGACATAGTTTTAAAAGTTATCATTGAAAGCATTGACGTTAATACAAACATAAAACTTGAGAAATCTCCTAAAGTTTGTTAGAATAGAATATGACCTACAGGGAAATAAATGGGGCAGAGGCGGGGAGGAATGAGAATGTGTTTGGTGAATGGGGAGTGAGTTTAAAAGAGACCATAGTAAATGTTTGCCCCTACAGATAGGTAGTATTTTCCTTCCAAGACGTTCAACAGAGGCATAGAATCACTCCCAAATGATAATTTAAGTTACAAAAATACAGATAGCTGAGTGTGACTGTAACTGCTTTAAAATGTGTATGTAATGGTAAGGGTTTATTCCTAATTGTTAAGGTGTTCAAATGTATAGATTGAAAAAAAACTAAAAAGCAATGTTGAAAGATACCTTAAAAACATTTGATGAAATTCAACATGATACATTGATTTCTTAAAATTGAGACATGGATAGCTACTTAACCTGAAGAATGATATCTATCCCGAACCAATAACTAACATTGCCCAGACTGGCTGGAGGAATGTCCATGAAAGTTGGGGACAAGAAAGCGTGCCAGTATTATTTGACGGTCTCCTGATGTTCAGTGACAGACCGAAAGGTACACATATTTAAAAGGGGGACACGAGAGTATGATTATTTGTGGATGACATGATTATCTACACAAAAATGACTCACAATTAAGAAATTAAAACAATAAAGGATTTGAGGTACATAGAATTTTATAAATAGATATACATAATTCATCCCTGATACACACACACACACACACACACACACACACACACACACAAATACATATAGTAATGATTGAGGGGGAAAAGTAACACCATTGGCAACCAGTTTTTTTACCTAGTTTTCTGTCTTCTGAATCAATATACTAATATGCCAAAGGTGTGTCCTGTTGACTTGAGGCATTCATTTATTCAGTGTAGTCATTAACTGATTTAACAATCATTGCCAAGTATGAGTCCTGTTTCACTGCTGTGATCGGCACTGGGGGAACCTTGGCAAGTCCCTGTCATCACGGGGCAGGATGCTGTGGTCACGTGTGAGAGAGTATATAGACTCATCTGGAGTTCAGGATCACTTGATCTAAAGGATGTGTATGGGTTATTTAAATCTATAAGGGAGCATGACTGTTCTATGTAAAAGAAAAAGGGTTGGAGTTTAGAAAGCGGGAAGGAAAAGTGCCCTAACAGAGACGGGAAAACGCTCAATCCACAGAGCAGAGTAGGTTCCTGTAGGGATCAGGATTGTATCCTGAGGACACTGAGAATTCACCCAAGGTTTGGAGTGGAAGAGATTGAGAGGTGTTGGGGAGGTAGAATCTGTAACGCGTGGCCATTGCCTGGGTTGGCGGGATAGTGCTGCTTCGTCTGAGATGATGGACAGAGGTGAACCCTGGAGACGGAGCAGGTTCCCAGGGGGAGCCAGGATACAGCACAGTAGCAGAGAGAATGCACCCTTGGCTCTACAGCCAAGTTCAAACCCATCTGGACCCCTTTGGATGAATGTTTTAACTTTCATGACTTTGTGTTCTGAATTTATAAAACAGAGATGAGAGTAACAGGACCCACCTTGCGAGGGTCACCTGAAATTACCCCTCCTGTGTTTAGCAGAATGTCTGTTAAAGGGACTACCACTTAGTAGATATTCTTTAACATTACAATCAGTTGCATTTGGACACATGTATTCCAAAGTGTCTGGAAACATGCAGGAGGGGACATTTAAAAGATATTTGGCTATAAACGGCTGGACCTCTGGAAAGAGACCTGGCCCAGAAGTACATTTGGGAATCAACACGTACATGGTATTTGAAGCATTTAAACCATGGGGAAGACTGATCACCAAGTCAATGGTTGTGGTAACTGGCTGGTCATTAGGGATGGAACATAAAGTTAGATCCTCCTCAGAGTCTGGGCATAGAAATGAGAAGGATTAAACCTTCAAACATTAAAAAGGGAAGTGTTAAAATGTTACCTTAAGATAAGAACATTTTTTGTAAACCAGAAACAAAAAGCAAAAACTACCAAAGAAAATACAGATGTATTTAAATGCATTAAAAAATTTAAGTATCTAAAGTTAAAAAGCAAGTAAAGTTTTAAAACAAGGACACACTGAGAAAATATAACATGTAAATGAAAAGTAATATAATCAAAACATTTGTAATTAAACAAGAACCAATCAAGCAGTTTGAAAAGTAGATATACAGTATATGATCAGGTAATTAACAAAAGAGGAAATATAAATTAACTGACATGTTATTTGCCCAGCAGACTGGCAAAAATCTTAAGTTTTCAAGTTTTAATTAAGATTTATTAAGTTTTAGTGAAAATAAAAGGAAATATATACTCCAAAATATTAATTTTCTGCTCACTTATCAATAAAAGTCTTCTAAATTTACAAATACTTTTATGTTGACATCATTGATCCTTAACCTTAAATAGTTGCAATATTTTACATATTGACATCTGAAACTAAAATTCATTTTTTCAATGTAATAGAATCCAAGAATTCTTTAACCTCCACCATTCTGCATTAAAAAATAAACAGACTTTAAGATTTAGAAACGATACTCAGTTTTTTCCTCTATGAATTAATTTTTTTATTCCCCTTGTTATATATATATAAATATATCTATAAATATAGCCTGTACTTCTACAATGTTATTGATGACTTTTTGATGCTTGTCTTCAACAATATTTAATTTGAAATTTTAAAACCTATTTTACATCCTTTGACCATAAATCCTTTTTGGGTTGAGTTATGTTTACAGTTAGTAGTAGTATATAATTGAGCAGAACTATATGAAATATTGAATATTTTATAACTAATTAATAAACATAAAAAGTAAAAATTGTAATGGCTATTCGTCTGTGATAGGCAGAATAATAGCAACTCCCAAAATGTCCTTACACCAAAAAGGAACATTATTGGAGTAACATCATCTGAACCCTGTGAATGTTATATATGGAAAAGGGAACTTAGCAAAGGGAATTGAGGTTGTGAACCTTTAAACAAGGAGAGTGTCCTGCATCCTTTGGGTCGAACCAATCTCAGCACATGAGCTTGTAAAAGTGGGAGAGGAAAGCAGAAAAGTCAGAGAGATGAGCTAATGGAAGAAAAGGTGAAGATTCCCATTGCTGGAGTTGCAGACAGGGAGGGCAGCAGAGAGCTGAATGAGCATGGCCCTGGAAGCAGAGAAGGGCCTTCAGCTGACAACCAATGAGAAAACGGGACCTCCGTCTTACAGCCTCAAGGAACTGAATTCTCTCCACAACCTGGATAAGCAAGGAAATCGACTCTACACTGAAGTCACCAGCAAGGAGACTCAGTGCTCTCTTCAGAACATGCTTCCTTGTTCGTTTGCTTTTTGTTTTGCAATATATGGATAGGCTGGGAATTTTCCAAATCTTCAAGTTCAGTGTCTTTTTTTGCTTAACAATACCTACAATTTATCTCTCTCCTCTCACATTCTACTAGAAGGGGTAAGTAAAGAAACCAAGTCATACCTTCAACATTTTGCTTAGAAATCTCCTCAGCTAAATATCCAGTATCATCACGCACAATGTCTGCCTCCCACAGAACACTAGAACACAATTCATCCGAGTTCTTTGCCACTGTATAACAAAGATCGCTTTTTCTCCAGTTCCCAATAGCACAGTCCTCATTTCCACTTCAGATCCGGCCGGGATGGCCTTTAGCATTCTCGTTCCTCCACCGTTCTGCTCCTGCTGATATACGTACTTTCTAAGACAAGGAGCTTCCTCCATTGCTCTCTTTCTTCTCCGTGAGTCCTCATTAGAAGTGACGTTTTATAGTCTCAATAAAGTCATGTTGCCGCCAAATGAAATGCCACATGAAACGGCATTATTTCAAGATGAGGAACATCTTAAATTGTAACCATGTAAGCAAAGCGACCTGGGGCCTCTGCATAACTTTTCGTTGTTGTGGTTAATCCTCACCCGAGGATATTTTTCCATTGATTTTTAGAGAGAGTGGAAGGGAGGGAGGGAGAGAGAAAGAGAAACATCGATGTGAGAGAGACACATGAATTGGTTGCCTCCCACACGACCCCACTGAGGGCTGGGGATCGAACCTGCAACCCAGGTACATGCCTTTGACCTGGGATCAAACCTGCAACTCTTCGGTCTGCAGGCCAATGCTCTAACCACTGAGCCAAACCTACCAGGGCTCCATAACTTACTTCTGTCTCACTGGCCCAGACAGAGTTTTTTATAGAACATCGGTTTAGGTGGGGTAGCTGTCTGCTCTGTTACTAAACGTAATACCTCACACTTCTCTAATTTGGGCTAAATTCACTCTGAAAGTAATTTTAGGACATCTACTGTCAAGGGATCACAGGTGTGTGTATTGCTGATTTTCCTCTGCACACGTGAGCTGGGCTGATTGCCCTGATGGAAGCATTTTCTTTTTTTTTTTTTAAAGTGCAAAAAAAGTAAGTTTTGAGTTTTCTTAAAAGAAAAAAGACAGAACCCTCTGAAACACAGAACACACCAAAGAAAAGGTCCTATGAGTGGATGACTAGAGGAGCCATGGGGAGAAGCTAAGCACGAGAGCCAGCAGGGGAACACCAAGCTCAGAGTCCGTGGGTATGACCCAGAGCCCATGGGTAACAGCCAGGACAGCTGGAGTCCAGCCCTGCTTCCCCCACCGTAGGTGACTGTGTGACTTAAGCTAGTCATTCAACTTAACTTCCCAAGTTTCTATTCCTCTTCTATTTAAAAAAAAAAAAAAAGGCAAGGATTAGATTAGATGGCTTTAAAGATTTTTTTTCTAGTTCTAAAAGTCTACAGTTAATACATTCAGACATTCTTTCACATGCTCTGACTACTAGAAACTCCACCTTCTTTTAATAAGTTCTATTTACCTGCAGATGGTCGGACTATTAAGAAAAGCAAATTGTTTAAATAATGTCTGACTTTTTGACTGGCTCGACTCTCCTAACGGGTCATATATATAATTTTTTTTTCTGGGTAGTGATTTTTTGGGTACATCAATCAAGTAGCCAGTATTTATTGCATGGAGCTAATTAACTTTCAAAATGACATTTTCATTTGTAACGTTGGTTGAGATTTGAACTCAGATCTCATCAATGAAAAGCAGCTGCACTAATAACCCAGGTCCCAAGGAGCCCCGTAATTCTCCCAGCTTACCCTCACCGTAAATGTGTGATTAATCGCAGGTTTAAGGGAGTTCTCAGTTACTGTGAAAACAAATCATTACCAGAAACTGGCATTCCCAATTTATTTTATTTATTTTATTTTTATTTTTATTACTTATACCCTATTCTCCATATTTTCCATATGTTTTGGGGTCCTTTTCAACTATTCAGGACCTTGTGGAAAGCTCAGCTCACCCCCATATCCTATTGAGTCATGCGTGACAAACAGAAACATGTTGCTGTGCCGTGTCCTTCAGCCTTGTGAGGACATCTTTTTGATGACTATCTCCATACATTTTCTCCATCCTCTATCTTAGAAGAGAGGCGAGGTCCTCTCTCATCAGCTGGGTGGGTTTTCTAAAGGAATCTATGCTTCTCGTAGTCACTTCTTTCCCCAAGTTCCTGCTCTTGGTGAACTTTATTTTTTTAGGTCTCACATGAGTGTTTTCTGTCCCTTGGCCGATATAAGACTTGAAAAGACATCCCCCTTCCCTTGACTTTGCCCAGATACCACCGCCCTTAGCCAGTTCTGCATAATTGGTACATGGGAGAGTTTGCAGTTAAACAAGACACCAGGTAGCTTCCTTGCAAGACGTCCCAGGAAACAGCTGAGCAGGTCCCTACACTAAGATTCCATTGGCTGTTTCCATATCACCACATTTCTCACTGGCTGCCTCTTTGTCTTGGGCCTCAGTCCACTGTCCCCTGTTTCACTCCTTCTTCGCGTGGCCAGCCACTGTTTCCTCCGACACGTTCATTTGTTTCTTAAACAAAATAGCACGGCCCTCCTCTCCCTGCTTCCAAGGCTCTGGCCCCGGGGAGCCCATCCCCAAACTCAGCAACAGTGCTCTAGGAAACAAAGATGCTCTGACTTTCTCCCATGAGCCAATTCTGACGCAGGCCCCGCTCCCCCACCCATCTTCGTAGGTGAAGAAGAATAGGAAACGCCATCGCCCCAATATGACTTATGTGAGCACCCCCAGAGGCCACAACTCTCCTCAGTCAGGTCCGTTCGTGTTGTGTTTTGTTCCGTTTCGTTCCGAATAGTCTATTTTACTTGCCGCTAACATCCCTCTCACAAGCACTCACACTTTTACACACACATACACACATTCTGTTGCAGTCACAAATTCTTTTGAAAATCCACACGCTGGTAAACACAGGAAATCAATGAACTAGTCAATCAATCATCCTCTTTCAGGATCTACCATCAGTCTGACACAGGGAAAAAACAGGAGGGCAAAAAGACGCTGGAGGGCAAAGAGTGGAAGTCGTAGGGGGGAGAAATCAAGGAAGAGTTGAGTGAGTTTTGTGTTAGCGTGTTTGGCGGCAGAGGACGGAGGAAGTGGGACGGTGGGTTCTCTGACTGTGTCTCCCCGCCCTGTAGCTGAGCCTGGAGCCATCCCGAGTGTGCAGGCTACATGTTGATGTGCACACACGCGTGTCTGCGTAGGGACACCAGGCAGACTCACACAGGGATCTGCCTCTAGGGTGAGAGCTGCCTTCTCTTCTCAGATCTCATCAAGAGTGACAGCCATGGCAGGGGGTGGGCTATTGGGATTAAAAACACACCCAACGCCAGTAACTGACCATTTCTGTTGGTGTTAATCCTCACCCGAGGATATGTTTCCACTGATTTTTTAGGTAGAGTGCAAGGGAGGGAGGGAGAGAGAGAGAAACATCGATGGGAGAGAGACACGTCCATTGGTCACCTCCCGCACAACCCCGTCGGGGATCAAACTTGCAACCCAGGTGCATGCCCTTGACCAGGAGTCAAACCCGCAACCCTTTGGTCTGTGGGCCGATGCTGTAACCACTGGGCCAAACCAGCCAGGGCAATAACTGACCGTTTTGTTTTGTTTCTATAAAAATATTTAACTGTATTAAAAGGCTGTAAAAAAAAAAAAAAGTAGCTGATTCTCCATGCATTAATAAAGAATGTCTTTTTGTAATGTTTTTCCTGTCATCTTGGCACACTGCGGCCCGGAAATTGGGCCTGGACGGAGGAGAGTCAGAACGTCAGGCGCATGGTCCGCACGTCCAGACGAGGAATGGAAAGCTCTGTCCCCAGGAGGTCTTTTCTGGTAGCATGTCCAGCCTTATAACTCACCCTTCTGAGGTTTCGCCAGGGAGCCAAAGCCGGTGTTCGTACAAACCAAACCTCAGCCCTCTCCCAGCTCCCTCCTGGGGACCGGAGCTCTCCCACAGTCCCTCCACTCTGAGTCGCCACCACCCACTTCGAGACCATGGCTTTGGAGAGGGTCATGCCCACAGACACGTCTTTCTCTGTGTGTGACCGGCCTCTGCCAACTTGTGGTGAGACCTTGGATGCAAATTTAACCAATTACAGGAGTCCCCATCCTGTGGCTGAAGGCATCTCTTTGTGGGAGCGTGTTCCCTGGATGTCATCAGAGCTGAGTTAAAGACCCCTGGGCACCCCAGGACGTCTGGAAGGGAGTCTTCCTCAAGCTGGCACTTCCCCATTGAGCATTCCCTCCCCTATTGCCAGTGTCTCCAACTGCGCCCTTCACCTGAAGGTCTGTGCAGCCATCAGTCACCAAGAAGGGGCCTCTGGCCCACCCATTGTCCATCATGTCTTTAATCTATTGGGTACCACCACCTCCAGAGAAACTGAGATAAAAAGAGAAAATGGCCAAGTGGACTAAAAAAATAAAGTAAAAAAAGATTGAGAAATAACTTGAGACCTGCCCTCAAATAAGATGCCAACATTTTTTCCAGGTTCATCCTGCAAATTCTGACATCTGGACCACACCGATTTCCTCTTCTCCAGTTCTGTGGCCTTTCATTGTCTCTCACTGGGATGCACGCAGAATCTTTGCCAGTGTTCTGGTCCCCTGACATCTCTGTCCTCCGAAGGATCCAGGTCTCTTCCTGAAAACCGATCTCCAGTGATGTTTCTCACCTTTAGTGGCTCTCTCTTCTCTAGAGTGTGAAATGGGGAAAAAAAGTTTTTTAATCCTCACCTGAGGATATTTTTTCATTTTATCTTCAGATAGAGTGGGAGAGGGAGAGAGAGACACACACATCGACTGGTTGCCTCCCTCACGACCCCGACCAGGGCTGGGGACCGAACCACTACCGAGGCACGTGTCCTTGACCGGAATTGAACCCGCGACTCTTTGGCCCGTGGGCTGACGCTCTAACCACTGAGAAACCCGGCCAGGGCTGAGATGAAAATTTTTGAATGTATGCCTTCACACACATTGGGATATTTACACTTCCCTGCCCATGCTGTGCACGTCCATGCCAGCGTTCCACTGAATATTGCTCCTTCTAGAATGTTCTTTGTGCCCTTTTTGTGTTGGCAAGGAGCTATTCCTTCAAAGGCCAAGGCGTTCGGTCATCTACTCTGTAGAGTCTTCAGAAGCGCTCCAGATGAAGCTACTTCTCTCTGCGTCTGGTTTTATCTTCCTTTCACGTCTTTTGCAGTATGCATCCTGGTGTAAAGAACTGACATCCCGAGCCTGTCAGATAAAAAAAACATGAGGAGCGCACGGGCCACATCTTTAGGTCTTCGTATCAGACGCGGCATGTAAGAGGTGTTCAACACATACGTGATAAGGATTTGATGAAAAAAAGGATCAATCAATGAACACAGGACTCATTCAGCGAGCCTAGTGGACAGCCTGTGTGGGTGATGCCAAGCAGTGGCTAACCCACCGTAATTCTGGCATGCACTTAGCTCTGTAGAACGACCCAACTCATGTAAAACCTAATGTACAAATAAATACACATGCACTCCAATACTTTATATTTTCTTTGGGAATAGAACTTGCTTTTTTTTTTTTTTTTTTTTAACCAAAACATATGCCCTGAAGGTCTTTCTGAGTCAGGCCTGTCTGTGTGTGTTTGTTTTCGTCTTTTGTTTTTCTTTTTACTTTTCTAATAACTATGTTGGATTCCATACAGCAGATATAGCCCAGCTTTTGTAGCTATCCTCCCTGGCTGAAAGATGTTTAGGTGGATTCCAATGTTTTATTTTCCCCACTGTTAGGAGCAATTGCTGTGATGAAATCCTTGGGCTAATGTGCATGTTTTTCTCGAGGCTAACACCGGAGAAGAATCGCTAGGTCACAGGAAATGCACATTGTGCATGTTAACACTGTATCGAAAAAATTCCCCTGCAAATTGCTTTACACCATAGCTACTTCTGTACACCCTCATTAACACTAGATACAGTGAATGTTTCTTTCTATTCTTCTGTCTTCCCTTTCCACCCCCGCTAAATTCCTCATTGCTGTATTCTGGAGATTTATTTATATACACATACACATACATAAAGAGAGAGAGGGAAAGGTTTTTTGTTTACAATGAATATTCATTAAACTTAATGTCAAGTTTTCCTAATATCATCGCTCACCTTTGGCTTTTCTATCTCATTATTTCCCCTTGGCTCCCTCTTTCTTATTGCTGGTATATATTTTCTTATAATTCTTTCAAAATGTTTGTTACAGGAGTTTAACTATCTTATTACTCATGTGTAGAAAACGGTCCTTCTTCCAAACTTATGCTTGAATAATAGCTCTAAGAATTAAGTTAAAAGAAACTTCCCTTCAGGATTTAAAATGTTCTCCAGAAGCTTACATTCAATGCTGATGAAAACGCTTATATCAATACAAGCCTCCCTCCATTGTAGGTCATCTTTATTTTTTCCTACTCTGATAGCTTTTAGAATTTTACTCTTGATTCCTGACACTATAAAGTTTTGATACAATATGTCTATACGAGGCAGTGAAGGTTGGTAAATTAAGAAACTTCTAAATATGTTCAATGGATAAAGCATCTGAATGACTAAATACCTACTGGGGTTTATTTTTATTTATTTATTTATTAAAAAATTTTTTTTTCTTTATTGATTTTAGAGAGAAAGGAAGGGAGAGGGAGAGAAAGATAGAAACATCGATGAGAGAGAACATCGATTGGCCGCCTCCTGCATACCCCCCACTGGGGATTTGGCCCACAACCTGGGCATGTGCCCTGACCGGGAATCGAACTGGCGGCCTCTTGGTGCATGGGTCGATGCTCAACCACTGAGCCACCCCGGCTGGGCTGGGCTTTATTTTAGATCCAGCGTCAAAGGACCTAGAATATCTGCGTCTGACTCTAGCTCTGTGCGAATAGGTGTGTGACTGCTGTCTGAGTTTAAACCTTCTCTGCATATCAGTTTCTTCTTTCCTCCCACAAGAAATGAGGAGGTTATTGGAAGTCTCTAAGATCCTTTTCTGTTAAAATAAAAATCAGTATGCTAGAAGCACTGAATCTTTTATCAACGTTAGGAGATCTTTGTGTGGTCCTTTCTTTCTTAAGACATTATCGAACATAAACTATCCCAATGATATTATTACTAGTAGAACCATTTTACTGAAATGGTTTCTAGAAATCGAATGTCCCTTAACTCCCTTCCTCCTAGCAACTGCGTTTCGTCTGCAAGTACGACATTTAAAATCAGGAGAACACACCAGTATAGGGGTAGTGTTTCTTTTCACCCTAGAGCTGAGGGAGAAGGGGTTGTGTATAGGTCAGTGACTTGAAGAAGGACTCTATCTGAGACACTATATATATTCCAACTTTGGCCAAAAGGATACTGAAACGTTCACAAAGGGAACTCTAGAGGCTGAAAGAGTTCTCCCTCCGAGAGGCATGGGAGCTCCCTGAATTAAAGCTTCCGACCCCTGAGTACCACACCGCCCCTGATTAAAAACAAATGGAACATGTGCTGTGGGGCATAAGTCCACCTGATTTATGGCTTGGAAAATTAAGTTACTATTACTTATGGGGCTTGGAAGCGAAGGCCCAATGCAATAGCTAATTGAGAGTAGAGAGGGGGTATACGCTGAAATTGGGAAAATATATTTTAGAGAATGGCTGAGTGAAGACATCAGGGTATGTAATTAAATGGCCTGAAAAAAAAAAAAAAAGTCACACTCCCACCAACCTCTTGTATCAAACAATTGGAATGTGTTGGTTTTATTAAGTCTTCTGCCATTAGTTCCATCGAGCTGGGCACAACCGAGTTCGTTTTCACTCCGGACTAACTGTAGTTAACATTAGAACACCCATTGCCAGTTGTCTCATAACAACGGAATATCAGTTTAAGAGAAACGTGGTCGCCCTCCGTAATTGAAGACCGCTTGAAATGCGGACAACGACTAGGTTTTGGTCTTCTTCTGTGTTCTCTGTGGTCATCAAAGAATGTTTTGAAGAGTTTTCTGATTCACCAAATGAATTTCCAATAAGTTCTAGGAAGGAATTGGATTTTCAGAGGAGGAAAGAAACGGAAGTTCTGGTTGGGAAAGGTCAGATGCCGAGAGGCTCGCCACCCATTGTCATTCCAGGGCAAATGCACTTTCCAAGCAGCTCAGAGAGCCGCCAGGTAAGGAACTCAACAAGTAAGGATTTCTTAAAGTCGAGCTGTGACCAGAGCGATCACATCGATGACATATGTAGAGACATTGTATTTGTATTGGACAACCAAACATTCCAGACTGATTGCTGTAGCTTAGAACAGCTACTAAAAATTTCTGAAGTTGATGGGTGATGCTGTCTAATTATAATGAAGACCACTTTCGCAGTCATTAAGCTTGGTTATTGAGGATGTATGTGTGTGTACTATTTAAGTGCAATGAAGGGCTGTTTTGTCACTTGAGGCTTATTTATCTCGTTGAGGCACTAGAATAATATTTCCCCTACCTACTCTCACGTTTTAAATTCATACACTTTATTCTGCAGTTGTGGTTCTCATCTGGGGGGTGATTTTGCCCTGCGGGGGACATGTCATAAAGTTCGGAGACACTTTTGGTTGTCACACGGGGACAGGAGGTTGCTACCAGCATGTGGATGGTGGAGACCGACAATGCTGCTACATATTCTGAAAGGAATAGAACAGCCCCCATATAAAGAATGAATGAATGGATTAATCAATCCGAAATAGTGCCGAGGTCGAGAACCCTACTCAAGAGAGACCTTTAACAATGAATTATATAGATCATTAACTCAGACCATTATAATCCAGGGACACCTAAAACAAATTGAGGCGATCAATAATTATTACTCTAAATGGACTCCATTTGTAAAAATCCTATGGACACATAATTTTTCAGGAGCACATTTATTGTTGAAAATGAGATATAGATGTACAGATTTGAGCCCACCAAACAACAGGAGGAAAGCCCAGTGATGATGTCATCCAGAGGGGAAGCACCTTCCCCACACCTGGCCTGGCACTCTGCCCGAAATAGGAACTCATTAAATGTCTAGGGAATGTTATTTTTTTAATCAATTAGTTATTTAAAATATATAAGGATACAGACTGACAGATCTCAGAAGGGGTGGAGGGCAGGAAGAGATTAACCAAAGAATTTACATGCATATATGCATAGCCCATGAGCACAGACAATGTGCGGGGAAGGCCTGGGGGGACGGGAGCT
The DNA here is from genome assembly GCA_030848825.1 of Tadarida brasiliensis. Lineage (NCBI taxonomy): Eukaryota > Metazoa > Chordata > Mammalia > Chiroptera > Molossidae > Tadarida > Tadarida brasiliensis. The sequence goes on from CM061273.1 coordinate 59,560,896, forward strand.
GGGTGGAGGGGGTCCATGGGGAAAAAAGGAGAGACATCTGTAATACTTTCAACAACAAAGACACACACACACACACACACACACACATATAAGTCTTCTTAAGAATTTATATAATTTCTTTTTAATAATGATCTAAAATGCTCAACAGGAGGAAAAAAATCCTAAAGAAACTAAATTCTCAAAAAAAAAAAAGAAAGACACTAAATTCTCATATATTTTTTTTCTAATTTAAATAAGAGTAATTTAAAGAAAAAGCGTTTTCAGGGTGTGGGCCTGGAGAAACGGTCGGTAGCGAGGTGGCGATTTTAGTCTGGGGTCCGCTCTGTTCCGTGGGCTCCACTCTGCATCTCCAGCAGCAAGTGCTCAGAGGGACCTCGTGCTCGCGCCTCTGCCTCCCCTCGACCCCACGGTGCTGTCCCTGGGGACCCTGTTTTCTCCATCAATCACTTGTAAGAATAAAGTCTTAACGTCAGCTTACTAGCCTGAGGTAACAAAGATGTTTCACACCCGCTAATTAGGGGCTGGCAGGTAACCCATCTAACCCCTGAGATAGAAAACACATGGTTAATAAATTGTTTGGTCACACATCCTGCCCCTGGGACACAGCTCACACATCGGCTGTCCATCCGCTGGTCTCTAACCTTCCGGGGTCCTGGTCAGGACTTCGGAGGAGGGCAGGGAAGGCAGAGGAACAGTGACGAAGAGGAAGAGGTCCTGGGGAATCCAGAACCAGAGAGACCGAGAGCGGAAGACACATATCTGGGACAGAAGCGCCTAGACTTCCACCCACGTGTCTCAAATGAACACTCAAATAAAGTGAAATGTCGTTAAACAAAGAAACATTGAGTATATGTTATATGTAGTATCTGTCCCGGGATGTAAATAAACTTATGTAGAAACCCACCTTTCACACTTTCTTAGTCATATTTATTGGTTCTAAACTAACACAACCTTCCTTTATTATTAAGGATTTTTTAAAAGTATAAGAAATAAAAGAAGAGTTAAATATTAGGAAAATAAGGTTGGGAATGGAAGTTAAAGATGTGACAAAAGAAAACTATATGTATGTATGTGTGTGTGTATGTATGTATATGTGTATATATGTGTGTATATGTGTGTGTGTAGATACATATTTATGTATATATATTTATATTTATGTATATATATTTTTTATCTGAGATAAAAAAGTTATACTAATGTTTCTTCCTGTGGGCAATGATATTAATTATACTTTATTTTTGACGACCTTACCTGTACTTGGAAATGGTAATGGTTGCCTGATGAAATTTAAGTGTAACTTAAAGATGAAAAAGAACTATATTGAGAAAAACACATCGTGCACATTTAGAGAAGTTTTAAAAATTGATTTCACAAAAACAGCAGAATCTAACGTTACTCATGAGCCACGGCATGGAGGATTGAGGGGGTCAGTGAGCACCTTTTCATTGAAAATGAGTAAATGCATAAATCAGGCTGATGCTGTGAGATGTTAAGTTGGATACAAAATTTAAAAATCCAACCTACTATCTGCTTGTTTAATAAGTGTAACTCTATGAAATGGATGGGTTTATAGGTCAACAATAAATATCAACAATTTTACATGGTTTAGTACAATAGCATCATATGAATGAAAAAAACTCAACAAGACATTATAAATATCTGCCTTTACTTCCCAAATTATCTGTGAAAGAGCATCTTCAAAGTTACGTTCTGTCTCCCCCTACCATTGGCATGGAGTGACACTGCAGAAATCAATTCTTCCTCACAAGGCACGGAAAATGAATTTTATTTCAAACAAGAACCAGTGATGTCTGGGTGTGTTGGGGTTACTTGGGAAGTGGGGCTGGGACTCTGTAGCCAGAGTCAGGCAAAGGGGTGGGGTCGGGAAAAGGGACCCAGAAAAGCCAACACTCACGGGGCCAGGCAAGATTCTAACATCTTGACAGATGTTTACTCGTTCAAATCTCCCGAGAAGCCAGTGAGGTGCCATTGTCTGCTGCAGTTTTGTAGATGAGGTAACCAAGGCACAGGCTGACTAAGCAGCTCAGCTAAGGTCATGAATCTGTGGATGTGAAGGTGGGATTCAAACCAGACACTGTATTTCTCCCCAAGCAGCACCCTGTCCTTGCAGCTACCTTCGCCTTAGTCTGAGTTACATTTCTTTATGGGCCCGTATCCTCATCTGCTGGGTATATTTGCCTGGGCTCCCGTATGTTTTGTTTGTCTCTTTCCAAGTGTGAGGTTCCTAACTGTATCAACGCTGTCTGTTTCTTTCGTTGAGTCATCATGGGATACTAAATAAACAGTTGTTGAAATAAATTATTGTGTGAAGGAATGAATGAATGAATGGTGTGCCCCGCCCCACCCTAGACTAAGGAAACAGGAAGATTCAAAGCATCAAGATATCAAATATAAGGATAAGTTTCTAATCAAAGATGAGACCCAACGTAAGTGATCAGGCCCAAGTCTGAGGATATTTCCACAGGCAGCTTTAGGGGTGCGGCTGGAAAGGGCACACTTTCTCCCCTGCCTGAAGGGAAGGGAAGGGTGACAAGCCCGTTGGGTCAGGAATGCAGCCCATGCTTGCCTGTGTGCCTGGTCCCCTCCAGCACCCGCTCCAGCCATGCACACCCTTGAACCAGGGTTCAGATAAAAACATTTCCCCGTGAAATCCAAATAGCCCAAACAAGGATTAAACCCAGGCCATGGTTCTAATTAGCACCAAACGGTAGCCACAGTGCCCACTGTGGAGAGGGGGAGATTGCATAATTGAATGTGAAATGTTTCCATGAATTGAAATGGGAACTGTTGAAACACATTTACACTTTTATGGATAATGATTCTGACCGCTCACTAAAGTTGCAGAAAAAGAACACAAAGTCAGTGTTAGACAAAATAGGATGAAGAACATTTTTCTTTTTCCATTGTTCTGTATGAAATGGAATGTAAGGGGTCAGTTGTTACAGTAGCAGTTAATACAAAAATGCGACCAAGTATCTGAGGCATTTTTATTGATCCCCGTTGCCAGGACAGACTCACTGTACACTCAGCCAGAGGTGCCCGTGTGGAGGACAGGGGCCAGAATTTGGGTGACTGTGATCATTCTCATGCAGTCCTTTATCCTTAAGAGAAGGCACTCTCACAGCTGGAGGGTTCCTCATCCCTCTCTCGGTTCAGAGTGAGGAAACCTCCACGTGTGTGTCCGCACAACCAGATACAGAGGTCAGGGGATGATAAGTGTGGAGATGGCATTTGCCACAATCCCAGAGTGGAAGCAGCCATGGGAATGGGCACAAGACAGTCTGGAGCTCATTGCTCCGGACACATCCAGCCATCACCCTTCAGGAGACATCTACCGAGCCCCTGTTACATACCAGGCATGCATCCCTTGTGCTCCGAAGGTACGGGATGACTTAGGCAGGGTCCCTGCCCTCAGCACTTTATAGTAACATAGGCGGAAACAGACTAGTTAAGAAGCACAGTCAAGTCTGGTAGGTGCTGCAATAAGAACGAATATGGGATTGGATTGCATGGGGACACAAAGGGGAGGGCAAGGTCGCCTGGGTGGAGATGGACAGCCTCAGGGACAGAGCTCCAGCCTGGACCTGCATATAAATTTATCTATCTATCTATCTATCTATCTATCTATCTATCTATCTATCTATCATCTGTCTATCTATAGATATATATGAATTTCAAGACACAGCAGGAATGCTGCAGTTTTCCACAGTCCTCACCCTGCCCAATCAACCTCTGTCTGAGTGCTCATTGCTGGTGACAGAGTGGCCCTGGAGGGAACTGGCTGAGTTTGCCAGGGAACGGAGAAGTGATGTGCAGGATTAACCCCCGTGTATCCGTCAGCCATGCCGAGGAGGGCGAGGGGCCTCAGGAGAGGAACCATCTGTGCAGTGGAGCTGAGGCATGGCTCTGAACGTGAGCAACTGCTGCAGCAATCACAGCGAGCTCAGTGTTTCTGAGGGCGATGGTAAAACGCAGCTCGACCACTGCCCGGCCGGTGGGGCTCAGTGGCTGAGCGTCAACCCATGCACCAAGAGGTCGCTGGTTCGATTCCCAGTCAGGGCACATGCCCAGGTTGTGGGCCCGATCCCCAGTGGGGGGTGTGCAGGAGGTGGCCAGTCGATGTTCTCTCTCATCGATGTTTCTATCTCTCTCTCCCTCTCCCTTCCTCTCTCTCTAAAATCAATAAAGAAAATAATTTTTTTTAAAAAAAGCATCTTAACCACTAAAAACGTGGGGCAACTTTTGAAATGAATTATATATACATATATATTTTTTACTTGTTAATGGCTATTGGTTATAGCTCTAAAACAAGAATTTAAAAAAAAACTTTTTAAAATCAAATATATATAGATAGATAGATAGATAGATAGATAGATAGATAGATAGATAGATTTTATCCTCACCCGAGGACATTTTCCCATTTTTTGTTCAGATAGAGTGGGAAGGAGAGAGAGGAAGAGAGAGAGAGAGAAACATCGATGTGAAAGGGACACATTGAGTGGCTGCCACCCGCATGACCCAACCAGGGCCGGGGACAAACTGCAACTGAGATACATGCCCTTAGCGGGAACCGAACCCGGGTCTCTCTGGACCACAGGCCAATGCTCTAACTGCTGAGCCAAACTAGCCAGGGCTATCAATTATATTTTTAATACAGGGTCTGGAGCAGGGTTACCAAATAAAATGCAGGCTGTCCGATTCAGTTTGAACTGGAAATAAACACCAAATAATTATTTAAAATATAAGGATGTCGCACATAGAGCATGGGACACACTGAAACTGAAGAAGAAAATCTTGTTGCTTATCTGAAATTCGGAATGAACTGGATATCATTTGTTTCTGTTTGCTAAATTTGAGGGGCCCTAGCCTGCACACATGACCCCCCCCCCACGCCTGTTTCCATCCCATAGCTTGCCATCTGACAGCCATCCAGCCCCTCTCAGAAAGCCTGGAGGAGTCCTGGTGAGTAACAGTAACTCCGTTTAGCCCACAGGCTCTTCCTGTTAGTCTGGGACCACCTGTCCACCCTCTGATATCACCCCTGGTCGCTTCCTACTCTCTCTCCTTGGGTGGCTCTCCCAGGCATTCAGAGAGCAGGTCAGAGGAGCGCGGGCGGCTGGACAGGCAGCCCTGAGCGTTCGGAGGTGAGTGGGAGGGAGCAGGTAGGTGGAGAGAATCAAATGGTCCACAGGGTGTCAACAGCCTGCCGGCGGGAGCTCAACAATGTCCCTTTATCACGAAGAAGAGTGGCCCTGGCCCCATCACAGGCCATCCACATTCTAGTCTGTTGAGGGAACTCGACACAGAAACTTGACCAAGGAGCCCATTCTTCCAGAAGAAACGCAATGGCCGCAGGGACGCGGTGGCCCCTTTGGCGGCGGACGAGCCCGCGGTTCCTCCCGAGCGCTCACGGGGCCGGCAGCCTTCCAAGCCACTGACACCCTCGCGACCGTTTTCCATCCTTTTTCCCTAATCTAGCCACTGATCCCTGAATTAGGGTCACAGGAGTTGTCTTCAGAGTTGAGTGAGAAGGGACTCGGATCACCAGAGGCACTCCGGCTGGAGCTTCCCCTGCGGAATTAAAATTTTAATCTGATTTGACACAGTTATTTGGGGAATCCGCGGACTTGTCATGAGACGGATGATTAAAGCGGAACTAAGGGATTTGAGCCTGTCTTTGTGAAGTAGATAAAAAAAAAAAAGTTGGAGAAATTTGCTTTGTTTCTCCTTTGACACATCCTTCACAAGAAAATTGTACTACAGACCCTTAGCAATGCACTTGGTCCCAGTACCAGGCTGGGCAGGGAAGGAGAGAGAGAGAGAGAAGGAGAGAGAGAGAGGGAGAGAGGGAGAGAGAGAGGGAGAGAGAGAGGGAGAGAGAGGGAGAGAGAGAGAGAGGGAGAGAGAGATGAAAAGAAAGAGAAAAAGGAGACAAGAGAAGTTTCTTTCTCATCGATGCATTTTTGTTAAGTTGTTAGTAAGTGTACAATGCATTGTTGTCTTCGTCACTAGCCAAACTGGCGAAAAGAGTTACAGAACTATTTTATTTATTTTAAGCAAAGAGTCCTTATACATAAAAACTAAATTATGGTAAGAGGGCAATAGACAGTTTTAAGGCCGAACCACAAGAAAGGGGTGTCTATTGTGATTCACCTGGAAGTGAAGGGATCTGAGTCAGTGCTTACTTAGTTGCTGTAGGAAGAGCCCAGTGTGGCTGCATGGTGGGGGCCCGTGTTTGGAGAACTCTGCTCTGACTGCGGAGAGGTTGTTGGGGACTTCCCCAGACTAACAAGCAGACTAGCAGCTCCCCCCGGGAACCTGTGTCTGTCACTCGGTGTTTCCAGGTGGTTTTCTTTTGTGACGCGTTCTTGCAGATTTCCTGTTTTCTCCTTAGGGACAGCAGGAAGATGATCAGGTAAGAGCACGTTCCTTATGCAAAGAATAACAGGATTCACCCTCTCTGGTATCTAAATACTTTTCGGCCCCACGTCCAAGAAAGCACCCATGTTCAAGAATGAGAGCATCACATTCCTTCTCCACCACCCACCAAGACTAGGAGACCAGGGTGTTAGAGGCCAGCATTGGACATTGTCGTTCTAGGGGAGAGGCAGCAGCTCCAAGGACCTCTTGCTGCTGGAGTGGGGTGGGGTGGCATTTCCTGAAGTCCTGACATCATAGTTGCCCTCCCACTCTTTGTCTGAGAACTTGACTGTGCCCTGCTGAAGACACCCCACAGACCGACAGAGAGGCGTTGTTCCAGCCTGAGTACAGGCTCCCAAACCTTGTGTTTGACCTTGGGCGAATCGTATAAAGTCTGGGAACTCTATTTCACCCTCTATAAAATAGGAATGATTCTCTGTCTGCCCCTCCCTTCTTCACAAGGTTGCTTCAAGGGCAAACTGTTGAGATGACCAATTTAACAGCACTTTGAAGTAAAAATCAATGCAATTGAGGCATTAATATCATAATTGTCATCATTCTGATCGCAGTACCAACACCCATGCATTTCATCAATGGACAATTGTATCGTTCCCCCACACGCATACCCTTGTCCCATTATGCGACAGATGCGCTCCCACCGGTGCTTGGACTGTTCCCTCTGCCTGGAATGTTCTTCTACCCTACAGCATCACTGCAAGTTTCCTCTCCTCCTTCAAGATTTGTTCAAATGGTGTCTTCTCAATGAGGCTGCTCTGACAATTCTATTCAAATTACAACCCCCACCCCACCCCCAGCATTTCGGATACTCCATGGCTGCTGCTCACTTCTCTATACAATGTATCTCTTCCAATGTACTATAAAGTCTGTTATAATTAAATACAATTATGATTGAAGTAATATATTAAATTGCCATAATAAATGTCATTTATTATGTTTATGACCGATTGCCTGTCTCTGTTTCACGAGGGCAGAGATGTCTGCGTATTTGGCTTATTAAAATATCCCAAGCTTATTGAGGACAGTGCCTGGCACAAAGCAGACATTTTACAAATATTTGTTAAATGAGGTAATTAATTAAAAATAAACCAGTGGGCAGCAACTGCATGCCATCTACATGGGCCCCGCATTCCTCAGCCTGGAATCCAAGGCCAAACACAGCTCATCTGAGTTACCTTTCCGTATCATCTTCCTCCCACTGGCTTTTGTATCCCTCGTTCATAAACACATCTCACTTCAGGTGGATTTTTCTCAGCGGCCCCAAATGCCCTACCGAATTGTACAAACTGTCCTCATCCTGTGTCTTCTGTGTAGAATGCTCACTCTCCAAATGTCCGCATTTAAAATCCTCTCACTCTTGCACATTCAAATGCCTTTTCCTCTATGAATCTCTTCCTGATTTTCGTACAGGGGCATAACCTTCCCTTCTCCTAACTCAGCATGGAACTTACGCCTCCAGTAGGCCTACCACTGAGCTATCTGGGGTTCTGTATCCCTTTGCTAGGGGTGCCATAACCAAGGATCCCAGACCTGGTGGCTTAAAGAACAAAAATATATTTTCTCAACGTTCTGAAGGCTAGAAGTCTGAGATCAAGGTATGGGTAGAATTGGTTTCCATGGAGGCCTGTCTCTTTGGCTTATAGATGGCCATCTTCTCCTTGTATATTCACATGGTCTTTCCTCTGTGGGTGTCAGTGTCCTAATCTCTTTATAAGGACACTAGTCATGTTGAATTAGGGCTCACCCTAAAAAAACTCATTTTAACTTAATTACCTCTATAAAGACTATCGCCAGACAGTCGTATTCTGAAATCCTGGAGGTTAGGACTTCAACATTCGAATTTAGGGGGATACAGTTCAGCCGATAGCAGGTACGCACCCTCAAACTCCCTCAAGGGACCGCACGACCTGCTCCGGGAGCTGGGAGTTCCTTCGGGACAGACACTCCTTTTTGTCCATTTTTGAACTTTCCAAACAGCATAGCACAGCTTGAGACCTACTTGGCTCTCAAAGAGTTGTTGACTGAACCACATTTCTGAGCACAATTTTACTGAGGCCAGAGTCTCTGACGAAGGTGGTCATGACTCCCTCATTCCTTGCTCTTTGGACCGCCTGTCAATCAACAGGAGCTCCGTTCCTGTTGAACTTGTCTCCACTCCGTTCCTTAGTTCCTGTGCTCTCTCCCAAGTTTTCTCTCCTAAGGATTGTTTTCCAGCTGAGGAAAGGTTTGTTTCTTCACTTGATTTTTGCAAGTGAGACTAAACTAACCCTTTGATCTGCTTGGCAATAGCTGAGCATTCTTAGCTCTCAAGGAGAACAAGTCCTCGGTAAATAGGTTCACATTGTAGTAAACAGGGTACAGTCAAAGCTCAGGGAAGCTTTCTGCCTGAACAACGTCATAACTAGTGGTTCTAGTCAGCACCTATCTACTCTGTTTGTAATGCTTGTTGACTTGGAAGCACGTGGTATCCTTGACCACCTGCACTTCAAATGTGGAACTTCTAAAGCTCTTTTGTAACCACTGAAATTATGTATTTCAGGTCAAAATGTAAAATGCCATTATCTAAGACAGATTCCAACTTTAGAATCCATCGGTTGAGAAGACTGCGGAAACCTAAGTTAGGAGATAGACGGTAATGAATGCCATGAGCCTGTAAACACAGAGAAATCTTAATTTTCCAGAAGGTGGTTGATCTTCACAGTATGGGTTAAAGATTTTCTATGTAGGAATTCAGTCCTCAATTAAATTTTTCATCTAGGACTTGTGAACAAAACTGGGGCCTCTGATTTCCTGTTTACTGAGAAGAACAGTCTGTCAGTGAAACCAAGAGATACTGAATTGGCTTGTGGGTTAAAAAAAAAGGCAGATCACTTGGAAATTTATGCTCAAGGAAGAATGTCATCCAGCAGCTCTCTCTCTAAGAAACAAGAATACCCCAAAATCTGAAATTAAATGAAATAGTTACTGCAGGAACTTTTAAGAAGAGGAGGCAGTGTTTTGATCAGGAAAAAGAAGACCAAAATTAGGTCACGGAATTGAAGTTCCACCCCTGATTCTACTGGGCATTTGCTGAGTGAATTGGGGTAACTCACATGTCATCTTTGGGCTTCTGTATCTTCATCTGTAAGAAGAAAAGGTAGATACAATGATAGCCACCCGGAGGCAAGGCTGAAATGTGAACTTTGGGGAACTAAGACTTTTCCATGACTTTGGATTATATTTAAATTTTTTCCTTCAAATTAAGAAATCCCCATTGACTGTTTCAAGGGGTACTGGGATTGGACAGAGAACAAAAGCCAGGAACACACAGCACTATGTAAGGACCAGAAAGAGAGGTCTCAAGGTTGCATCATGTCTATTAGGAGCCATGACTGTGAACAGGGTTCTCTCATCCTCTCAGGGTCTCCCACCTGCTGGAGCAGAGACACCCAGCCCATTCATCAAGAGGTCCCGTCGTGACGACAGTAAACAACCACAAGACATTTCGATGGTGAAAGCATGTCAGTAAAACAGACGTATCCCCTTGGGTCACACTATGTCACTCCCCAACTATCTTCGAAGGCATAATGTATAAAACACAATGACCAGGAAGGTGCTGAGGGCATAGGTCAAGTTCACAAAGTAAGAAGGAAGTGAAGAGGGACGTTTACTACTTTTCCACAAATTCCTAGGTAAGTGGGGCATGTGTCCTACATTATTTTATGCAATCTTGTTCTAAGGCACCCAATTTTCTACAAATTTCTTCCAAAAAAAGCAATCTCCTGAGGCCCTCCCATGGCAACTACCAGGAGTTGCTGATACAGCATTGCCTCATAGCCCCTAGAGAAACCGGCCAGTTGTCATTCCTGATGGGTTGAGCCTCCACTGGCTGTAGAAGCAACCTGTCCATCAGGAAAAGTCCAAGCAACCTGTCCATCAGGAAGAGTCCAAAAGCCAGGCAGATCATCAGAAAGCCTGTTTGTTTGTAAAATTGTATATGAGTGGCACATTCTTTTTTTTAATTTTCATTCCACTTGGAAAATCTCATCAAGATCTAGACATGCAAAGCAAATTGGGTTATTAAGAGTTTCCCTGCCAAAGCGTTCAAACACATGGAAACCCAGAGAATCTCATTAATTGAGAGATCTACTCATTGAATCCTACTGGCCGGTAAACTCCAACTGAGAATTCTGCCCAGGGTTATGGAAATAATAGTAATCAGGTACAGCAGCAGGCAACCAATAATCTGCTTGAGGTCTTTATACACTAGCCTTTTTTTTTTTTTTTTATCATTTTATATGAATAGAATGATACAGTATTTATAATTCTATACATGTGTTTTGCATATGACTTCTTTCATTTAGCGTAATAAAGATTTATCCATGGTGTAACATGTATCAGTACTTTGTTCGTTTTTCATGTCAAATAGTATTCCATTATATGGGATACTTCGACATTTTGCCTATGAATCCATTGATGGACATTTGAATTGTCTTTATTTTTTGACTATTATGAATACTGCTTTCGTGAACATTCATACACAAGTCTGTGTGTGGATCTGTGTTTCTGTTTCTCCTGAGTAAATGCTTACAAGCGGAATTATTGAGTCATATGTAGATTTACCTATTAGAAAATATCAAATTATTTTCCCAAGTGGCTGCATCATTTTACATTCCCACCGACAATGTGGGAATTATACTAGCAATTTTGAAACTGAGCTTATCTTGGGTCCGCTGACATCTGGCTGTTCTTCGTGTAAATAAGTACACAGAAAAAAATCTTACTGATAGGTTACCATAAGAGTGTGAAGACTAAAAGATGTCTTGATATTCAGTAATCATTTCCTGTATTATATCAAAAGTCCCCAAATGACAACCTGTCATTTGCTTCATTATTTGAAAATAAGCTCTTGTTCTTCTCTCTCCCTCTTAAATATTTAATCACCTCCGGTGTGGCCTCGTATGAAAAAGTCTCAATTGCAGACAAGAAAAAATAACCCAGAAGTGGTGAAGGAAAAAAAAAAAAAAAAAAAAAGACAAACCAGAGTTTTTCAGCAGACACACACAAAAAAGTATGTAGCCTGATGTTTCTAAAAAGGAGATGGAAACAGCTCAAGAGCGTAGCAGCAGAATCTAGGCTGCTGCGCTTGGCTCCTCACTTTACCAGTCACCGGTGGCTCCGCTGAAATAAAAAGGTTAGTCATTGACTCAGTGGAAAATTTTGTTGAAGGGAAAAAAATATACACTCATGGAATCTCTTGTCCAGACCACAAATTATTTTACAAGTGACAATTAATTAGGACCCACGACACACACATAAGGAAGGCAGTTTCATCCCACAGTGTAGCAAAGCCTGGCTGAACCACGTTCTTTCTTGGGATGGAACATTTGGGAAAGCACACCGGGACAGGGGAATTTCATAAGAACTTTTATAACAGATAAAGGCCACTTACGCACTGTGTTGGGGAAGCCCTCCCCTTTGTTGAGGGTAGTTACAGAAGTGGCAGACTCGATGGAATGCACTTGCCATGTGTTATCAAACGCTCACCCTCTTTGGGGGCATGGGTTAGGGCATTGAATGGTAATTATGTCATCATGGTACCCAACTTCCACCGGCACGCGTGGCCATAGCGGTCAACTCTGTAGTTTACGGGGCATCCGGCAAACATTTGCTGAACATCCACTGTACGTCTGTCAGTCATCACATTTCTTGAAACTGTCAACTCAAGTATTTTTTAATAGCAGCGTCACAGCCCTGAAGTTGCCAGCAGTGCGTGTTGACAGAGTTGGGTGTGGGAAGTGGAAGAACCACAAGATAAAACAAGAAATTAAATCATGGAACCTTTGTAAATTAAAAGAAGCAGCTAAACAGAGAAATTCTAACTCCCATGCCCTCGGATTATGACATAACCAGCCAATTCGTTCAATACTTTGTTGATGTTGGGGTGTCCTTGTCCCCCCCAAACCCAGAACTTTTCCAGGTTCGGTCCATGCCCGAGCCATCAGGCCAAGTGCTATTTTCAGCTCCAGCAGCTCCCTTGTTTTGCGAGTTCAGGCCAGACAGGAAACCACCCAGTCTGGGAAGATTCGGTTAGATCCCGAAAGAGCACATATTCTCAGGTGCAAGACCTTCAGGGCAGTAAGGGGTGTTCCAGTTAATCACTGTACACAGCAAGAGGGAACAAGCAGCCACTGTTCCTCCAGGGATGACCACTGTGTGTATATATTGTCCACACACACATATACACACAGCGTGTATATATCATAGATGTATATGTGTGTAAACCTATGACAGGTGGATCAAAAGGTGTCTTAAAAATGCTGCTACTCCTCACATGTAGATCCCCCACAGTTTTCCACAGCGAACGTGGGGGAGAGCTTAGAAATCATTTTATTTTAGGAAGATATTTTATTTTGATTGAAAGCGCTGCTGGTTGGAAATTTTTTGAGTGTGAAGGGAGTGATATACAGCAGATTTTGTAGACAGGAAAAAAACATCTGTCACAGACATAGTTTTGGTTTATAATTTGGAGGCCTTCTTGAAGGTGTTCTTGACTTATTCATCATCTCCCGTCGTGAGGAAGAGAACTTATCTGAGGCTTTGGTTATTAGGTCTGTCAGGCCTTCCTGGTCTTACAGGAGCCCAAGCTGGCTTCAGAGGTGAAGGAGGAGAGGAAGAGAACAGTAGGACTCATCAAATCACCCAAAAGTGTATTCAATAGCTGGGACACACTTATACGAAAAAAGTTACTCGTTGTTTATCTGAAATTCGAATTTAACTGGCTTTCCTGAATTCTACCTGGCAGCCCCTCATCACTCATCTTAAACCTTGATTTCTGCTTGGGCATTTATTGTGTTTTTTTAAAATCTTCACCTAAGGATATATTTATTAATTAGAGAGAGAGAGAGAGAGAGAGAGAGAGAGAGAGAGAGAGAGAGAGAGAGAGAAACGTCTGTGTAAGAGAGAAACATGGATCAGTTGTCTCCCGTACGTGCCCCTACCAGGGTCGAACCCGAAATCTAGATATATGCCCTGACTAGGAATCAAACCCACAACCTTTTGGTGTATGGGACAACACTCCAGCGGACAGAGCCACCCAGCCAGGGCTCATGGTCTTTTTTATCTTTATCTCCCCATGGGGTCTGGGGACAGAGTAAATAAACTACTAATGTTCATTGGATGAACGGATAGATAGACTACTAATAAAAATTGAACAATTAATTCTTATAAGGCCCGTTATCTTACCTAAAATGTTCAAATTGAAGTGAATTGAAGAAATAAATGTCAATGAGATCTTTTAGTTGTATGATTTCAGACCAGACTATTTAATACAATAGTTAGTTCCTTCACTTGGCAGGTTGGTAGCTGACTTTGGGGTGAATCACTGTCCTGGAGGGGGGACGAAGACGTTCCATTCGACCATAGGTGGTAACATTTACCAAAGGCTCACTATGGGCCAGTATAGACTTATATTAACACTTTATGCTCACAAAACCCTACAAGGTAAGAACTATTGGAATTTGAACCCAAGCAGTCTGGCTCCAGAGCTGGTCCCCTAACCACTCAAAAGAATGATGCTATGTATTTGATGATGCTGACTCTATAGGTTTTGCTCCAGAAAGTAAATAAATTCTCCCTGATCATCAATGCCCCAGTTCTGATCCTCAGCAAGCCAAATCTACCCTTGAGCAGACCCTCCTGGGATTCTCTCCTCCTACAACCTCCTCTGCTCTGCTCCGTGTAGCTCGTAGCCAGTGCTGGAAATGGCTTTCCAAAAAGGTGGCAGCAGTGTGCAAGAGAAAACTCCCAGTGGAATCATGTGCCAAATTTAAGACCGTATCAAGTAAATCCTCCTTTAACCTATGCCTCAGAAGAGAAAACAGGATAGAAAAAAAAAAAGGAGCAATTATTACAATATCAGAAAGCTTCCATTTTGAAACTTTTGTTTGTTGGGTGGGGAGGGGAGGGATTGGGGTGTAGATTTCTTACAGACTAGAGATTCATACGCAGTAGAGACAGAGACCCAGGGAACCGGACGTAACTCACATTATTAAAGATGACTCGGGTGATCTCTAATGACTCGTAGCATCTCTGTTTTGGGGGGAAAGATATCTTGAAAAGTTCCATAAGTCATTTCACGTACAGGATGATATAAACATATTAGGTGTCACACTGTTCTATCTGCATTTGATAGAGATGTAATGCATCTTTATTATCCAATTTAAAACTAATATTTTAGGTGATGACAAGTTGAGAAGACTGGATCCACAGAACTGGAACTGGAAATTATCAACTTGGAAAATATAATTCAGCCTGACTGATGGCTGGAAGGAACAGGGGTGAGGCTGAATTAACATCTTGGAAGGCCAATTCATCAGCTGTAATAAGCCAGTTGTAAGGGGAAAAAGAATGTGTTAAAACATGAGATGCTTTGGTTAAAAAAAATACTACAAAAGGCCAATATCAAGAGAAATTTCCAAAAGAAGCTAGTTCAAAAGATGTTTCCAGATTTTTTTTTTTCCCAGAACTGCTTTTTTAAAAAAAATTTTAAACAAAGCTCTATTTTTCTTTATGGTATTTGTTAAGGAAAGGAACAAAGGACTCTCACCTATTCCCACCTTTAGTGTGGTCATCAATACTGCTGATTAACCAGGTC
Organism: Tadarida brasiliensis; assembly: GCA_030848825.1. NCBI lineage: Eukaryota > Metazoa > Chordata > Mammalia > Chiroptera > Molossidae > Tadarida > Tadarida brasiliensis. The sequence goes on from CM061273.1 coordinate 59,575,990, forward strand.
TCTTGGTGGCATGTTAAAGGAGAATTACCACAAAATAGCTTAAAAACAAAAAACAAAAAAGATTTGACTTGTATAACCAGAGTTCACAGAGTCAAAAGTAGAGTACTCTTTGATCTGCTTAAAAAAAAATTAAATAATTGTCCACCTGCAATGACAGGAGTGAGCTCACTAGGCAGGTAAAGATAGCTAGGATGTTTTTTATTCCCTAAGATTCTTTGAATTGCATATCAGTTCGGTTTACAATGAATGTATTAATTTTCCTTCCAGCATCTACCCACATCTCCCCCCGCCAGCCCACTAGACTTTGGTGTCTGGGGCTTAGGAAAGGCAGCTGGGGGATCTATCACTTCAGAAACACTACCGGCCAGCATCACCACCTTTGGATATCAATGCCCTCTGTGCCTTAATCAAATCACCAGGGGCCTCACACCCAAGGTACCCGACATGCTCGCTCCTGTTAGGAACAAGCGAAACACCTGCTCTATTTTATCAGCACCACCCAGGCCGTCGGGTCTTCTCATAGCCAGGCCCAGAGGATACAAGCAAACCCAACACATGCCACAGTGGGATATGCAGGCCAGGTGTGTTGGTCGATTTCACCTCATCAAAAGGCAAAACCTCATTTCATTCAGAGCAGAAGCCTCAGTTTATCTCCCGGGTGGAGGCCAAAGCAGAATGTCTGTGCCTTACCTACCCGCTCTGCGGTAAGGACACTGGGTCACCTTGTCAAGGTGGATTCGACCAGGAGGTACCATTCTTTATACTTTGGATCTGATGCGCTCTTAAAGTCAAAATGATCAGCCTCATTAAGAAATATCAAGAAAATGTGGCCCAGAAAACACTGATGGAGATGTAGGGGGAGGGGTGGAGGCCGGGATAGAAAAGGAGAGAGAAGGGGAACAGGGACAGGGAAGAGAGAAGGGCGGGGAGAGGTTAACCAAAGCCTTGCTCTGATGCAGCCCCTGGACCTCTGCCAGCTGACAAGAAGCTTGCTGCTGTTGTTTTTTTTAAGGCCCCGTTTCATTAAGACCAGGAGTTGGGCAAGGTTCCCTCCTTATCGCTGGGCCAATATGCCTCTCTGTTATTGCTACCATTGAGGAGGAAAGAAAAAAAAATTTGGCATCATTGCTTAGACAAATTTGCATTTCATTGTGGAAGATTCATGGCTGTTCAGCTCTACTCAGTTCCAATCTGTTCCAGCCAAATAACTTTTTCATCCTTCTTCCTCATTTTTGTAGGGACAGAAAGAAAAAAAACAGGAAAGAGAGATAATAGAGATGGAGGGAGGAAAAAGAGAAGGGAGGAGAGAGAGAGAGAATGAGAATGAGAATATGAGAACATAGGCTTGTAGGGTCATTAAATCCTGCCCAGCCCCCTTTGAAAGTGGGGTATTTCCTACATGTGTGCAAAGAATTGGAATTTGGATTAAAATGTTTCTTGTTTTACCTGTGGTTTCAAAGATGAGAGAAAATAAAGACCCGATATTGCTTAGCTTTTTGTTTTAATTAAAAAAAAAAAAAAACTTATATGAAGCTGAATTGAACACAAGCAGAACTATCTTGGTTCCTATCCAAAAAATAAACCCTTATTTATAAAATGCCAAGGGAACCTCATTTGTATCCATCAGACTCCTTAATGTCTTGAACCTGGAAAAGAATGCTAACAGAATACTACAGGCTAGACCAATTGGAGACCGTGGTTATGCCTGTGAGGTGCCTGAAGGGCCTATGATCAAATGATTCATGACAAGCCCTATTTTCCATGTATCAGTGTATCTGCCAGGGGGACCAACAATCCCTCATTCAGGACCATTCTTCCCTATCAATCTGCAAACCACAGACAAAGAGAGACAGCGAACCTGGAAAATATAAATCTCATCTTGGAAGTTTGGCATTAGCAACGAATGTAATATCGAACAACAACAAAATCTAAATAAATAAAGTTGGACTGCAAGACTTGAGCTGAAATCAGAACCAATTGCCCAAGCGCCTTATCAGGTATGATCCCAGCCCGGAGACGGGGGGTAGAGTCAGTGAAGTCAGTGAGCTATAAAACCAGCTCCTCGGAGCACGCAGACCCACCCTTCTCGAGTACTTATTTGCCAAAGGTCTGCTGCATTCGAAACTATTTGACTTAAAAAAAAAAAAAATGGGTAACTACTGACTTCTTTTTCCTTCGAATAGACATAGATATACATGCATGTACAGCTCTACAAATACACAATCCCAATCAATTAGGAAATTATATAATTAGTTTAGCATGGCGGTTGCAGTCACTCGAACAGAAAAGCAAAACGAGACCAAGGAAGAGCGATCGAGCTGCGGCCCGCTGCCTGTTTCTGGCTACTGAGCACGGAAATGCACGCACTCCACGTGGGTTTGGTGTAGCAATGCCTTCTGCTTCTGAAAACTGCACCCCCTGCGTGCTGACCAAAACTGGTTCGGTCAAGTCTCTCGATTGTGAAACATTTCAGAAACATTTTGGACATTTTCTACTATTTTTGCCCTATAGAGCCAAAAAAAAAAGACAGTGCAGAGGGAGGAGGAGGAAGGAGAAAAGAATAATTACATTATGATGCAAAAAAGAGGTGATGTATTTCCACCAGTTACTCAAGAAATCCCCAGCCTGATCCCTTCAGTAACCAGAGTTCCATGTGTGTGACTTACATCCAGCCCCGCTACACCACGGCCCAAGGAATGATTCTACCCCGACCCAAACCCAAGCTGCGCGTAGCACAGGAGTTGAATTGGAGGGGGATGGGAGGACCCACGCTATGCTTTTTTCTGCTTGGTTCGAACGGAACCCCACATGCTTTTTCCTTTCTTAGAAAAATCCTAAAGAGCTGACTTGACAGTAACACAGAGACTGTAAATGTTAGGCATTGCACATTTTTTCCCACCGTGCATTTAACAGCAGAGTATTTTTAAAACGTTTCTGTGCCCGTGTTCACCTTGGCAGAGAACTTGCAACGCAGGAATTCCAAAAGAATCGGCACCTAATTGGTGTCAGTAAGTCAATGAGAGAAGCGTGAAGACTTACTTTGGTTAGAACTTTCTCATAGTCCGATGCCCACACCACCCTCACCTGATCCAGTTCTGCTATGGGCTGAGCTGAAACCAAACCCAGAACAGGTACCTGAACCAGGCATGTCCTGAGTGCCTATGGTCCCAAGCATTGTGCGGGCTGCAGGGGAAAGCTGGTAGACAAGGCAGCCATACTTCGTGGTTCTGTGGATTTCACATCTACAAAGAGAGAGAGCCGTGGAGCAAAGAATCCCCCAAATTGTGTCAAGCACTATAAAAAGAAAGCACTCGGTGTCGTGAGAGCACAGGGTAGAGAGGGCCTGATATAGGTCTGAACGTGCTGGTGCAATAATGTTATTTTCTGCCCGGCTGGTGTGGCTCAGTGGACTGAGTGTCGACCCTTGCACCAAGAGGTTGCTGGTTCGATTCCCAGTCAGGGCACATGCCCAGGCTGTGGGCTCGATCCCTAGTAGGGGGCATGCAGAAGGCAGCCGATTGATATTTCTCTCTCACATTGATATTTCTCTCTCTCCCTTCCTCACTCTCTAAAATATCAATAAAATAATATTTAAAATGATAATACTAATGTCATTTTCCATTGCAGACTCAAAATTCCATCGATTTGGGGCACAGGACAACCCTGAATGCGCAGGGGCGGGGGGAGGTTGACTGATCCCTGGGGTTTTTAATTTTTGTCTTGTTTTGAAAGAACTTTTATTTCTCTCTCTCCAGGTGGATAGGATACAGGATTCTTTGGAGAAAACAGAATCAAGAAGAGAGAGTAAGCAGATGGAGGCTCCTTGAACTGGACATCAAAACGAGGTATCTACTATAAGTCACCGTCAGTGGATTTCCGCCATTCGGTGGGAAGAACTCCGTCTGTATGTCATGGGGAAGGGACATGGGGAGACAGAGGCAGAACCTCATCCAGAAGCCCCGATGCTGAGGCAAAAGCTTTCGGTCTTGATTACAGTTCTCAGGAGCCCACATCCTGTTTTCCCCCCGGCTCTGAACTCATCTTCGTAGGCAGACCAGGTGGGAATGTTCCTCCCAGCTCTGGGTCTCGATGCGAGGCTGGGAACTATTTTGGTAGCTCCTTGATGCATCATAGGTCTACACTGTGCAAGGAGAGTCCAGCTCCGGGTGTCTGTTAGATCCCGATAGTTCACAGAGCCCACGTTGCCCTTGAATTTCCATCTGCAGAAGAAACTGTAAGCCCTCATCCCATCTTATCAGTGGGATAGCCAAGACTAGAACTCAGACTTCCTGATTTCTTGCCCAGAATCCTTCCCAAGGTCTTCATTTTTATATCTGTGGGCAGCAACAGGGGAAAAAAAATGCACTTTCTCTTTTCCAAATTTGAGGTTTGTAAAATATGTGCCCTGATTTAAATCGTGGTGTCACTTTATACAATATATTTGTATTATTAAAAATTCAGCAAGTGAAATGACTGGTAAAATATGTGGAATGGCACCAGCAATGGCTGGAGGGCGGGGAGGGAGGAGGTTAGATGCATTTCCAGGACCTGACCTCACAGAATGTCCTGGAGAGTCAGGAAAAATGGTGAGATTACATTTACCGTTGTAAGAGGCGTCCTAACATATGCAGAATGCATTTACCCTAATATAAGCTGTAGGTGGAAAACCAGCTAGGTAAACGTTTCGTTTACCTGCCCTTACCACGTGCAGTGAGAACAAAGGCCACAGAATTACAGACTTGGAAAAGTCATCCCGGCTGACCCCTCCTCAGGTGCTTACATGCCTCTACTGACAGGGAGCTCACCATCTAGTGAGAGGGGTCTCACTAGCTCCTAAACAGCCCATGAGACAGCTTTACATTTTTAAAGCTGCAATCCAGAAGGTCGTGAAGAAAAAAAAAATCTCCAACCTTCTTTCATGGTAAAGAATAGACAAGTTACCAAGAATATAATATAGCATTTTACCAGACTCCTCAAATAAAGAAGTCATCATCTGTTCAATAAATAAAACATTGTCTTAAAGAGGAACAGAGCCCAAGTAGATCTAATATAGCAAGCCATTAGTTTAACAAATATTTATTGAGTCGTTATTATATGCCCAGCACGACTCTAGGTATTGGATTAAGCAATGAATAACACAGACTACGTTCTGGCAGCTTACCCAAGACTAGTGTGTATACGAATACGTTCGTAACGACAGCAAGCACTTCTGTTATGTGCCAGGTTTTGTTCCAAACATCTTATGTCTATTACTATATTTGGTCCCATAATGACCCTGTGTAGAAGCCACTTTTATTACCCATGATAAATTTCTACCTATGAGAACACTAAGGCGTTTTCTCCTAAGCTGGGTGGCTAGCACGGGATGGAGCTGGTGTGCAACCAGGTGGCCTGGCGTCAAAGCCATCATACCTGCTGTCTGTTAGAAAAAAGTGTGTGCATTTGGGCAAGGGGAAGGGTAGAGGAAACACTCAGGCTATGGGGAGGATCTGTAAGTGCTTCCTGGGGGAGGTGGATGGAGTCACGGGATGTGACAGCAGGTATCCAGACCCAGAGGAGGAAGACCGTATGACATGTGCCAGAGACAAAAGGACCACCGTGTGCACAGGTCCCTGATGGCCAGGAAGATTGGGACGAAATTGAGATGAACTCATTTGTTGTCATTGCTGTTGTCGCTCGGATCACTCCTTCCTTTATGAAATAATTGATTTAGTCAACCGTTGCTTATGTACTGTGATAAGTCCGTCACTCCCAGGAGCTCAGTCACACTCAGGTGCTCCTGGTTCTGGTCCAGGTCAGGAGATGGAGGACCAAGCAGTGCTCAGATAGCAGCATAAATGTTTCAGAGATGGAAGGCAGCACTGTGCGTGTGCCGTGTCTTTCTGTATCAATCTAGAATTCATACACAGGACTGATGCTCAACAATCAGAACACCAAAGTTACGCTTGGACACCTGAGAGAGAGATTCTATAGTTTAACTGGGGGAGGGGAGGGGTGAGGGAAAAAAAAACATAACCAATAAATCTCTGGGGAAAAATACAAGCACTTCGGGTTAGAGAAGGACCAGGTAATAAAATGCATCGCGAAACATAATAATTTTAAAAGGTGGTGTTAGTGTAAGGATGGACAGCCAGCCATCTCCTTTTGGTCGGCCTGCATGTAAAATAAAAGTTAAAAAAGCATTTAAAATCTCCAGGGATAGGTAAAAACAGAATGCCACGTCCGTTTTCATTTCTTTCATCGCTGTGAAGACTGACCATTTTTCATATATTTATAGGCCGGTTGTATTTTTCTTTTTGTGAACTGTTCATTTTCTTTGCTTATATTTATATTACTTGGGGTTTTATTCACGGATTTCTTTAAGATCTTACGTATCAAGAACGTTAAAAAGTTTGGGTGGCATTTATTGGTTGCAGATGAACCCATGCATTCATTTCAATTTAGCCTCTGCTACAGCCCCCCACAGCCGTGACACCCCGTGTGCACTGAAGCACACACCTGCTCGTCTACGTTGTCATTCATTCTCTCTCCACAATGACAACGAAGAAGATGCGGCGTCTAAGTCTGAAAAAACATTGTCATGGCATACTTCTTGGGACCCTGCATGACCCAAACCTCAGGGGTGAGATCTAGGCTACATAACTTTCTCTTATGAGAAACCCCAGACTACTTGAAAAAGACATCAGAACTGTATTTGGAAAAAAAGTTGTATACCCATTTGAAGAAGATTTTCAGGACACAAAACTATTTGCCGCTGTAATTCACTCTCTTCCCGCAATCCATCCTGGACTCTGTAAAAAGTGAACGCCGCCCAGCTGGTGTGGCTCAGTGGTTGAGCGTCGACCCATGCACCAAGAGGCGGCCGGTTCGATTCCCGGTCAGGGCACATGCCCAGGTTGTGAGCCAAATCTCCAGTGAGGGGCATGCAGGAGGTGGCCAATCGATATTCTCTCTCATTGATGTTTCTATCTCTCTCTCCCTCTCCCTTCCTCTGTCTCTAAAAATCAATAAAGAAAAACAAAAATTTTTTAAAAATAAAAATGAAAAGTGAACGCGATGTTCTCTTTCTCCCCACGGGTCATCCCCAGGTGGTCAGTGATATCTGAGAGTAGGCGTGTAGCTCAGTGGGTAGCCTGACTCTCCACATGTCGAACGTCTGAGTAAACAAACAGAGAAGTCACCCAGCAATGTCCCTATTCACAACCCTAAACCCAATGTCTGTAACTCTCCCTCCCTCAGACTTGATGGACTTCTATCCTCAAAGCTTCTTCCAGGACCGGGTGCCCAGCAGAATCCTGGATTACACCATGTAGTATATTTATCTAGTGAAATATGAGCTGTGGGTGCAGTGAGCAATGCCTTGCCACAGACACCCCATCCATCTGCTGAAAATAATCAATCTAGGAAAATAAAAGCCCTGGGAGAAGTTAAAATTGGGTACATGCCGAGGATTAACAAGAGGTTCAAGGGCAGAACTGCAGTTATTTTACTGACTTGGAATCAGTGTTCGGGGAAAGGATTTGGTCATTTACCGTCGGTCTGAGAAATGCATTTATCGTATCAAGGCCGGGGTTGCCGACGGCACAGCTCCGAGCTGCCTCTCGGCGGAGAGATCGCGTGGTTGGAGCGGTGGCTGAGCGCTCCCATCTCTGGACAGACTGAAGCTGCAGGTCACTCGCCTTTGTTTGAGGGCCTTCACGCCATCCCATGGTCCCACAGGGTACTCTTAACCTTGGCCGAAAATAGCATGAATAACAACTCCCATAATGTAGTAGCTCAGAACATCCATTGAGTGCCTATGATATGCCGGGAACTTACATACAGATGCTCCAAATTTTATTTTATTTTATTTTATTATTATTATTTTTTTATCCTCACCTGAAGGACACTTTTGCATTTATCTTCAGATAGAGCAGGAGAGAGAGAGGGAGGAAGAGAGAGAGAGAAACATCGATGTGAGAGAGACACATCGACTGGTTGCCACCCACACGACCCCAACCAGGGCCGGGGTCAAACTCCAACCGAGGTACGTGCCCTTAGCGGGAACCGAACCCGGGCCTCTCTGATCCACGGGTTGACACTCTAACTGCTGAGCCAAACTGGCCAGGGTGAGATGATCCAAATTTTAAATGTCTCCTTTAGCCTTCCCGAGAGCCCTTTGAAGTTGTTATTAGTGCTCCTAGCTTCTGGATTCATGCATAAACCGAGGGGTGGAGAGGAGAAGGGTTGAAAGTAAGATTTGAACTCTGACAGCAAATGCTGCCAGGCTGAACGCAGCACCCCACTGTTAGCACAGACGGGGCGGCTGTCCCAGGGCAGCCCGTTTCTCTTAGTGGAACAACAAGAATAGCCCGTGGCTCGAACAACGCCCATCTGAGATGGATGGGAGGGTAGCTACCCAGCGTGGGGAGGAGTATCTCCAATGGCAGCGTCTGGGTGGGAAGACTGGAATGCTGAGGTGACTTTCCAAACATGATGAAGGCCGGCAGGGGATACACAGAGCATGGCCACCTCCCCTCGGGCAAGGCTGGTGGCAGGCCCTGCATGTCTACCCTCGTTCATGGGGCGGACGCACTCCCGACCAATACTTCCCAATTTGGCTCTAAACATAGTTATTTCCAAAGAAAAGAATCAGGTTCCGGTGGGAAGATATGCAAAAAAAGAAAAGAGAATGAGACGAACTTGAAGCAGAAAGTGAGAAGTATTCTTGCCATGGGCTCCCTACGTGGCCTTCTCGGCAAGAATGTAAGCTCTGGACTCAGCCAGACTGAAGTGTGCATCCTGGCTGTGTGTCTGGAACACCCGCAGAGCGGACTTTTTGCACGCCTTTGACAACCCAATACGGAGTCACTGTCAGCTGTGACAGTCATGGCAAGTGCTAGGTCACGTCTGGGCCCTGGATAAGGACTCCATCTGGACACCGATAGGCATGGGACCTCCACCCCTTGTGGGCTGTAAGAACTCAGAGCTCTGACCACCCAATGCTGGAGCCTGAATGTTCCACAGGTCACGCGTGGAGCCCTGCCAGATGCCATGCCCGCCCCGCCACCTGTGGACACCGCCAGTGACCGGGACTTCATGTCGGACACTCACTCTGCTCGCTTCTACCACGTAAGCCGTGTGTCACCTGCAGGTGACTCTATTGGCTTGTTGGGGAGTCTCCCCTAGAAACCGGGCATTGTGGAGAGACAATCTGTGTGAGTGACTAAGGAATGTTTCCTTGTTCACGACGCCCGAAGATCTAGCTATTCCCGACTCTAATTTTTTGTGAATAACCACAGTGCACAGCCCTAGCTCAGCAGGTCGGCCACCCACATTCAGCTTTCTGATGTTTACACACAGGTGCCATCCCTCGTAAAGGTCTCTTTCTCTGTATAAAATGTCAGGTTGCCATCTTCGACATACTCTTACTGTTTTCATCTACTTTTCCTTAAAACTGATAGACCAGTTGTTGAAGAAAACTTGGGAGGGATGGAGTCCAGCCAAACGCAGTTCTTAAGAACCAGAGTGGGAAGCAGAGACGTTTAACTTGGTGCAGTGGCGTGGGACTCACGGAAGACGGGGCAGCCACCTGGGGGAAGGTGTAGGACAGAGCAAGGCGAGGGGGCCTGCTTTCTCGGGAGCCTGGCTGAGTTTCTGGGTGTTAACCCACCCTGCTCCTGGGAGGCCCTCCACTGGGATATCACTCCCACTGCGAGAACTCCATAAGCACAGACATGAGAATCACCTCCAAAGCCTTCTCATACCCAAACAGTGCCTTTCAAAGTGGGGTTCACCGCGCTAGACCGCATACACCAGCACAAATAAAAGAATTCAGATCGGCAATGACTTTATGGAAACGCAATCCGAATAAAATAAACCCAGGGGCTTCCCTCCGCTGACCTTGAATCACAAGCTGTGTTTCGTATCCCACACAGAGAGACTTTTCCCGGCACAGCCCCAGAGACGCAGCCGGAGCGTCGGCCTCAGTATTGGAATGTAATTCTGCGTTTCCTTCGGCGATCCCTCGTTCCAAGGTTCAGCATGCCTGAGTGCTCTGTGGTTGCGTAGATTTCAGTGGTCTTTAAGAGATTACCTCAAAGGCAAAAGCTTCTCCCTACAAGACCAGAAAGATTTTGAAAGAAAAGAAAAACCCTTCCAAGGGCTTTATAATTTAGCTTTCAAGAATTTAGAATCACTTAAAGCCATATTTTCACATCTAAGCTGTGCCAGGTTCCAGGCATGGGAGATGTCTTGTTCTTGTTTTTCAGACAGATGCGTCATCCACCAAGGATTTATTGGGCAGTCCAGCTGCGCACAGCAATGTGCAGAGGTGGTTGGAGAACGTGGTAGAAGCAACAGTGCTCTGCCTTCAGGGGACTTACAGTTTCACTGGGAGCCCTGTGTTTCATATGTTGCCGTTGCTGTGATTTTAGCTCCTCTGTCCCTCCAGTTGTTTGACCTAAAACCAAATAACAGAGAATGACTTGTTTTGACTCATTCCATTTTATGGAATGACTAAGATCACTGCCCGTGCGGGCTTCCTGTTCCCATAACAACTTTGTAACCTGAAACTGATGAAGCACGTTCATTTCAGAAGGCCAGGGCCACAAACACAGTTGAGGGGACGTGAGTGGGAGCCTGAATCCAGGAGCATGAGCTAAGGGGACGGAGATCGGAGACCACAGAACAGGGGCAAGTCAGGTCTGAAAGGAGAGAAAGGGCTGTGGAGAAGAGGGGAATGAACATTCATTCCAAGTGGAGAAAGGAACAGATGAAAAGTCACGAAATCAGGGAGCCAGGTGCACGCAGTGGCTGGTCGGCCGCGTGGACATGCCGCTCTCTTTGCTTTGGCGGAGACAGCGTTGTGTGGAGATGCATTCAAATTGAACTTCCAAGTGTGGGGAACAGAAAGGGTTTTGTCCCCGTCGGAGAGTGTCCCATTTTCCACTCAGGCCCAATTTGCGTGCCACGGTCCTGACTCGGCCGTCCTCTTTTCAATGGGCGCTATGTTCTCGCCAGGAAGGGCAGCCCATGCTAAATGTTATGGTTTGGAATGATCCTTCCCAAGGATGGAAAACCGAGTTAATTCAATTAAGGCCCAGGGTCCTGCGCTTTGAACCGGCCGCAGTCTCAATTTTATGAGCGGATGAAAAGTTAATTATTTGCCGAGTTTGAGTGAAGTCTACTTTGAAAATCCCTTTCCAAAAGATGAATTTCCACTTCGGCTTCCCTGTGGAAAATCAAGACAGGTTGAAGCAGGGTCAGAAAGAGAACCCTGGGAGCTGGGTGCTCGGACGGGAGCCCCGCGTCCTCCACCAGCCCCTGCCTGACCTCGCTCCATCCCGCAGCCGAAGGGCTGGAGGGGATCTGAGCGCGCTGTGTTTATCCCGCAGCCTACTTTGAAAAATAGAACAGAAAATACCAATTGAATTCAGGAAGTCAAGTTTTCAGGGTGCTTTTTTTAGGGGAAGGTCTTAATAATTCATTTGATGGGATATTCCCTTTCTAACACGGCCTCTTTGCTTTATAATGTTATTACTTTATTTAACTTTAAAAATTAGACACATGTAGGTATATGTGCATATATGTGATGACTGTGAGACCATTGCAATGATGTAGAAAATCTGAAGAAAGTGAAAACCATCCATAAACCCACTGGTCATATAATAGGTTAATGATTTGGGTGTACATACTTCCAAAAACTTATTGAGCGTGTATACACAGGTACACACACATGCACACACAGTATGCATACAACACATACACCACACGGAACACACAAATGGTTATGCAACCAGCTTAGTTTGGTTTTTCACAATATATCAGGACTTATTTCCACATCAGTTGGGAGAGCAAGAGGGTGATGTGCACGGATTCTGCGGGGAAAATACTTTGGAATGAATTGAGTAAACTACCCGAACTTTTTAAGTCCCAGTGAAAATACAACCAATCTGTGGTGTGGTTCTCAGACTTGAATGAAATACACTATGTAAGGCTTTTAGCGCCTACATTTAACAAATGATCAGTAAATATTAGCTCTTGTCTTAGCATCAATAAATATAGATTTGTGTCTTCCTTTATAACGACAGCAAAACATTCCATTGTATTTATGGATGTGCCAATTTATTTTAGCACAACCTTCTTGGTGGACATTTAAATTGTTTCTTCTTTCTCACTCTCATGGATGTATCTGCGATGTATACTCTGCATATGCAACTTTGTGGCTCTGGTATTTATGTCAGAAACTGGAAAGAAATGTTGTCTGAAAATAAGAAACATCAGCCCCCTCACCCCTAAGCAACATGCTAGAAATGCTACCGCAGGACCTAAACTAAAGGGACATTTTGGAATCAATGGAGTCCCGGCCAGAAAAGTGGATTGAAGTAAAGAGCCCAGTTCTAATCCGGAGTTTACTGTCAGCCCCAAACAAATGGCAAACTCTCTACGCTTCAGTTTTCTCTTTAGCAGAAAGAAGAGGCTGAATGAGATGAACTAGCACACATGACCACAGAATTTGTACTCTGTATGTCTTGCTTGCAGGGTATCTTACCATCCCCACTATGAGAAAACCTGTCTGAAAAGAATGTGCCTTTGCATTTAACGCTGATGAAATGAAATGTAAAATGCAACTCTTTCACTTTATCCCCATGCTAAACTCCAGGCAATCGATACTACAAAAGATTGTGCAACGCATCAAGAATAGAAACTCATAAAAATGGAAAGAGCGGAGAAACATTTAGCAAACAAATTACTCAGTCTTATCATGTACAAAGAGAATTTCAAAGAGCTCAGAATATAAGGAAGTTAAGATAGGATTGCTACCTTAGCATGGCTACCACTCCAGGGGAGACAGAAGGCACGCCCATGAAAAGCTCTCTGAACATATACAGCGTGAGTATTGATGAATTGATGTACTTCTTTTGTTTCCAGAAGGATTATGGAAGTTTAGAAAATTGCACATGATACCAAAGGGGCGTATTAAAATAATTTAGAAAAAAAAAATGCTAACAATGACAACAGGAGTGCAAGAGTAAGGGAGGAATGATCTTACAGAGTTATGCCAAAAGCACTATACACTACATCTTTAAAACCTTGCCAAAAGGAAAGGCTAGGCGAGGAGGCGCAGACGTTACAACGTTACCAGGGTCAGGATAATAACAGTTAAGGCTTATGTAGGGCTTCCTGTGGGATGTGGCATGGTCCTAAGAATTTTACATATACAGTTGACTCTTGAACAACATGGGTTTGAAGTGTGCAGGTCCATTCTACACTGATTTTTTTTTTATTAATTAATTTCTTTTTGTTACAGATGTGTCTCCTTTTTCCCCCGAGACACCCTCCTCCCTATCCCACCCTCCCACCCCAAGCATTGCTGTCCATGTCCATTGGTCATGCATACATGCATATAAGTTCTTTGGTTTATCTCATCCCTGCCCCCTCCCCCCACCTCTGAAGTTTTTTGTTTTTGTTTTTTTTTTTCAATAAAGACGGTCTAGTCAGCCCTCTGAATCTGCAGGTTTCACATCCTTGGTTTCAACCAGCCCTGGATGGAAAACAGTATTTTCCCACTCTCAACCTTGATTTCCATCTACAGATAAAAATACCGTACTCTTCAACCCACGGTTGGTTGAATCTGCGGACACAAAGGGCTCACTGCAGTTGTGTTTTTCAGGAGGCAGAAGTTATAGGCTGATTTTCCACTACACAGAATTCAGAGCCCTTAATACCTGCGTCTTTCAAAGGTGAACTGTAGATGAACTCCCTTAACCTCATGATAAACCACGAAGTCATTCTGCTATCCCAGCCTACCATTGTAGAAACAGGCCCAGAGTGGTCAAGAAAGTGCCCAGGGCACCCAGCGAGGAGGTCCTCACTGATGCTGGCATTCAGTTCCTTTCCCAAGTCACTAGACTTGCTATATAGACTTGCTTCCTGCTCTCCCTCTGGGCTGTGAAGCAAAGGAGAAGGGCTTTTAGTTTTGTTTTTCATTCCTTAGACTTCCCTGGGTGTTCCTGTTTCTCCGGAAACTGATATGTAAATGCATATTTACAATCAGAAAAATTAATATTTTTACACAAATAAAGGAGGCAGGGTAAACTTAGGGCCCATTCAGTAAACTCACTGCAAGCTACAAGAGAGGGGGCCACCTGTTGAGGAGGGGTAGACAGAGGCTTCATGAAGGATGGAACCCTTCAAGGACAGGGAGGACCGGGGAGCATCTCTGAAAGCAGGGATTGTGGGTGGGCTAGTGTATTTTTTCCAGATCTGTTGACAAAATTAAGCTCCTGAGCAAGAAAATTCAGCTTGATTTCCAGGTAACCCAAAGACATTGACCTTCTTGTGTTGGCAGACCAGAGAGCAACAAATAAGGTAGCGTTTTCTCTGCAGGTATTTTCACATGCTCTCAAAGACTGAATTCTTTTCAGGAGGATAGGCCCCCGTGTAGCCTCTTATCTCCTTTCTCTCCTCTGTCTGCCTTCTATCCATCCATTCCCGAAGTCGAAAACCCACAGCTCAGAGGAGAATGGCCTAGTGGGTGGGGAAGGGCAGGAAGCTGGGAGAGGGAGAAGGCAAGGCAGATGGCCTCTGGCCTCCACTTCTTGGTAACCCCTTCCATGAGACCCCCATCACAAAGATGCAGAAACCGCCCTCATTAACAGCCTGGTGACAGATAGGACAAAGGTCACCCATCGGAAGCCACTGCAGCCTCCCTGTCCCTGAGAGTCTCAGGCGAACACAACCCCGCCAGCAGGTATTTTCAGAACATTCATTTACTTAAAATCAGATCAGCGAAGAGTTGAGAATATTCTCTGGGAAATCTGCTCAGCCTTTAGGAGAGGGTTCTAAATGCAGCCATTGATGCAGCGATTAAGCGGAATAATTATCTCTTCCCTTTATTCTGCCACAGAGAATTGCCCGAGGCCAAGAACCGATTAGTGCTGGCTAACAAACCCTGCCCTCCCCCTCGCCCCCTCCCCGCCCCCACGGACTCCCAACTGGAACCGGCCAGAATATTTTTCAGCTGAACTAATTCATGAAGCTATAAAACTAGCAACCTTGCTTGCCATTCACCATTTGGGATTTAAAAACTCAAAAATGGGAGATTAGAGAGATTGGCTTTATATACTGTTACTACAATTAAATAAACGGCCCCTGTGTGAATTAATCACCTCCATGCAGCCTATAACAGGGCAGGGATCTAGGCAAGATTTTGAAAAATGTTGAGACTGATTTGAATCAACTAGAAATTGCTAATGGTGTTTCTAGCTTATACTTTCAACTCCCTCCCCCAAAAGCGCACACGCGCTCACACACACACACACACACACACACACACAGTTCAGGAATAACACTATATCACCTTGATCTTCTTGCAGAATGAAGATTCCTGTTACTCTTGCTCTGCTTTTCTTTCAGAATTCTCAAGGTGGTTCAGGAGAGACAAAGAGTGGGATGCAGGTGATATTCCCCTTCCCAGAGTACAAGCATATGCTTTATGTTTATTTCATCCTGAGATCTTGGACCAGAGCCCCCAAGTGGCTGTCCAGCAGTCCCTGAAACAAGACATTAATGTGGCAAAAAATGGCTCAAATTTCCATAAGCATACTCATAGAGAAAACTCAGCCCTGGCCTGTGTGACTCAGTTGTTGAGCATCAGCCCGTATACCTGAAGGTCGCTGGTTCGATTCTGGACAGTGCACATGCCCAGGTTGCAGGTTCGATCCCTGGTGGAGGTGCGTGCAGGAGGCAGTCGATCAATGTTTCTCTCTCACATTGATCTTTCTCTCTCTCTCTCTCCATCCCCTCCCTCTCATCCACTCTCTCTAAAAATCAATGGAAAAAAATATTTTCGGGGTGAGGATTACCAAAACAAACAAAAAGAATAGCAGTGTGTGCGTGCGTGTGTGAATGTGTGTGTGTGTGTGTGTGTGTGAATAACCATTAACATTAATTTAAATTACCAATAGGATGGAAGCAAAATGATGCCCCATCATTAAGCGAGAAAATGGACTAAGGCACCAAGTCGACAGAGGGGCCTTAGGATCACGGCAATGGGACTAGTGCAAATGAACTCAATTAGCTTAACTTAAAACAGAAGAATGGAAAGCCATTTTACCACCAGCGTGCAGGGAGAGTCCTAGGGAGCGTGGAGGGGAAGGAATGGAAGGACAGGTGGGATGGGGACTGTGACAGCGGGTAGGGAAGGAGAGTGGCCGGCACTCGGGGTTGACTTTATTTAGCATTAATTGCAGGAAAGGGTCTATAAAATGTGGTCAAAAATCATTAAACCCCCAACATCATGCCAGTAGGATGCCATCTCCGGTTCCAGGGCAGGTGTATTATTCCTGGTCCCCGGGATTAAAGTAAATCATTGCTTTCCCACGTACTCTGCATATTGCGTTTCATTATTTTTTACTGCCCTGTTTCTCGAGGTTTTGTGGCTTAACAGGGACCGTTATCTATAAAGTCATCGTGGGTTCCATGTTGGAAGAGGGAATGTCAGGAAAAGACTGTCCCTTCCACATTCCCTTCTCCCTCCTTAAATTCCAAGACGAACTCTCTACACACATGTCCTGAAATTTCTCTAGGGTCAAACATCTTTTCCCTGGTGGCCACAGGTAAATCTATCTCCGCTCGCTGACCTAGGGATGCTAGCTCAGATCTGAGAGACTTACCTCGAGGCATTCTGTCGTCAGGAGAAGCCCAGTCTTTCGTGAAACCCCAAACTGTCTTCTAGAAGCCACAGACGTATGCTACTTATGTCAAACAAGAGAGAGATTGGGTTTGCCCACAGTTGCAAAATGAATCAAAACGTACTTTTTAATTCTCAACCTACAATTAAAACCTCCGAGTAGCATTTTGCGGTAGGCTCTCGCCGCGACCCCCATTTATGAAGACTCAGAAAAAGATAAACAACCTACTGTCAGAGTCCAGACAGTATTCTCATAAACTACAAGATCGCAGAGATGAATTGAGAGAAATACAACCATCCAAAGCCTTTCCAGGGACCCACGCGTCCTCGGACAGCCCCACTGTCGGCCACCACGACAGGCAAACAAATCACGACAGACAGAACCCTGAGTGGCGTCCCTTCTGGATGTGGGACGTGGCCCGTTGAGGCTCTTTCTCACTCCCATCCCCAACTTTCTGTATCCTTTTGCCTTTAAATCTCAGAAGATGAAAGGGTGGGAATTCAGAGAGAGGCCGGCAGCCGGGTCTGTTTCCCAGCAAGCAGAGAGCTGGGCAGGAAAACTCAGGGGAGGGTACCTGGCTGGGGGGTGCTCCGGCTCCGCACACCAGCTGCTGGGCCGTCCACTGCTTCAGTGTTTCCCAACCTTTTCTGCAGCATCATTCCCTCCCAAGAACACTCTTTAGACTTTTATTTTCCTAATGGAACCTCCTCCATGAAATCTTAGTATCACAGATATACTGTTTACACAGTATATGTATATTTGTGCTTTAGACATAGAAAAGGGGTGAGATTTTTCCCCCTTTGCCCAGAAAGAACCAACTTTCACCCCCTTGGTAGTGGCAGCACACGGGTGGAGAATGTGTATGCCGCCTGGTGCCAGCCTCTTAGACCCGGGAGTTAGGTCGTGTGCACACAGTGAAGTTGTTTTTCCTCTATTGGACGGGGTCTCTCAGTTTCCGAGCTATTGATATTGGGGCCAAATAATGCTTCGCCATTGAGGCTGTCCTGTGCATGGCAGCATATTTAACGGCATCCCTGCCCTCAAGATGCCAGGTGCACTTCTTTCCTCCATCCCCCGTTGGAACAACCAAAAATGTCCGCTGGGGGGGGCAAAAGGCCCCCAGCTGAGGACCACTATTCCAGGGTGAGGGATACAGCCGTGAACAAGGCAGCTGAGCCCCTGTCCGTTCTGCAGTAAGCCTTTACTCGCTCTTAGCTGCCTTACCTGTCCAAGAAAAAAAAATTGAATAATATCCAAGAATGAAATGTTGCCATTGGCAACAGCATGGATAGACCTGGAGTGTATTGTGCTAAGTGAAGCAAGTCAGCGAAAGACAAAAACTGTATTATTTTACTTATATGTGGAAACTAAAAAACTAAAAAACTCAACAGACAGAACCGACTCATTGATACAGAAAACAAGTTGATAGTTGCCAGAGGGTTGGACAGTGGGGGATGGGCAAAGAAGCAGAGAGGGTTAAGAGGCACAAACTTTAACACAGTCACGGGGATATAAAGTACAGCATAGGGAATATGGTAGGCAATATTGCAACAACTGTGTACGGTGACAGGTGGTTACTAGACTTCTCACGGTGATCACTTTGTAAGGTGTATAAATGTCGAATTACTATGCGGTGCACCGGAAACTAATATAATATTGTATGTCAGCTACACTGTAATTAAAAAGAGCTTTGCATTCCAGAGTTAAAAACATAATAATATCCAAGGTTCCCTCCAACGCTATTATCCTGGCGCAAGTGATGTCTCTTTGCTTCTAATGTAACAAAACTGGGCAGTTTGGAATAGCTCCTTTTTCCCCCCTTAAGATTTGAACTGAAATCACAGACACAATTCACTGCATTTTAAAACAAAGCTCAAAAGTATTTATCTGATCGTCTTCCAAAACTGGTTTGTGAATGATCTTATACAGGGAAAGTTATACAGATATCTCCTCTGTATAGATGACAGTCCTGAGCCAATAACCCAGAGTCTTGCAGAGAACAGAGCAACAGGCAGAATCCAGCATACAGTGGATGTCATGCGTTATAAGTATAAAGCCATTAAAGAGTATAATAACATTACATAAAGCCTCATTAAAGATCTTGTTAACATTTTTTAAAAATTGTTTTTCCTTTATTGATTTCAGAGAGAGAGGAAGGGAGAGGGAGAGAGAGATAGAAACATCGATGAGAGAGAACATCGATTGGCTGCCTCCTGCATGCCCCCCACTGGGGATCAGACCCACAACCTGGGCATGTGTCCTGACCGGGAATCGAACCGGTGACCTCTTGGTGCATGGGTCGACGCTCAACCACTGAGCCACACCGGCTGGACTGTTAACATTTTTTATAAAAGACATCTCTCTCTCTTCCTTCTTCCCTCCTTCCCTCACTCATCTTCCCTCCCTCTCTTCTTCTCTCTGTCTCTCTCTGTCCCTTTCTTTCAAACTAATGTTTTGCAACAAAAACCCGGGCTGAAGTGAATGGTTGTCATGGTAATAAAAATGAGAACTTAAATTAGCATGCCACTTAACATCATAAAAATCACTTACTTCTCATCAAAAAAGAAAGTCTTGCCCTGTTGAGAGTGAAGAAGGCATTGGTCCAAGTGAGGACATGATGCAAAGAGGGGGCTTAGAGAAGGTAAGTCATGGAAATAGTCTGCTCATGGACCCTTCAGGTGGGTTCTGTGGGAACCTTTTAGATGGTACTGAAATTTCCTGGCCATTCTTGCTGCTGCCAAGTCCTGTTTGCCCAAGGTCACCGAGAGACTCTATTCCTGGAATAAACTCAGAGTGTCTCTGGGTGAGAAGAGGGTGGAGGTCAGCTTTGTACCATCCGTGTCTCTTCAGCCTGGGAGATTATGTGACATCCTAATGAACAAAGGATGACCTTACGCAGAAAAGTCTACCTAAGTGCAGAGTTGACTTGATGAGAGGGCCCCAAACTGGATCTAGGACCCATCTGCCTCTTGGAGTGCTTATGCAGCCACTCTGGCTTGGTGTTTCCACTGCAAAACAGTCATGGAAGAGTAGTGGTGACTCATGGACTTCGGAAAACCTTAACTGACTGCAGAAGCACCGGGGAGACCAGGACGAGTCCTGGTTTCTTAAACCGATGACCTGTGCTCCGCGGATCCCTGTCGGCCCTTAGAGCGCCCCGAAGAAACTACGCATGAAGAGGCTGCTGCTCCCTTGTCCTGTGCAGATGGAGAGAGGCTTGGCGTCTTGCTTCTTGCCTCACTGATTAGAATGAGCCAGTTTTGATGGCCAAACCATCTTGAAAGGAGGGGGGATTTTGAGTTCTTAGAACATATGACTTCATTTCTCATTCTGAGGCTGGCTCAGCGTCCAGGAAACTTATAAATATTATCTGATGACATATTCCCAAACAAAGCTCTCTGGTGCCAGAACTCATTGAAGGAATGAGACTTTATCTTCCTGTGCAGGGGGACCCAGGTACAGAGATACCACAGTGTCCGATTCACCTCCCTGTGAGTTAGCTCAGCCTCTGTGGTGGTCAACATCTGGAGAACATTGCCAGAGAGCCTAAGTGGTTATTATCCTATTTTGGAATCTTCTCACGCTCTGGCCCAAAGTTAAAATAACTGGCTGAAGAACCAGGAACGTCTCCCAAAGAGGCATCCAGAGGCAAAGCCAAATAGCTCGTAAAATCTTACCCCAGTCTGTAAAACAGTGAAAGAGACACTTAGCATCGAGTGGCGTTCCCTTGGTTCTCGTTATTTTATGAGGTCTCAATAAGTTCCTGGGGCTGCTGTAAAAAAGATTTCTTTTTAGTGGTTTGTTAGGCTAGACCCCCCACCCACCCTCCCGCACACCCCTCATTCCCACCTCCTCACCACACCTCCCCTCCCTTTGTTTGGTTCACAAAAGTTTTTCCGTGTCCTGTGCTAGTACTGTCAACCGAATTTCTGGCTCAAAATGCGTCTTTTCTCTCAACGTCAACGTTCACTGCCGATTGAACTCCCAGTTCAAGTCACAGGCTCGTCCAGGCTCTCTGAGACTTCTGTTAACAGGTGGACTGTGCTGGGAACGCCTCCTAATCGTGGGGGCGGAGCCTGTGGCGTGCCCCTTGGTGGCTTCCCGCAGATTTCTCCAGTTGCTGGTGGTGCCGACGTAGAGCTCAGAGCTCGGCCTCCTTTAAGATTTGCTTCCGCTGGAGAAAGATGCCTCTCCCAGAACTGTGCCTTGGTCCGGGGCAGCTCACCCCCAGGGACTGATCAGGGCGGGGTGCGAAAGCCCACGCTGCTCACCCTAAGTCTGCGCAGCTGCGAAGGGGGTTCCCACTGCGCACCCTCCTGTGGTGTGGGCGCTGCGTTGCAGCCCAGCTCGACCCTCTGCCCGGTCCTCCTCCCTGCCCCTCTCTGTCGCAAGATGCTAACCCCAGGCGCTGTCTCTAGTAACCATCTCCTGCACACTACTCTCTGTCATGGAGGCAGCTGCCCAGGGCACTTAGCCTCCGCTGGTGCCAGGAATGGTCTGAGAAAGCAGACGCTAAGATGGGATTTTGGAACTCGATCCCCTGCCACCCAACTGGCAATGAAGACCCTTCACTCGTGACAGGTGGAGCACAATGGAGCAATGCCACTGTTGAGCTTCCAGCCGTGGTGAACCCGAGGGGGGGGGGGTACCTGTGAAAGGTAATACACCAGCCGGTGCAATGTACTAGGCCTTTACAAATACAGAAGGAAGAGCAGCTAGAAGGACAGTGGAGTGGGTTGGCCATTGCTAAGGTTGATCGACGCTCTAGATAAAAGAAAAACTGAGTGTCGTGGGTTGGCAATTAAAAGCTAGGCAAGGAGCCCGGCCGGTGTGGCTCCGTGGTTGAGCATTGACCCATGCACCAAGAGGTCGCTGGTTCGATTCCTGGTCAGGGCACATGCCCAGGTTGTGGGCCTGATCCCCAGTGGGGGGCGTGCAGGAGGCGGCCAATCCATGTTCTCTCTCATCGATGTTTCTATCTCTCCCTCCCTCTCCCTTCCTCTCTCTCTAAAATCAATAAAGAAAAAAAAATTTTTTTTAAAAGCTAAGCAAGGAAACTGGAGGACATCCTTGGAAGCATAGAAAGAGGCTCTCATTTGCCTTCAGCAGGAGGCAGCGAAACCAGAGAGAAAAAGGAATAACCAAACATTTTAAGGATTGTGGGACATGGGATCTGAGATCACAGAGAGAACTCACACGCCCGAGGCATAACTGTGGCCCCTCTGTTGGAATGGGAGCAAATAGGAACCAGGACATCAGTGAAACCTTGCCTCAAATTCAGCATCACTGGTCATCTGCCGTCCCTGCATAGACAAATGGAATCCATACACTTGGCATTGGGTCCAATCCCCACCATGGCCTGTGGGGTAAGCGCTATTAAAGTGGACACCAAGTGGAAGCTCCTAACCATCCCTACACACACACACACACACACACACACGATAGTGGGTCAAAATCAGCATTTCATATCCAAAAGGATGGCAGAAATTAATGCAACCCTTAAAGATGTAAAGGGTTAAATCAGAGACCTGTAAACCACAGATCACTCTGGTCTTCTACCTGTGAGTGGCTGAGAAGCTAAGAATGGGCACATAAGTACCGACATAATAGCCTCAGCTTTTCCACTTGGCCCGTAAAGCCTAAAATATTTACCATCTAGCCCTGTACAGAAAAGGTTTGCCAACCTCTGCATTGTGAGTAGTCTCCATTGTATCTCCATTTATTCAGGAATCTTGCTCCTGAAAGAAGAAGGAGAAGAATAGGAGGAGGAGGAAGAGAAAGGAAGAGGAAGGGAGAAGGGGGAGGAGGAGGAGGAGGAGGAGGAGGAGGAGGAGGAGGAGGAGGAGGAGGAGGAGGAGGAGGAGGAGGAGGAGGACAAATCCAGGAGGTTGACAGTGAACCCCTGAGAACTCATCCCAGTCGTAGTCCCAAATTGCCGTTCCTGGGCTGAATGTTGCTAGAGATGTGGGTTTGCATTTGGCATGTGATCATTGCTCTGTAGAACGTCTTCTGTTCCTGCCTTATCAGAAAAGAAGGTTACAAACAGCTTGCTTGTCTTGGGAGGGACAACAACACACATTGACAGTGTTGCCCCCGGGCTGGGTTAACTCTCCCATTCTCTGTCATAACATAGTCCGAAGACACCTGGGCCATCAAGATATCCCACAGAACAACACCCTAGGCCACTGTATTGAGGATATTGTGTTCATGAGACGTGACGAGCAAGGAGTAGCTAGCGTATTGGAGGCCGTGGTGAGATGCAGGTGCTTTCAAACATGGGTAATGTATCCTACAGAGTTACAGGAGCCTGCCAGTCAACGTTTCAGGATCCTGGCAGGGACACATTGTAGCACAGAGGTCAAGAGAACAGTCCCTGGCTCTCCTCTGCCCAGCAAAGTGTAAGAGCTCAGAAATTGGAGTGAATGTGATTATGGTACTGATGATAAATATAACTTTGGGACTTTGGACGACCTGGCCCAAACTGCTATAAACCTTCCCATGTCTTTAAAGTATTTACTTTGTTGTTTCATGTGGCAAGATGATGCCTTGATTTGGAATATTGGAGCTTCATCAGATGTTGGCTCAGCCCCATTTAGTGGTTATGAAACCCTAATCATGTTATTTCATATCTCTCTGGAATATGTATATCATCCCCTATAATGATCACTTCGGAATAGATACCATCTAAAATATCTCCCATCTCGAATACTCCACATCCGGGCTGTCTATGGTGATGGCTACGTGGCTATTTGTATGGACAGTTACATCCACCAAAAGTAAATTAAATTAGACGTTCAATTCTTCAGTTGCGCTAGACACGTCTCCAGGGCTCAGTAGTCACCCGTGGCCAGTGGCTACCATACTAAAACACATAAAGAACATCTCTAATCACAGAAAGTTCTGATGACAGTGATGCTCTGTTACATTTCAGCCTTTTCAGGCAATGATATATTACAGTCATTGTAGGTCCAATACGCACATCCGTACACACCCATATAGATAAGATATACATTAAAGAAAGCTCACAAAGTACTAAATCAGTCACTCATCAGGACTAGGAGATCTCTACATATCTCAACTTCATCACGTAACACCCCTATACAATTGTTCGTGTGATGATAGCATTTATAGCTAAGGAATCTATGTAGGTTCTTCAAGGGATTAAGACGTACTCCAGTCCTACAGCGAGGAAGGGGCGGAGTGGAGATTCAAACTCCTCTTGATTCGTCGTCCTTAAGCACGGTACCCTACTTTCCTCCAACGACCTTCGATGTTGATGCCAGTTACCACGTGATCATCCTCTGAATCCCCACGCGGCAGATTCTCAGGGTCTGGGCCCCCAGCAGCTGGTAACTGGCTTGTAGGCTCTCAGGGGCAGAAACTTGCCTAGTTTCTTCGTTCTCAGGGCAGCGTGTTGGAAATAAAGGGAATGTTGCCTGGAAATGCTTCCTTTCCTCTGGCTTTCAAGTTAATTACTCTTTGCCTCCAGCTGACATTTTTGACCACTTGGTTAATCTCCCTCCCCTAACCTTCACACATATCTCCTTTGTTAATACATTTTCCCCCCATACTGGAGTCTGAAAATAGCATAGCTGTCTGGATGCTGTGTTATTTCATTCGTTTGATAATGCTTCCAGTGAAGTTCTGCGTTGGCCCCGGAAGCTGCTTGTGCAGTACGCAGAAGTGCGTGCACGCGTGTGTGTGTGTGAGAGAGAGAGAGAGAGAGAGAGAGAGAGAGAGAGAGAGAGAGAGAGAATGGCCCTGTTTCATTCAAGGGCTGCAAGTGCAGAAGGATTCCTTGACACGGGCAAGTTGAGAATGGAATTTTATGTGTTGGAAGAGAAAGGGGGATTCCCAGGTGAGAGTTGTGAAATCTAAACGATTGAAGTTCAACTGGCTTTAGATATTTGTTTAGATGAAACAGGACAGCCCTTTCTGAGGGACAACAATGTTGCTTAAAGGCAACTCGGCTTGGAATCAGAAGACTTGGGTTTGGTACCAACTCTGCCATTCATAGCTGGGGGACTTTGGGCGGGCAGTTAAACCACCCAGTCTCCTTCTTCTCCCGGGAAAATTGTAGCCATGGTAACACCATCCTTACCTACTGTAGTGGATGCTGTAGCATTTGACCCCGAGTCCCTCTTTGAGACCAAGGAGGTTAATTCCCCAGGGGTAAGAAGTGTTGCCTGTTGATAGCTCCCAGGCCAATCTGCCTCCAGGAATTACCTTCAGCCTAAAAGGAGGGTCACCTTGCACCCTTTCCAAGAGCAGCCCACATCAGTGACTGGTATATGTGATATACAAAGGTTCAGCATCCTTATCTCAGTTTAGGACATCTCTGAGGGTCACCCAGCTCCAGAGCTGCCCCTGAGACCAGCCAGTTCCTCTGTTGTGACGACGTTCCAGTTCAGCTTCTCTCCGTCCAGTCCTGCTTTCCTCTCTCCTTATACATGGCGTCTTCAAGAACTGTCCTCAGTTCATCACATGTCAGCAGACCTCCAACTCAGGGGCACCCGAAAGTCACCTAGATCCTTGGTACACGTAAGAGTTTTGTTTCTTCACTCCAGTCCCACAAACATCAAGCCAAACATACCATTACAACTATTTCCTGTGTGTTTCTTATACGGAAACGTTTTGTTGTAAAATGTAAGGGTTAACTCCTTATCTGCCGATGAAATAGCCGTAATCTGGATACGACCATTGGTCTATGTAAAATCGTGGCCATTTTAGTGGGATCTAAGGTCAGAGTTCACATCAGATAACCCGCTTATGGAATGTTAAAGAGTGTCATTCATATTACCAAAGATGCCTCGTGCTACCCACTTTCCACTTCGTGATGTCCTCCAAGCCCCACCGTCAAAAATAAGTCAGTCTTTCCTGTTGTCATTTTGTCAACATCGGGTACAGTTATTTGTATACATGCTTTTCTTTCCCACTGGGTTGTGATGGTTCTTTAAGACAGGGACTATATATTATTCATATTTTACCCTCCCAGCATCAGTGACATTACCTTTCGCTTAGTGACCTAGCCACAAATATTGGCTGAATGTCAATATGGGTAGTTCTATTTGTTGTAGTTTATATGTACTCATAGGGCCAATTTTTCTCCATTTTTTTTTTTCCTGAAGACTAGAGAAAAGAATGGAAGCCTCCATACCATATTCAAAACTTAACTCAAAGGGGATTCTGCATCTAAATATAAGAGCTAAAACGATACAGTTCTATGAAGAAAACATAGGATTAAATCTTTATGGCCTGGGATTTGGCAGTGGATTCTTAGACATGGCTCTAAAAGCATGAGCAACACAAGAAAAACTGGATAAACTAGATTTCATCACATTAAAAACGTTTGCGTATCAGAGGACACTATCAGAAAAGCGACAAGACAGCCTACACATTGGGGGAAAATTTTTGCAAGTCATTTCTCCTGTAAGGGGCAAGTATCCAGAATATATAAAGAACTCTTACAGCTCAACAAAAAGACGAACAACCTAATTTAAAAATAGGCAGAGGACCTGGATAAATATTTGTCCAGAACAGATATACAAATAGCCACATAAAAAGGGGACACTCTGCTCAACACGATTTGTCATTAGGGAAATGCAAATCAAACCCACAGCGAGATATCATTCCACACCCACTGGAATGGCTGTCGTTAAAAAATAATGGTGATGACATGTGTCTGCAAAGATATGGAGAAATTGAAAGCCTCACACACTGTTTAGGGGAAGGTAAAATGGTTCTGCTACTATGGAAAACAGTTTGGCGATTTCTGAAACATCCAAGAAAGAATTACTACTTGACCGCACGATTTCACTCCTAGATGTGTACCCAAAAGGACTGAAACCAGAAACTCAAATGCATGCACACACGTATCCATAGCAGCACTATTCGCAATGACCAAAAGGCATAACGAGCGAATGAATGGATAACCAAATTGCGGTGTATACGTACAATGGAATATTATTCTGTCGTAGAAAAGGATGAAGTACTGATACAAGACATCCTGAATGGAAGAAGCCAGCCACAAAAGGTCACACCTACACGATTCTGTCTCTATTAAACATGCAGAATAGATAAATCCCCTGAGACACAACCCTGATGGGTGACTTCCAGGGGCGGAGGGGAGGAGGCAGAGGACAGGCTGCTGGGTGGGTGTTCCTTCGGACAGATGGAAACCTTTTGGAACTAGATAGGTGGTGTTTGCACAACATCGTGAATGTCATAAATGCCGCAGTAAAATGGTAATTTTATGCTATGTGAATTTAACCTCAATAAATTACTTTTTAATGTTTAAATGGCTACTCGGGGAGGTTTTAAAACGTCTCGTGTGTTAGCCCTCTAGACTTTACAGGATAGACTGAACATATTGTTGATCTAAAGTCGAGGGAAGAAGTCATTTACCCTTTCAGGTTCCTTGTAAGTTGGCAGATAGCGAACGTCAGCGTGATTCACCGACACCTTCTTCTCTTCTGTGTTGGGGTGCCTGGAGGGCGAAGGAGGGCCATGTGACTAGCTCTGGCCTGGGAGCCATGCAGAGACGTCAGCTGTGTGATTTTGAGGGGTAAGAGAGTCTCCACGTTCTCTTCTTCGATCAGTAGGCCAACAGCGAATGGGTGGGTGTGGAGGTGTTAGGACACTGAAGCCATCTGGATCACGGGTTCCCGCGGGAGAGAGCTGTCCTGCAGGGAAGCCAGACCGGCAGTACGCTGACTTTTGCTGTGTCCGACCGCTGAAACGTTGGCAGAACGTAAGGGAAGAGGAATCCTGCAGACATTCTTCCCGAGCACAATTTGTAGATGTCTGTGCCACTCGGGAGAACCCTCCGCAAAGCTGGAATACAAGTTCTGTCTTCTCTGCTTTCTCACCAATGGGCTGTTCCTCCTGGGAGCATCTCTCTCAGACATTTTCTGGTTGCACAATACAGGAAAGAAAGACCTAGATGAGGTAAATGTCACCTCTTTTTAAATATAGCCCTTGATTACTTCTTATCTCTTGAAGGGTATTTTGGATAGCCATCTTGAAAGGATATAGAGATTTGAGATTTCCTTTGTCGAATGTGCTCCTGGTTGTCACTCTTTAGAAGATGAATACCATGAAGTCCTTCATCCCTAAAGAAACTGCCAAGGAACACTGTTTTATCTGGAGGATCTAGGAGAGAAAGTTGATTGTATTATCTAAGGGTTTAGACTGTGGAGTCAGATGACCTAGGTTCAGAGACCAGCTCATCTACTTACTCAGTATATGATCTCAGGAGGCAGTCAGCCACTCAATGCCTCCGTCTTGTCATCTATGAAATAGGAGTAATCATTCTTACTTAATAGGGGGCGTTGTGAGGATTGAGTGGGTATGTGTCAGGTGTCTGGAACAGTCCTGGTATATAGTATGTCCTACGTAACACTTTGCTAACTTTGCTAAGGAGCTATTCAAACACCCCCTAAATGTGAGGGCCGTGGTGGTGGCGACTGGCTTGGAGGTCATGCCTGAGTGTAAACCCTACCTCAGCTAGTCAAACTCTCTGGGACATAAATGTTAGCAAGAAGGGAATGGAATCTTGGGATCGCTGTTCGCTGTAGAACCAAAATAAAATAAGTAATCAGTATGTATTGTCTACAGGTAACAGAAAACCCAGATTCTACCGGCTTAAATAAAAAGAAAATGTGTTCATTGTTTTAGCTGTAAATGCAGAGATAGAGAAGGTCCCAGGCTAGGCAAGGTATAATGAGGGGTTCAGGGCCATCGACAAGGATTCCGATTTGTTTTTAGAAAATGCATTTGCTGTCCCACATGCAGCGTTTGTGACAGCTGACTGCTGGGCACCAGGTTGCTGCAGGGGGCTTCATGCTCTTCTGCGCAGGTCCAGCGTGAGAAAGAAGAACCTCTTTCCAAAACATAACACAGAAGTTTCTCCAGTTGATTTCCTGAGCTATGTCAGGGCATACCACATTAGGGACCTCGTTGAACTAAAAAAGCATTTACTGTTTACCTGAAATTCAAATATCACTGGGCATCCCATATTGTATCTGGCAACTGTAGTCCTGCTTGATCTGGACTATTCCAAACTGTCCTCCAGAGGGAGGGGGAACCAAATCAGGCCGCGTTTCTGTCTCCTTTCGCCAAAGGAAGAAGGCAGATGGGATGCTCAGCATGCGAATCTCAGGTCTGCAACACCAGGCGTCAGGTAGGGGGTTCGGCAAGAGAAAATGTAAGTATTGTAATTTAACCCAAAAATACAAGTCTTCATTTAATACTTTTATCAACAAGGCACTGTTGAAGATTCTGGAAGCCTACTGAGTCTCTGTGTCCAAGATGCTCCAGAAAGAATAGGAGGAATTCAGCGAGCGGAGCCCCAGGAGAAGACGGGACAGCCATGGGCTCCAGTGCAACGTGTCCCTGGAAGAGCCCTGGAAACGTGCGGGAAAGGATAGTGGATAAGAAGCAGCGTGACGGTGTAGTGAGAGATGAAGGCTACAAGGTCTCCGGGGTAATTTTTACAGAGAAACTTCAATCCAAATCAGCAATACCACAGTCATCGGTAGAAACTGCGGTAAAGGAGACTTTGGGCCAGTGGCGTGGCCCGATCAGAGCCGCGGTCTAACAGAAACCAGCCCGACTGCAACGTGTAGGGTGAACTGGACCGAGGTGGGACGACCATCGTTGGAAAGGCCGATAGCGGCGGTTTTCAACCCTTTTCATCTGATGGCGCGCATAGGCAGATTACTACAATTCTGCAGCACACACACAAAAGTGCTTTTTGGCGATCTGACAAAAAATAGGTATAATTTTGATTGATGGATTGGTTTTTTTCCTTTATTGATTTTAGAGAGAGAGGAAGTGAGAGGGAGAGAGAGATAGAAACATGGATGAGAGAGAACATCGACTAGCCGCCTCCTGCATACCCCTCACTGGGGATCGAGCCCACAACCTGGGCATGTGTCCTGACCGGGAATCGAACCGACGACCTCTTGGTGCATGGGTCGATGCTCAACCACTGAACCACACCAGCTGGACTATAATTTTGATTTATTTACAAATAATAATAATAATAATAGTAATTACCCTTTTTGCGCCACAGTGACTTTTTAAAAAATCAGGAACCTATTGTATATAAGGATTTCTGGTACCAAAAATTAACCAATCAGATGCAACCTTATTGCGCAACGTGACCAATAAGATGCAACTCTGTTGTGTGACCTATATATTTATGGTTCAAGACAGGGCATTCATTCACACCGGATGGCTATTGTTGTGTTGGCTGTTGAAATTTTTAAACTTGAAAATCTAAGAGAAGAGAGGTCAGTGTCCCTGACTAAGTAGTCAGCTACTGCATCTTTTAAAAATTCTTGGGGCACACCCATGTGCCGTGGCAAACTGGTTGAAAATCACTGACTTACAGGAATGCTGTCAGATCTAGCGCCCCCTTTTGGTAACCTAGATTCAGTGAAGACTATTTTACTATCTTAAAATGCAATTCAGAGAAAATAACCTGCCTCCAAATATAATTCCAGAAAAATAAGTATAATGCCCTACTTGTAACATATAAAGAAGAAATGGTCCAGCTGGTGTGACTCAGTGGTTGAGCATTGACCCATGCACCAAGAGGTAGCCAGTTCGATTCCCAGTCAGGGCACATGCCCAGGTTGTGGGCCCGATCCCCAGTGGGGGGCATGCAGGAGGCGGCCAATCGATGTTCTCTCTCATCGATGTTTCTGTCTCTCCCTCTCCCTTCCTCTCTCTCTCAAATCAATAAAGGGAAAAAGAAATTTTTTTATAAAAAGAAGAAATGAGGTGATTAGTTTATAATAAATCATGTTCTTGCCCAGGGGTTATTAAACTAGCAAACACAGCTGTCCGCCAGTGTTTATATGAGATACAGATATTTTTTTTTCGTTTTCAAATAGATATTTTAGAAATAATTATTTCAGTTTCTACACAGTATCCTTGATACCCTCGTGGCCCTCAAAGTGTAAAGCGTTTACTACTATCTAGCTCTTTCCGGGAACAGTTGCCAACCCTCGTTTCCAGGAACGGCTATGTAATTTGCGTGACCCAGTACGAAGTGAACAGGCGGGATCCTAATGAAAAGTATTAAGAAGTTCGAGACAGGCATAACAGAGCAGACAAGCGAGAGCAGGGTCCACGGCCATGGAGCCAGCCCTGGCGGTGCTGGTACATACATACTCAGCTGCCCCTTCGCTACAGACATAATGAACCAGTCGGACATGTGCACCAGCGACATGTGCACACAGTACACACAGGCCGTGCACACTGCGCTACGCGTGTGGCAACCCCATAAAACTGTGTTGTAGCAACAGCTCAAGTACCACGGTGGTGTTCCCACTCTTGATGTGAACTGGCAAACCATACTTGGGGAACTTTTGGATACTGAGCAGCAGCCTCTTTCTTTAATTGACAAGCAAGTTGCATTTCTGCAATATTCATGGAATGCTGCAATACAAAGAACTGTTTTTATGGGTGAGATGCAGTTAGCTTCTAGGCTGGGATAAGTATCAGCAGGTTTTCAATGAATGCTCAGTGGACAGTGTGAAGGGTGGTGAGGGGCAAGGTGTCATTCTTCACTGTGAAGCGCCGGCTGACACATGGCACAATGACCAACGCCCCTGACCCCTATGCACTCGAGGCCACTGTGTCTCCACCACCCCTCATACTGTAACACCTAAGAGTGCCCAAGGCCCTTTTCAAACCACCCTTTAGGAAGTGGTACTACCTGAGTTGAGAACCATTCGCCTGGAAGATCTAATAACAATTAGATATTGGCTGGTGAGGGTGAGATATTGTAGAAATGGAATTGTGGGTCCTTGCTTATGGGTGCAGCCCTTTAAATGCATCCAATCAGAATTGCTTAGGTTACTTCTCTCTTTTGTGACGTATCTTTGGGTGGGTAGGACAAATGCTAATAATATCAGCACCTTAGACCAATGCAGAGTTAACTCTTTTCAGCATTTTTTATTTGACATTTTACAGAAGGCACATTCAGTATGAAGGATAGGCATTACTCGATCGATTTAAATATTTTCATTAAAAATGTATATTCAGAGTTCATTATGAATACTCATTATATGTAAGACACACAGTTTGGGGATATTGAAAAGAACAGTCTGAGACCTAGAAAGAACAGGCAACTTTCCCAAGTTCCCATGACATCGAGATGGTAGAGCCAGGACTAGAATCCAGCTGTTATGATTCTTAATTCTGTCTTCATCCAATTCTCTTCCCCTCATGGCGAGAGAAGCTCATTCACCAGATCCTGCTTTGGATAGAAGGCATTTCAACTCATAACGTAGCAGAATAAGATCACCGTCAGGAATGGTGACACCCAATTCTTTTTTAGCCTTAAAAGGGCACTCACTTGGCACCCCTCTCTGGTTGCAGGAGAGAGCGTAGTTCACAGATAGTTGGCAAGAACTAAACGCCAGGGAATTCCCAAGAAGAGAGTATTCATATCTATACTTAGGTAGAGCCCATGGAAAACACAGAGAAATGAGACATTGGAGTGTTTTTAAAAATTATTATTGTTGAACCAGGCCCAGAACCCCACTACAGAGCATATAGGTCTGGAACTTGGCAATACCCAAAATTAATGGTATCGTCATAAAGTTTATATATAACACACACACACACACACACACACACACATATATATATATATAAAACTTCTTAAGCCATGCACCAGGAAGGAGGCTCATATGGGGTAACCACCTCAGCCCACCCATAAATAATCCATGTTAATATCCTAAGAGAGGTCACGGACTGGAGAAATGTGCTGACATCTGGCTCCTTCTGGCAGGATAGCCTGTATGGTCTAAACAGATGGCCTTTAATTAGTGGTAGGTTGTCCCAGCAGAGGGCAGCTTGGGCAGGGATCATTATTTGGACTACCCACCTCATGCCTGGCTCCTAGAACTCTTGGCATGTTGTCAGAAGTGCCACTGCGGCCCCTGCCAATAGGTCTGATGTCACCGATGGCAGCCTCTGGGTCTGCCATCATCACGGGAGGGAGGCCCCTCTGGAGGGAGGCTCAGCAAAGACGCCGTGGTGCAAACAGGCTGGGGACATTCGGGAGATGGATGAGGGTGGAGCGAACGTGTGGAATACACTTGCTTTCAGGAGAGTACCCTACTGAACCTTCGGGTTGTGGGGCCCCAGTTGCTGCTTTTTCTTTTGGAACTCAACAGGCTCTGAAGCCTTTCAGCAGTAGGAAGAGGTAGGAACCAGGGAGGGTTTAGACTTGTTTCCTACTACATGGGAGCTAAATGGCAGAGGAGCGTGCCCATAGGTTATTACAAAGAACCAAGCTGCTGCCGCCCGGCCGGTGTGGCTCAGTGGTTGAGCGTCGACCCAGGCACCAAGAGGTCGCCGGTTCGATTCCCAGTCAGGGCACATGCCCAGGTTGTGGGCCCGATCTCCAGTGGGGGACATGCAGGAGGCAGCCAATCGATGTTCTCTTTCATCGATGTTTCTGTCTCTTTCCCTCTCCCTTCCTCTCTCTCTAAAATTAATAAAGAAAAAAAGTAAATAAATAAAAATAAAAGAACCAAGCTGCTGAAGAATCATAAGTTCTAGTGTCCAGATGTAAAAAAAAAATTTTTTTTAAATCACTCTTTTGTTTAAATCACTCTTTATCTTCTGTTCTGATAAAGAGAAAATGACTTACTGTGTCCAAAATGGAACACAACAACCAGCGGAACCTTGTCCTCAATCCACCAGTTCCTGAAAGTCTTGAGAACAACTTGGGCCCTGAGCACAGTGAGGCAAGCGTCTCTTCCGAACTGAACGGAACATGAAGTAAAGCAATGTAAAATAACAGAATTCCTGCGGCACCCGACCCTGAGCGGGCATGTTGGAGAACAGAACGCATCACGTGCCTTCATAGCGAGGTTCGTTTTGGGCGAGGACCAGAGCTCTGCTCTCCTACCCACAGTCATTTGTGGTCATGGGAGCATTTAGCCAACTGT
Source organism: Tadarida brasiliensis (assembly GCA_030848825.1). Classification (NCBI taxonomy): domain Eukaryota; kingdom Metazoa; phylum Chordata; class Mammalia; order Chiroptera; family Molossidae; genus Tadarida; species Tadarida brasiliensis. The sequence continues at coordinate 59,609,642 of CM061273.1, forward strand.
CTTTTGGGTTTTTCCAATGATGGCCTTGACGTTTACTTTTCAGTGTGGATGGGAGTGGGAACCCCCCTTAGCCACCCCAGCTCTCTTCAAACTCAACAGAAACAGAGGAGCAGCATGATAATAACTGCATGTGTCTTCAGAACTTTTAAGCAGCTACCTGCATTCACTTGGCTGATCCATCCCTACACTGCTTGACAACTTTCATAGGTCAAGGTTCACTCTGATGCAGTTTCCAAGGCTTAACAATTGGCATGATTTGCTCCATTGTATAGAAATCCTAAAAAGCCAGGAGGAATGTTTATACGTGTGATTTGGGAAACGGCTGGATGGGAGAGATCTCTTTCTCCCAGCACGAAGCACATCATATAAAGACCTGATCATAGAGAGGGGGCCTCCTGTTTCAGACAAGGTGACCTTGAGGAAGTCTTAGGGAGCAGGGGCAAGTCTTCCTCATCACTGAGAACTTTGTAAAAGTCACGAGACCCTTAGCAAGCACAGACATCGCAAGGAGAATCTGGTCAACTTTTTAAAAAAATCTTGATGTTTTCCCTACATTTATGTAGACTATCTCCAATCAAATATAACGTTCCAGGGGCTGAGAATACTGAGAAAAGGAAAGGTTGCAACGATTCTGATGTGAATTTCATGGATTTGCGTTATCTCGTGTCTAAAGTTATAAAGGTGAGGTTAAGGCCCAGAATACCCTCCAAGTATGTATATGTTTTATTTGTTTGTTTATTGCATTGATAATGTGTGTCTTCTCTATTTTGGGCACCATTTTGGGTGTTAGAAATGTAACAATGAACAGCAGCAAAAGAGGAAACCCCAACTTTCATGGCCTTGCAAGCCAGCAGGGGCGCTAGAGAAGAGCTACGTTACTACGCCACATGGGACACGCAGGTCCCTGGAAAAGGGCAATGACACAGGGAAGAGGGCCAGTAGTGACTGGGGCGGTGGGTGCCACTGTAGATCGTTGGGAGAGCAAGATCTCCCTCTAATACGTTAAATCTGAGTAAATATCAGAATGGAGTGAAGCAGCACGTCCTGAGGATATCTGGGAGTAGAATGTCCCAGGCAGAAGAAGTAGCAAATGTTAGGGCCTGGATGCCTCATGTGTGAAGACATCCCGCGAGGTCAGTGGAACAGGACCAGCCCTATCCAAGGGAACCGAGACACGGTCAGAGCACGGGTGGGCCCAGAGCACGTGGGCTCTCCCCCGCACTGTTCCTTGGTGATTTCCAGGCGAAGGACTTTCTCTGTAACCTGTGACGCTCTGTCACGGCAAACGCAGCTCACATTTCTTGAGTGCTTGCTGGGTGCCAGGCCCCGCAGTGAGGCCTTGCCCAGGTCACGGCCTTTTTCTCACCGATACAACCGGAAAGACGTAGGTACTATTGTCCTCCCCTTTCGCGAGTCCGGGCACCTAGGCCACAGGTTGGACATGTTGCCAGAGCTGCGGGGCTGACCGGCGCCGGAGACTCCAAAGGGAACAAGAACGGAGCCCAGGGGGTGAAAAGGCCCAGGCTGGTGCCTGCGGCCCCCTACTGGGTGACAAACCCTAGGAGACTGAGCCTGGGCTGTGCTCTCCTTAAGCAAGGAAGGAGGGGGGAGAAACCAAGAGATACAGCCTTCGGGGGAGCCAGCCTCTCCATGCTCGAGAAGCCTTCGCTCTGCTGGCCCCCGGGCTGCTGTTTCCATCCATGCCGAGTGCTGAGAAGTCCTCTGTATTCTTCTCCCCGTGTGGTGAGAGGCGGAGGAGAGCCTGGGTGGCAGTGCCAGGGACCACACCTCTTTGTCAGGAACATGTAATTAAAACAGAAAGAAAAAGGGGAAAAAATGAGCAAAGAAATAGCCACCCCCCCACCCCCCACTTTTTCTCAAACACACGCTCATGCGCGCACACGCAACCCAGCAGACGTCCATCACTCGGGTCCTCGGGGCTCCGATGAAAACATTTTCCACCTGGCACCGTTCGGCATTAAACACCCCTCCAACCCAACCTGAGACTTGGACCGTCAGTGGAGATATTTTTAAACCCATGACACAGAGGAGTGTGACAGGCTTGGTTTTCTCAGTGGGTGGGTAGAGTGTTATTTCATGTTGTTCTTGTCACTCAGCCCAACATTATAAGTGTGCGCTTTATTGCCACGCCGAGAAGGCTCCGCGGCCCGACCCAGCACAGTGTGTTCCCAGCGAGGGGATGGCAACCTGGGCAGGCGCAGGGAAGGGGAGTGGAAAGTCGCTGGGCACACGGGCTACCTCTTGGCTTCTCCTTCGTGCATTGAGTTCATGCTCAGCGGTGTAGGAAGTGTCTCTAGGGCTGTTTTTGATACTCTGTATCCACTAGTTGCTGTCCTTGGGACAATTCTAGATATTCAGATATTTAGTAACACCTAATTAATTTCTGAAATGACCATTTTCTTTTGCTCTCTTTTTCTCTTCCTTTTTTCTTTTTCTTAATGGGGGGTTGTTCTCAATATCACACATAACATGTATGGTTATGTTAGGACTAAAGTATCCGTGTCTCGCCGTTGACATGCAAAGGTATTAGCCAAGGGCCCTCGTTGTTTCCTTGGGATGGGTAGGACAATAAGGCGCCAGGGGAGTAGGGGGCCATGGGTGTGTCTGCCCTGGACACAGGCAAGAACATGGTAAACTGAAGGCAGAGAATTTAAAAGCAACCAAGGAAACAATTGACAGTTGATCTTTGTATTGGCACCTTGTACTAGCAATTCTAAACAATTTCAGTGATAAAAGACTCCTCTCCGTCTGAGAGGGCCACCCTCGCCGTCACCCCCCACCGCACCTTGGTGAGCAGAGTGTGATGGGGATAGGAGATTCGTTTGGGGAAGAATTTTACTTCCACATGAAATCACAGCCCTTGGGATGGAGTCCATCTTATTTCCCACTAAGTGAGCTCGGTATTTCTTTTTCCATTAATAACAGCCTTATTTTACTCTAATGGGAATATAAATGTTAGTATTGTCTGAGAAATGCCCACGAACGAGAAATGCCTGCAGAAGCAGAGTGATACACTTGAAAAATTTAAAAGTGAATCTCAGAAAGGTGTCTTTGATCCTTCACTAGCCCTTCACTCCCACATTCAATCCGTCAGCAGCAAGACCGTCCAGAGTTACCTCTCAAACCACGCCCATATGCTAGGCCTAGGCCAGTCCATCAGTATTTCTGGTTTAGAACAGAAGTCTGCAAACGATGGCCCACAAGCCAAACCAGCCCAGGGCCTGTTAAGGAGTGTTGTTGGAACATAGACACACACATTAGTTTACAGACTGACTGTGGCTGAATTGGCCCTGCAACAGCAGAATTTAACAGTTCTAACAGCGAACCTATGGCCAGCAAAGCCTAAAATATTTACTACCTAGCCTGCCTGTCAGCCCGGCCTGCTGGAACAAAAATGCTTTAGACTGGGTGGCTTAAACGACAAACATGCACTCCTCGCAGACCTGGAGGCGGGGAAGTTCGAGATCAGGATGAAAGCATGGAGGGGTGCTTGGTGGAGGACGTTCTTGATTTACAGATGGTCATCTTTGCATTGCGAGAGAGAGAGAGAGAGAGGGAGGGAGGGAGAGAGAGAGAGAGAGGGAGGGAGGGAGAGAGAGAGAGAGAGAGAGAGAGAGAAAGAGAGACAGAGAGAGAGAGAGAGAGAGAGAGAGAGATTGAGCCTGTCTCTTCTTATAAGGCAGGAATCCAATCATGAGGGCTCCACCCTCATGACCTAATCACTCCCAAAGGCCCACCTCCTAATATCTTCACAGTGGAGATTAGGGTTTCCATATATAGATATTAGGGGAACACAAACATTCAGTCCGTAGCACAGCCCTTTATAGAAAAAGTTAGAATTTGCCATAAGCTCCCAGCTGGACCCATTCTTTTTCTCGCGGTCTCTTACAATTCATTTTCCACCAGGCAGCCAGCATTACCTAGAGAACACATTTCGTATCGTGATCATCTCCTGCTCAAAACCATCCATTAGTTTCCCCAACAATTAGGATGAAACACGAACTTCCGCTGGCCCCGGCTCATGCGATCCTTCACAGTCTGGCCTCCGTCTACGGCCAGCACACCGCAGTCTGTGCCAGGCGCGCAGGACTCGCTGTTGCTCCTCAGACGTGCCATGTTCCTGACCCCCTCATGACTCTTCCTCGGCCGGAGTGCTGTCTCCTCGGATCCCGCCCGAGCTTGTGCCTTTCTGTTTCAGGGAAGTCTTCGCTTTACGTTCACTTTCTCAAGAATGTCTCCTTGACTAGGATTAACAAATAATACCTGCCCTCCCTGCTGGCACGTTCTGTCCCCACACCGTTTATTCTTCGTAGCGTTGATCAGTTCCTTTCATTGGCACGTGCGGCAAGCAGATGTGTTGACAGATGGATTTGTCTGTGCAGTACAAGGGGAAGAAAGGGTACAAGGATGACTGCTCTCCTCGGGACCTGAACAGCTGGAGATTGGCGACACCATTTACTGAGATGGGGAAACCCGTGGGAGGAGCATATTTGGGGAGGAGAGGGCAGGGAAGGATCAAGATTTCCGTTTTGGGCATGTTATATTTAACATATCTATTCGATATCAGGGTGGAGAGGTGTGGTAGGCAGTTAGGTATACAAGTCTGGAATTCAGGGGGAAAGATTGGGTCTGGAGATAAAAATTCATGAGTCATGAACATATAGATACTTAAAGCCATGATCTTGGTTGAGATCTGCTAATAGTGTAGAGAGAACAGAAGAGGGCCGAGAGCTAATATCTGGTGCAAAAGGATATTTAGAGGATGGGGGAAAGAGGGGGGATGAAGGAAAGGAGATGGGAAAAGAGAACCCTTGAGGTAGCAGGAAAGCCAGGAGAGTGTAACGTACAAAAAGCCAAGCGGAGAGAGATCGCTATTCCACACGTTGCTCTCATCTCCAGGTGAGGCTTGGGAATTGGTCTTTAAATCCGGCCAAGGGCTGAGACAAGAACAGAAAACTGTGAACAAAAGCCCGGTAGGGAAGGATCGAGAAGAGCTCATAAGGCGACACTTGAGAAGGAGAGGCAGAGAGTAAGTCTCCGTTTCCAGGACTTTTGTGCTATAGCGAAACGAGAGTGAAGTGGCAGCCAGAAGAAGCCATCAAGGAAGGGGAGATATTCCAGGGCACCACGGGCTGGTGAGAGCGAGACCCTGGAGAGAAGGGGTGCTATTGAGGGAAGGAGAGATGAGTGCAGAGGAGTCTTGAAGTAGGCAGTTCAGGATGGGCTAGGGTGCTCCAGCAACGGGGTCGGTGTCCGGTGGGAGCAGACGGCAGTCTGCAGGGAAGGCAGGGTATATGGGTACTGAAGGAGGTGGTAGGTGACTCATTTTAGGTGGATGAGGGAGTTCTCGTCTGCCTACTTCTGTTTTCTCAGTGAATAAATATGAGATCATCAACTGAGAGTGAGGGGGTGGGTGTAAGGAGAGACGAGATGTGAAATAATGGCCTTGGAGGACGGGGTTGTGAGTTGACCGAGGTAGCAGGGTTGCCAGGCAGTGCTGAGGTCCCTAGTGAGGTTTGTGGTAAGAAATCCACGTGTGACCAGACAGTTCTGCTGTATGTTTTCCTCCGGTGGTGTTCAGGTATCCTGGTGCCACCCTGGGCCGCGTGGCTCCGTTCACTGAGCGTCACCCCAAATGTTCTGGTGCAGGTTCACAGTCGGTGGAGAGCTGGGTGGAAGCAGGGTAGGAGATTGTCTTTTGTTTTTAATGTGTTGTTTCTTTTTTTATAAAATTTATCTTTATTGTTGAAAGTAGGATTTACACAAGGCAGCGGCTATCGCAAGGGAAAGAACAGCATGAACAGCATGAAAGCGTTGAGGGGAGAGAGTCAATGGGAGAGTCGATGGGTTAAAGGTCTCAGTAAGAGACAAAGAATTGCTGAGATCAGGCAGTAGAGAGAATTATCTGGAAGACAGCAGGTAGAGGTTGGGGAGTGGGACCCTTGAAAATGAGATTTGGAAGGAAGTCTAATGCTGTGGGCATCAAAGAGGCTGGGGGTGGAGAGGAGAGAGGATGGAGAAATGGTCTGGAGGACAGAATGTGGAGCAAGTAAGGCGCACCGCCCTTCTCTAGACCCTGTGTCCACGGGAAGAAAAAAGAGCAACTGCTAGAAAGCCGGAAGGGAAGCCAGACCTAGGGGGAAGGCTGGATTGCACGCAGCAGGCATTCAGAGAAACACTCACAGACAAGGGTAAGGAGATGGTGCATTTTGATAACTAGAGACTCAGAGTTATAGGTCACAGTGGAAGGATTTTGAGGGACTTTCCCTACGTACAAAGTTCTCCTTTTTACAAAGACATCAGTCATATTGGATTAGTGCCCACCTTAATGACCTCATTTTAATTTGATTTAATCTTCAAAATCCCTGTTTCCAAATAAGGTCACCGTCTGAGATCCTGAGGGTTAGGACTTCACCCTGTCTTTTGTGGGAAACCGATCCAACACCCATAACAAGATCTGACGGTCTGAGTGGCAGCTGATGTTCTTGCAGCTTGGACTTTGGATGGTAAACGGCTATGGCGTACAGGAGGGAAGGAGTCTGGGGGCTGCCTTGGGTGGGGCACCAGCCTTCTCCTTGGGCTCCTTCCCTGAGAGAGTTTGTAGGACAAGATTAGTTACAACAAGGGAGCGGTGGTCTCACAAAGACCACGTTAATTCCTGGACTACACAAAGCTTGGTGGGCCTTCTTCATGGGTAGCCGTGAGGAGGGTGGTGGACAGCGGATTTTATCCTGTTCTGCTCCCTGATCGCTCTCTTCACCTTACTTCAGCTACACTGTGCTATCTCTGCCTCAAAAGGACACCCAGATCGTTCCAGCCTCAGGGCCACGCCCTTGCCATCCCCTTGCCTCAAAAACTCTTGTCTGGGAGCTTCTCATGGCTGGCTCTGTCTCATCACACAGAGCTCCCCTCAGAGGTCACCTGCTCAGCGAGGCCTTCCCTGGCCATCAGATCTAAAGTACCATCACCTTTCTCTTTTCTTCATCATTTTCTGAAAAGGTACCGTTTCCACATTTGTTCACTGTGTTTAATGTCAGTTTTTCCAACCAGTCTATAAGCTTCAGAAAACAAGAATTTCGTCCCCCTTCCTTTGGCCAGTGACTCACCAGCGCGCAGAACAATGCTTAGTGTGTGTAGGTGCTCAACAACAACAAGAGCAATAGTAATAATAATCTTGGATGAATACATGTGGGCGCATACAAAGCATGTCATTTTAACCTCCCTCAACCTCATCCACAAATTAAAGACTTTGACCCAGGTATTATCTTCTAGATCCTTCCCGGTCTTATAATGCCAGTTATATAACAGCCTGATAGAATCTGAGAGACCCACAGGAATGTTAATGCCCAAGGTACAGGTGACTATCTCAAGGCCAAGAGAAGAAAGGTTCCATGTATTTATCTCGAAAAAAAAAAAAACTCTTATCAGGGCAAGATAAGTGATCCAATTTGAGCCAAGAATGGTTTTACTAACAACTTTGCTTCCACTGCATATTAATCTTCTAAGCTGCAGGGAGAGGACACGCTTGACAGGTAAGGCCCGAGGACAAGGTGATCCCGGGGGGCAGCTGTGCTGACTCAGCCTCCGTCTTGCACCTTTGGGTGACTTGCATTGGTTTGGGTTTTTCTTCTCCAGTGCTTGGATTATACATGGTGCTTCCTCCTAGAAGCGGTCTCACTCTCCCAAGAGCCACCGAGACCTTTATCAGTTGATCTTGGCCGAGTTTTATGTACATCAAAAATAACCGACGTCATCCATTGGCTTCTTTCTGCAGCCACGGTTGATGGAGAAGCGACTGTGGCCCATTCTTGACACGAGGAGGAGGGAATTCAACCCCTTTCTCAAGCTCCTCCCTTCTAAACTCAGCTAACCGTAAGGTCATCCGATGTCCCACCAGGCTATTCATTTATTCTTTGGCCAAAGGATCCCAATGCCTAAAGAAGGACAGTTTGAAACAGCAAACAAAGGTCACCGTTATTTGGCAAAGGTCTCGTCCTCATTGACTGTGGTCCTGTGTTGCTCCTTTTACATTTTTCAATTCTGTATATTCTATTGTACTGCCTTGTAGAGGTGTCTTTCTTTCTCCCAAGTAGTGTGGCAGCATCACCATCCCTCTTCCCTTCCCTTTCCCCTGATTCCAAAGCACATGTCCAGAATGCCGTCCTGGGCAGGCTCATGTGCCTTTTGGGGCAGTGGGGCCTTTATGGGGCTGAGAGACGGAAGCCAGCAGCCTCGGGCTCTGCCGGGCGGCGAAGCGGCCGCGCTGGGGAGGAGGCAGGAGAGCACGGGAAGCAGAGCCTGCCTTAGCTGATGACTGGTCTAAGGCTTCTCACTTGAACTTTCGGTTTTATAGTTCTATAAAAGGCAGCTGACAAAAGAGATCCCATTCTGGGAGGGTCCAGCTGGCCAGGCTGAGCTGGGAGGGGCAGCCCCGACGTCGGAAAGCCAGACCTGATTTTCGTCCATGATGTCAGAGTGGCACGGGTTCCCAGCGAGCCAGAGGGAGGGGGAGCAGACAGCCCCAGCCTCAACCCGCGCCGCCCTGCCGGGTGCCAGCAGCAGCTTCAAATGCTGCCTTCCTGGCGCGTCTGCAGGAGCCTTTTCCTCCTCGGAGACTCTGCAGGGCTTGGAAGGGAAGCACCCTCCTCAGCTGGTGGGTGTCTGCGGGGGCAGAGAGCCTGTGCCTCCCTCCTCGGCTCCCTGGCTCTCCCACGCACATCCAGGCTTGGCCCGGACCTCTGTTCCCTTTCCCTTCGATGTGGATGCAGGAAGCTAGAGCGGGCTGGCCGCTCCGAGCCCCACATTTTCTACAGACCTGTGGTCCTGAGCCCTTGGGCTATGGCCACCCCTTCTGGATTTGGGGTGCCAGCCTCTTGCTCCCTCCTCTGACTCAGAGGCCGCTGCTGGACCATCATGCAGCCTGAAAGGAAAGAGTGTTGGGGGTGGGTGAGTGGTTGTTTTCAATTAAATCCAATGGGGGGGGGGGTTGAAGACACTTTTTTTCCCCTGCTTATTCACATCAAACTACTCCATCGCTCTGGCCCAGGCACCGCAGTTTCCTGTGGACAAGGCTGGTCGGTCGCTCTCCAAGCCCTTGGGGGCTGGGTGAAGCAACTACCCACTCAGGCCTGACTCAGAGGCGGTTCCTTTCCCCCAGACAGGAGCAGGGCTGTGGGCTCCAGGGAGAGGCCGGTGCGGGGAGAAGGTAAGGGGTCCTGATTCTCCAAAGGTTGCAGAAGGGGAGAGGCTCTGGCAGCTGCAGATCCCACGTGGTCTAACCCGCGTGGTCAGCGCCTTCCCGTGGAGACTGATCAGATGCCCCTTGGAGCCCCAGCCGCCAGGCCAGGAGAGCAGGGCTATCACAAAACCCCACGGGAAACTACCTGCCCGGTGTCTGGAAGGACTGAAACCCCCCATCTCTAGCCAAGATGATCGTGCCGTGCGACTTGAATCTCACGTTGCCTTGGCTGTTCTGTGTGTGTGCTGTCCAGCGGCAACGTTATTCCTGGATTCATTCATTCAACTGGCACATGTTCTTTTCAGGCCTCCTACGTGCTAGACAGGACTGCAGGACAGACGGACCTTCAGGGAGGGAGCGTGAAATAAGGGAGCTTCCCTGATGAGCAGATTCCTCAGAGACCAGGGCTCTTTCAACAAAGCTGCTCTGGGGACACAGGGGACACGGGATATGGTGTTCTCTGTACCAGGTGAGGCTAGGCATGACGGTGGCGTCTGATCCTCACGGGCTGTGTGTGAGGGTGCTCTTGGTTCCAAGACTGTCTCCTTGTCTCTGATAGGAAGGGCCCGTGTTGGAGAGGAATTTAAAGAAGCCTTCCCCAAGAGAGTGGGAATGGTTTCCTCTACCCAAGGCAGGGAGGAGGGACTCTACCACTTGCCAGACACACTTATTCCTCCCTCTCTCTCTCTCTTTTTCCCCTTTCTTTTGCTCCTTTACTATTCATTAAATATCTATTGAGTGCCAACTATGGGCTGATTGGTACCCTCCTCCTTATAAGGCATTGCTGTCTAGTAAGTCTGTAAATCAAATCAAATGTAATGAAAAAAAAAATTGCAACGAGAGAGTGAAGAAGGAGTGGGCCGAGTCGTGGGTGGGAACAGGCACGGACCTCTTTTCCACCTACCTTGGTGAGGTCACAGAAACTGCTTGATTAAATAACATCATCCTTTTCAAAGGACGTGTTTTTACATTATCTCCTTTACCCTTGCAGTAGCCCCAGAAGGCGGGGCCAGGGAGCCACGCCCCCCTGTGGAGATGAATAAACTGTGGTCTGCGGTTGAGTAACTCGACCTTTCATGGCCAACTAGTTCATCATTGGCAGAAAGAGAACCTGACCCAGGACTTAGAGTTGCTACCTGAGGACTCCAGTGTCTAGACCAAACCAGGTATACAGAGGTCCACCAGGAACGCTTACTTCTCTTCCTCTTTTCTTAATTAATGCCTTAAAGAGAGTCTTAGTTTGGGCTCACTACAAATTACTTCAGACTGAGTGACTTAAATGACACACGTTATCTATCATGGTCCTGAAGGCTGGCAAGTCCAAGATCACGGTGCCGGCAGATGCGGCATCTGGTGATGGCCCTTCCTGGTTTACAGATGGCCATCTTGTAGCTTCACACGGCAGAGAACCGAGAAGGATCGTTCACTCCCTCCTTTCTCTTCTCGTAGGGCATTCATCCCATTCATAAGGCCTCCACCCTCATGACCAAATGACTTCCCAGAGGCCCTACCTCTTGATACTATCATACTAGGGGTTAGAATGACCACATATGAATTTGGGGTGGCACAAACATTGAGTTCCTAACAGGTAGAGATAAAACTTAAAAGAACATTCTAGTTGGCCCATACCTTAATGTTGCCTGGATTTAAAGTCAGCAATGGCACAAGAGAAGGACTCAGCCTGTTATTTCTGGCTTTGAAGACAGAGAAGGAGCCAGGACCCAAGGAACACGGGCAATTTCTAATCTGGAAGAGGCAGTGAAGCAAATTCTGCCCCGGAGCTTCCAGAAGGAACTCAGGCCTATGGACAACTTGATGTCATCCAGTGAGACCCGTTTCAGACTTCTGATCTCCAGAACTGTCAGATAATAAGGTCATGTTGTTGGAAGCCAGTAAGTTTATGATCAGCTGCTCCAGGAACTGTATAGAACTAATACACATGGGTCACCTTCAGTCTGGATAACCCAGCTTAAGTTCCCATGGCCAAACTCCAAGAGTTTGCAGGGGTTATTAGCTTGTACGCATGAATCACGAAACAAAGGCTGTGAGGGCTTTGAGGATTTCTCTCCCTAGCTACTTCCTTCAGGAGGCTTGCAGGATCTCCCGTTGCCATGGCCACACCAACACCAGCGAGTCTGGGCCCTCTCCGCGTCTCTCCGTCTTTTCAACAGTGGCTGCCCACCGAGGCTGCCTCCGGGTTCCAGGCCCAGCTGTGGAGCACACAGACAGCATCATGGCTGCTTGGTGCCAGGGACCTCATGGCTCACACTTATTGTCAACATGCAGCTTCAGCTAGTCACCACTAGCAAAGAAAACCAGAAAGCCCGGGGCTCTGAAGGCCAGGACCCCAGACGTCAAGCAGGACAGTTTGGTTGGACCTGCACACTCTTCGTGCCAAGACCTCTCCCCTCCCTGTGGGCAGAGGGCATCCTGATGTGATGCTGATTTTGATAGGCAAGGAGAGGCTGCCAGGCATCACGGTCCCATCTGTGCAACCCACAGGAAAAGGCCCAGCCAAAGTGGGCATGGGGGTGCAGGAAACTCCAGGTTCTTTCTTTGGAAGGCTGTGCCAGCAGAACCATGGCAGGACATTGGTGTTTGGCCGAGAAGCTGTCAACCAGAGAATGCCTCCTTGTTTGTACTCCTTTCGAGGAAATAGTCGATTCTGTGACATAACTACACTGATTAGAATGGAGGGTGCGGTTGTTCTCGTCCTCAGCATAACATAAGAAATGAGTTCAAAGCCCTGGTCACTTCCCTTCTCCACCTATTCCTGGTTGTAGGTTCCCTTGGCCTCCCTGAGCCCCATCTTCCAATTTGAAAAGGGGAGATAATAATGGCAGCACCATTGTGTGGCTTGGAAAACTGAATGGGTCCATGACTGAAAATCACTAGGACATCACAGCCAATCACGCTAGTCATCATAGCCAATCAATTCATTTCCTTCTTTCACCCCTTCTTGTCTACATCAGATTCAGCTATAGTATCCATATTGGTCTAACTGGGGTCTAGCCTTCTGCCTTCAAAAATGACCATAATTAGTCCTCAAAATGGCAGAAACTATCATGTTTTTTAAATCTGCAGTGGCAGCTGGAGATTCTATAGTCTCCACTGGCCCCTATTTCCGTCTGACCTTCTCAAGCCCACTTGCTTGTATCCTGTCCCCAGCAGCAGTGACGCCGACTGGGTCCTACCTTCGGCTTACAAGTAATGTAGCTCTTTGCAGATTCTGCAGACTGTGCCCTCCATGCACATGGCATCCGGGAGGCCCTTGAACGAAAATATTTGTTTACTGACGTGTCAATAGTGTTCAGGTCCAATGTCACGCTCTAAAAAGGTCAATGCACTGGGGTCCTTCCCTCCACACTTCCATGTCACAAGGGTACAATGATGGTTTAATCAGGGAAATATGTCCCAAACACTTTCACCTCTAGGCCTCTGGTGACATAAGGCTGGGATGACGCAATGCCGTTCCCATCCCATAACTGATAACCTAAGCCTTGGGTGAAACCAATTTCTAGGAGGCAGAAAGCCAAATTCCCAGGCTGGTCCCTGAGCAGGCATTCCCCTGCTGCTGTGTTCCCTTCTCCAGGGAACCTTTACTGGTGTCCACACCTGCAGAGCAGGAGAAGCATCTGTAAGCTTCTCTGAGCCCTCCCAGAAGCACCAGAAGCAGGAAAAGGGGAGGTAGATGGAAGGACTTCCTGAAGGCCCTGGAGCTCGTGTGGCTTCTTCAGGGGCGATCTGCCATGGTCTTGGTTCATGGTCTGGCTCTGCTCAACCACCCCTCCCGGGTGCTCAGTCCACTGAGCCACACCTGCAGAACGGCAAGAGCAGGTTCAAATTGTCTCTGTGGTCTACCCGAGGTCTCGGGATGCTCTATTTCCCACTCCTCCCATGTTCACAATGATGGCGCTGCCTTTTTACGCCAGGCCACGGATGGCACTGAAGCAGTACCTAGAAGAATATTTGTGGTGTGTTATTAAACGTGTCTTATTTTTCAGGGCTGGCTGTTACAGTGTCTATGTAGACAATGAATTACCATGTCTGTTAGACAATTGTCTAAAGCAGCGGTTCTCAACCTGTGGGTCGTGACCCCTTTGGGGGTCGAACGACCCTTTCACAGGGGTCGCCTAAGACCATTGGAAAACATGTATTTCCGACGGTCTTAGGAACCGAGGCACCGCTCCTCTCTCCGTCTCCAGGCGGGTCCGCCCACATGCAGATACACCCACATCCAACATGAGGAACTGTGTTAAAGGGTCTCGGCATTAGGAAGGTTGAGAACCACTGGAATGACTATTATTAGACAATCAGTCCGTGAACATGTAAGTGCCACACTGGGCTGGCTCCTTGGGCACAGGACAAAAGACAACCAGAGCCTCTTCCTCAAGCACTTGACAGCCTAATGGGAGAAGACAGGAAATAAACGTGGAAATGACAACGATAATACAATGTAGTGAGTGCTCTCGGGAAGGGAAATTGGGTGATGTGACAGAGGATAACTGGGAAGGCACTTGGGGAAGGCTGGGGAGGGGGACAGGAAAGGCCCTCCAAGGAGGCACCCTGTGAAATTAGAGGGAAGAAACGAGCATTTCAAGTAGAAGCAACAGAAGTGCACAGGCCTGGTGTGCTTGGAAGGCCAAGAGAAGCCCCAGAACACCAGCAAGGGTCGGATCACTAAAGCCTTGTAGGCCAGACTTAGGAGATTCATTTTAAGTTGAAGAATTTTATGATCAGACTTCTGTGATTGTGAACTGAGCTATTAAACTCCAGAAGAGGCCATGTAATTCTAAAGGTAAGTAAAATGATGTATAATCCCATTTCAATGGTAATCCATAGAGAGGGCATAGGGGACTATTTAGCAGACTAAAGCGTCAGTCCAAGTTGATGTGGCAAGTCATCCTGGGGTGGCTGAGACCAAGGAAGCGTCCTAATGATGGATGAGGGGGAGGCTGGCGAGCCCACGTGGAGAATGTATGAGACTCAAGGTGTGCTTGGGTGAAGGAGCGGGCTTAGGGAACACAGGAGGACATAGGGACATTCACCTGGGATGACCCTGGAAGAATGATCGGACTCTGGTATAGACAAAGTCAGGAGTAGACTGGGAAGCTCTGGTTTCTGAAACAGAAGATGAGAAGCTTGTAACTTGAGAGGATTATGATCAACACAGACCCTCACCGCCCATGTTTTCTGCTTCTTACACGTAGGAGACAGGTCTGAAACTAGGCAAGAGACGAATTTCCCCTGACTTTGCTTTTCCCACCTCCTCTTTCCCAGTTAAAAGGGTCAATATGTGTTGGATGTTTTTCTTGCCTCAACATATGTAATTTTCTATGTATTCCCTACCTATGCTAATTTATATTAGAGATAGTGTAGTTTATGGTTTAATTATGAAAAAAATAATACTTAGAATATTTTTTTAAAGGTAAATAATAATGTCAACTTTATTCCTGCCACTGAGTCTGTTCTTAATATCTGATATATTTATTTCCAGTCCTTGGTATATGCCCTTGTGGATTCTGTTTCCCTATCACTGAAATTGTATTGCAGACTTAATTTTGTGCTCTTCTTTTGACAGTGAATTTTTCTATATCATGAATATGCCATCTACTCATTAATTTAATGACTGATAATATTCCTTTATAAGGATACACTAGTATTTATTTAACTATTTCCCTCTTATTTCACTTTTAAAGGAGTAGTTCAGAATTGATACGTTACTACTATGTAACAGGTCTTCTACATAAAAATGTACATGTACTGTTACATTGAATCTTCACAACAGCCTTATGATTGGTTACTATTTTATTTTATTGATTTTTTTAGAAAGAGAGGGAGAGACAGAAACATCGATCGGCTGCCTTCTGCACGCCCCCTACTGGGGATCGAGCCCACAACCAGAGCATGTGTCCTGACCGGGAGTTGAACTGGGACCTCTCAGTCCATGGGACAATGCTCAATCCACTGAGCCACACCGGCTGGGCTGATTGGTTACTATTTCAATTCCTATTTTACAGATGAGGAAACTGAGGCTTACTAAGGTTTGGTGACTCACACAAAGTCATCCCAGCCAGTAGGAGGTGAAGCCCGAGATATTACTACTTCAGGGTATTCTTACCTTTACATGATTGTATCTGCAAATAGATTTCTCAAGATAGCTTCTCAGAAGTGGAATTTCTTGATCAAAGGATATAACCTTTATGTGTGTGTGTGTGTGTGTGTGTGTGTGTGTGTGTGTGTAAGGTACTAATGTATATTGCCAAACTGCTTTAGAGTACACCCCCCAACCAACACTATCTCAAGCTGTCCATATCGTGATATCCTTTCTCCAAACACTGTTACATGATTGTGGTTAATTTTTCTGTTTTTCAATTGTTCACCTGTGATGCTAAACTCATTTGTTCATATGTTGACCCATTTGTATTTCCCTTCAACGAACTGTCTGTTCATATCTTCTGCCTATGGCCAACTGGAAGTTTCCCAATAAATTTGGAAGGCACTTTGTATACTTAAGGTATTATTCTTTGCTTTGGTATACCTATGTCAGGTCTTTTATTTTGTACTGAATTTGCTGTTTGCCTTTTAATTATGATGTTTTTTATGTGTAGTTGAGATTAGCAGAGTTTTTCTGTAAAGGGCCAGATGGTAAATATTTTAGACATATGTTCTATATCGAAAATACTCAACACGCCTTGGTAGCCGGAAAGCAGGAATAGATAATATATCAACTAAAGGGTGTGGTCAGATGTGACCCGTGGGTTGTAGCTTACAGACTCCTGATGTTAAAAAGAAATTTAATCTCATGTTAGGAAATCCACCAATTGCTCCTCTTTGAGATTTTTTTCTATGGCTTTTGTACTCATGGGACCCACATACTTAATCGTCACCTCCTGACCTCTGGAGATGCTGGGAACATGCCCAAACTCCAATCTGGTAGATAGTAACAGTTCAGCATCTTGCTCTTCTAAATACTCCTTCTTCTTCCCTCCATGCACATCGTGATGTCTTCCTTCTGCTTCTCTCTTTGTCTCCCTCTCCCTCACTTGTGGGAATGTCAAGGAAATTCTTCTTGTCTCCCACAGAACAGTGTTTATCACTCGCATCCCTTTCCACCTCACGAACATTCTCCAACAAATGAGTTCCATTCATAAGTGGAATTGTGGTGAATAAAATTTCCCCCATCTCATTACACATAGACAAACTAAACCGAGCTCGAGATCCGAGATAGATCCATCTATATTTTATTTTGGCTTCTTCTTGCGTGTTTGACTATTTAGTCCTGTCTTGGTCTTTATATTGTGGTGTATGCTTGGGGGAAACGATGCCAACTTTATTTCAAATAGTTAACCACTTATCCCCAAAATAGGCTTGGGTATATATAGAAGAGTGAGTTTGTGATTAAATTTGGCATTCAAAATTAGAGGAGAAAGAATCATTAAATAATGCTGGGACATCTTCTCGTGCATTCTCTGCCTATCAGCTCTACGACCACCATGCTGTTTTGATTACACTCTATTATAATAGCTCTTTCAGAAATGTCTTGGCTCCTGTGCCGTTTCTGCTTCCAGACCGATGTTAGATGTACTTTTTCAAGGGCCCCTTGAGTCCATACTATTAGGATTTTTATTAAAAGTATTTACATCATAATATAGGAAGAATTTATATCTTTCTATCATGTGATCTTCTGACCGGGACTATCCAAATCTTATTTTTTGTATCTTTTTTAATATTTATCATAATTGGTCTCAAAAAAATTCTCAAGTTCTCATTTGAATGGAGAATTTTGAAATGTATTCACTAGGGACTGATGCTGTAGGAGCACAATGCAATAGCATGTTCATGTGTGATTTTGACATCAATGAGTGGGTCTTTTATTTCTTTCTGTGAAAAGCAGCCGTAATTATTTTATTGGGTCCTTTGTTCTCTCTCTTCCATATCAGTCATTTTCCCCTGGGCTTTTTTCACCCTCTTTAACATTTTTTTTTTCCTGCACTTTTAGAGTTAAGTCTTGTCCACATCACTGATTTCATTTTCTACAGTGTCAAGTCTATTTTCCCCCCTCTCCAAACAGACATTATTTCTGACATTACAAGTTCTGTGTCTTCTCAGTTCTATTTCTCTTCAGTATCTTTTATATTCTCTGCTCATTGACTCTGTTCTACTCGAAAGTTGCAAAAATGACTTGGCATCTTTGAAACAGAAGAGAAAGTCAAGAGGAGACAAGTTGCCTGGCCGAAGCGGCTCAGTTGGTTGGAGCATCATCCCATGCACTGAAGGGTTGCCGGTTCGATTTCTGGTCATGGCATATACCTGGGTTTCGGGTTCAATCCCCAGTCCGGGCACCTATGGAAGGCTACTGGTCTATGTTTGTCTCTCACATGGATGTTCTTCTCTCTGTCTCTAAGTATGCCCTTGGATGAGGATTAAAAACACAAAACAAATAAACAAAAAAGAGGAGACAAGTTAAAATGAAAAGATTGAAGAACTTCCTGGAGAAGATGATTTTCAGAAATACACCTTTAATTCATGTTCAGGATGAAGTTCTGTTTTCTTTGTATTTGACTGTTTGTCACCCATGGGTGTGATGTTGACATGTTTTTTCTCTCTGCCTGGTCCTGTAAGAAGGAGTTCTACCCAAAAGCAGCATCTGCAAACAGCTGCCACGTGTGGACTCTGCTCAGCCTCTCTCCTTCTTCACTTCTGGGCTCACTGAAACTGTACCTTACCTGGAGGATACATTGACAAAATAAATGAATGCATGAGTCCGTGAACTGTAAAGGGGCGGGCTAATGAACACATTTCCCAAGCCTCACATCCAGAAACCTGATGGAGATTTCTGTCAAGATTTTCATATCTGAGACTTCCAGGTCTGAGACTCCCGTGCTTTACCAGCTATCGATAGCGACATTTGTTAAAGGCTTCTCTTCGATGTCAAAGATATGCTCCATGAGGCTTCACAGCAGATATGCAGAGAGCCACAGGAGCCTGGCAGAGTGTAGGAGGCAGGTACACTCTGTCCTACAAATCTCATTTGCAGGCACAAAGATGCAAGCATGACTCAGCCGGTGAGTCAGTGATTCCCAGCTGTGTGGGTGCTGATCACAGGAGTCCCAAAGGTTAAACATGGGCCAGAGCATTGAGCGTTGGCCTTGAACAGGACAGGAGCATGGTAGAGGCCAGAAGGACCCCTGAGAGGAGGTCCGAACTGCCTCTTTGGGTTCCAGTGACAGGCACGGTGACATTCAGATAGATGGGGGAAGAATGGATGACAAAGCTCCCCCGGCCACTTTGTCCCCACTCTCCAGAATTAATCACTCTTCTGAAGGGCAGCAGCACATTGTGGTTCAACGCTCCAAGTCGGCCTGTGACGTAGTAGCTTCTATTAGTCAACCATCTTGGTTCACCTCTTCATCGAGGCGCGGGGAGGAGTACCAGCTCGCCAGCTGGCCGTTGGGCAGAGCCATGGGACTTGTTTCGGCCAATGAGCTGTGAGCAAAAGCAATGGATGTCATTTCCAGACTGTCACTGCTCCAGCAGGCTCTTCCCAGCCATGTTCCCAGACCGTGGAATTTTAAGTTCGGTGAAGCCCCCCTCGGTCTGGGTCTTTGAGGAGCTGCGTGGGCCTGTAGCACACATAACGAATGAACTTGTGTGTGTGTTTTTAAGCCACGGAATTTGAGGGCTATGTGTTGGGTTTTGAAGGTTCTTGATTACTGTGGCATAACCTAGATTACTTTGACAAATATAGTCTCTTATTAACTGCCGATCATGATCAACTCTCTGAACCTCTCTGAGTATCGATTTCCTCATCTGCCAAATGGAGAAAATTAAAGCACTTGCCATAAAAAAAAAAAAAAAAGATAAAAAATAAATTGCTTGGAAAGTCTAAACCAATGTAGCTAGCACATACTATGTGTGTTGCAAACATTATCTCTTAGCCTAACCTCTTAGACAGGAAGTAAAAGAATATTCTTCTGCTAAATTACCTCAACTTAGAGCTGGAAAGAAAATAAAAAAGAGAGAATGCTCTGGAAAGATCTCTCATTTATAGAGCAATTAATGGGCTCCTCATAAAGACAGCCAATGCTTTATTGCCCAAGTCTCACCTGCCAAGGTGTTCAAGGTCCCATGAGCTCTGAGTTACTGAGCTATTTTCAGATAAGTATCTGGGAGAATAAAGGTTCCAACTCGCCAGGACAGCATTCCCACACATCATTCCTTTCCCTCTTTATTAGGTTCCAAGATGGTAGAGGCAGACCTCTGGGAAAGCAGAATAGACTCCTAGAGGCTCTTCCTTATTTTCCTTCAGCAGGGAGAGAAGCCAGCTCAGGGTGTGGTTTCCCTGCCTGCCTTCTCACACATTCTCCTTGGGGTGTCTCAGCATACCAGAGGTGCGGTTAGGTAAGTATCACTCCACCCATGAGGTGTCTTCTCGGCCAAGCCTCTTATGACCCAAACTCTCATAAACAGGACTGGGGGTGGAAGGAATGATGGAGATATATTTAGAGCCCTCTATCCTCTCCCCCAGTAGACTGTTGGAGGTATGTGCCAAGAACAATCTACTTTCAATAAAATCACCTTTCTCTAAGCAATTTCTCGAAGGTCTAGCCAGGTATACCCGTGTCCGAGGCAGGCCTCTGGCATGAGGCCTGACACCATCCCAGCCCAGGTGTGGTGGCAAAGGAGCACCACGTAGGGAAGGCCTCCCACTGAGGCTGCGGGGTGCTTCCCTGGCCTCACACCAGGAGAGCCAGCTTCCCAGCGGGTGCTCTCCAAGCTTCTCCCCAATATAGTCACAAGTCACCAATATCCCAGGACAATCATGCAATGCTTTGCATGTAGTCATTACAGTTGAGCTCAAAATCTAAGCCTCTTTGGTGGGGATAAAACTGCAAAGACCAGCTCTCTACAAACACATCCAACCCTGCAGGAAAATGCATGAACCTCCAGGTCGTATGGTCGACACCCTCCCCTGTACCAGTCTATTCTCACTGAGCATGATGCTGAAATTTTTTCTACCAAGTGAACATGCAAAGAAGACTCACCTCAAGGATCAAAGAAGACAGGGCCACCTGTGAATCTGGAACCAAAACCATATATATATGGTTATATATATATATAACATTGATGGACACAATGAACATGGGTGACAGATTTCATGTGTGTGTGTGTGTATAAAACCTATCCTTCCAGATCTTTCAAAATGGCAGTGTCAAAAATGAATGGTCAGACCCCAGGCAGAGTCTCTTTCAACCTTTACTTCAGAAGAACAACATGTTTTTAGATTTGCCACAAAAACAGGAAAGATGGTCTCACTGTCCTGATTCTATAAATATTGGTGTTGGAGGATAATAGGAAGACCCTGTCCCCTCTGCTACCGTCCATCAACACTCTGCTTCCTGCAGGTGTGTGTCCCTCCACTCCTGTCTCGTTTGTTAAGGAGAAAAATTGGTGACTTCTGCCAGCAGTGGGGGCCAAGTTGGAAAGTCTCATTAGTTAAGACTGGGCAGCCTCCGGTTGTGGACCCTCCGACCCGCAAGCCTGGTCCCAACAGGACAGCAGATTGAGGGGCCTGCGCAGCAAAGAGGAGGCAGACTCGATACTTGTGTGTTTCTTGATGACCTCTCAGTCTCTCTGTTTTCTTCCTCCACTGGAAGAAGGGAGATTACTACGACATTAATTTAGGGACCTCTAAAAGGACCCAGCGAACCCTAATTTCAATTTTATGGACTCAGGACTCCAGTGGGCCTCATGAGAAAGTCTAGAAACAGCCTGTGGAAGTGAAATAAGAAAGCCCCACTTTTGTTTCTCTTCACAATGCTCATTTCCTTACCTCACTCACCCAATGCCGCCAAGAAGCTATAACCTACAGAACAGTAATCGATAGTCTCTAGTTTCTCTCCTAGTTCTAAGGCTCTATAACCCTAGATTTAAATGATAATAAGGTCATTTAAATCTGGTCACTCACAAATTAGTGATGACTCATTTGACTTTTTCACTCACCTCCCAATAGTAGGTCTCCAAGATAAAAAAGAACTCGATTCTTGTTAACACTATTTATCTAGGGCTAAACTCCTGAAATGGATTTCTAGAATTCATAGAAGTCATTAAAAAAAAAAAAATGCCAGGTAACCAGCCTCCATCAGCCTAAGATGGCCTTTCCAAGGGACATATTCAGAAGTCAGTAAGGAGTTCGATGATACCCCTGAACTTTCTGCCCGTTGACTTTGCAGATGGAGCCCCCATTCTGTACAATGCCTTGGGATTCACAGGCAGAGAAGGCATTTCTGTGTAGATAAGCTTTAGCTACATGGAGTTGTTTCAGATAAGGTGCAGATTTGCAGAGAAAAGAGCAGTCTTTGACTTCTGGCGGCTTAGGCTCCCTTATATTCAGAACCCTATACTATAAATAACAAACACCGGTCACCTGTTGTATGCAAAGAAACAGTTTGCTCTGTATCGTTCTCCCACAATACTGTAATCTTTCATCTATTTCTGTCTGACTTCAAAAATTCATTATTCTGAAAGGAAACATTAAAAGAGAAACAAGCTAAAGACTTCCTCAGCCTTTCTCACCCTCTAGATCCTTCAAGCTGCAGGGAGTTGTCCCTAAGCCTCTCTCCTCACCCCACCACCAGCACCACCACCGATTTTCAGGGGACGATACATCATTTATTTCCACACTGAAACGAACTGACAACTGCTGAGAGAGTGTGCTAAAGGGTGTGTCACCGCCAAAGGCTGTTAGAGTCCCTGCGGGAATCCTGTTCTCAGGCTTGGGGACCCTGAGACACCACTGGGATTTGCCTAAAGGCCAGAATCAATAACAGAACTCCAAGTGGAAAGCTCAAGACTTCCTCCAGACCGCTCCCTCTTGCTGCTGTGAGATGTGCTTCGTGCAGAAGGGTGCTGTGGATGTCAGCAGAGGGACCCTAGCGATGGCCGATCAGCAATTAGCCAGAGTCTGCCACTCCCGAGGGCCATAGGCTTACATTGGAGCTCTCAGTTTTTCCTTGCAGACCGAGGAATCCATCTCGCTAGTCCACAACACTGGTTGAAACAGTCGCTTTGAACATACATCCTCCTGGAGGAAGGGTGCTCCTTGGCAGACATCCTACTTTCTCATTTTTTCTTTTACTTGACACTCAGTCTTCAGGAAAGTACATGGAAACCCAAAATACCAGCACCACAGAATCCTAGTCAACTTGGAAGACAGAAAAGCTTGATTTAATTTGGTGTGTTACATCGATTTCATGGATGAGGAACATGTTTCTGAGACGGAATGAGTTACAGAGAGAAATCAATCAGAGGGCTGATGGAGAAACCAGATTGCCCTTCCAAGTCCTTCCAAGGGAGTGGAGTCACAGAGCGGCCTTATTGTTTAGTTCACAGTAAATCTCCACCATGTCAGCAGAAAGGCATTAAAAAGATGGTAACGCTAAACAGAACTCTTAAAATAATCAGCCATTGTGTTTTATCATGTCAAACCCCAAATTATCCAATTTGGGAGGATTCTGATGATCTGTACACAAACATTCAAGGAAGGAGAGCCTCTTACTGATACAAACAGGTGATTATTACTCCAGAGAGATGAGACATTGAAGATAAATAAAAGAAAGGCTTTGCAGATCTTAAGCAGCTTGGGGAAAGTCTTAATGGACGAGAGAGGTCCTTGGAATCAGTCTGAAACTCTCAGCCCACAAGAGTTAAAGAACTAGTCCTCTGCTGAGGTGTAGAACAGATGTGAGACCACAACTGGCAGCTACTTAGCACACCCAAAACAGCTTCCGCTGTCAAATCTATCAGCACTTGGGTGAGCAAAGAAGCCTCTTCTCCCACCATCTCTTGCTATTAACTTCAAGCGCAGAGAGCACACTCTCCCTTCA
Source organism: Tadarida brasiliensis (assembly GCA_030848825.1). Classification (NCBI taxonomy): domain Eukaryota; kingdom Metazoa; phylum Chordata; class Mammalia; order Chiroptera; family Molossidae; genus Tadarida; species Tadarida brasiliensis. Next base: position 59,632,790 of record CM061273.1, read on the forward strand.
CTGCCTGACGGCTGTGCTCAGAGGCTCTGCCCCGCCTCAGATGTCCATTTCCCGTGCGTGCACCTGCTGTGTGAGGGATGGCTAATCACGAGGAACAGCCCAGCTCGAGCATTGCCCAGCTCGTCTGGATACAGTTAGGCGCACCTCATCTGGTCTCGCCTTGGGACCGGATTTTTCACTCGGTGACGATACTCTTCTTGCCCGTCTCTTGTCTTCGCTTTGGCGATGAGGCTTTTGAGGTGTCTCCTTCACCTCTATCTCTTCAGCACCTAGCCCAGGGCCCAGCACTTTGCATTTTTTGTTCTTGTCGAATTAATAGGTAGAGCGATGTCAGTGAATCCATGGGAGATACATTTTGTGGTGAGTTTGAATCAATTATAATCCTTTGGAATTTCTTGTTGACATATTGGCTTCTGACTAGGAGCCAACGTTCAGATGCTGACAAGATTCCAACTCCCGTACGAGCATCTGGTGCAGGCTGGGCATGTGCAGAGGGCCCCAGTGATCGCTGCAGAATGTGAGAAAGGGGGCCACACCCAAGCTCTGCCGTCTCTGAGCCCTCCCCCATTTACCCATGTAACATACCATTTGAATGGGATTAGTCTTTCTAGTTTCTCATGCAACAGAGCCGTTCACTGTTCCTTAAACAGTAAGAGGAGATTTCTACCTCAAGGCCTGATGGAGTAGCTGGTATTGGAGTTGCTCTTCTCTGTAAACAGTGATAACATTGGACAAAGTATATCAGGCACCTGTTTGGGGGCATTGGGAAATGGTGGCCCTGGGCTCCCTGCTGGAGAAACGTTCCCAGTCACCGCACAGCAGTTCTGTGGAGCTGGGGAAGAAGGGATCAGAGTTTAGGGATACTAATGCATGTAGATGTTTCAGGGCAGGGTATCCGAAAGGGTGGAAGCGCACGCGTCAGGGGTGCAGGTGAGGATTGGTAGAAGAGGGGTCCGAGGGTTCTCCGCAAGACCTTAGCCAAGGGCTGGGCTGCAAATGTGCTCCGTGAGACACCACGGGGCCTCAGCGTTCGAATGGAACGGAGACTCTAGAGGCCACAGAGTACTGAGAAACAACGGCTCACTGTCTCACCCAGAACAGACATACTAGTAACATCCCACGCATGCAGGTAGACACCAGTGGGGCCATTCCTTGAGAATAAGGCCCCTGAGCTAGAGCAGGAGTGAGCAAACTATGGCCCATGGACTGACCATACGCTTTTGTGAATAAATTTTAATGGAAACACGGTCATGCCTGTTGGCTTACACATATTACGGCCACGTTCCTGCTACAACAGCAGGGTTGAATAGACAGATTATCGTTCACAAACTTGAAATGTTTATCGTCACGCCTTTTAAAAAAACGTTGTCAGTGCTGCACTGGAGTAAGGACTACTCTAGATTGTCCTAACGAAGCCTAAAGCCACACTCCAACAGGATCGAGGAATTCTTCTAGTATATTTGCCTGCCAGAATATAACCTAAAACCCTTCAAAGGAAGATATCATAACCGAGACTCCTTACAATGTATGATCGTTAATATTCATGAGATGACTAAAACACTGAACACGCCAAGAAGCAGAAAAATGTGACCCACAATCAGGGTTGGGAAAATCAGACAATAGAAATAGAGCCCAAGGTGACCCGGGTGTTGAAAATAGAAGACAGGGACTTTCATACAGATGTTAAACATCAGTTCAAGGACTTAAAGGAAAATATAGTCTTAATGAGTGAATAGATGTAGAGTGTGAGCCATAAGAAAACCAACTGGGAATTCTGCAAAGTTAAAGACACACACACACACACACACACACACACACACACACACACAGAAAGATGTGAAGAGACATGACAGCAGGTTGGAATTAGCAGAAGAAAGAGTGAGTGAGTTTGAATACAGCTAAATAATAATCCAAACTGGAGAAAAGAGAGAGAGAGAGAGAGAAAACAACAACAACACACACACACACACACACACACAAAGTCTGAGATAGAGTCTCAGTGGCTTGTGGGAAAATACCAAGGAGTCCAACATATGTATAAGCCGTATCCCAGGAGGAGAATATAGTGTGTGGGGCAGGGAGAAATACTTGAAGAAAAATGCTCAACTATTTCCCCCATTTGACGAAAACACCAATCTGCACATCCAGGAAGCTGGGCAAGCTGTGAGCGGGATACATACGAAGAAAATCATACCCAGGCACGTTACAGGCAAACTGCTGGACACAAAAATAAACAGCAGATCCTGAAAGCAGCCAGAGAAGAGGGTGCATTGCCCAGAGGTGGGCAGCAGAGCAGGTGTTTGCTGATTTACAGGGATGAAAGAAGTAGAAAGGGTCACCGCATAATTCTTTATCCAGTGAAAATAGTCTTAAAAACTGAGGGTGAGCCTGGCCAGTGTGGCTCAGTGGATGACCATCGTCCCATGGACTGAGAGGTCTGGGTTCGATTCCCCGTCAGGGCACATGCCCAGTAGGGGGCGTGCAGGAGGCAGCCATTGATGTTTCTCTCTCACATTGATGTTTCTATCTCTCTCTCCCTCTCTAAAAAAAAATCAATAAAAACGTATTTTTTTTAAAAATGAGGGTGAATTAAGGACTCCATTAGGTCCTTTCAGACAACATTATAAGAAATACCAAGGGCTTTCTCCAGACTAAAGGTGAGATGACACAAGATGGGAACTTATGTCCACATGACAGAGAAAAATGCACTGATAATGGTAACTATGTGTGTCTGTGCTAAAATATTAACTTTTTGTCTTTAATTTTATTAAAAGACAACCATCTCAAACAAAAATAATATCTAATCTGGGGTTTATGATATATGTACAAGTCAAATAGGCGACAAAGGATGGGGCTGTAGTAAATAAAATTATTGTGTCGGAAGGTTCTTGGGTGGTGAATTCACGTGCCAACCAGACCGTGCCATGGGGTGCCTAGCTTAAACATGATTTCCAGGTGTGTCTGAGAAGGTGTTTCCAGGTGAGATGAACATTTGAATAGATGGGCTCAGTCAAGGAGATGACTCTCCCCACGATGGGTGGGCATTTTCCAATCAGTTGAGGGCCTGAATAGAACAAAAAGAAGGAGGGAAGAATTCTCCCCCTTTTCCATCTCGTCTGCCTGTTTGAAGTGGGGCACCAATCTTCTGCCTTTGGACTGGGGTTTACACCCTGGGCTCCCCTAATTCTCAGGCCTTTGGACTCAGATGGGAATGATATCACCAGCTTTCCTAGGTCTCCATCTTATAGGTGGCACATCTTGGGACTTAGTCTTTGTAATTGCATGAACCAATTCCTCATAACAGACACACACACACACACACACACACATATATGCATGGGTATATGTGTATGTATATGTATATATGTATATGTATGCATATGGTTTCTCTGGAGAACCCTGACCAATACAACTCTTATGTTTGTGATGCTTGTGATGTGACATGAACTGGTACAACACGAAATCTAAGTGGACTAATTCCACTTCTAGGAATATATCCTAAGAATCCCGAAACACCAATCAGAAAGAATACATGCACCCCTATGTTCATAGCAGCGCTATTTACAATCACTAAGATCTGGAAACAGCCCAAGTGCCCATCAGTAGATGAGTGGATTAAAAAGCTGTGGTACATTTACACAATGGAATACCATGCAGCTGTGAAAAAGAAGGATCTCTTATCCTTTGAGATGACATAGAGGGACCTGGAGACTATTATGCTAAGCGAAATAAGCCAGTCAGAGAAAGACAAATATCACACGATGTCACTTATATGTGGAATCTAATTAACGAAATATACTGATGAACAAAATAGATCCAGAGACATGGAAGCATGGAACAGACTGACAAACCTCAAAGGGAAGGGGGGAGGGGGCAGGAAGAGAGCAACCGAAGAACATGTACACAAATGTGCACAACCCTGGGCACAGACAACCTTGTGGTGAAGCCCTGGGGTGGACCAGGAGCCAGGTGGAGGGGCAAGGAGAAAAAATACACTCTCAACAATAAAGATACATTTTTTTAAAAAGCCAACAGCGGAAGTAAAATATTCATGTAAAAATATTCAATTACCCCACCCCCAGGACCCCCCGAAAAAGAAGGGGAAAATATCAGAAAGGAACAACATATGGAACAAATAGAAAAAAATAGCAAGGTGGTTGATTTATCTACCACCAAATCCATGGTGATGCTCAACGTGAGTGGACTAGCTCAAATTATAGAGTTTGCTCAATGGGATCGAAAAGCAAGACCCAACTGTGTATAAGAAACTCTTTGTAAGAAACTCATATAGATCATATTGTAAATAAAAATAGTTTGTGTAAACAGTGCCAATAAATCTATTCAACATGTATGCTCTGTGAACACGTTTTAGACAATTGATTTGCTTGGCTTGATTATAGCTTCTGAATACAGAACTGAGGTGTGCTCCCTAAGCAACTAGATAGAGAAAGAGATCGATATTGATCATTTTCCCCGAAAACATTCCTGAGTATATACGTGGGATCTCGCTCTGTCTTCAAAATTTGTTTAAATCTCTGTTCACTTCTTATGGCAGCCTCCTACCCCACATAGTATCCGTTTTTAAAATGTATATGTCTTACCTTTCTTCCTCGATTAAAAGCTCACTGAGAGTTCAAACGCTGAGTAAATATTCACTGGTTACCCAGTCAATATATCATGCAGGGGAGATACAACAGGAACAAGTTTCCCCAGATGCTTACGGACCAGACGAGGGAAATGACAGGCAGCAGCAACCCCAGTACACTTATGATATACACGAGAGACATTTGATGGATAAACAGATGGGAACATGAACGCGGGAACACATTTCCCCGATTGGGTCATTTTTATTTCTAAATGAAGTCCAACACAGCCCGAACAATCCTGAGACATCTCAGCTGGCAGAGAAGTAAGCAAATATCGTGCAGGAACTAAGACCCTTTAATAGGATTTGCCCTGCAAGCTTGGCATTCCGTGAAGCCGCCGAGCGAAGGCATCCTCCACTCTATTCCAGTAGAGCACAAACAGTATCTTTCAAAGGCCTCACATGAACGGCAACGTCTGTTGTTCTTCGGCCGTAATGTAATTGTAAAGAAATGCGGTATCATGTTTTGTTCCACAGGGAGGAAAATAACCCACGCGTCACGCCAGCCAACAAAAACAGCTCAATCTGAGTTCTAAACTTCGAATTATCTCCATTTCCCTCAACTCTAGTTTTTGGGTTGTTTTGTTTTGCTTTTCGTTTTTTATTGAAGGAGTTGGCGTTATATCAAACTTGAGATTTAATGCAGGTTTTTTTAAATAAAATATTTTCTTCTTATTGATTTTAGAGAGAGAGGAAGGGAGAGAGAGATAGAAACATCGATGAGAGAGAACATTGATTGGCCGCCTCCTTGCATGCCCCCCACTGGGGATCGGGCCCACATCCTGGGCATGTGCCCTGACCGGGAATCGAACCGGCGACTTCTTGGTGCATGAGTCAATACTCAACCACTGAACTACACCAGCCGTGCACAGGACATTTTCTTATATGACTTTATACATCTTTCTTATTAAGACAGTTGTGTGATGATTAGTTTTTCCCTGGGCCCAATGGGATCCTGACGCAATTTCTAGGGTGATCACCTACTCAGGACTGCAGAGGAGCAGAGAGGAGGAGGAGAAAGAACATGTGGAGACAAAGAGCACCTGAGTCACCGTGTCCGCTGAAATCCAGGCATGACATCAGCCCCCAAATGTTTTGTTCATTTGAGGATGATGCACCCAAGTTAGCATCCTCCAGTTTGCATCGGAACCTCCAGGGCACAGGTGTTGGTCCCACAGCCCTTGCGTTTCATTGTGAATCAGCGGGCCAGGAGCTGGGGCAAACTCCTGGAGCAGACCCCCAGATTCCACTTTCATCTCTTTCAGCCTCAGAAAGACAAACTGCAGTTTAAGAACTAGACTGATATTTGATAACTCATTGCTTTACTGGCCTCACTGCAAAAAAAAAACAATGGCGATTTTAAATCACGATCCCCCGTGGTCAGCCGGTTAGAGGACCAGGACCCAATAGGTAATTCTGTAGTTATTTTAAAAAATGAAATCAGGTAAATGCACCCCAACAGGCATCACCGAGTTCCTCTTCTGTGTTTTATTATTCCTTTGATTAATATAACCTTTGAACATAATCCCCACTTTTAGAATTATTATGGTCTAGAAGGAAAAGGGAAAATAGGTGTGTTAAATAATTATACCTGGAAAGAAACTATGAGTGTTCCACTACAGTTGACGCGAGATCTGGCCTAGTCTGAACAGGACAGTGAGTGAGTGATGGGTCGTAAAATGCCCTTGGTGAGGGAAAGCTTTCTGGAGGATGTGTGTTAAACCAGGTTGCGAAGGAAGCAATGACTATGGATCAAAGACACTGACCTGAGCGAGAGAATCCGTTCAGGTAGGTGATCAGCATGAGCAAAGCAGGCAAAGCAAGGAGGGAGCCAGTGGAGGGTCTGGCCTCAGTACGGACTGATGTCCTGGCTGCTCCCTCCCTGCAGAGGCTCCTCCCAGGGACCCCGCAGTAGGACACTGTGTCACGTAGAGCATGCAGCTCCGCAGCTCCGACAGGCAACGCCCCTGGCTCTCCCTTGTTACTGCGTCCCTATAAGCGAATGGGCAAAAGAGCAGGATCCGAATACACAACAGGGAGCTGCCGTTTATTTCCCTTTGCGCTCTGAAATCCAGCTGGCCGTCTGATTGCCGTGCAGTTCTGATCGGGGGCTGTGGCTGATCATGACAGACCGTGCACAGCATCAGCAAACACCTGCCGGGATGCTCTTCCTCCGGACGCAGCGGCAAACCGCTCTGTCCTCTGCTCGGGGGCTGGGCCACCGCTAGTTCCAAATATGGCCCCGCCCCAGTGTGACCTGTGATTTCCAGCAACAGGTGCCATGTGCCCTCTGACCTGAACCATTTTTCTGCTCTGACCTGCTTACCAGAGTCCAGGGTCCCCGTCCCCTTCACTCTGTCCCCGATAAAAGCCTGTTCCCCCTCTTCTGACAACCCTCAGCTTCGTTGGGAATTCCATGGAGGCTTCTCAAAGGCATCGTGTGGTTTTGTTTCTAGAAAAGATTCCTATATTTATGGACTCTTCTTTTCAGAGCCCTGCTAGTCTTATATATATATATATATTAATCCAGTTTCAGGGTGTATTTAACTAAGCAGGTACGCCATGACTTTTTCACAACTTAAAAATAACTTAGATTGTTAAAGGGGAAAAAATATATCAAAGCTACAAAGCAAAAAAAAAAAAAAAAAAAAGACTTAAGTGCCTAAACAAAAATGGCCACATTTTAAAATGCTGAAATACGAGCTTTGAGCTTTGATATGGGAGTAATATTTAGGTAGCATATGGTATACTAAGTTTTTTATCTACTTAACCATTCATTCTCAATTATATATATAATTGAGGCTCAAAATGTTTAAGACCTTTGCCCAACTGGGCATAGGTGATGAATGACAAAACTCAGAATCCAACTTATTTCTCTCTGACATTAATAGCTACGCTTTCTCCTTAGTATCTCTGCTACTCAAAGAATATAGTTATCAGAAGCCTCGAATTTCCTCCTGGTGAGAAGGAAAACAAAAGAACACAAAAACTCTATTTGATCAAAGATACCAAAGAAAGTTCCAGAAACAGTCCTTAGTGGAGAGCGTTCGCCCAAGTGCCTCCCCATCTCTGTGTAAATCACACCCGCAAGCCACGGCACTCGAGACTCGTTTGTGTTTTCCGGGACATGACAGGTGATCAGTGTCCATTTGTCCCTTTTCAAGGCAGTTCAAGGCTGTTCCTTGTATCTTTTCCTTCTTACGTCCTGTTTCTTTCTCGTGGCTTCTTAACATCTGAAAAACTCCACTGAACTTCTTAGCTTGTTCTTTAGGCCAGGAGGAAAAGTAGGTTAGGTAAGAATAATATCTGAATTTACCAAATTAGTCCTAAAAGACCTGACGCTTTCTCACAGCAACGGAGTGTCATCTTCAAACATGTTCATATTTAAAATCTACTACTTATTTGGTGCCAAAATGGGACTCAGAGCATCCTGGTGAGAGCTAAGCAGTCCTTTCCCTCCAGGCTGGTTCACCCCGACGGCATACACGAGAAGCTTAAAACCAAGAAAGGACTGACCACTGGCTTCCGGTTATTAGGAAGAAGGAGAAGCGATGTTGGAATGGGAACAAAGCTAGTATTTACATAAAGGCACTGATGATGCAAATACCCACCATTCTTTCTGAGTTAACAGCTCAGATGCTTGGTTCCAGGGCTGCCTCAATTCACCACGGAGCAACTGAAGAAAAGCCACTGGTCTGAACTCAGACTCGGGGGCCACTAGGAAGAGAGCAAACGGGAGCATTTGCTTCTCAGGAAACAATTTCTGGTCTGTCGCGCTTGCAAACCCAGAGGCAGCAGACTTGCATCTCACAGAGATCTGGGTGGGGGAGGTGGGGTGAGAGGTGGGCAGGGGACCAGGAAAAAGGCAGTCTGGGTATGAGACCCCCTGCGGTTGGTCAGATTCGGTTGCTAAGTCTCAGGAAACCCTGAACTATTTCTCCTGGAAATTAAACTGAGATTTGAAACTAATGAGGGACCAAAGTGTAGGAGAGTGTTGGATAGCATGTGTAGCTAATTATTTCATCCAGAGGGGCCAAAGGGACCATGGGACATTTCCATAGAGCCTATAAACTCGGGAAATTAATCCTAAAAGCTTGGAAGAAAGAAAAAAAAAGGTTCCCATCATAAAAGTGCAGATATTAACCCTGATGATAAGTTCTCCTCACCTTTCTAGGAGGTTACTTTAGGGCCAGGTAGGAATTTTCAGTCCCAATTAAGGTCAGTCTGACTCTTTTGTGAAAATCTGGCCGGGAACCAAAAGATTGCTCCAGCCTGGGCCAGCCCCGGACTGCTCTAACAATTTTCATGTAAGACTTCAATGTTCTGTGAGTGCAATTTTATTTTCATAGGGAAATTCTTTCCGAAGGAGAGGAAGGAAGTCGATACATGTTATCAGGAACTATACTGCTTAGTCAGTCAAGTAACTAGGTCTGTGTACCCCTTTCTGCAAAGTCCTGTCTCCTTACCCTGCTGGAGGAGGGGAGGCTTGGGGGTTGAAAAGTAAAAAATAAAATAAAATATAAAGAAATAGGGAAATCAGTTTCCTTATTCAAAGAGTTCCAAGTCAGGGGGTATATACAATACAGGCCAAATCCTTCCGAAAGTTGTGAAATAAAATAATTATCTTGGTCAATTGTTTCCAAATCAGGCTGAGCATGAGCGTCAGCGGCAGAATTTAGAAATGAACACCAAACAAACAGAAGTTCTGGGTCCCATCCCCAGACCCTGCTTCATTCTGCTCAGGCGTCTCTGACATGCCCCTTTGTAACACTGATGACCAGCCAGTTTTGTGAAATACTTGCCGATTTTGAAAACCATCAAACATCTGGGGGTATGGTTCCATTTCGAGGATTTTTTTAAAAAATTTTCTTCCAGACAATCATTAACATGTAGAAAAGCCCACATCTAGAGTAGGCAAAGGTAGGGTCCCTGTAGGGGACAATCCCATAAACACTTAGCAAATACAATTTTCTGAAAAGTTGAAATTAACATCCTGTGTGCCACGTGCCGAAGGGGCCGTCAGTGTGCGCCCACCTGGAGCAGAGAAGCAATCCATAACTGCCAGCTACCGTTACCATTACCACCAGCAACGGTCGCATCATTACGTGTGGACTGTTTAGGGCAGGCTGTGGCTCCTTCTTCTGTAAAGCGCCAAAGAGGAAACATCTTAGCCTTTGTGGGCCATCAAGTTGCTGTCACGAGCACTCAGCCCACCGTGTGTGGATTGCGTGGCGTTAAGTCGGCTTCAGCTCCTGGGGACCCTGTGAATCGGTGATATGCGCAGCGTCCTGTCCTCAGTGGCTCTGCCCGGCTCCTGGAGACGCATGCCTGTGACTTCTTTCATGGGGTCCAGCTGTCTCCTATTTGGTCTTCCTCTTTTCCTGTTCCTACCGCCTTCTATTTTTCACAGCATCATTGCCTTTTCCAAAGAACCCTGTCTTCTCGTGATGGGCTCGAAGCAGGACAGCTTCAGTTTTGTCAGTTTGGCTGCCTCTGCCACTGTACGACAAAGCAGCCATAGACAGCCCATCGATGAATGATCACAGCTGTGTTCCAATAAAGCTTTATTTATTGGACACTGAAGTTTGAATTTCATATACTGTTCACCTGTCATCAAATAGTGTTTCCTTTCCTTTCCTTTTGTTTTCAACCATTTGACAATGTAAAAGCCACCCTTAGCTTTCGGGCCATCTGCGAACAGGCCGTGGGCAGGACAGTACTGTCGGCTGCAGGCGGGCGCCGTGGGGTAGGGCAGACCTCTAGATCCCATCCCTCTTGCGTAACTGAAACTTTGTATCCATTGAGCAACAACTTCACTTAAAAATTCGTGAATGGGGTAGATCTCATGTTACGTGTTCTTACCTCCCAAATACAAAAACAAAACAAATAACAACAAAAAAGGAGGGACGCACGGAGACTTTGGGAGGTGACGAATGTGTCTGTGACCTTGACTGTGGTGATGATTTCACAGGTGTTTGCACAGGTCAAAAATCACCGAATTGTATACATGAACTATGTGTTATTTTTGTCTATCAATTAAACCTCATGAAAGCTGTTCGAAAACAAACTCATTTGGCCCGCAGACCTTCGTTTGCCAGCAGCTGGTCTAGGATCTTAGGTGCCATTCACGGAGCAGTGTGCAAAGAAACGATTGAGCATCTTTTATTTATTTATTTAAAAACATTGTTTTCCTTTATTGATTTTAGAAAGAGAGGAAGTGAGAGGGAGAAAGAGATAGAAACATCGGTGAGAGAGAACATTGATTGGCCGCCTCCTGCATGCCCCCCACTGGGGATCGGGCCCACAACCTGGGCATGTGCCCTGACCAGGAATCAAACCGGCAACGTCTTGGTGCATGGGTCGACGCTCAACCACTGAGCCACACCGGCCGGACCGATTGAGCATCTTTTAAATCGCCTCGGTATCTGGCATCTCTGCGTGGTCCGTCCCCCCGTGGAGCACTGGGCATGTTCGCTGTAGGTATGCACCTGCCACTCAGAAGGAAAACCTTGCCATCTTTAAAGGTCTTCCCAACTCCGGCTGCAAAGAACATCTGATTTTCAGATTGATGTAAATCCAGCTTTCCCTGCCAGTAAATTCATGTACGTCGTGTTAACATCGGGTTCGGATTAAGCATTCACATTAAGTGCGGGGTAGGAAGATGAAGCTGTGTGCGCACACTGCAGCTGCAGAGGGAAGAGCGCCACTGTCCCTGCCACGGGCACTGCGCTCGGACCGTGACCTACCCAGAAGGCGGGCGAGACATTCACGCACAGCCCTGGGTACAGCTGGGCAGCCTCGGTCCACGCTGCCTGTGTCCTTCACAGCTGCCTGGCAAGCCGTGAGCTGACCTGCTGCCCCAGGACAGGTTGGCTTTGTGACGGCGAAGAGAACCGTGTGCCCCCACTCGAATGCTCAGAATGAGTGTCTTTCCCCCAGCACTGCTATTTCCCTACCCACCAACCCGCCCCCGTTTGTGTTATTTTGATGCAAATCAGTCCCGTGATAAGGCTGGCCGTTGTGGGAGTGGGAACCGCATCTGGTTGTGGAGCTTAAATATTCTGCAAGACACCGAGTTGGGGACAGACCGAAGGTGGTGCTCAGTTGGGTTCCTAAGGAACACTGTGGAGCTCAGACCCAGAGAGACTGGACGGGACGTAAGAGGAGCTCGGCTTTGCAGCCCCTGCTGGGCCAGTGCTCCGTCCACGAAGGAAGAGTTGCCCAGGACACCACCAAGCAAGTGGTCTGCAGAACAAATGTTTCTGTGGGGGTGGGGGGAAGAGCTCAGCCACCATGGGTGCCAAGTGCAGTGGCTGGAGAAGAGAGATGTTGCTACAGCGTAAGATTCATTAAGTCTTGTCTGGGTGTCAGATGTTCGGCGTGCGGGGCTCTTGCCTCCCATTTAAATCATGTTTCAAGAAGTGCCGGGAGAGGCGCTGAAAGGCACCTCGCTCCGTTCCCTCGCTGGAGAAACACTGTCTGCTTGTGCACTGTGGTAAAACTTTGCATTTTGGCTAGACACCCTGTGTGGTGGAACCACGCTGGAGCACGCGCTTTTTTTTTTTTTTTTTTAAGTTTGGACAGTCACCCAAAGACAGGAAGAGAAGAGAGTATTTCCACAAGCCAGAGTCCCTCCCGGTGGCATCTGCGCAGTCAGAGGGCTGCTGCAGGGAGCAAGCCCATCAGAGTGCAGCCCGCAAGTCTCCGAGACCGCCGCCTCCCGGGCCCTCCAGGCTGTGCTTTGCCGCCGGGGTCCTCGCCTCCCAGAAGCCTTTTCAGAGCCCACGGAAAGGCTGGAGCTGCTGATCCTGGTGGTTTACCATCACCCGTCACTGAGTGAGGCTAGCGTCGCTGCCACACCCTGGATTCCTGTCCATGCCCAGTGACCTCATGGAGACTCCACACATGTGGGTTCCTTGGTGCCCCTCAAATGTCTCTGAGGGGTGTTGCTACCACTCCCTCCTCATGAGAACACGGACGATGCAAACCACATGGGCTAACCTTAAGGACACGATGCTCAGTGAAGTACGCCAGTCCCTGAAGAACGAGTACTGTGTGATTCCATTCACTGAGGTCCCTAGAGGAGTGGAATCCGTAAGAAGACAGAATGGTGGCTGCCAGGGGCCAGGGGTGGAGGGGAACGGGGCGGAGGGTGTCATGGGACAGAGTCTCAGTTTTGCAACATGGAAAGAGTTCTGCAGAAGATGGTCATGGTGGCTGTACAGCAATGTGTATGTACCTAATGCCACTGAGCTGTGCCCCTGAAAATGGTCACGACGGGTCTTCCCCAGGTAACTGTGAATGAGCATCCACCAGTGAAATGTGGTTTGCGGGGATGGGAATCTGAGACTTCGGCCTCCATATTCCCAAGTGTTTTTGGACAAGTGGGTGATACACCTTATCAGAAGCGCAATCCTCCCAGATAGAAACTTGCCCGGCTCCCCAGGCTGTTGCCGACCCCAGGCCTCCAGCATCAGACTAGCCGATGTTTAAGACTTAGCTGAAAAGTCAAGGCCGTTGTGTTTCCTGCAATTCAAAGAGAACACAGCCAGGCTGTAGTTGGGTTGGAGAGTCGACAGACACGGGCAGATACAAACCACCTGGCCCTTCGGAATACACCTGTGCCCAGAACATGAGCGATGCATCATTCGTTTAGCAACGTGCAGCTCGCCAAATAGTCTCACCAGCGCGAACCACAGAGCCCTCGCATCAAACCCGCGACGAACTGCCACCACTGAGGATCTGTGACGGTCCAGTGTCCTCTTTATCTTTTGCGGTGTCATCTTCAGAGACTTCGAGACGCCAAGGCCATTGGGGCTAGTAAGTGGAAGCATCGCAATTTGTGGTCCTGTCTTTTAGCCCCAAATTCTGTACTTTGCCTTTTTCTCTGATGTAATCAAAGGTGGGAGAGGAAGAGAGGGTCCTCGGAGTTTCTGGGTGATGTGTGGATGTTCAGCCTTCAAGTTGAAATAGGACCTCGTTGGTCCCCATCTCACCCAGGCGTTGGGAAATACCCTTCTGGTAGGAAATCACAACCCAAATCGAGGCCCTCGAATAACGTGCTCACGGTGTATGATACTAAGACTTGCTTCTTTGTCCCAGTGTATCCTTCTTTAGCAGCACAACATACACGTTGAGCAGAAATAAATAGAATTTTTTTTAAAAAACCTAGTACCCGTTTCCTCACCGTCTGATGGCCAGTCCCTGGGATGGTGAATTCCTGAGGCCAACTGCCCCCGTGCCGTCGTCTGAAAATGCAAACTTGGCGTACTTCCTCTTGTCTCCCTTCTTTCCTGAGGGCGGACGTCCCCCCGAAACGTATCTTTTCTACAGAGTGACTACAGCCAGAGCTCCCCAAATCACAGACCCCGTAACCTGGAAGGAGCCTGAGAGTGGACCCCCGCAGCTCTGTGCCTAATCCTTTCCAGACACACGCGATAGGATTTCAAAAGATCCTCGGAGGCTGGTTTTGAAGCCGTGCTCACGGGCCCAGAAAAACCCTCATTATTATTATCTGCCCTTTCAACTCGCGTCCAACTTGACAAAAAAACCTCTCAAACCTACACATGAATTTGGAAGCACCTAGATTGGGTTGCAGTGGGTAGCTTACAAAATAATAATCATATTCTACAATATATATATATATTGTTTTTAATAATGCTCACCCTAATACTTTTAAAACATGATTCGGAATGGGAATATTTGCGATATTCGCAGAGACCCAGTTATTGGGGAAGGTTGAAGACCGTGTGCATAGGAATATATTTAGACAACGCGTTCACAGTGCCAGAGTCGGCTGTCCATCCCTATCACATGCTCACGTAAGCAAACGCGATTTCCTAGATGCACCACAGTGACTGGGCTTCTCCGGTCGGTAGGTATTGGCCTCTGTCCATGAACGAATCCATTTCAAGTGCACATACGTGTCTGTGCATGAGTAGAAAGATAAGCTTAGCAATTGTGTGATTTGTTTCTGCTTAGGCAGTAAGTTACTAATCTCCTGATTGGAACCAGATTTGTATGAATTAGGAGTTGAAATTGGAACAGTCACTGCTGTGTGCAGGATGTAAAGTGAATAAAATGAATGGGGTATTAACCTTCAACCACTGAATATTAATCAGCTTTTCATAAGAAAGAAAACACAGACCCTGCCACACTAAATATTTTCAGCGCTTATTGACAGGATATGGTTTCTCTTCTCCCTTCGCCCTGTTCCTTCTAGTCAAGGACCTAAACACCAGACAATGGTCAGCTTGACCCAGACTAATGTATGAGTTGAAAAACCCCGGGTACCTGGGGCGGGTCGGACCCGGTGGCTGTGTGGGACCTGATGAAATGATGTGCCGGGATGCAGAGCAAGGCTGTCTTCCAGGCCCTCCAGCACACACGGGCCAAGCTAAGCCCAACGGGCATTCGCAGAGAGAACGCGGACAGGAAACCTTGATGACCACAAAATGAACATGTAGAAGGGATCCATTTCCCGTCACCCTGGAAAGGACTTGCAGTTGGGGAACGATTTCGCTCGGCTGTCTGGATGAGCCCTACATCTACCTCGAGGGGGATTAAACAGAGAAAACGGGTAGTATGGTCATGAAGCTGGGCGAAAACACAGCGTCTGACAGGTCTTTCCTATGCAATACTGCAAGTGCTTTTTGTTGGAGAATGCGGTCTTGGATTCATGTCTCTATAATGATGATGTTGCTTATTTACGTCAACTTCTACATCTATCCATATCTATACTTATAGATATAAATATACCCATAACTATCATGAACAAATAGAATGTGTAGGTATATGTATAATGTGTATGTATGCATGTGCATATGTATATGTATGTGTGTGTGTATATGTATATGTGCATGTGTATCTGCATGTATGTGTGTGTATATGTGCATGTGTATGTGTGTATTACATGTATATGTGTATGTATAATATATGTATATGTTATGTCACCAAAGAAGGCAGTAGATGCTTATTTCCTGAAGATAGTTTGAAACAGCATATATTATATTTAAACCTTATATATCTATAGCAATAAAACTACTTCCACAGTTCTACAAAGAGCACATTTTGTGGGGCTAGGCTGACGTGGTGGTCGGGCTCAATCTGCAAACCAAGGAGGGTGAAAGAGAAGGGAGAGATTTCTTCCACACCCAACTCTTGCAAATCTCTCCTTTATTTTCAAAGCTATACTTCAAACGAGAGCACTGTTTATTTCTAGGAAATTGTGTTATTTATAGATTAGTAGGTACTTCTCAACCTCGAATTTAGCAGAGTGGTGTGGAGTAAATGATGTTCCTCCTTGGTGATCTCTCTTATTTTATTTTGTCTCTTCCAGTACGTGACCCGTTTTCTCTCTCTTCCACCTGGCTTAGATCTCCACTGCCCTCATATGCTCTCTGCCAACAATGTTAACCCTTTATCCCAAACACTGAAGTAATCTCCCATGTTATGTGCCATTTAGCATTTAAAAAAAAAAAATCACCCTATTCCCTTTAGCTCACAGTGATACTGGAAATCCATTAAACTAATTCCATAAAGGTGCTGATGACTGATAATAGGTTAATATGTTACCCTGTAAGACAATTCCTTAGACAGAATTCTAATTCCCCCTCCCACCCTCATGAGTCCTGACCCTTGGTATTCAACCCGACACTATGCTAGGTGCTGTTGTAAAGGGCCTTTGTAGACAAAATTAAGGTTACCCATCAGGTGACCTGAAAAGAGAGAGAACAGCCCGGATTATCCAGCTGGGGACAATGCAATCCCATGAGCCCTTAGAAGAGGAGAAGGCAGACCAGTCCAACACAGGAGATGCAGCAGACGTGAGCACAAGAAAGGAGGCTAAAGGGGAGGTCAAAAACGTGAATTCTGACTTGATTTGCTCTTGCTGGCTTTGAAGGAGGAAGGGAGCCATGAGCCAAGGAATGCCGGCACCCCCTGCCGACCGCCAGCGCGGAAACGGGGCCCCAGCCTATTACAGCCGCCAGGAACTGGATGCGTCAGCTGCATGGACTTGAAAGGCAGTCTTCCCCAGAGCCTCTGGCAAGCATCGCAGCCCTGCCAACCCCTTGATTTCAGCCCTGTGAGGCCCTTCCTGGACTTGTGACCCGCGGAGACCATGAGGTATTCATTTGTGTTGTTTTAAACCAGTAAGTTTATGGTAACGTGTTATAGCAGCTCTGGAAAACTCAAACGGAACCACCAAAGACTCCTGAGAACATTTTATTCATCCCAATGCATAAACCTCAAGTGAGCCCCAGACTAGCCTGGGAAGGTGGGTCAGGGTTTCGGGGGGAAAAAAGATAGCGGCAGATACGGTATCCCTAAATCTCATCCCTAGTCTCCCTGTATTTACAATTGCCTTTAAGAAATCACAGCTCCTCCCCTCAATATCTCGGCTGCAGTGTGGTTAACGCTGCTGGAATAAAATGCTTTGCAGAAAGAACTATGCAAGGGTGACCTAGAGGCAATCCTCCCATTAGCTTTCCTAGAGTCTTAGCCAGTCCAGTTTCCGCTGAAGATCTCTGACCCTCAGAGAAACTAACTGGCTTTGCTAAGATCGTATAGCTAGTGAATAGTAAGTCGAACACTTGAGTTCAAGTTCTCTGTCTTCTCCTAACTTTCCCATATCGTTTTCCTGAATTCCCTACTTATGATGAAAACTGGGAACACGCTTAGTAACTATGCCACAAGAAAGTATGCTATGTTCGTCCATGTCAAGAGAATGTAAGCATTTACCTGGATTTTTGTAGCCCGAGTCCAATCATCAAAAGGCAGGGTTGGTTGTCTGCCTCATTGATAACTTTTCAGGCCAATAAATAAAAACAAACAAAAACAACAGCAAAAACGAAGCTATCTAGATACTTGGAACAAAGAAGATTTTGGTTTAGACTATCAAAACGGATGCTTCCATAATCCTCCGTTGCGCTTTCCCCAAGATGTCATGGCCACTCCTCAACATTAAATAGCCCTGCTACTAACAACCTGGTGTGCCTCAGCAGATATCAATGTGTGATCCTGGAAGGCAAACTGAAAAGCCCGAGGAAGAAAATGGAATGAGTCAGCATGCGTGTGGAGAATGGGATCCAGAAACTCGAGATGCAAGTGCACAGATGGTTGAAGGAAGCCTTATGTGGAAGATGCTAGCATCCTTGCCCCCTCTCCACCCAACTGAATTCTACTGGCACGGCCAGCATCCTCCCTGTGGTCTGCTGGGCTTCTCCCTTTCTGTCATTCTCCACCAACAGCTGAACGCCTCCAACTCCCAAAGCCTGAGGCAAATGACTATTGCAGTCTGCTGGGTTTCAGAACCGGACCACAGAGCCATCCCTCTTCCAGGTCATCTCATCAGAACATCCAGAGCTGGAGTCCATCAGTTTCTTCTGGAGCAGTTTATGCACATCCTGGCGCAACGCTATCCGGCACATGGAAGCAACCCTGAAAAAAAAAAAAAAGTGGAATGGTTTATGCAACATCTTGGCTGAGATCATAAAGAAATGCAACGCCCCTCCCTCCACTGTTTGGAATGAGATCCATAAAGAAGCAAAATGATCTGGAAAGCATCCTTCCACTACACTGGGTGTGAACTGTCCACTGCAGGCGTTTCTGTGAATAGTTAAGCTTTAGCCTGAGAACTGCATCTCAGTCTGATGGCCCTTAAATCTCTAGCTGAGCTTAAATTAAATACTTCTACTGATAAAGAAAAAGAAGAGCCTCCTTGGACATTCCTACGGGGAGACGAGAGAAGGCACCTGGACAACGAGATGGAGTGGCATCAGACACATCTCCAACTTCCTTCCCCCACACCATCCAATTCTGATACCATCTTCTCTCTGTCAGTTAGAAAAACCTGGTAATGGAGAAGGAGGATAGGAGGAAGAGTGGGAGGGGGAGGGGGAGGAAGAGGAGGAGGAGGAGGGGAAAGAAGAATGTCTTGATATTTATCTAGTTATTTTTGGCCAGAGGAAGCCACACAAGGCTCCTGGGAGGCCACCATGTATTAGCCTCTGGTCTTCTCTCCATTATGATTCATTTTTTGGGAGCCCAGAATAAAAACAAACCCTCAAGTACTGACATTGGCGGGCTAGACACCTCTCTAGCCACGGCTCTCCACAATACCCCATACAGTAACAACCTCCAGCCCACCGCCACCCTTCTCTCTGTGTCAGAGACACATGGCCACCCGCATTCACACGACCAGATATATAAATGCAGCGTCTTGTCCCCTGCACTACCTCCTTCCTGCGTCACATTCAGAGCGACATTTTTCAGTGGCTCTGCAAGAGTATAGAAAAGCTTCCAACTTTGACGGACACACATTTCCCCAAACTGGGAAGTGCTCTAGAGTCCAGAAACATTATGGAGTGAGCGTGTGCTCTCCTTGGGAACACAGGGCTTAGAAAGAAGGGAGCGGAGGTCAGAACGCCTCTCCTACTGGGTGGGATACAATCCTGTTCCAGAAGGAGAGACCCAGGATGGTTAAAATACTGTTTTTGCAGCTGTCACGCAAATGCTCTTTAAAATTCCTCTTCGGTATCCCAGGATTTAATGCAAATTGTCCACATAACGGAGGGTCAAAATGATAATTTAGGCGCAATTAGCCAGATGTGTTGGAATGACATTTCTCCCACCACCCACCCAAAATTATCCGAATAATTTACACATACATAATCACCTTACTCCAGTGGGAACTAGTACGCCCTTGTTGATTGCGCCCAAATACATAGACTTTTGAACAGGGTTACATCAAAAAAAGTGCAAAGTCCAGGGAAGCAAATAAGATAACTCTGTGAGGCCAAGCTGTCTCTCTTTTAAATGCAGACAGAATTCATTTGTTTTCATTGACTCCTTATCAAGTTACCTGACTTTGATTCCCAGCACAAAATGTATTTTAAAGGGGGAGGGGGGTGACGGCGGTAGATTTTCAGGAAATAGCAGTTCTTTTTCAACTGAGATAGAAATCGTTTGGCAAGCCAGAGTGAAATACTTCTGCTTTGCCGTAGACAGAGAGAGAGAAAGAAAAAGAATTCTTAGAAGATGCTAATGAACCACAAAAGAAAAGGAAGTGTGTGTGTGTGTGTATGTGTGTGTGTGTGTGTATATATATATATATATATATATATATATATATATATATATATATTTTTTTTTTTTTTTTTAATGAGACCTTACTTTTGAAAACAGCTCAGTTTGCAACTACTTTTTGAAGACATGTCAAAGTTATTCCTTTGGGAGCTATGTTGGAGCCACACCAGGCCTCAGGATGACTGCAGTGAAGGAGGGGACAATGCAGGTGACTTTAATTAAAGGGCCAGACTCATCAGAGTGACCTTGCAGATACATCCTTTTATCTCCAAAACGGCTGAAGCCGGTAAGAGCCAGGGATCCAGGGCCAAGGGAGGGGGTCTTGGAGCCTGGCTGCCTGGGGCTGTAACTGTGTCAAGGTGGACGTGTTAGGACAGCAGTCTGTTCTTGTAATGACCCTTTTGGGGGAAAAGGGGGTGTCCCACAGGCTATGAGAATGGAACCAACAGATGACTCCCTCTTAATGGAGAGCCTTCAGAAGCCCTTGGCCCCTGAGGTGGCCACCGTCACCCCGTTCTCCAGGATTCAGACGCTGATGCGACCAGAGGAAGGACTGGGAAAGAGGAGGGTGGTGCCCCGCAGAGGGTCCGCCGAGCTGGGAGGGGCTCCCTCCGCAACAGCAGCAAGGCCACCTTAGCTGCACCCTGAAGTGGAGACAATGCAGACGTCCAGGGGACGCACAGAGCTGCCCAGGAAGGTGGCACAGAGGCCCTGGGTGAGAGAGGTCACCAGCCCGGCTCCCGCTCCAGTGAGCAAACGGGTCCTCATCAGTGGGACTAGATGGGAGGTGGAAGGAAGGAGTGAGAATCACAGGGTCTGGAGAGGGAGTGGGATGATGGAATGTCACCGTTTGCACTTATCCAATCCAGGCAGGGGCTACCAACCTTTCTTTCTTCCCTCTTAGGGAGGATTAAGACATGTGGGAGCCCCAAGCACTGAAAAGATGACTGTCTTCCTCATCCCACTCTGTCTATGTGTGTATGTATGTATGTATGTATGATATCTCTCCCTTTCTCATCTAGCTATCCTAATCCATCTGTCTATCTATCTGAAAAATTGTAACTGTCAGGTCGTTCCCCAATACGTTGGGTTTCTTCCTTCTGAGCACATGCTGATTTGGGCTGTCTTTGCCTCCTTGACCTCAGATATGCCGTGGGGTTTGCTTTGGCCAATGGAATGTGAGCACAGGAGAAGTAAGACGCTTCCGGCGGGAAGACTGAGTTTAAGAGCCAATGCACACCCGCCCAAGCTGCCTCCCCCGCCCCCTGGTGGCACGGAGGCCAGGGCTGTTTCAGGACCAGCCCGCTTCCCTGTGTGAAGCCAGAGATGCAGAACCCCGCCACCACCACCACCCACTGCCCCCTGTGGCTGACCCACAGTGAATGGGTGGCACAGATAAATAATATGCCTCTGTATTCTCAGCCACTGAGATTTTATCTCTTTTTTTAATTGAAGATACAAAAATATAATAAGAAAGAAGTCTAAAAGATTTCTGATGGTGTCCCAAATGACTACTTAGATAATCTGGCATTTCCATGAAATGACCAAATTCATTCAGGAATTTCTCTCCCTCTTTTTACACTCATGCTATTCTAGTGCTGTGTGCAGCGTGCACCTCGTCCGTCCTGTGGTCAAGCACAATGGCCCACATGACTTAAATACTGTCCTAAGATCCTTCTGCTGTCATCTGTCAGCCACAGGTCCTTGGAAAATTTACTCAAATTCTAAACCTCAGATTTCCTAGCTATAAACTTAGCACTGTAATTCCTATCTCTCCAATTTATTGTGCCGTGGGGGAGAAGTTAGTGCAGTGACCCCCCACACACACACTACTCTCCACCAGCAGAAATGTTGCTTGACCCTTCCGAGGAAGCATACCCCTTCCATAAAATGGGGGTGACAATGCCCACCTGGGGTCAGGATTAAATAAATCAGCCACATAGAGCTCTCAGCAGGTATATTCGCGAAGTACACAGCCATTGATGTCATCATTGTGATCATCATTATATTAATTGATATAATTATGTATTAAGACAGGGTGCGGGCACAAGTAAGTTTACAGTTGTGAGTACACAAAAGAGTTTATTCTCGTAGTATGACTTATTAATCATTGTATTATTTTCCCTGTGAACCACTGTAAACCTACTTTTGCCCCACCCTGTATAATCCAGACATTGCATAGGACCTAGTGTGCATTCAGTACATCTGAGTTGCTTCCCTTGCCCTTGCTGGAGGGGCCTTGGTGTTTAGGAGTGAGGTCACCCGGAACAGCATTATCAATAGTTCATCAGCACGGTGGCCAGCAACGTACTAAGAAGAGAAAAGGACAGGGGTGGGGGGGGCGGGGGAGAATCTCTGCTTTAGCCCCATTAATGGGAAGACATGTCTGGCTCCTTAAGATGCCAGGGTGGGTGTTTTTCCATTCTGCAAACACATGGCTTCCATTAGTTGACTGATACTGACACATCCGAGGCTTCCAAAGTACTGCGGGCCCCGGATGAGTGAGCGGTTCGCACGCCCGACGCGGCCAAGGCCGGCTGTGCAGGCGGGAAAAGGCTGCCCGGGCGGGGTGCGGAGGTGTTGAGTTTGGGTAGGAGACCAAATCTGGCTCCGCTTTTAATGACCATCCTGTCCACACCTGAAAATAAACCAGCCACACCTGGTGAGATTGCCAGGGTCTGGAGCTCCGGTGGGATGTCAGTGTTCATACACAGCCCCCATTAATCAGAGGAGCGCTTGTGGCTGCGTGCTCCGCGGGAGAAGAGCGCACAGTTCCCCGGGGTGCACACCCCGTCTCTGCGGAGCCTTCTGATCCAAAGCAACCCCGTGCTCCAATGTTCTGCTCCCTTTCTTCTGAGTTCTAAGGACATGCTTGTGTGGTTGGCTTCTCAGAAACAGGCCTGCATTCTAATTAGTTCGCAGTTAGAGGCTGCATAATGGTAACTCAATCCTCGCCGAACCTTGATCATCTGTTTCCCATCTTCAAAGCAGCACGGTCCACTTTTGCGCTGCACACCAGCAGGCTAGGGACCTCATTTGTGCGTTCCGTCTCCTAGCAACAAGCGCTATTTGAAAGGGGCGGGGAGGGCGGGGGCATCCCTGACCTGAGCTGTTGGGACAACTCTTTGGCCTAAATTGAATCCAAGGAAATGAGACTTTGTGTCCCCGATAATCCGGGGACCGCCTTAGTCGGGGCAGGCCGGTCATCTCGCAATGCGTTTGCGGTTTCAGACTGTGTGTAAGGGTGAGCAAATGTCAGTGTGATGAGAGCAGAATGAGGGCACATTTGCCTAATGCTGGGAGCTGGTCACATGTTTTCACACGCACCAGATCACTTTCCACAGCCTTTTGAGTTAGGTGAGCAGTTACTGTTAGCCCATTTTACAGGGGAGGAAAGTAAGACCCAAGAAGGTCAGCCCGCCTTGATGTGTCTCCCGACTTCACCGCCCAACTCTTAAACCCTGAACTATTTCTCCATCTCTCTGTCTGTGTGTCCTCACCTGTAAAACGGGGGGAGGGACAGCCGTCATTATTTCATGGGTTGTTGTTAGGTTTACTGAGCTAATAGATGTAAAAGTCTAAAAGTGCTTAAAACCATCTGTGACATAGAAAGCGTTCAGTGTACATTGACTATTGTGATCACGAGGAAAGGAAGGAAGTTGAGAATTTGGGACCCAAGAGTCTTAGGGCTGAGAATATCCAAGAGAAGACAACTTTGGCTGAGATGAGACACATCACCGTACCACAGCGAAAACAAGAACAGCAACAAGCCCTGTTCCTAACAGCTGTGTGACCCCCACCCCGCCTACACCCCACACTATCCCGGAATGTCCTCAGAAGGGAGCTGAGACAACTCCCTCTGGTCGCCAGGAAGATTCTGACCAAATCTGGCAGCTGATCATGGAAAGGTGTATTTGTCTCCTGTTTTAAGAAAGCACATCCACATCGGCGTGGAGGGACCTGGAGAGTATTATCCTAAGCGAAACAAGCCAAGCAGAGAAAGACAAATATCACATGATCTCACTTATTTGTGGAATATAATAAACATAACAGTCTGAGGAACAGGGTAGACCCAGAGATGTGAAAGTAGGGTACAGACTGACAACCCTCAGAAGAGGGGGTGGGGGGGAGGGAAGAGATAAACCACAGAACTTATATGCATGTATGCATAACTGATGGACATGGACAACAAAGCTGGGGACGGGGTCGGGGGATGGGGAGGAGGGTGTCAATGGGGAAAAAAGGAGAAACATCTGTAACAAAAATAAATTAATAAATTAAAAAAATAAAATAAAATAAGCACATCCAACATGTATGGGGGGAAAAGATAAAGTTTGGTCCATTTAATTATCCACTTAATGATGGCTAAAATAAATTATACGTTTCTCATGTGCCAGCACTCTGCCTTATATGTTGAACATGTATTCTCATTTCTTGGTCATAAATGGGGTGACCAACTGTTCTGGTTTGTTCAGAACTGGGGGATTACCTGAAACCTGGGCTTTCTAGTGCAAAAACCAGACGAGGCCCAGGCAAGCTGGGACAGCTGGTCACCCTACCCTGGGTAGGTACTTGACCCATTTTGCAAATGAAAGAAGTAAATCCTGAGGAGTTCTGGATTCACACAGCCATCTAGGCTAGCTGAGATTTTTTTAACCTATGCTTTATTTTGTTTTGTTTTGTTTTTAATTTTATTAAAATTATTGGAGTGACATTAGTTAATAAAATCATATACGTTTCGAACGTACGATTCTATAATACATTATATGTATATTACATTGTGTGTTCATCACCCAAAGTCAAGTCTCCTTTCATCACCATGAATTTGACCCCCTTTACCCTTTACCACCCCCCCACCCTCCTTCCCTCCATTAACCGCCATACTGTTGTCCGTGTCTATGAGGTTTTGTTTGTTTGTTCATTTGTTGCTTTCAGTTTTATATCCCACACATGAGTGAAATCATAGGCTTCTTGACTTTTTCCGTCTGACTCACTTCGCTTAGCATGATATTCTCAAGATCTGTCCATGTTGTCGCAAATGGCAGTATTTCATCTTTTCTTATGGCTGAGTAGTATTCCATCATATATATGGACAAGGTCTTCTTTATCCAGTCATCTATCAAAGGACACTTCAGTTGTCTCAACCTGTGCTTTTAAACCACTGTAAATACTAGCTACAAAGAGCTTACTCCTATGGGGCAGAGTGGTGGCCTACCAGCAAATGAGCGACAGTAGCTGTTGCTCTCTATCAGAAAGGGTTGAAGATGGTGTTTCTGTTGTTGATGTTCTTTTTCTGTTCTAATTCCAAGAGATTTGGGGTATAATTGGGAATATTAATTCACAGACTTTTAGGAAGGGATTTATTTTGATACAGGAAATATTCTGAAAACTTTAAAACAATATTATAAATCCTGGAGAAAAGTTTAGCTGCGTGCCCATTAAGGTTAAGGAAAAAAGATAACCACTGTCACCACAACTGTTTAACATTATTTTAGAAGTCATGTTTCATGCTGTAAGACAAGAAAAATATGAGATATACAGGGTTTGAAAGGAAGTTGTTATTTTTTAAAATTATAGTTGACACACAGCATCATATTAGTTTCAGGTATACAACATAGTAATTCTACATTTATATTCCTTATGATGCGATCACAATAAGTCTAGTAACCATTTGTCACTGCACAAAGTTATTACAATAATATTGACCATTTTCCCTATGTTGTACATTATATCTCCATGACATCTTTTGTTTATAACTGGAAGTTCGTACCTCTTACTCCCCTTCACCCTTTTCACCCATTTCCCAATCCCCCTCCCCTCTGGAAACCATCAGTTTATTCTCTATGAGTTGGTTTCTTTTTTGTTTTTATTTGTTCTTTTTTTTACATTCCACATGTAAGTGAAATCATACAGTATTTGTCTTTTTTCTGTCCGACTTATTTCAGTTAGCATAATACCCTCTAGGTCCATCCATATTGTTTCAAATGGCAAGCTTTCATTCTTTTTTATTGCTGTGTAATATTTAATTGTGTATATCTATATATCTATATCTAATACCACCCCCCATATATATAAAACAATTTATAATAAAATCACAACTTCTTTACCCATTTATCCATCCATCCATGGGCACCTAGGTTGATTACATTTCTTGGCTATTGTAAATAATGCTGCAATGGACATAGGGGTATGTATTTCTGTTTGAGTTAGTGTTTTTATTTTCTTCAAATAAATACCCAGAAGTGGAATTGCTGGGTCATGTGGTCGTTCTATTTTTAATTTTTTGAGGAACCTCCATATTATTTCCCATAGTGGCTGCACCAATTTGCATTTCCACCAATAGTGAACAACGGTTCCCTTTTTTCCACATCTTCACCAACACTTGTTATTTGTTGACTTTTTTTATAATAGCCTTTCTGACAGGTGTGAGGTGATATTGTGGTTTTGATTTGCATTTCCCTAATGATTAGTAATATTGGCCATCTGTATGTCTTCTTTGGAGAAATTTCTGTTCAGGTTGTCTGCCCATGTTTTAATTGGATTGTATGGTTCGTTTTCGTTTTTGCTTTAGTTATAAGAGGTCTTTATATACTTTGGATATTAACCCTTTATTGACTATATCATTTGCAAATACCCTCTTCCATTCAGTGGGTTGTCTTTCATTTTGTTGGCGGTTTCCTTTGCTGTGCAAAAGCTGTTTAGTTTGATGTGGTCCTACTTGTTTTTTCTTTTCTTACCCTTGCCTGAGGAAACATATCCAAAAAGATATCGCCAAGACCAATGTCAAAGACTTTACTGTCTATGTTTTCTTCTAGGAGTTTTATGGTTTCAGGTCTCACATTTAAAATTTTAATCCATTTTGAGTTTATTTTTATATATGGCATAAGAAAGGGGTCCAGTGTTATTTTTTACATATATCTGTCCAGTTTTTCCAACACTACTTATTGAAGAGACTGTCTTTTCCCCATTATCTATCGCTTCCTCCTTTGTTGTAGATTAGTTGGCCATGTAAGTGGGGTTTAATTTCTGGGCTTTCTATTTCATTCCACTGGTCTATGTGTCTGCTTTTGTGCCAGTACCATACGGTTTAGATTACCATAGTCTTTTAGTATAGTTTGGAACCAGGGAGCATGATACCTCCAGCTTTGTTCTTTGTCGAGATTCCTTTGGCTACTCAAGGTCTTTGTGGTTCCATTATCAATTTTAGAATTATTTGTTCTAGTTCTGTGGTTAATTCACAGACTTTTAGTTTTTAACCAGTGTCATTCTATCTTTGAGGAAAAAAAGAACAGTGACATTAGTATTAGCAACTCCAAGAAAATTAAGACTTGATTCTCTAAGAGATGAGTTCTGTTACATTGTTTCTCTATGTCCCCCCTCAAAAGAGATCGTAGCTAGCAGTGATTTTCTGTGAATTTCAGTTGTCACCAGTGACTCTCACAAGGCATCTTAGCTCCAAAATACTTTCCAAATGTATTTCAAGCCTACATATCCCCCTAGCATACCGTCTCTATACAACAGGCTCACCGAATGGAACCCAAGGGTTCCACTCAAGTTATAATGAGACCCAGGAAAAAAGGTTTTACATAGAAAAAGGACTTTCCCATTTCCCAAATAATTGTCCATGAATGGATTTACTTAAGCAAGAGCTTAAGTACATCTCAAAAGAAACCAGTGATCTTAGCTGAAAAATGAACACCGCATACATTTAAGGGCTGCTTGGGAACCCTCTAAAATCCCAAAGCAAAATTGACTTTCTTGATCTGGCAGAGGAATAGGGCCAGTTGGGAGTTTGGGCTGATTCTGTTTTTCATGAGTCATTTTGTCTGTGGACATGCCTCACAAATTAAAACACACATTAAAAAATCTCTAGGCGTGAGATGATCGACGTTTCAAACGTGGACATTCGAAAATCACAAAACGTGTTGGATGACGGCCATGTTGTTTTGAGGATTTTATTTTCCTTTTAAAAATCCTAGGGGTTGCTGAGCTTACAAAGAGTCAAATGAAAAGTGAGAGTGTTTTTGGAGAGAGTCATTCTCTTTGATATCAGACATATTTTAGTCTATAATTTTCTACTGTGGCTTATGTGGATGTCTAGGCTTGGTTCCATCAACTCATTTGATCTCTGATTTTGTTTAATTTTTAAAAAAGCATGTTTTCTGTTTATCTTTGTCCAAACTGAGTGTAATCTGTGCTTTCTAGCTCTTCTAACAATCCCAACTTTCCAAATTTCATATCAGAAGGCCGGTGTGGCATGGCAAGTGCACGCTCATTCCGACAGGTGGGAAATTGCATAGTCATGGTGAGAACATTAACTTACTACTCCCGGAGACAGCCACTTACCAAACTGTAATTTAAAAGCAGATCAGCACTTTGATTTACTGCAAGTGGAAGGGGAAAGACACGTTAATATAAGTAAGCACTGCGGTACACGTTTAAAAATTAACGGGGAAAGTTTCCCACAAAACATGAAATTTTCATGTACAAGCTAGTTGCAGAATTGGAGAAAGGTTAGCATTCGATATAAACACATTTGAAAACAAGCATAAAGATAATACCCTCCCCAAATACAAAAACAAAACAAAATCAGAAACGTGAATTGGCTTTATTTATTGTTACTTCCCTCTATTTCTCGAAGCTGAAAAGGCTGTTGATACGTCAGGGAAAGTTTGATAAACAACCATTTGGCAACAGAGACCAAACATTAGAATATCACATACCCGCCAACCCAACCTACAGATGAGAACATTGAGGACCATCTTGTGTTGCTACTCATGGTCCTTGTTTTTTAATATATTGGTCATGAATTTATAACGATAATATTTCACTTCATTGTATCCATCATTACACCAAAGAGACTTCCAACTTCCAAGAAATAAATGAAAGAAACAACAAATACTATTTATGGTCACAAATATTCGCTTCCCCCCAAAAAAGCAAAATGCTGTGTGTCAAGTTCTCAATATTTATTTAGGATTTGTCCTATCTCAAATCCTTACCATTCAGAATATCAAGGCCTAAGAGATGTGTTAATTTTCTACTGCCCACCACACACACACACACACACACACACTCACACAACAATAACTTAAATGAGTACATACACGAAGAAAAGAGAAAAAGCACAGTCTACCACATACCATGAAACAGAGTCATTTATGTTCACTATTCACTGAGGTTAAAAAAAAAATAACCCAAAAGGCTCAGACAAAGGCAATTCTTTTTGGTTTATTGATTTGTTTTTATTTCCAATTCCTTATTAGTTATGTACCTTAGTTGTGTGTGTGTGTGTGTGTGTGTTTTAAAGAACTTATTAGTAAATAAGTGTAATGAGTTGGCAATTGAATTCGGGTCTGGCCATTTTACCTGAGCAATGAAAAAATAAATGACACAGAGGCCTATAAAACCTGTTTCCTCCTGAGACGGTCTAATTACAGAGTGATGCTGGAAGTATTCTTCACGTGTAGATTAATTAGTTGATGCCTAAGCAGTTTTTTGAACATGAAAGGCAACGTGTAAATCTAAGTATAATTATTCATCCTCAAGCTAATGATGATTTAATTAGTGTTTTCTTCTTGTGTAATGGTCCATAAAAAAGAGGGCAGTTGGGGAAGGGGCTCCTGCCATTGCTAGAGGAGAGGGTTACCATTATAAATCGACTAGAGTGAAAAAACTGGGTTCAGTGTTCCAATAAAGGCTTTAAAATAAATTGGAACTCGGCTTGCTCCTCTCCCAGTAACTAAGAGCCACGAGGGCACTGAAAACGAAACGTCCTTTTGGCTTCGTTGGCATATTTCCAGAATTAGGGATCATAGTTTGATTTGGGCTAATCTGCAGTTTTCTGGCAAAACCAAAGACCTACCTGAGGTGGCATTTATAGAGCAGAAGAGATGTCAACTCTGGGGTGTTTGTGCGTGCTGGGAAGGGTCGTCTGCCCTCTTAGTGAAATAGGGTACCAGTTTTCTAACTAGGAAATGATGTCCAAGTTGAAAGTTATGAGATAGAGCTAAGTGTTCTGTAAAATATCTGTATGACACCTTTGTACATGGTTTTCTAACTATTTCTCTATCTGTTCCCCTATTAGACCATCCATCCCAAGCTGGGTAACTTGTCTTTTCTTTCTTTCTGTTTTCAACCTTACCCAGCCAACAGTCAGCATTCATTGAGTGAATCAATAGACAAATAATAATTTAAAATATACATATAGAGCCTGGCCGGTGTGGCTCAGTGGTTGAGCATCGACCCATGCACCAAGAGGTCGCTGGTTCGATTCCCGGTCAGGGCACATGCCCAGGGTGTGGGCCTGGTCCCCAGTGGGGGGCATGCAGGAGGCGGAACAATTGATGTTCTCTCTCACTGATGTTTCTATCTCTCTCTCCCTCTCCCTTCCTCTCTCTCTAAAATCAATAAAGGGAAAAAAAATTTTAATAAAATAAAATAAAATAAAAAATACACATATAGAACGAAGATGAGCAAATATGCCTCTGAGTATCAGAACTATTCCTATGAACTTAAAAAAACAACAACTTGCATGTCAAAGAAATTGCGAACGGCTCTGTTACACGTTCTAAACCCAGAAGTGTCTGTTCTGAGGCTGATGCGTTGACACAGGCACCATCATGAGGAGATTGTCCGGACAACATTCTCAAGTAATCTGGCAAGCAGCTTTATTGGTGTATCTAATCAATTATGCGTATCAGGTGACTTCATGAAGCCGCAGTTTAATCAGTTGTGAAATGGGGCAGTCGTGACACTTAAATAGGATGACCATAGATCTAACAAAGCCATTATTCAGTGTCACCTCTATTGACATCAGTTGATTTTTCTTTTTCTAGGAACTGTGATTCAAGAAAGAAAAAAATAAAACCTGCTGAAAATATGTGTAGCCTTACCCTCCATAGACAAGAATTTCCTTCACTGACTGATCACTGCAGTGGCATAAGCAATATTGCAGATCATAGTACTGATATTTCCTCATAACAAGAGGTGCACCCCACACCTAGGCTTTGGGGGAAATGCTGTAAAATCAAACATTCCAAAAATGTCTTTAAATAAAAGCGAAAACAGTTAGAAAGATATAGAAGTCATGTTAGCTTCTTCTCAAAAGGAAAAATTTTAAAAATACAAAGAATTTCATAGTGAAGATAAACTGTGGTGTCATTGGAGGGAATAGAATAATGCTATTCGAAATGTTACTAAAAAAAAGAGAGAGAGAGACATTTAAGTAATAAGTGAGAGATGAGACTCTTAGAGTAGTTGGAAGCCTACCCTGTTTTTCAGATGGGTGTTTTTTATGTTCCTTTCAGAACTCCGGGAGGAATTTCTAAATCCAGTTTCCTGAAAAGTCTCCATCAGACGACACAAGCATCAGACATTCCGTACCCGGTAGTTGAAGGTGCAACCACCTGCATTTGACCAGGTTACAAAGCATGTGTCTCAAGAAGGTCTCCTGGGAAGGTCCTTGCAAAGGACGGGCACACAGGATCTACCCGGGCTCTGGACCCACAGGTGAGCACAGGATTCGCAAAACACCTTCTTTCTCCCTTCCCTCCTGTGACAGGGGTGCGGCCTGGCTTAGCTCAGCTCCTATTTCTTGATAGACTCAATACTGCCAACTTCCACAGGGTAGCAAAGATCTTGGTCTCTGCACCTGAAATCGTGCAAGAGAACAGAAGAAACTATTTCTCAGTCTGAGTGAAAGATCCGTTTTCAGAAAGCCTGAACCTGTTGAACGCGAGGCAGGAGAAAAACAGATATGGCTAACACCAATAACTTAACAGTAAGACCAAGAAAAACAGCCTCCACTGAGGAGTATGTGCGATCAACCTGAACAGACAGACGCCTTTTCTCACGTTGTTCCTGCACAGTTTCTGAGTGTGAATGCTCCCCACCTTGGTTTGAAGCGACACGGGTGAAGAGACGAAATCCAGAAACAGAACCAGATTGTTATTGGTGATTTATGTTATTCTCGAGGTTTCCCCCTCTCTTTAGGAAACTGCCAAAATAAAAACAATACACAACAAACACACAAACCTAAACAACAGATGCTACTCTGTGACATTCACCACGTGGCAGATCCATCGGTAAGATGAGATCAAGCACAGGAGCCCCATTTACGGGCTGCGGGGGCCTTATGAAACGCCCGGGAGTTTCCTTTGAACAGAGCAAGCCGAGTGAAATAGGGTGAAAACCTCGGCAGATCGAGCTCCAATGATGAAAATACAAATGTATTTCCTGAAGCCTCCGATTCCAGGCAGCTTCCCTCCCGGTCCTCCTCCCCCTTTTATTGGACGCTCTGAAACCAATTCGCTTGGGGGAGAGAGCAGATTTTAGGGGAGTGGGAAACAGGCCAAATGTCCATGGCAACTTAGAATTTTTCCACTTTCTTTACATGTTCAATTGAGACCTTCATAAAATTATAAATGAAAGGCTACATTATGAGCACATTCTTTGAAGGGGAAGAAAAAGGGTCTTGCCTGGAAGTAAAATTTTTGGAGTTTATATTCTTCTTCTCTTAGAACACTTGGGCTCTTTCTCTGCCAACAGCAAGACCCCAGAAAGAGCTAGCCTTTGCCTTCGGGATTCAGAAAGGTGGCCGCGCCATCAGTACCCTGATTGTGGGGGAGGCGCTGGGCGCCGCGAGGGGACTGGAAAGTGTTTGGCTCTGCGTTCCTGTCCCTCGGGGACTGAGGTCAACGGGTCTTGGCTCCTTGGCTTCCCGTCCTCCCCTCCTCCCCACCGCCCCCAACAGGGATTCGCTCCTGTTTACTTTGGGGAGACTGCAACTTTTATCTCTTAACGTTTAAAACAAGTTTTAAAGCTTATTTAAAAAAAAAAAAAAAAAGGCTCTTCAGAGTTCTTGGACACCAAATGCCTCTTACAGAACAATATTTTGATGAGTTAAGTGTAAATGAATCAGAAACCTATGTCTTAAATTTCCCTTGACATACACGTGACTGTAAAACTCAGTGGGAAAAGTGCCCAGGGCTCACCGTGTTTGGGGGCTTGTCAAACCCAAAATGCTTGAACATGACAGTGGAAATCCATTTGAATCAGCGAGGTTGGCTGATTCTCCTCCCCACCCCCACTCCGCCACCCCCCTCCCCCCAGATCCCTAGTTACAATAACGGACAGTGAGGGTGACCAGCTGGCTGGGGAGGTGTCACATTCCTGGTCGTCATGCCTGGGTCACAGCAGAAGCCACAGGCTGGCTGACACTGTGGAGGTGTCCCGCCGCTGTTCCTGAAGGCTGACCCTAAGAACTGTCTTTTTCTTTTTAAGACGTAGGAAACTAAATAAGCAATCCCTGAAGCTCATGCATCACTGACAAAGGCAGTTTGATTTGAAACAGCGCTGGAGAAGGAGATGCACCGCACTGGTCCCTCAGAGGTGAACTCCGTCCCGGGGCCCATGACTTCTGAGCACAAGTAGCACACGGGTCAAAACCTGAGAACCAGTCTAGTTTGGGTGGAGTGGTGCTGTGTGTGTGTGTGTGTGTGTGTGTGTGTGTTAATGCTGAGTCTGACTCTGAGAAAACACCTGCAGAAACAGAAATAACCAAACCTTTTGAAACCATACTAGATCCCAAAAATGATTGTTCTTCTGGTTGATTAAACGCATTTTGCATGTCTGTTGGTTTTTTTTGTTTTTTTTATGTGAATAGGAGAACACAGGGGCAGGTGAACAGGAGTTTGATTCTGCCCTCCTGTGCCCTGTAAGTGATCTGACCCTTTTGGGATGTGCGTCACGGACATTATGACTGTGAACGGTTGCTAACATTTGGGTGAAACGTGTCATGTGTCCAGCCCGGTCATCAGGAGGCCAGGCTTAGGGATCTTGATCCCCAGCACTAATCACAGGACCCAGCCAGGAGGGATCATGGATTTGAGCTCAGGCTTAACCAACCCCCACGTCAACTCTCATGCCGCCAAAGCGCTCTGTGGACCACGAGGAGCTGCCTCTACTTAAGCTGTTGTTCCTGTATTTCCCAAGTTCACATCCTCTGGCCCCTTTGGGAGACTTGGCAGCCTCCAGTGTGTCAGAGGAGACCCAGAATGACCTCCAGCTCAGGCAGCGTGGAGATGCAAGAACGCCTTCTTCGGGTGCTTTGTGCCTCCCTCATTCTTTCTCCAAGAAGCTCTCTCTCGGACCCTTGGCTGGGGCTCGGAGGATGGGGAAGCGATCCTGAGAGACACATCTTTATTCCACTCAGAGCACGCATCGCATACGTGTTTGTTGAATGAATGAGTGAGTGAGCGAGCAAACAATAGCTCTTTCACAGGGAAGTGGCTGACCAATGAAACGTTACAAGACCGACAGCCCAGCCGGTGTGGCTCAGTGGTTGAGCGTCGACCCATGCACCAAGAGGTCACTGGTTTGATTCCCAGTCAGGGCACGTGCCCAGGTTGTGGGCCAAATCCCCAGTGGGGGGCGTGCAGGAGGCAGCTGATCGATGTTCTCTCTCATCGATGTTTCTATTTCTCTCTCCCTCTGCCTTCCTCTCTCTCCAAAAATAAATAAAGAAGAAGAAGAAGAAAAAAGACCAACAGAGGCAGACATAAATAAAACAATTTCCCTCCACCTCGAATAGCTGTCCCCTCACCACTGACCAAAGGCCCCCTCATCTTCACACAAAATGCACTTGGGGTTCCATAGGAAAGAGGAGATGCTATATAGCAATCAAACACCCCAAAGAGAAAAAAAACAACGGAAGATTCCTTTGTGTTCTCTGTATCTTTCCGGTGGCCACCAGTTCTGGAACGTTCTGGAGCTTTTGCAGAGAGAATAAGAGGGAGAGCATTTGATAGCCACAGCTTCGTGGGAACCCACAGGCACAAAAAGACTCAGAAGAATATGGAGGCTCCAGGACACCCGATAACAAGCCTCATTTGTCCTTGGTGAGACCTGGGGACTGGAGAAAATGTTATCGGCCGGCAAGAGGGCAGACATCAGAAGTGACCGATTCCAGCCCACTCTCTCTCACTCCTTTCTCAGGCCGACTTCAAGGACAAGGACGTGCAGAAACAGCTGGGTGTTCCTACCACATCCTCAGGGCTGAGAGAACATCATTCCCCGTGGCTGGGCCTCTGTGGGTCCACCTGAGGACCCAGGATCCAGATGCCTGGCTGGCCTGTGGGGGTCACTCAGGTAGATGGAGGAGCCAGAACTGAACACGCAGCCCCTGGGACTGACAGCCATCCCTGGATCCCGTGCACACGTGGACGCCTGTAGTTTTCCCCCCAAAAAGTTCCGATGCTTGTTCCTGGCATTCTCTCCCAAGCCTTTACATCCTGTGTTCAGACTCGCTGAGACCCGCGCTCCCCTAGGTGAACCGCGAGCAGGATAAAAGAAGAGTTACCCGTCAAGGCCCAGGGAGACCGCTGCACAGCCCTCCCGGGGTCACCGTAGCAGAGGGATTGCCTGTTCTCATTTGCACACTCGCTCAGCAGAGCCACAGAAATGAGGTCCAGACACTCGGCTGGCGTTTGACACCGTTCAGGACGCGGACCCAGCCCCCACCCGCAGTCGGGCCGGTGTGAGAGCGCAGGCCGGACCCCTTCCCTTTGATATGGAGCCCGCGCCCGGAGCAGGTCTGGGGCAAAGCAAACAGGCTTCCCCTTCGCATCGGATTCGCCTCCTGGCCTGGCGGCTGTTAATCTGCTACAAGCCGCGGCCACAATCTAGTCGCGCGGGCGAGTGGCAGGGGTTCTTTCTTCTTGGGGTTTGATACATCCTTCCTTCCTGCCGCTCCTTGCAATCAACCTCTCGGAGAAGGAGGGAAGCAGGCAGGAGGGAGAGCGGGAGACTTCCGGAAATCTCTTTCGTCCCTTGCCTTCCCAGGTTGCCGGGTAATGACCCTGGAGACGTCCACCTGCCCCCAGTGAAGGAGTTGGTTACTCTCCCGGAGCCCTCCCAGGCATGCCCCCTTGCTCACTTCCTCCTCTTCCTGCCCCCGGCCTCCACCCTCCAGCCTCCCGTGGCTTCACCGGCTCAGGAAGAAGGAGCCCAGCTCAGGATCAGTGAGCTTTCAACAAACACTTCACTCTGCCCCTTCCCCTTTCCCGGTGTCCTTTGTGAATCTAGAAGCCTGAGAGTAGTTTCGAAGATAGTATGTAGCCTGTTCTGTTAATAAATAACAATGATCATTGCTAAAAAGTCAAGTGTGCTAGGGAGAAAGAGCTTTACAATGTATATTTTTTAACGACCAGATTTGCTTTTAATATACTGTCCTGTCTTTCCCTGGGGTCTAATGTAAAGCCCAAGCTTGGGGTTCTGCAGCCTTTTAATACAGCAGGAGGAGGGACCCCCCCACACACCAGTTTGGCCAGCACGGGCTCACGCAGCTTGTTAGCTCTTCTCCGACCTCTGCAGACCAAAAGCAAAGGCTGATGATCATTCTTGATTCTCAGATAACATGCACCCCCCCTCCCTGCAGCCTATGGTTGGGGGAGACCCCAAGCAAGGGCACTGGTATTTAGAAAAAGTCTGTACGTTTGTTCCTTTTTGCTTCTTTTATTGGAAGGATCTTTATGGTGGGGAGGCAGGTGCACACCTGTGGTGGTTGGGGTCTTTTATTAGGGTGCTTATGATTTTCATGGCATCAACCCCCTCATTTCCAATTAATTTCACTTTGTTTCCGGGTCCCAGATCATACCCCTAATCCAGACCAATTGTCTCACCAATGCGTGTTATGAGGGGCCTGGGGCAAGAAGGTGTAGATGGCCCAACACACCACTACTTCTACCGGAGAAAACCAAAGGGCACATCTCGCAAAGAGCAGGCCAGGCGAGAGGCCAGCCTAATTGCAGTCACTAAATTAGCATGGGTCGCCCAGCCAGGGGCTAATCTAAGCCAGACCTCCTGTCATGTCAGGCCTTGAGAATCTCACAATTGCAATTAAAGAGAAAAGAGAAAAATCAGCCCTGCTTCCCAAATGTTTATTTTTAGCATGGCAGGTCCTTGGTGATAGCATGAGATACGACAGCATTTGGAATAAGCAAGAAGGGTAATTTGGGTTGATAATCTTGAAAAGGCTAGAGGATTTATTATTATTATTATTATTATTATTATTCATTTTTTTGGTATGTGCCCCTAGCAGGAACCGAACCTGGGACTCTCTGGTCCGCAGGCGGACAGTTCTTAGACACTCCAAGTTTGGTCTCTTCTTCTCTATTTGGGTTCTCTGTCCATCAGGCCCCATGCTTCTAGACTACACCCCAACAATGGAGCTTTATCCTTCGTCCCCACCTGAATGCAGGAATCAAGTCTGGGATCCAAAACACATGAGTGAATTTTCCCCCTATAAGAATCATGCATTAATTTTGCATTCAAACTCTCTTTTCTTTTTGCATTCACTTTCAACATCCAGTATACAAACACACCAGACTTCGTTTCTCTTCACTTTTCAACTCTTTTCCCAGCCCACAGCCCTCCGATTCACCAGTGCAGTTTGTCTTTGAGTCTGCCACTTGGGTTTTTTAAATCACAGTGGGTATCAGAGACCCATTGTGTTTCCACAGGTCAAAGCATGTTACAATGTTGCCAGCGATTTATTTCTATTTTGCACAGTTTTCTTTTTGTTAGGGACTACTGCTTTGATAAAACTTAGGCCTTTTCCTGGCAAGGACTTAGTAACCCCTCTGGCCATAGTATAGTAAAAGTTGAAAAACTTGGCCAAACATTGGGCTCTACTGGAATTTCACCTTTTTAAATTTTGGAAGAAATAGGCTATCCACAGGACCGTGGAGAACTCTTGATCATACAGAGAAACTCATTGTAATAAGATTTTTTTGTCAGTGTTAATATAATGATTTAATAAAGACATTTGGCACATAAATAAGACTCTCATAGACCACTTTTTTTTTTTTTTTTAAACAATGAGAGGATTAAGATCAGCCTATAGGGAATATTAGTAAAAGTGTCTTTTCTTGCCTTAGTAAAACCCTTCCATCTGTCTGGAGATAAATTCATTATTCTTAACTAAAAACCCTCCTGAAATAGAGGTGGTGGAAAAAAAAGTGCTGCCCCCGTTACGAGACTTTCCAAACAAGCTGAAAATCGCTTAGAAACAAACGGCAGGAGGAGAGAAAGGGCCCGACTCCAGGTAACGAGGCCCTGCCTTTGTGCTTTATCTGCAACACGGCACGACTTGAGAAGTCTGGATCCCGTTTCGTTTGAACTGAACATAAATGTAGTGCCTGGAATTCTCCCAAATGAATCAAGTCTTTGCTGATAATTTTTAAGTGAAGAAAGATCAACAGGACAGGGGCAGTAGGGAGGATGAGAGAGAGAGAGAGAGAGAGAGAGAGAGAGAGAGAGAGAGAGAGAGAGAGTGTGATGAGGTTGGGGGGGTAATAGAATATAAATTCTATTAGAATATAAATTCTATGGGGGTAAAATAACACAAAACCTCATCAAATATGCCCATTGGTGTGTGTGTGGAGGGGGGGTTGTCTTAGAAAGACAATTGGGAGAGTTCTGGACACAATTTTTTCTTCTACTTTTTCGGTGCGCCCTGCTGGATTCTCTCTCTTTCTTGGAAAACTCCAAGAGATATGTTTCCTCTCAAAGAGCCCCTGCTCTCCAGGTCCCTCCATGTCATCTCAGAATAGATCCAGAGACATGGAAGTAGGGAACAGACTGACAAGTGTCAGAGGGAAGGCAGAGGAGGGAGAGAAGAGATAAACCAAAGAACTTACACGCACATATGCATGACCAATGGACACAGACGATACCGTGGGGAAGGTAGGAGGGGGTGGGAGTGGGGAGGAGGGGGTCAGTGAGGGAAAAGAGGGAGAACATCTGTAACACTCTCAACAATAAAGGTAGCAAAATAAAATAAAATAAAAATAAAAGAGCCCCTTCTGTCTCTGGCTCTTGTGAAACCCTGCGGTTGGTTTTCCTACCCCACCCGAGGAAGCTCCCTTACTTCAGCGTCTCATTTTCCTTCTCTGTTTCTATAGGGCACTTTCCCCCCGGGTGGTGGCCCCACATGATGCCAATTTGTGGCAGGTAAGAGAATCCACCATGGAGCGCTTCTCTCTTTAATTCTCCTCCACTTGGCGGGGCTTACTGAGCAAGGTGGCAATCTCTGCGGTGACGGAGAGGACAGAGACCTGTAGGGCCATCACCCCCTTCAGAGTCAAGGTCCCGGCTCCCAGAGGAGGAGCTGATGGTTTGTTTACATAAGTCTCTCTACCCAGCCTTGAGGAGTTCTGCGAGCACACATTCTCTTCCGAGCTTCATGGTCTCATTTAGCTTCTTTGTTTGGGAAAAAAAAAAAAAAAAAAAATGAAGGAAAAAGAAAGGCCGTTGAGGTTCTTCCTTCTTGGACCACTGGAAGAAAGGTAGAGAAAAAGGGGGGAAGGAAATGAACAAAGAGAGGACGCATGTCCTCCTTCCTTCCCCTCCCCCACCCACAGGCAAAATCTAATAAAGATGATTAAATTACATGTCTTTCCTCCCATTGAAATCCACTGCATACTATTCAAATATTAGAACTCAGGAAATAAGGCAGGACAAGGTCCCTCATGAAACCTTAGAAGGCAGCGCAGGGTCTGAGCTGGAGGTCTGCCTAGCTGGGCAGCTCTAATTAAGAAATCACCCCGCTGAGCAGAACTTAATCTAAGTAAAATATAAAAAGGAATTCAGTGAAAACCATTACCTCCTCCCACACACCTCTTGTCCAGATCCTCCGTTCCCCTCAGTCCCGGGGACCCTCCCCTCCCGGCACCGGGGAGTTCTCTGTGCCCACGCCACGATCAAGCACAACGACACTTTAGGAGGAAGCTGGGTCTCGCTGTTTGGCCAGACTTTCTCAGGGCCATAAACAGATGGAGTCCATGTTGTTTGGGTTTGGAGAAGGGGTAGGGGACAGGATTTGATCAAGGATCGATTAAAGACATCTGGCCAAATCCCCTAGCTTTGACAACCCATAGCTTCTCTGTAGGGTGGCTGCCTCCTTGCCCATCCATCGGCTGCTCTGGATGGAGTGGCCGCTTGAGAGCAGAAGCCAAATACGTTTGACTTGGTTTGGTCCAATAGCTCGTACGAGTTAGTGCTATAAACCGTGTTCAGTCGGCCTCAGACCCCTGCTCTGTCCAGGTGCTGGGTTAGCCCTCTGCTGGTGAGACATTTGTTCAGCCTCATCTTCATTGACACCCTGGAAACCTTTTTTCTATTGGCATTTTCACTGTTGACATTTTATTAGTGTGTCCTTCTCTTTCACCCATTGGTGGCTTTGTATGAGCTGCCAGGTCTGCCACAACAGTGATTCTTGAACAGTTGAAAATCTGTTGAAAAGGACAGACCTCCTTCATAGGGGAAAAACTGCACTTATGCATATAAACACGGGTTTGGCACACATTTCAGGGAGTACCTGAACCCCCTAAGGAGTCCACAGTCTCCAGTTTAAGGACCTTGAAATATTCTCCTTTCCCCCTGTCCTCCTCTGACAAAGACTCAAAGGTTCTCTCCTTTGACGGACCTTGAGGCAGGCTCTAGGTCCAACCTTGGGCTCTGTCCTTGGACCATTTAGTCTAATTTTAGCAAGAATCCTGCTGGCTCCGTTTTGCAAAACTTCCCACCCTTGATATCTGATCAAGTTCTTTATCTCGCACCCTGGATACCTTACCGCCCTGGCCAGCCTTGTGCAAAAATCCTGTCGAGTTGGACAGGATTTTTGCAAAAAAATCCCCCTACTCTGGAGGTCTCCTCTTCGTAATTTTCCACCCACTGACCCCCGAGGCTGCTCCTCGGCTACACGTGTCCACTAGTCCTGGTTGTATTCAGAGCTGAGCCCAGGTTCCCCCGCCCCCAGCTATGAAACACCATGGCAATAGTTTCTCTTACATAAAGTCATCCTTACCATCTCCAACAAGTGCCATAAATAAGTGTCTCTTGTACACATCTCATTTCAGGAAAGCCCCTCGTCTCCTCAAGGAGAACCCCTCAAAGCCTTCGCTGACCAACCCAGAAATAGTTATGAGCAGAAGCCCCGCCCCTGCGCTCCGGATGACCTTGTCTGTAAGTCGAGCATATCACGTGTCACGGTGCAGGACTTGTTTGTCTGCATGTCAATCTGTCTGTAGACCAGGGGTGGGCAAAGTGTCTCTTAAAGGGCCAGAGAGTAAATATTTTAGGCTTCATGGACCATGTGGGCTCTGTAGTATCGCCTGGACATTGCTGCTGCCATCCACCAGAGTAAATCAGTGGGCATGGGTTTGTCCCAGTGAAGCATCATATCATTTTCCTGTATCCCAAAGTATTCTTTTTTTTAAAAAAATTTTTTTCCTTTATTAATTTTAGAGAGAGAGGGAAAGGGAGAGAGAGATAGAAACATCGATGAGAGAGAACATCGATTGGCCGCCTCCTGCATGCCCCACAATGGGGATCTGGCCCACAACCTGGGCACGTGCCCTGACCGGGAATCGAACTGGTGACCTCTTGGTGCATGGGTCGATGATCAACCACTGAGCCACACTGTCCCAGCCCAAAGTATTCTTTTGTTTGTTTTTCCAAACATTAAAAAAATGTAAAGACCATTCTTATCTCATAAGTTATACAAAAAAAAAGACAAGGGAGGGGCAGATTTAACCAGAGGACACAGCTTGCTGACCCTTGGTCTAAACAGAGGAGAGGCCCACAAAGGTAACTCTTGTTCATTTTTGGGTTTCATTATTTAGTTTCTCAAAAGTAATTCCTCTTTGAGTCTCAGTAGCTAGTATTAATTGATGCATAAAATGAGTGAGCAAATAAGCAACTACATAACCAGTTGACAACGAAAATTTCCTTTCTGAAATACTGAATAGAACAATCATAAATGTGACTTTTGGGGACACTGTCAACGGTCCGTGTTTCTTTATGATTAGGGATGTAATATCTTCAGTGAGCTCCCAAGGCTCCGATCATAAATTCTGCCAGTCTAGGTTGATTCTACAAATCACTGGTAGATGCCAAAACCTTCTAGAGCAGCTCAGTGTCCATATAGTCAGAAAATACCTCCTTTTAAAGGTAAGATTTCTTACATCGCTCCCTACTTTGACACAGTCGTGACCCTCCCTTTAACAATCCCTTAACCTCCGTGTGGTACTCAGCTTCTGACACAGCCATTCCCCCTCCTGGTGTTCAAGCCATGGTGTAAGCCTCTCTTTCGGAGTTTGGACTGGACCTAATGGCTCCCTTCTGATCAAGGGAATATACAAAAGTGATGGGCTGTCACCTCCAGAATTAGCTTATGGAAGATGGTGCTGGGTTTTATCAGCAGCCTGCTGCCTTCTCAGCTTGCATACTCGGGTGGCAGGCTGCCCTGCCGGAGAAGCCATGTGGCAGGGACCTGAGGGTGGCCTCAGTCAGCAGCTGGTGAGGATCTGAGACCCTCAGTCCAACCACCACCAAGGAAATGAATTCCACTACCAACCACATGGGTGAACCTAGAGTGAACCTTTGTCTAGTTGAGGCAACAGATAAGACCACCAGAGACTCTCAACCAACACTTGGTTAGTTTTATGGGAGAATTTAAAGCAGAGGCCCCAGCTAAGCCATGCCTAGATTCCTGACTTACAGAAATGGTGCAATGATACATGTGAATGATCTCAGGCCGCGAAGTTTTGGGGCAATCAGTTAAGTGGAAATAGATAACTAACATCTCTACCTACATGACAACTGGATGTATATTTACTCATTTCCCCATCAAAATGTTGAATTTCTCCAGATGGGGGGTTAGTGACGTCATACTCATCTTGCCCCTTAATAGATGTTTGACAGATGTTTCTTAAATTGACTTGTATTTTGAGTTTCATTGAATTCAGTTAATTTAAACAACAGCGATAATATATAAATATACATCAGTGGTCGGACAAAGCAGACAGCTAGTTAGAGCAAAAAGTTTTTGAAAATCGGGAGAGAGAAACATTATTTGAATTTAGATCTATGGTATCCAGCTTATGTTTCAAAGACTTTCAGGGGGATTTCATTTATCTTCAAAAGACTTCAAAGTTGGTACCGTCTAACTACACTAAAGAGATCTTGGCCATCATTGACCCAAACACACCAACTTGGATGGCCAGTCTCATTATTTAATCAATGCCCCTCCCCTCCCTTCCTTCATATTGTTAATGAGCAATGAGAAATATTATAAGGAGACAGGAAAAGATGGAAATAGAGAGAACTGTGGAAAGGTTGAGGAAAAAAAAAAAATGGAGAAGGCAAAAGAAAAAAGAATCAAGGAGAGAGACGAACTGGTCAGAACACCCAAGCCAGCTGCAGAGAAAGGATTCGAAAGAACACGTCTGACTTCCCTCCGTCTAGTCATAAACATTTGGACAAGGGGCTTGGCATTTATCAAAAAGGAAGAAAAGAAAAGCAGAAGTTGTCTTCCCGAGGACCCAACCCTCTTGGAATTCCATGACCTAATTGTGCATGACGCTGCAGAATGGAGATTGCTCCTCGTGTCTGGGTCGCATGGCATTGGGTCCTCTGTTTTCTCAGCAGCGCATGCCACCCCACTATCAGAGGTTGGGAATGAAGAACAGAGGAGGCGAGGGAACCGTCTGGACTCTGTGCTTAGAAAACGTATTTTTAAATCACTGCAGATTCTCATTTGCTATCTCACTGCTTGCTTATCATAGCAGTTAAGTCAACTTTTCGTTACTTTTGTAGACGTTATATAATACCTTCTTCCCCCTGCCCCAGTCACCAGCTGTTAGTTAGCCAGCCTCATCTCCGAATGGGGTGGGGGTTGGGTCCCCTCGAGCTGAATGACTTCCGTGCTGACATTTGAGGGAACCTATTCCCAGCCATTGAACTAACCGCAATTCCCCACAATGCTCGTGGAACTGAATAGATCTCGAGAAAGAAACCCAAGAGTGTTCAAAGGTTGGAACAATTCGAACTAATGACTTGATGACTAACTGTTCTCATCTGTAAAGTGGGCACAATAATATGTGCCTCACGGAGTTATTTGGGAGGTTAAATCTCTATGAAAACCTCAATCTCCTGCAAGGTGGCTCAACGCTAACGTTTTCAGGTGGGCTCACTCTCTGTTGGGGGCCCGTCCTGTGCATCGGAGGACATTTGGCAGCATCTCCAGCATCTGCTCACTAGAATCCAGTAGCTTCCTCCCCAC
The DNA here is from genome assembly GCA_030848825.1 of Tadarida brasiliensis. NCBI lineage: Eukaryota > Metazoa > Chordata > Mammalia > Chiroptera > Molossidae > Tadarida > Tadarida brasiliensis. Next base: position 59,676,649 of record CM061273.1, read on the forward strand.
AGGACACCACCGCCATCACGACAATCAAAAATGCCTCCAGGCATTTCCAAATGTCCCCAACAGGACAATATTGCCGCTGGTTCAAAACCACTATTCTAGTATTTAGCATAATAGCGATTGTTCCATGTCAGATGCTGTTTTTATTGTCCTTCAAAGTATTACTAAGAGCCTCATTACCCTTCTGTGGTGGCAGAGCCTGTCCCTCACTGAGTCCTTGAAGTAGTGGCTCTATGTCCGCCCCCTTTCATTTTTTCTTTTTTTATCCTCACCCAAGGACATTTTTTTTGCATTTATCTTCAGATAGAGCAGGAGGAAGAGAGAGAAAGAAACATCGATGTGAGAGAGACACACCGACTGGCTGCCACCCACACGACCCCAACCGGGGCCGGGGACAAACTGCAACCAAGGCGCGTGCCCTTATTGGGAACCGAACCCAGGACTCTCTGGTCCACAGGCCAACGCTCTAACCACTGAGCCAAACCGGCCAGGGCTGTCCGCCCCCTTTCAAAAGGAAGGACTAACAAGGGGTGAGGTCGTACATTTGATAACAATCCACTAGGAAACCTACGGTCTCCTACGAAGTCTTCTTTCTCCCCAATCTGTTCTGCTCCGGGAACGAGGTGCATGCCTCAGCCGTGTGGGTCCTTGCATTGGTGTAAACTCTCCAGCTGTGGGCTCCGCTGGTGTATAGTTGACTCTCAAAGCTGCTCTCGGAGATTTCCAAGGGCATCACCGCCCTTCCCTGCAAAGGGAAGGAAAGACCTGTTCAAGAAGAACTCTTCACAGAAGTAACTCTCTCTGCTGGGCTCTTTTTTTGGGTTTTTTTTTTTTTGTGGTTTCACGCTTGTTTGGGTTTACAAGTGTGTTTTTTGCCCAAATTGTTCTTGCATATTCTAACCGTGTTTACTTTAGGTGTTTTGAAGGTACAAATGTTTTCCATGGCATGCCTTGTGTTAAGTGGACAAACTGAGAGGTGAATGCTGGTGACTGGACGGAGGGCAGTTTTCCTCAAAGCTTGTAACCAAATACATGCTCAAAGCGGAGGAAGGTGGGGGAAAGGTGTCTGGGGGTCTGGACGTGGCCAGCCGAAAATATGAAATTTCTCTCCACGTCCTAGTTTCCTCTTTAGCATTCGTGCACATTTCATTTTCTCTGCTAAAATATATTTTTTTCTTTTGTTTCAAGGTCAAATGTGTACATGGACTCTCCACGTTGGCCCCCTGTTGATCTGGTAGCTTTGCTGACCCCCCCCTTTTCAAAGAATGTGCAATGCACTGCAGAGAGAAGAGAGTGGACTTGGAATCTGATGGACCTACAGGAAAATGTGTTTTAATTAAAGAAAAAAAATTCCCCCTCCTAGCAAGCACTCAAATCCTACATTTATCCCTGCTTTCTTTCTTGCCTCTCTTACCACACAGCTCTGCTTTTTCCATCCTGTTGAGTGAATCTATTTCTGTCCCCCACGCCCACCACCCGCCATGCCAACTTCTTCACTCCCCTTCTACGTTCTCCTCACGACTTTCCCTTCCTGGAGGCCTGTCTCTCTGTGACCTTCAAGTTCTCCAAAAGCTGTCTGGAATCCAAGCCACCTAGGAGGGTTTCCCTGATGACTTGGGCTCCGGAGTGGCCTCCCTTCCTGAGCATTCAATATACCTTGTCCATCGAAGACCTCGGCTCAGAGAAAGACTTTTTTTTTAATCACTTTAGTGTCTAGCTTTCTTCCCTCTTACTTTGAGTTGTTTAAATGTTCATCTCAGATGGCTGTCCAAGAGTGATGTCTGCTTGAACCTGACATTGGTGTGGTTGCATTTCACCAATCACAAATGTCCTAGCGAATGACAGGCTCCATTTCTATATTTTACAATAAAAATATCAACAGGAGCGACTTATAATCTCTCCTAGTGGCCTAATTGTAAGCCCCTGGAAGGCAGGACACTTAACTGTTTTCCTCTCGTTATTCAACTCAGAGGTTTGGACATTCAAGACCTTCCAAAAATATATGTTGAATGAATCTAAGATGAATGAGCGACTGTATTTTTCTAATTCATCTCTATGAGCTTTGGATGATCTGAGCATGTCGGCAAACGCGCGTATACAATACGTTGTCAGTATCGTACTTGCACGGTCTGTTGTTGACTCTCAGTTGTTGACCAGTACTAGGTATGGGCATCGGGTCTCCCTTGTCTACACTTGACCTCATCCGTGCCCTTCAGAGCTCCAAGCATAAGGTACCCAGAGTAGGTGCACGAGTGATTATGGAGTGAATGTCATTTGCTGCATACTACGAAGAGCATAGGCAAAAGATTTTGGAGAAAAGGTAGTCAGTCAAAAAATGAATGACAGCAGCTTGTCCCCAACATATGTTTAAGGGTAGATGAGATGTGTGTAGGGGGAGGGAAACCCGTCTGGTGAAGAATGATGGATGGGCAAGTCTGTGGTTAGGATACCAGGACCTAGCCAAGGCTCTGAAAGTACTGCCTCCTCTTCTTACGTTCCAGGGTGTGGGGTCAAGTCTTCTGGAGGAAGAACTGGCATGTGATGTTTCTCCTAGGTATTCGTGCTTCATGAAGTCCCGTCTCCCAGGCAGGGGGAAGGTCTGCCGACAATGAGCGGTGGCCTTCTGGGTTGTCAAGGACTTAATGAAAAATCATAACTTGTGATCATAATGAGTGTGGCCACAGGTCAATGCCTGCGGATTTTTTTTCACTTATAGATGCTATCAGGACTTTTCAGAATGAAGACAAGCCAGCAGTCACCATTAGAGGCAGTAACACCCACTGAGGGCAGAATGTGTTGCCGGTAGAAGAAATCATGGGAACCTAGTCATCAATAGAAAGTGGAATTATGACTTTGTCTAGACTTAGTCAAATACCAGGCACTTGGAGCACTTTTTTCCTAACTGGGAAGTTAGAAAGCAAGACTCTGCACATGTACACCTGACATTACCTTTACAGGAACAAAAGTTCCCATGTAGCACTGTTCCCAGGGCCCCTGCACTCACTCTTAATAGTCTCAATGATTTACTCGTGATGTCTTGAAGTCCAGCGTGAGTCAACTGGAGACCACGTTTCACAGCCTCTGTCTTCCGACCAGTTACAGATGCAAGTGGTCCTCCCGTCCACGGAACCCATCCAAGCTGAACTTTTTTGATGGCCATAGTCAAGCTGGCACTTACCTGGCATCTGGACAGTAGACCCAATGACATCTACCACATGGCGGTGTTGTCGGGGTCAAGTGCCTGGGACACAGTCAGCATTTAACAAGAGCTTGACCCATGGGAAAGACCCATGCCCCCACACACCCAACTGCACACCTACACTTGGACTCAGTTTCCACGCTGCGCTCTGGCGGAGCAGTGCTGACCGAGAGAGAGCGCCACACCTGCAGGCGGCCCGCGGGGACTTTCCTGGAAAGCCGATCCACATCGCGCGTGAAGGCAGTGAGCTGAATCTTTACCATGTGAGCCTAAGTGATGCAAGCAACGTCCCTGGGAAACTTTCAAACGACTGTGATTTGCTTCCTGCATCATTCCCGGTACCCAAGTTCTTCCCTTCCCTTGTAGTAACTGCCCCCAGGTAGCCTGTGGTCCGCTTGCTAACACACAGAAGGCAGTTGGAGTCGGCCTCCTGAGATGCCAGGTGGAGATATTTTCCTCAGGTTTCTGGGTGGGTTTTGAAGCCAACACCCTTGAAAGGGCAGCAGAGGCTGGATGCCACAGGCATCTGGGGCACAAGGGCTACACAGTGTTTTTGAAAAGTCAGTATCGCTCCCTGGCGATAAAGGGGCATTCACTGTGGGCAATGGCACTGGGCGGGAGTGGGTGGAGTCGGGGCGACCGGGCAGGCCTCGCACTGACTTGGCAGCCGGTGCTCGCTTTCCACCATCTCCTGAATTGAGTCGATGCCAACACAGCTAAAAGCTCTGGGAGACACCCATGGACACAGATAGTGAGCCCCCACTCCCCCGGCCCCCGTCTTTTCCATGGAACTTAGCAGCCGCTACCAGGGCGTCATCACAGAGCATTAATTTTTTCCCTTGCCTGGCTTCCCACATTCTGTGACCACCTCGGAGCGTGCCAGGGAAAATACTGAGAGCCTAGGTAAACGAAGGGGAACCCAACATTCACCAGTCTGGCCTTAAAATAGCCGGCGGAACGCCCCCTTCCCAGAGAGTACACAGGCGATGACTGTTGACCAGCGCCCGCCCGCGCCCCACCCCAACAGCTCCCCGCGATTCCCGTGAAAGCCCATCTCAGAGGCAGCCAGACCTGGGGGCCCCTTCCCTCTGCTCCCCCGACCCCCTGACTCGGGTGAATATGAATGGCTGCGAGGCGACGGCACGCAGACCGGTGCACACGACTGCGCAGGGTGCAGACCTGGCTGCAGCGCCTGTCTGGGCTGGGGCCGAGGGCTGGGCACCGCCGGCGGGGATCGCCAAGAGGAAGAGCCTTCCCGGAGGAGAGCGGAGACCTCAGGAGTTGCAGAACACACCCCAGGGCTGGACACCAGAGCAGAAAAGAAAATGTCCCCACACTGACGGCGGGGCAGCCTGCACACACGCGGGGACTCGCTGCTGTGTGGCCAGGCTGTGTACACCGGGTGGCGTGCATGCCGGGGGAGGGGGCCCAGCGGGAAGAGTAGAGAGGAAGAGGAGAAAGGGGGGAGCAGATAACCTGAGGCGAGGAAAAGGAGGGGTGTATAGTAAATCCTGCACCGGCACAAACTTTTCCGTGTTTTCTCCAGGCAGCGCTGCCAGATTCCGCCAATAAAAATGCAAGGGAGTCCATTAAACTTGAACTTCAGATCCACAACAAATACATTTTTTTAGGACGCATGCACGATTGGGATATACTGTATTTTTAAAATATAGTTTTTTTTAATCAGAAATGTAATGTTCTGTTCAGTTTAAGTGTTAATAAAACCGGGTAATTTTTTAGTATTATTATGTCCCATGCAATCTTTGAGAACTGATAGTGCTGAAGACAACCCAGCGATGATCTGGGATTCAAACGGAAAAGGCTGTTCTGTATTTTATCCGCCGTGCTATCGCCATGACCTGTCCCCTCCACGAGAAAGGAAACTCTCGAGGGCGGAGATTATGTCTTCCCTATTCTTTCTGGAAATACTGCAGCTGCTCATCCCACATGCTGCCTTGCCATGTAGTGTAGCCCAGAAAGGCACAATCGTGGGGACGAGTGTGCACACTCTGCCATCTGACTGTCCTGGCGTCCCGTGCCATCAGCCACGCGGTCTTGGGCAAAGAACTTAGTCAGTTTCCTCAATTGTCTCATCTGCTAAATGGGGAAAAAATGATACTGGCCTGCCTTAGGGAGTTCTTACAAGGAAACACCATCGGTAAAGCATCTACTGGATCATCGGCTGGCGGAAAGTAGCCAGTAAACGCTGGCTGTCGTCATCACTATGTTCTTATTATTGGATACTTGACCAATGAGGGAGTGTGGTCGGAAGAAACAGGTTCACACCTGGTAGAGACCCGCCCACGCTGACCACTGGGCTTCTTTGACCAGTTCTGTGACCTCGAGAGAGATTTGACCTTTCTGAGTTTCTCTTCCTTGGGTTCCCACGACTCCTTCCAACTCTAAAGCACTGTGATGGAAATGGATGGAATGGATGAGAACCAAAGGGAATAACAACCATGTCAACAGAAACATACAGGGGTTAGAAAGTAGAAGGGCAAGGGGGTGTTTGGACAAAAAGCCTGTCCCCAGATGCATGACTCTGGCCTCCTCAAGGCTCCGGTCTTAAGAAGCTTGTGTTTCCAGAGACTTACACGAAAGACAGCTGACGAGAGCGAGCAGCGGTTCCGCCGTGGATCTGCGTGGAAGGGAGCCCGGCGTAAGGCCAAGCGGGAGAGCCTCCGCAGGGAGCAGCTGCCCCGTTGCAGTAAACACATTCCCGGCAGCCCAGGGCCAACACATCCCAGAAGCCTCGGTCCCCACCATCCACGGAGTCTCGTGGGGCCCAGTGTGAGTCTTTGGTGATTTGCAACATTTCCAGATAATTTCAAGTCTTCCTAGTAACCTTTATTACTATGTCTCATCCACTCTGAGAAATTACCACTTAGCCACAAAGAAAATATTTGTCCCTCCCATGTTATTCTGGGGAAAGAGTGTGGGTGCCGACAGACCAGGGATAGACAGACAACCTCTCAGCGACGGTTTCCTCCCAGGCAGCTCTTCCCTGGATCAGGTGACAGAGGGAAGAACAGGGTCCGTCAGTAGCTCTACTGACAATATGGACTCACTTCCATTGAGTTCAAGAGCCTTAGGGGAATGATGCAAAAAAGAGAAGATGCAGCCCCCTAACCCAGAATATTCACACTACACCTGGAATCCAACATCATTCTTCAGTGTAACAATGACCTGAGAGGCTGAGCATAGGAACGTACAGGTGCAAATAAGCATAAGGCCGATGGAGCCGATGGAGTGTGGTTGAGCCACATGGGCCTGACCACCATGTGGGCTTCCAGTGGGTGGATGGATAGTTGAGAAAGAACAGAGGATGTCCTATGCAAAGATAGGAAGGGTCCAAGGAAGGGTCTAAGAGCGTGCCAAGGAATGGTCAAGAACGGGAGCCTAGTTCATTTAAGTTTACTTATTTATTTTTATTGATGGATTTTGAGAGAGGGGTGAAGAGAGAGGGAGAGAGAGATAGAAACATCAATGAGAGAGAACATCGATTGGTCGCCTCCTGCAAGCCCCCCACTGGGGATCGGGCCCACCACCTGGGCATGTGCCCTGACTGGGAATCGAACCGGCGACCTCTTGGTGCATGGGTCGACGCTCAACCACTGAGCCACACCGGCCGGGCTAGCCTAGTTCATTTAAGAGCTGGGCAGGAGACAGGTAGAGTTTTCAGCATGTCAGCTGGGCTCTGGATGCATTAAATCAGCTCACAGGCCAGGTTTTAGCTAAACAGTTGGGTTTCCTATAGTTTCTCCTATTGTGCTGTGATTTCAGGAGATCAGTACAGAAACATGGAATGGTCCAGACATTTAAAAATAGTCCCTCCCCCAACTTGAAATCCTGTCCACTACATCATTTTCAATACGTATTACTGGGGGAGGACAAATTTGTTCACCGGCTATGGAAGGCCATTTAGCAATAGTGTGAGGAGTCACAAGTCACCTTCCGTCTAAGTGAAAATTCAACTCTCAGGAATGGATCCCACAGGGATACTTAACGTGAACCAGGTGATTTATGTCCACTTTGTTTATAAGACGACAATTTTGCAGCAACCTACATGTGTATCCCAAGGAGTCCTGTCAAATCAGTTTGGGTATTAATATATCCGTAGGACAAATGCAAATTAATGATGAATATGGAAGTTTCCTTAAATACTGACATGGAATAATCTCTAAAACATAAAGTAGGTTGCCATACTGTTACAAATTAAGGGGGCCTCGTGGTGGTAGACCAGAACTCTCATTCGCTGAGTATGCGCTGAACTGAGTGACTTTATTCTAAAGGGTACGGATGGGAGGGAGGAAAAGCAACTTGACAGTGGGGAAAATGAGTCAACACCCCCTCAGCCACGTGGCCAAGGTCCACATCATCAGTAATAACTCAGGGGGACACCATGAACCCCTGATACAAGGATGAAAAAAGCACTTCCCCAAAACCCATACCCCCCGGATGACCATTAGAAGAAAACATCAGCGAAACTCAAATGGCAGAACAGTTTACAAAATACGCTACTAGCCCTCCTCAGAACTGCTGAGGTCATCGAAAGAAGGGACGTCTGGGAAACTGTCACAGACCAGAGGATGCTAAGGAGACACGGTGGTGAAATGTCAGGTGGAGTTCTGGGTGGGATTCCGGAACAGAGAAGGGACATTGGGGTAAAAGCAGTAAAATCTGACAAAGGACAGGGTTTAGTCAACAGTGATGTTGGTCCTTAGCTGTGACCACTGTACCCAGCACGAGAGGTCAGCCAAGGGGAAGCGGTGACGGTGTATAGACCAGCTCCTCAATGTCTCTGCAACTTTTCTTTCGATGTAAAACATTTATTAGTCAAACATTTGTTAAAAATGAGAGGGGGTAGAGATTAGAGGCAATACACTAGTCGTTTCTGTTGCCTCCAGAGAAAGATCCGAGTTCCTGGAGGAAAAGTTTTTTTTTTACCATATGCACTTGTAGATTTTGAGTTATAAATCATGCCAATGTACTGCCTTTTAAACATGATGAAATTTACATTTTACTAAAAGGAAACAGCCCTGGCCGGTTCGGCTCAGTGGTTAGAGCATCAGACCAAAGAGTCGTGGGTTCGATTCTGGTCAAAGGCACGTACCTCGGCTGTGGTTCAGTCTCGGCCCTGGTCGGGGTCGTGCCGGTCAATGCGTCTCTCTCACATTGATGTCTCTCTCTCTCCCTCTCTCTCCCTCCCACTGTATCTAAAGATAAATGGAAAAAATACCCTCGGGTGAGGATAAAAAAAAAAAAAGAAACAGAATTTTAATCCAAGTTGTGTGTTTCTAAAAAAACACCTTAGTTTTGAAACGCACTGTGTTTGAGTAATGCATTGAGACACGGCTCCCAAAGAATTCATTACCTTGGATTAATCTCTCCTATTAATAAGTGGCATGGCCCCAAAGTACGGGGCTCCGTGGAGAAAGGTGCTGGGGGTGTGGAAGCGTTGAGGGAAAGGAGAACATCGGGGAGTGGTCTCAGTACAGGGTACTGCCCAAGAAGATCCTGGGCACGCAAATGACCGAACGCAGCTCCGCGGTACCAGAGAGAGAAAGAAGAGACGAGACGCCCAGAGGAGGCGCCTGGATGCCACAGGGACCGGTGTGAGACATAAATGCATTAGGTCTCCCTCTGCTTCCCAGAAGACTCTGGCCTCTATCATCCCAGTTCTGAAACGAGCCCTTCTCTGCCCTTGGCCCTTAACCAAGAGAAATGTGCTACTCGCTGGGCTTCTGGAGGACAGTCTGGACCACGCGAGGCCTGCCGCTGCCGTCATTCTTTCCTGTCCTTACCCACCACCCGCTATATCTTGGCAGAAGCCAACAGGGAGGTGACAGTGAAGTGAATTCAAAGTTGACTCCACGGAGGCTCATCAGACAGAAGCATAAGCCCGAGAGAAAGGGCGCGGGATTAACAGGTCACCGAGCCAGCCGTGGGCCAGGAGCCAGGAGGACACCCACCACGAGAGGCAGGGAAACGGTTAATAATTCAAGGTGACAAATTAAGCCAGCTACTCAGGGCCTCCAGTTTGGCTGATGGTGAAGTCAAAACAGAGCTGTCGGAAACTGGGAAGGCGCTGTCACTTTTACTGTATTTTTCCACACGTATTTTTATTTTATTTATTTTTTTTATTTGGAAATGTTCATGGGGAGCTGGAAAGCGCAGGCTGGAGAACTCCTGGGGTTTGAGAGGGGAGAAACTGCGTCTCCGCTTGGATCCCAGTCGCGTTCAGATCAGCAGCTCCCCGAGGGCGCCAGCCACGGGTGGCAGTGCGGTTGCCCAGCCTCGCCGCCCGCCCTGTCCTCCGACCCGTGGAAATACCCTCACCTTCTCTCGTTTTCACTGCCATTCGATGCCAGCAGGCAACCTCCTGCCAAATTACACGAACAACGTGCTCCCTCCACAGCCACACCGGCCTCCTTGTTACTAAACTCAGCAGCTCCTTAACAGGGAGCAGACGGGGAGAGACGTGCAACACCCCCGGAGTGGGCACCGGGGAGACCCAGGCCAGGAGGCGGAGGAGAATTAAAATACCTGCACTGAGCCCCGTTGATATGCTGGCAAGGGCCTTGCTGTCACAATGCCTGACGCGGGAACCGCCACCCCATGGAAAGTCACTAGAAGGAACTAGCCTCGGGAGGTTTGACATGACCATGTGGCCCGTTTCGGGGGTGATGTAGGAAGTGAGCACCCACGGCAGCAAAGGGAAGGGAAGGTTACCTGCTCCATGGCTCTCCTCACCACTGAGCCTACTGTTCTGACCCTCCAGGCGTGTGTATTGACTGAGCACTTTCTTTCTGAATTGCAGGGAGCATCCTCATCACGACGGAGCGTGGAAGGGACACTTTCTGTGTCTGAGGGCGTGCCCTCATCATAGGCTCATCTAGTAGATTCGTTTAACTCATAGAGCTGACAACTTGACTTTAACATGAGATAAACATGTTTAGCACACCCTCCTTACACACACACACACACACACACACACACACTAATGGCTGAGAGCTGCAAGGATTTTTAAAACATGCACTGCCTGACTATTTAGTCAGGGCACTGACCTCTCTTCCCGTAGGTTATCAAATTTAAAAATGACAACAGCCAACCCACAATAGCTGTCTGGTGTGAATGAGTCAAAATTATACCTTTTTTTTGGTCAGAGCAGTCAAAAACATATCTTTTGGTGTACAGTAGAATTTTAGTAATTAGTCTCTGTGTGCCCTGAGTTGAAAAAGGTCGAAAATCACTGCTCCACAGGAACGCCTCTGCTTGGCATCTCTGCTGCAAGTATAGGATTCATATCACCTACTCTAAAGAAAACACAACAGTTCTGCCAAGTGAATTTCAGACAAGAGAAAAATGGATAAAATGCATTACTTGAGCAGAAATGGGCATGCGCACGCACACGTACACACACGCGTGCGCACACACTCCTCTTTCTCTTCCAGTAAGCATTGGACTTGCTTTGAGGTTCCCCCCAAAGGGCACTGAGTCTGATAACCCCCAAACAGCTGCTGCTCCCATGGCTTAGCTAGTCAAATGTCCCCCTCTGATTGGGCCAAAGCCGGAGCACTCAGGTCTCAGGCTCTTTCCTGATGGCTTGGGGTGGATGCCCGGTGGGTCATCCATCGCAGACCTTACCCACCCAGTTGCAGTCCCTGACCTGTCTCATGGACTAGTGCAGAAACACAATTCTCTTATTGTTCTCCCACTTGGAGGTTGGTGGGGGTTGGGAGGGACACGCATGCCCACGAAACCTCCCTCGAAAAGATTAGCGCAATGATTAGCCAACAGTAATGGCCAGAAGCCAACCTGCTCTGCAGTCCTCCTGAGCACCGAGTCACCTCGGAGTCTTTTAAAGCCCCAGACACAAGACGGTGTGTTCTCCTGCGTTTTGCCATGTTGTTCTAGGGGACTGCCGGGCCGGCGCTTGGTGCCGCCCTTACCCACAAGGCTAATAAGCGGAGACAGGAACAGCGCATAATGCCTGTGTCTGAGCCCTGGGTCCCCATACCCCCATAAGTCTCTAAAAAGCAAATGTCCGGGGCCAGACATCACTGGGAACGGCTTCACCCAACCTTGTTTGGGCAGAATGCCGATTAGAACAGAATGTGACTCGTGGTTAGCGTTAATCGTGGAACAATGTAGCAGTGATGTGTTGCCCCTTCACTGTATGTGAACCATAACCTATGACCCCTGAGCTCCCAGTCCGCTGGCGTTCCAGTTCCCCATCAGGGGCTGTGGGTATGGACTGGGAAAGGGAAGGAAATTCTGTTCCAGGACTGGGTATACGCGTCCTTATACAGCCATCAGATTTCAAACCCTCGTCTCAGAGGAAATGAAGCCTTATGTTAGCCTGCCCGATACATATAAAATCAATCCTATATATTGATTAAATATACATGATGATGGGAGATAAACAAAGAAGCAAAGTTGAAGGATTGCCAGTTGGTGACATATTTACATAGTACCCACGCCGTCGATGGATTGACTGAATTTAAGCTACTGATAAAGAAGACATTGAACAAATTTGTCAGTTGAACCAGAAGACAGCCAGTCCAATAACCGTGACTATTCTACTCAAGAGAGTACCTCTGTGTGCAAATAAGTACAGCGGAGAACTTGACCTGCAGGTCAGGGAACTGTGATCATTCCTTGATCCCCAAACAGTTGCTGCAGCCCTACTACGATGCCGGCACCGGTTAAAACCAGGCGTTTGGTAGCGTTCCTGACAGTAGCCGTAGCAAAAACCCTGCATTACCGGAGAGATCAGTGCTGCTAGGAAAATCCAGGCACAGAAGAGAAAAAAAGCCTCGAAGAGAACATTTGCCACAGAGCGACAAATTGGGGGAGCTTGCAAACATCTGTTGTTCGTGACTGAGAAGAGCGAAGAGTGTGCTGAGCTTTGCACACGCCTAGGGAACACACCTCTGAGGAGTCAATGGGACCCCGTTCGTACGAATCAACAGCACGCCTTCGCGGCGCTCGGCCTCATTACCCTGCTGAAAGCTGTTAGAAAAGCCTCCTGACAGGAGATCGAGAGCCTGGTCTAAATGACCGAGTGACTGTGACAGTATCTCCAGCGTGATTATTTAACATCCACACACGCATACACTTCTGAACAGGATAAGCAGTGTACCACCGTTTATACACACTGTTCAAGGTGTGTGTTTCAGTGTGTACGCTTTCATAGTGTATGTACTACCACACACACAGACACACACACACACAGACACACACACACACACACACACACACACACACACTCACACACACAAAGTCTTGCTCGTCTGGGAAGTCTAAGGTTTTCGTTAAACTCCAAAAAGACTTCCTTTGCGACACTGGCAAGAGAACCGAAACCCCGATGAATCCATTTCTCTGCTCAGGCTAAAACCAATCACAATGGACGGGTCACTGGGGAAGTCCCTGGAATCTGAGGTTTGACGAATACCTTCAGTACTGTGTAAACACGGGACGGACTCTGCCCACAGCACGCAGACCCTGACCGCTACCTGGTGTCACTCACTAACGCAGAGGAGATGGGCACACGCAGCTGCCAGAACCGTGCTCCCCTGAGGCTGCCGGCCGGAGCAGCTGCTGCGAGCCCATGTCCACGAGCAGCGCCGGCATCCTCGAGGCTTGTCAGGCAGACGGGGAAGCGCGTGTTTCACGTTTCGCTGGGCCTGTCCACACACAGGCACAGACACAAACCTCCAAACCTGTCCTCTCTGCAAAACTGATATAATCTTGTTCCAGCCCATTGCCAGGTTGTAGCCCCAGTAATGCGGATTCTATCCCCAGGAAGGAAGAACAACTAGCAGAGCAAAGAGCCCCCCAAGCCTGAGCCCCCCTCCAGCTTCACTTACTCGTCCGCCCAGAGGCCCGGCCTGGAGGAGCCCAGCTCGCCAGCACCAGCCTGTGGACGATCTTTCTAGACAAGGGCCCTGGGTACTGGCTCATGGGAAGGAATCGAATCCATCGCTGGGGCTCACTACTCACTCGCCTAAGCTGCTCCTCTTCAGACTCGGACAGAGCCGACAGATCACTTAAGGTGAATCTTGAAAATGGAAAGCGAAGGAGAATTAGAAAGGAGGAAAAAGGCCGAATTTAGAGGCCCGGCCAAGAACAGGGAGACTCGTGGCAGGAAGGCATGCCTGTCGGGAGAAGACTCATTCCCACTCTGTCCATCCAACCCATCGCTGACTGTCCCCCAAAGTCAAGTGAGCCCCCCAGCTCGGGCCTGTCCATCTGCCGAGTTCGGCCTGCCTCACGGCGGCCGGCCAGACAGGCCTCTGCAGGGCCCGGCAGGTCACCCCCAGGGCCGACACCGTGGCTGCGGGGGGGAAATAAGAGTTGGAAATGAAACATCTGTCCATTGGAGGGATAAAGAGTCCGATTCCCGTGCCTAACAGCAGCTCTGTGACCAGGCAGCCCCACTCACCTGGGTCTGAGGGACTGACAGAGAAAGTCGGGTCAGAATCCAAAATCCGAATGAACAAATCCAAGGGTCTCTACCCTGCCATCTTTTCCTCTGTCCCTGGGTCGTCGGGTGTGGGTTGGCGGACCAAGGACACGGCCCTGATAAAGTCCACAAGGCTGTCCAAAGGGACAGAGGGGTCTGGCCTCACCCCGCCACCATCCCTCGGTCTGGAGCCGGCTTCGGGAGCTGAAGGCCCCGCGGTGGTGTGCGAGTGCTTGCTTCCGACATTGAATGAGCCCACAGAATACCTCAATCTGATCTTTTATAGTGCTTTGTTTATTACCTGTGTGCCCTTATTTCATAAGGGAGCTGAGAGAGAGCAGCAATGATGAAGATGACTATTACTAGCAATCCAAAGACAGCGTTTCTTTAGCTCCATTCATGGCAGCAAACGTGGCCAAACAACCCCGCAATTGTTCTCTCAAATGTCACCTTTCTGTATGGGCCACTGTGCCCATCAAGCCCGGCTCTCTCGTCTGGGCTCCCCCTGAGCAACCCCCCCCCCCAACTAAAAAAAAATTGCTGTGTTATCCTCCAAATATCTCCAGAGAAATCGAACCCACAAGGAAAGTTTTTCTTCTTCTCCCTGCCCCCCCCCTCCCGGTTTTTCTTTCTTCTTCACGCAGCTTGAACAATTTGGCTCTGTTCGGGGTGCATTCCTGTGGCCCATTCTCTTTCAGTCCCCAGCGCAGGGCTGAGGACGGTGGACCAGGAGAACACAGGCCCACATTCAGACCCGGGACGGCGCTTCGGGCGGGGAGGGGGGGAGAGAAAAGTGAACCAAATGTACCTATGATTGTTGCGCCACCAACCTAATACCTGGGCAGGGAGACAAAGACTCCTTAGAAAAAGCCCAGGCTGCGGAGTCACCCGTTTCCCCCACCCTCTGGGACTTCAAAAGATAACAGGAGCTGGAAATAAGGCTCTCACATAATTAAAGTTTTCCAAGTCATTTCGGGAGCTATTACCAATGATGACAGAGAACGCACGGCTAGCCCTTTCGGATGGTCTCGGCTCCCACGTGCAGAGTCTTTCTCTCTTTGTGCGCAAGTGTGTGTGTGTGCACGTGCACCCGAGTGCATGCACACACCTGCCCCCGTTCCTGGACACAATGAATCCACCCTCTGTGAGCCCTCCACCTTTTCACATAAGCAGAGGTGTAGCCATTGCTCGGAAAGTCCCCGATTTGAAGGGAACCTGCAAAATGAGGAAGCCCTCTCAACACCAACTCTGTTCTGTTCTTAGCAGAGGGTAAGTGGGGGTTGAACATTTTTTATTCGCGCATTTATTTTTGCTTGGGAATCCCGAAATTGCACTTGCCCATGGAAATGGGTGGAGGTCTCCCAGTAGCTCTGAGGACAGAGGAAGGGGAAACTCTGCCATCTAAATGCTGTACAAGGTAGTCAGGACTTCTCAACAGGGCGGGTGCTGTGTGCATCACAGTCCGAGTTCAAAGGCCAGGGTGGACACAACACGTCGTGGTCCTTAGCCCTGTGGTCCCTGGCCAAGTTCTCCATGAAGAGAAAGACCATGTATCCAGAAAACTGGAGAACAGCGGCAGAAAGAGCCAGGCCTAGAAGGTCCCTGAGAAATAAGAGGGAGACAAATAGGCACTTGAACACCAAACAGGATTTTTCTTCCTTGTGACTTTAAAAAAAAAAAAAAAAAAAAAAAACGGACTAGAAAACTGCTCTACACCATTGCTCTATTTGTTTGTTTTTCAAAAAGACTGGAAGTTCCATGAGAACAGGGTCTGAATCATGACTCCCCGGTCCCCAGCGCATAGGAGGACTAAAGAACTCTTTCTGAGTGCTGAGAAGTTTTGGATTCACCGGGAAGAGGTCAACACACACGCGGCGGGAGGCTGGCCCCGTCCCGCTCACTCACAGGGGCCGACTGTTACATTTACAAGGGTTTTGCAAGCCAGTTGTTAAACACAGCCACTATTAAAAGTTAAATTCTATAAACTTACAATTAAATAAGCTATATTAAAAACAAAGGTAAACAAGCTTATCACTTCCTTACTGTTTTATAGTTTGTACTATTGTCCACGCTCTGGAGGTCATTTACGTCTGTTGTATCTACATCGTGGAAATCCCACACCAGGTGACCACAGCTCATCTCTCCCCCGCAACGTGTACAATGATGTCACAATTTTAGCTTCACATTGGCCGTGGCGAGAACATTAACATCATGGAAATCTAAAAAAGGCTGCAAAGCAGGGTTTGATTTATGGCTCTGTAGTTGTCTAGACTTAAAATTGAGCGATGGAGAAAATACTAATTAATGCAGATTAAGCATAAAAGTCTATCATGTCTAAATTTGTTACATGGTGAGTAGCCCGTATACATGTATAAAGGAAATATTCTTCCAGTATTCAAAATCTTTTCTGTATTTCGATGAAGAAATTACATCAGTGACTAAGAAGTGAGGTTCCAAGGTATGTCTTCAATGTTTCATCTTCTTCCTTAACCAAAATGAAAATATCAACCAGCATTTGTGTTAGAACTACCCTCGTACATCAACTGCAAAAGAGAAGTCAGGGAACTGGTTTTTTTTTTATCCTCACCCGAGGACATTTTTCCATTTTTTGTTCAGATAGAGTGGGAGGGAGAGAGAGGAAGAGAGAGAGAGAGAGAAACATCGACATGAAAGGGACACATTGAGGGGCTGCCTCCCACACGACCAACCAGGGCCGGGGACAAATTGCAGCTGAGGTACGTGCCCCTTAGCGGGAACCGAACCTGGGACTCTCTGGACCGCAGGCTGACGCTCTAACTGCTGAGCCAAACCGGCCAGGGCAGGGAACTGTTTTTTTGAGAATCAATTAGCTGTCTGGAATTGACAGTAAAGGGTATTGCATATTTTATAATTATCTTCAAATTACGGTGCTACACATCTTTTATATCAAGATTTATAATCAGCTTATGCATGTATAAACATGAATATGTTTTCAAGAGAGCTGGTTGTTAAACATATATTAGTATACCACTGTTCAATAGCACCACTACATGTAAAGAAAGGGGGTAATTTGAATGATTTCTAGAATGATAAGTAGAAGTATATGTGTGTGTAGATGTGTGTATACATGTATGTATATGCATGTGTGTATAGGTATATATATGCACTGTGTATATGCATGTGTATATGCATATGTATATGTGTGTAGGTATATATATGCATGTGTGTATGTGCATGTGTATATGTGTGTATATGCATGTGTATATGTGTGTATATGCGTGTGTATATGTGTGTATATGCGTGTGTGTGTGTGTGTGTGTGTGTGTTTCATCCCTTAGCTCTGGTTCAGCAGAGGCAGATCACAGAACCTGAAAGAAGGCTATTGGTAGAAACCGACACAGTGTGAGCTGTGTCTTCCTGCCCCACATTTCACCAGGGCCACCAAGAACCTGGCTCATCAGAGGACAGGCAAAGGGGGCAGGAGCTCATCCTCCGATTGTTCATGCACCTGCTGGGTGTTTTAGTTCCCCGAAGGACTTTGGCCCAAATCATATCGCGTGAGCCTCCCAAGGCTGTGTGACAAAGGCAAGGCCGAGTGTGGTCCTGCTTCACGGATGAGCACATGGGGTTCCGAAGGCATGGGCAGTTTGCCCAGCCACGCGAGCGAGAGCACTAAGCTACGACTAGAACACAGGGCTTCTGAATCCCAGCCCAGTGTTTCTCGAAGGAGGATCAACATGCCCCCTTCAGAGCAGCTCTTCTGGAAAGTTCTATTCCCCTTAGACCCGACAGTAAGCAAGAAGGCGGTGCGGTGGGAAAAGAAGGCATTTGGGAATCTGAGAGGCCCGCTGTCCGCCTCAGTCACGCTCGCCAGCTCTGTCTCCTTGGGCGTGAGACGCACCACAGAGTCCAGGTTCTGATCTGTCTGTCGGTCACTCACACCACCGCACCCCCAGCTCAGAGCCGCCCGGCGGAGAGCGCAGTCCGCGGACAGACAGCCACGCAGAGTCCCGAACACAGCCCCACTGGTCAGCCTGCTGCTTGTCATACTTTCTAGAATAGCAGAACCCTTTTTATTTTGTAAGCCAAATCCTATATGAAACAGCAAAATAGAATTCAGACCAAAAGGCGAGTTTCTGTGGTTCAGTGGGGGGGCAGTTCCGGTTATAACTGCTGTCATTGCATGGGGACGCAAAGCATCATCGAAGAATCCTGGTCCCTTGGAAGTGCTCTGTAAACTCTGCATTCGCGCTGTGTGTTAGTGAGGGCAGGGCGTGTGCTCGGGAGCAGTCTCGTGTTCCGTGCCGTGGGTCTCCTGGAGCGTGGCTAGATGCCTTGGCCTCTCCTGCCACTGGTCACAGGGGTCCCCCGGTAGAACCGGGCAGAAGAAAGTAAAGCCCCACGCATACATCGTACCGTGGGAAAGCAAGCAGGTGAGTCTTGAATCCCGATAGCCTGGCAGTGCTCTGAGCACTTGGAGCGGGTCACCGTCTCCCAGCACCCCTTCGAGCTCCGCGCTCTCGTCATCCCCTCGTGGAGGAGGAAGTTCGTGCTTGAAGAGGTGAAGCGACATTCTCGAGCTTCCGCTGCTCCTAGGCGCTGAGGCCGAGATCAGGGCTGGCTTCCTGGGTGTACGAGGCCTACGCCTGGGCTCGGTGTTCTGCGGGCTTCGTCTTAACATTCTTCATAATTTTATCTTCGGATTTGTGTTTTGTAAGTAAAGTGGGATGGAGCACGTCTGGGGTTTCGGGGCCTCGGCTCACATGGGGTCCTGTCTCCCGCTGCCTCCTTGGGATGGGTTCTCCACCACCTGCCTCCCATCGCTGATAGCTGTCCTCCCCTTTGCCCCCCCTGCACCTGACCACCGCCCGCCCCTGGGTCAGCACCTGGCTCCTGCATTCATGCACAAGCTCGTGTTCTATGTCCAGGCCCCCTGTACCCAGCATAGCTACACAAGGGACAGGGCCAAGCGCACGCCCTGGATTTCTCCCGTGAGGAAGGCCCCAGTGACTCCCACCTGGGGGGAGGGGCCTCTCACCCACCCGCAGTCCAGACTCTGAGCACGTCCTAGGGAAGATTGCAGTCTCTTTGGGGTCACGTGTCCACTGCGGGTCTGGGCTGTGGGCCCATGAATCCCCCTCTCCTGGCCAAGGCCTCGCATGCTCACTGTGCAGTAGACCCCCCGAGTTAGGTAGCTGGACCTGGCTGAGCGTCAGACCCGGACACCTCAAGTCAAGACATGGGGCTGTCGATCGCTGTGTGGGACGACTTTCTATTTCATCCGCGAAGGTCAGCCCCTTTTCTTCGTCCCTCTACTCTTCCAGCATTCTGGATTCCTCCTTTGCCAGCAGCTGGGTCCCAGGAAGAGGGGATTGAGTGACGAACAACCCGAAGGCCCAGCTGGTCCTAGGCTCCTCCCACAGGATGAGGGACTTACTGCCCCGCCCCACTGGGTATCTGCCCACATGTCCTCTGTCCAGGTTCCACTGACCACTATTCAAGGAGCACTAATGAGGATCGAGTTCCCAAAGGGTAAAGGGCAAGGTGCCCGGGCATGGGACGTGGACGATAATGTTGGAAGTCACTCCGGTGACAAAAAAAAAAAGCCCTAGCCAGGAGCCAGCAGCAGCTCCTAGACTCGCAGTGGTTTTCAACCTGTAGGTCGTGACCCCTTTGGGGGTCAAATGACCCTTTCACAGGGGTCGCCTAAGACATAACAGTAGCAAAATCACAGTTATGAAGTAGCAACAAAAATAATTTTATGGTTGGGGGTCACCACAACATGAGGAACTGTATTAAAGGGTTGCGGCCTCAGGAAGGTTGAGAACCACCGTCCTGGAGGCAGCCTTTCCCCTGGGGACCCAGCTCCCCCAGAACCATGAGAGATGCTGTCACTTTTTTCCTGGGACGACCAATATTTAATCCCCACAGGGCGGGAGCTCTGTCCGTCGTGCGTGCCGCTAGCGCAGGGCGCGCTTTGCAGATAGTAGATGCTTAAGAGATACTCAGGGACTTGATGCTGTTGGAGGAATGCTCGTATCTATTGACTCTGTGGCTGGCATTTGCATCGGCTTTAGATTTCTAGACTCAGGAGTGAGGAGGAAAATCCCCCTCCTCTCTCTTGTCCCTTCCTTTCCCCCCTGTATCATTCCCTGCAGTAATCAATAGCAAACAGGCTGGGGCCCCTTGGCTCCTTAACAAAGCCAAACAGGTGTGAGAGATTAGCTCCCTGGACGGAGCCTCTGTCCAAGGAAACAATGTCAAATTCCCCCCTAATAAAGTCCAGAGCTGTAAGCAATTCCCCTTGTTATTAAGCAGGAAAGAAAACACAGCCCGGCTCCTTCCCAATTAGCTGGGAGGACCCTCCGATGAGCCGAATTTAAACCAGAGACCTACCATGATCTGGCTTCCAAGGCAGACAGGCCCTGCCTTCCCCAGCGAGTGGAAACTCGCTGGCCCGGGTTCCCAGCCTTCTTGGCATGAGGGTGCAGACAGCCCCCAAGCCCCCACCCCAATATCCACAAGCTGTCTCTGCCTCTGATTCAAACCATCTTTATAGCTCCCTGCCAGACCCTTTACTTTGATTTTCCATATGGAGGCTTGGTCTCCGCTGCCAGGTTAGTGCTCCCTGGGATGGGCTTTTTGACAGTTTCGCTGTCAGTGAAGGAGGGGATGGGACCCCTCCCCTGAACATGACTCACTTTCTTGTCATCCAAAAAAAAGGGGAAAGAGCAACATCCTGAAGCAATAACAACAAAATAGAACTCCCAAAGGGATCTGCCGTGGGGACGTCTCGTCTTTCCTTTCCTTCCCGCCCTCCATCCCGCACCCCGAACTAACAGGTCGTGGCGTGGGAAACAGAAAGACCCCAGGGCACTTCCCAAGATGGTCCAGGGCCGTGCGACCTCGTGTTTGCACACGGGGTCGGAGACACTCAGACCACCGAGGTCGTCTGCTCCTTACCCCACCCCACCTTAGACACTGTTCGGAGGAAGCTCTTTCCACCTCGAACGTCTCACCTGAACGGGGGATGTTTGAGCAGTTTTCATAATAAGCTCTGAGTAAAGATGGTCAGGCACGGTCCCAAGGCGTAAAAGCATTACTTTAATTCTCAGAAGAACTTTATGAATTTTGTAAACGAGGTAACTAAGCCTTTAAAAAGTCACTTGTCCAGCCCGGCTGGTGTGGGTCAGTGGTTGAGTGTTGACCCATGCACCAGGAGGTCACCGGTTTGATTCCCGATCAGGGCACATGCCTAGGTTGTGGGCCAAATCCCTAGTGGGGGGCATCCAGGAGGTGGCCAATCAACGTTCTCTCTCATCGATGTTTCTATCTCTTTCTCCTTCTCTCTCTAAAATCAATAAAAATAAAAATAAATTTAAAAAAATTAAAAGTCACTTGTCTAAAGCACATGGCTAGCCACTGGTAGAACCAACATTTGGACCCAGAGTTCAAATCCAGGACTTAGGTAGACTTCTGTGCTATCTGTCCACTGTCCCTTCTCCCTTCTCAGCGCCCCCTTCTGGGCGCACAGTGGGACTATGTTTCCCGGGCTCTGATGCTGGGCGGGGCCGGGTGACCAGCAGGCCGGGGAGCTATGGACAAAGGTCATGTGTATGACATCCAGGCTGAGCCAATGTGCATCTTCCCAGATGCATGGCTCCCTGTGCCACACCCACCAACAATGTTCCACTCTCGTGGGGCACATGGAGGGACACCGGCCCCATTTCCTAACTTGAGTGCTGCTTACAAGGATGCCAGCTTTATTATAATACGATAAACATGTGTTGAGTGAGGGTTTCTGTATCTGTGTTTCATTTGACACTGAGAGGCTGAAAAGTACTGGTGGTTGTTTGTCACACCGTAACAGCCCTGACTGACTCACCGTCACGACCCCTGTTAGGAAGTGCTGGGTCCTAGTGATCCCCCTTCTGCTTAGGGGGTCAACAAGTTTCTGTCTTCTGAGAGCAGAAACAGGATGAAACAGGAAATGCCTCAGCTGGGGCAGAAAGTCCCCAAAGGCTCCTCCTATCCAGCATCCCCTCAGGGATACGGCTGCCTTCCAATAGGCAAGACAGGAGTGACTGGGAAATAGAGACTCCACAGAGCGGACGTCCCCTGACCTTCCCTCCGAGTCTCCGTCTCTCCTCCGGCACCCTTGACACAGCCTCGTGGGCTTTGGTCTCTGGTGCACGGTTTTCTTAACTGCACACACAGAGGGAGACACGTGGAATCCCTTTCTGGGGTTTGGGGACAGGAGCGTTCATCCAAGGGAGAAGTCCCCACGGTCTTCAACGTGTCCCCGTTGGCCAGTGCCTGAGAGACGTTCAGAGAAATCCTCTAACTGATCTAGAAATAAGCAGGGTACAAAGGGCAGAGGAAACCTGTGATGTCTTTTCCTGCCGTGACCCCAGCTCAGGCCACAAAAGCTGGCTCTTACCACACCCGGGAGCTTGCAGAGATAAGGAGGCACACACAGCTGTGCCGGCGCGGCTCCCCACACCCCAACCGATGTTGTGGAGAAGCAGGACGCTGTCCTCTGGAAGCCACCGTGCTGTCCTGTGATCCGTCTGCGTCCCGGGCCCTGCCCACCTTCAATGAAGCCATCGCTGCATGGGAAAATACCAGTCCAAAAACAGACTCTGTTGTTTTATTTTGTTTGCATAGTTCTTGATCTACGAATGGGCCAAAGCTCTCCCCATTTGAGAACTCCTGTCCTCTTGAAATCCAAGTCCCAAACCAGACCCCGGATTCCGACCACCCACCTGCAGGCAGGCTGCGGCGGGGTCACTCCAAACCCAGCGCTCCGAGGCTGTTGACCGACAACTGTTTCCCAAGCTCCGTGCTCACTGATCTAACCTCATTAAGCCGACGCCATTACTCACTGGGGCGACCGGGCCCAGGATCTGGTCCCTTCTATAAGAGGTGGCAGAACAGCAACATAAGAAACCGCCCTGCAATTCCGGGAGAGATAAATTGCTGATCTGCGGCTGTCCAGCCATAAATGAATTTCCATTGTCGTCTGGAGCAACACTAAACTTCAAGGTCGTGTCATTGTAATCCATTGATTTTTTTTATTGTCACCTGCTGAAAGCAAAAGCATAAACCATTATCGCTTTAACACCAAGGTCCAGTTGGGTGTGAGCCCCCCCCCCCCCCCGCTAAGTACAGGTGGCAGCAAAGAGACCCACAACCCTCCCCCTCCCCCCAACCCGGAAACACGCCCAGGAGCCCAGGCAGGGATGAATCATTGACAGACCCCCCGAAGGGCCACCTTTCCAGGCCCAGGAGTGAGCGCTTTCCCTCTCGCGGCGTTTCTCTCTCTGCCTCACCTCGTCCTTATGTGCAAGAGACTATGCGACATATGGTGAAGGGTGCAGACTTGGGAGGCAAAATTCTTGCGTTTGAATTCTGGTTCCCTTTCTCTTGGTGGTGCGAGCAATGGTGCCTCGATTTCCTCCTCTGTGAAATGGGAGTGAGTGCGTATCTACCTGCCTCACAGTGTTCCAAGGACTAAGGGAGTTAACTCACGACAAGGACTTAGATAGACACCTGCTCGGTCACCTGCTATGGGCACCGCAAGAATGAAAGTGTGGGTGGCTGCTGTTCCTTGCCTTCCATACTCTGTCACTTGTTAGTGGAACACTTGTTTTAGACATCTTTTTAGATATTTCGATATTAGACTGAACTTGGAATTGACCCATCGTTGCATCCCACGGGCCCAGGGGCGTGCCTGGTGCATAGTAGGTATTTCAGGCTTCTAACGCCTTGCACATTGTAAATGGCAGGAATTCTCATGGAAGGAACAAATGCATGCTCAGAAAGGGTTTCTGTTCACTTTCCCTGGGCGTGGTCATGGGTTCTATGTAAGGGATGGAGCTGAGGGACAGACGGAGACTTCGGGAGGGGACACGTCCCCCCCTGCGCATGAGCGGAGGTAATGACAGGACGTGGAATTGAGTGGGGAAGAAATGTCCCGCTAAATTAAAAACACACTATGTCCTGCCCTGTTACGTATCTGTTGGTGCATGTACTTGACTCCGAGCACCACACTGAAGAGGGGTCCGACTCCCCGCTGCATTTTCAGGGAGGCGGTGAGGACGCTGAATGCCCCTGAAAGCGTGTGGTGTGTGGTCTGCGGACTGAGTGCCAGAGGGGACAGGGCTCCCAGGGGAAGAGCAACGCTGTGTTCAGGGCACTCCGGGACTCAAACAGTGTTCTCTGTCACCCTCCAGACAAAATGGTCATTGAGTTCTGCGATCCTACCTCTTAGTGTTTTTTTAATTCAGCGCTGCCTCGGCCCCCAAATTCCTGGTTCTCCGGGCTCGCTGGAGCGCCACACTGCTAACACCCACACGTTTCTCACTTCGGCGGCTGGTCTTCTCAGCGGAATGACGTGCAAGACCCTCAGCATGGCATGCCAGGTCCACGCTGACCTCCTGCAGCCCTGTCCCCAGACTCATCCGTCCCACGGCACCTGCCCTCTGTCAGGTGTGCTACGGCAGGGTGATTCCAGTTTGGGGATGGATGATTATGGGTTTTTTTTTCTTTTCTGCCACTTTCTCTTCTGCCACTTTCTCAGCCTAATGAAATCCAACCCCACCTCTCAAGGCTGGTTTCTGAGGTCGCATCATCCGCGAAGCCTTCTCTCGCCTCCCCTAGCAGAACGGAGCGCTCTTCCATCTCCGTCCCCAGGAACTTTCCGCATCAGCCACTGTCACCATTCCCACTGCTCTGCTCCGAACCCCTTGAGGGAAAACCCTGGGATCTACCCAACTGTTATCCCACAGGCCCAGCAGCGCGCTGGCACGTAGTAGGTATTCAACACCAACGGAGTGAACAGGCACTGGAGGTAACTCCCCATTTGATAAGAGAAAGGGGTTTTAATGATGAGAACAAGCCCCACATTGGACTGTGCCGGACAGGTGCGTGTGATTCCCGTGCAGGCATGCGGCGCAAAGGATTCCCGCCCTCAGTAGCAGGTTGCGGAGGACCTTTGAGAACTTGCATCAGTGCGGACCTGAGACTCAGAGAACGATGGGGCTTGCATTTCAGCTGCAGACCTTCACCTCTTCCCTGGAGACAGAGACATGTGGAAGTCGTGGTTCTGAGCCCTGAAGCCCCGAGTGGCATTGCTACAAGAAATGGATGGTTTTTTAAACCTGTGGGAAATGAAAGAAATAGGAACGTGTTTAACCCTGGAGCAAAAGAGAAGGATAATCTCGGAGTGATTATAACCTGGAATGTTAAGGCTTTTCTCCAAAATGATCCAAAGCAATACAGTTGCTTCCTATGTATTTAAAACAAAACAAAACAAAAAAAAACAAAGGCCTTTATAGCCTATGTTCTCATAACCGAAAGAGTAGAGAACAGGGGAGGGGGGAGGGGGGAGGGCAAAGCATGGCCTTCCAGATGTGTCAGGATTGTGATAAGTCATGTTTAAACTTTACCCAAAGTGAAATAAAGTGTCAACAGAAACTGTTGCCCAAACTCTCTGATCAGGTGAGGCAAACAACCAATCGAAAAAAAATCAATCAAATGTGAAAGGTGGCCGAAAGGGGTGGGAATGCTTAACTCTGTGATTCCCATAGGAGCCAGGTCTATTTAGCGTGTCTCCTGCCAGCTGCTGCTTCTCCCAGTAGCCACGCAGTAGCCAGAAGCCCAGCACAGGGTGCTGTTTCTGGGAGCTGGCTCGGCCATGAGCAGGCTCGGAGCTCGGTGGCATTTGCCAGTGATAAAGGAAGGATGCTGGGAAGGGTGGGCTCGAAATAGATGGGTCACATCAGCCCCAGGGCCAGTACTTTGGGACAAGAGGTGGCCCAAGCTCCAATGAGCAAGGGAAAATGTGACCTTGATCTGGAATACTGTAAATGCTCACAGAGGTTGGCTCTTGTGGGTGGGAGGGAAGAACAACGTTTCTCAGTTCATGTGCCAGAATGCCAGCCATGTTCTTTCACGTGGCCCAGGTTGCTGGAAACAGACTGCATCTCCCCAGGGGTGAGGCATCGGCAGGAACCAGTCTGGTTTGGGACAACTCTCCATTGCAAGGAGGAAGTCCAAGAGGTGTCAGTCAGGAGTCTGGGGAGCAAAGGTCGAACCTTACGGACTGAATGAACGTGGCGGAATAACGTGGGTTTGGTGGACAGGAAAGGTGTCTGGGTCTCGCCACCCACAACGAACCTAGTTCTGGAACCCAGAGAGGACACAGATCTTAATGTACCTCCCCTCTGGTCAGCATCGGTTCAGGACCCAGCTGGGCGGAGCCTCGGTGGTTGCAGCTGGATAAACCCAGGAGGGGGCGGGGATTTGACCTGGCATCCTGCTCACAGGCCTTCCACTCAGTGACACTTGACTCCAAAGCACCCCCTCACCCATATTTTAACATGAAGTAAAACGAGCACCAAGAATAATGGCGCTTTTCGCAAAGCAACCAAGAACTAGATTCAAATCACAGCACACCACGCAGAAGAAACATTGGTACGGACTCTCTGAAAAGTAACCCGCTGACCCGCATTGAGATCTTAAAAAATGTGATATCTTTAACTAAAAGCTCTAATTCTAGGATCTTACTAAAAGCAAAGGAAATGCATTAAAGATAGAGGAGAACAGTAGGTGGAGGGGGAGGGAGAGAGTCGGAGAGGATATTTTGAGTTTATTACTATTATATTAGGAGCTGTGTACACGGAGCATCTCATTTCATGCTCACAGGATCTTCAGGGTTGGGCCAGTGATGCTCATTGTAGCGTTGTTTATAATAGCGAAAAATTGAAAGCAGCCCTCTTGTGTAACTGCTGAGAGGGAGCGCCATTAGGCTGTGCCCGCAGAAGGCTTTACTACCAGACCCTTAAACACTGTTTATAAAGAATTCTGTACTGATAGGAGACATTGCTCAGAGTACAGTGTTAGTGGAAATCGTATATGCAGAGGATTTACCCAAATACGTTCTGCTTGTTTATGCGCGTATGTGTGTGTGATATAGCCGTCTATGGACGCACCCACGCGAATACCAGAAAGTTAACAGTGTTTATAAATGGGTGGGAGGATTGTGAACGGAATTGATTCTCCACTTTACGATTCTGAAGTAGTTACAGTGAGCATAATTACTCGAGTAATCGGTCAAACTATTCCATGGAAATAGCTTATTTACCATGTGCTTTTAATACTAATATCTGGACACCGTTTACGACTCTGCTCAAATACCATCACCTGAAAAATGATAGTGGCTGTACTCGTCAAGCAGTGACAAATTACGGTCAATTAGAAAACATCTAAAATGTCTAAGGAACTGCTCAGCTGCCGTCGGCCTTGAAAGAGTCTTTATATGTTCTTATAACAAATACCATGAGGACTGTGGCCCCCCGTGTCAGCAAACATATATTCAATGTCTTTCCAGTCTGAAAATAACATGACCTGCTAACATTCTTTACTGATATTCAGACTACTTTGGGACTGGCTTAGAAAATGTTTTAAGCTATGTGATATTCTCTCTCTTTAAAAAAAAAAAAAATCTAGATGGTAAGTTGTCGTTTACAGCAAGTTTTA
This sequence comes from Tadarida brasiliensis, assembly GCA_030848825.1. NCBI lineage: Eukaryota > Metazoa > Chordata > Mammalia > Chiroptera > Molossidae > Tadarida > Tadarida brasiliensis. The sequence goes on from CM061273.1 coordinate 59,703,834, forward strand.
TCAATTGGTGGCAATCCTAACAGCATAATCCCAAGATAAAGAGTGTCATAAACATTTTAATAAGAGCAGATGGTGGGGAAAATTGATAGAGCCAAGCCTTTGAAGGGTGGTTTTTCTTTCTCCAAAACAGAGTCATAAACGGTGTGGAGAGATGAAAACAGATGGGACGGGACCCAGTGGTTCATGACTGAGACCCCCCTCCCCCAATCCTAGCCTTTTTCTTAGGGCATTGGGGGGAACAGGGAGGCGGTGGGCTCTTGAGCTGCATATGCTTTTCCTTTCTCTAATCAGGAAGATGTCCCCTGCCTTCCCTCGGGTAGGCTGGGAACCAGAGGGGCCGTCCTCATCTGTAACCTGAGGCTTGACATCAGGAAGGCTGGAGACACCCTCAAAGGCCAATGACCTTGCATGCCAGGGCACTCCCCTGCTTTGCCGTTCAGCAGCTGTAAGTCATGGCTGTTCCACGACAGTCCACACCGGATACCTTTTCGTTACATTCATGGGACTGGCATTAGGCAGACTCGGTGCTATTACCTAGAGGTCTCCATCCTGGCAAACAGTCAGGTGTGTTTCCCAGGGAGATTATATAACATCTTGAGAATAGTACCATCGAGAAGGTAGCTATTCAGTAGATGATGGCCGACACATTACAATGTGAAGAGGGATGAAAGAGACCCACCGCTAAAAATGCTGTCTTCCTTCATGTCTGAGCACAGTCAGGGCTCCGCCATCGGAAAACTGGGCCAAGGTTTCCTCAAGAACTCCATTTGCAAAGGCTCATGACGTTGCTTGTGATAACACGTGTTGCTGACCTTTGGCCGTGAAATAACCGATTGGGTTGTGTTCCCCCTAGATGTGGGGATCAAAAGTAGCCAGAATATTGCTCCAGAAGAAAAGAAGAAGGAGGGTGAATGATGGGGAAGTGTAGGCTCTGGACAGCAGCTGAACGTGGATAGTTCCCAGGCTCACCGCGGACAGCCCCTGGGTTTGGTGCAGCAGAGCAGAGGGATGGGTAAAACGGTCATGAAGGTCCTTGCAATTCCAGCGTTTCCTCCTCCAGTGATCACATTCTTAGCGAATCTCTCATGGCCTTCCCACCTCCCGCCCTTATGAATGGAGAGAGGACTCACCAGAAGGGTGAAACAGATGGTTTTTTGAAGCCAATTTTGATCAAGGAGCTTTTTCCTTTTGCGCCACAGCCAGCCAGGCTTGTTGGCTTTAAGCAAAACCAAGTATCAATATTGAATTTGAGTCTCCCATCAAACAGCAGGAAAGCGCTAGCCCAACCACCACCGTCCTGGCACTCCGGAACCTGGTACCTAACGCACCTGTTCTCACCCACAGCACTGTTGGCACGTGGACCAGCTCATTCTTTACTGGGCGAGGCCGTGCCGTGCACTAGAAGATGTGCAGGAGCATCCCTGTCCTCTGTTCACTGGATGTCATGGAGTTGCACCCCATCCCTCCAGCTTGACAATCAAAAATGTCTGTGGACATTGCCAAGGTCCACTGGAGGCAACATGACCCCCAGAGGAGAACCACAGCCCTAAGTGGACAGAGCTGTTCATCCTCGAGGAATGCACGTAAGTGCCAGCAACCCCATCCTATTCGATCCTGTGCGCCAACGTCCCTCATTGCACTCACAGCTTGGTTTTCAACGCAAGGGTAATAGAAATGGATGTCTCTTCCTGGTCTGTGCAGAAGCTTAATCAAGAAAAAGACATTTCCCACGGCTGGGAGAGGCCTCCCCAAGAAGACTGTTGGCCATATGTCCCCGAGCCATGGGACTCTCTGCATCTTTGGCTCTAACCAGGAGATCTGAGTAGATTTGCAATCAGGGCATCTATATCTTTGGCTGATGGTGTGGGTGGTTATCTTTTTCATAGGGGACATCTCAGTGCACCCAGGGCGGAATAACCAAAAGCACCTCGGTGGTTCCCATGCTGTGTTGCCATCGTGACCCCTGGCTGTGTTTGAGAAGATGCGAAGAACCATCCTGGCCCCACCTTGCAGACGGCCCTCCTGGTGTTAGAACCTGCCTATGTCTATTCTGCAGACTCAGTGAGGCACTTTGTAGTTAGAGATCAGAAAAGTCCAAGCTGGAAGGAACACAAAGTCCACGCAGCCAACCCCTTATTTTTATAGTGAGTCAGGGGAGCCGGGGAGCTCTTTAACAGTCGGGCAAGATTAGAACCCAGGGCAGGAGAGAGCGGGCAATCACAGCTCAAAGTGCACGGATCAGATTCACAGCAATAAGGACAAAGTTGTCCAAACAAACGGGAGCTGCAAACCAGTAACAGCTCATCCCTCTTGGAGGGTCTAGCTTTCCCAGATACAACAGTAACAACAACAATATTTCAAAATATGTTTAACCTGAAAAAAAATAAACATATCCCATAGGTAATTTTTGAACCTCCAAATATTTAGAACGGCAAGCCTTTGGTCACAGTAAAAGCACTAAAGAGACTGGTGGGACAAGAGGAGACGGCCAATCGGTTGTCCCAACCTCCCCATCCTTTCCCCTCCCCACAGGGCCCCCTGCTGTCTTTTATCAAGACTGGCCTGATCCTGTAGAATTCCATTCATTCTTCACCAGGGCTTTGACCTCCTCCAACCAAACAAGCAGGGTACATTCTGGGAGAGTGCTAAACCAGGGCCAGGGGGGTGAAGAGAGGGAACCAATCGATGCTCCCGGACTTTCCCACACTTAGAGGAATCAATTTCATCGGTGTTTGGACACCAGGTGTCAAGGCTGGTCACATGGAAGCCAAAGGTGTGCGGGAGGGGGCTGACAGAAAGCCGCTGCTTAGATCACAGGACAGCTTCCTAGAAGTGGCTGACTAATGGGCAGCTCATTCAGACCAGCGTGTCACCCTCTGCATATCCAGAGACGGATGATCCCTCCTTCTCTCAAAAATGTGCAACAAAATGACCCCAAACCAAGGTTCCGACATGCCCTCTGTACACCACGGAAAGCCACGCGAAATGTGCTCTGGTTACAGAACAAGGCAGAAGCCGAGGGCAATGCACCTGCCTTCGCGAGACTGTGCATGTGGTCACTTCTCTCGGTTATCCAAGAACTGCTGCTCCCAACGGTGTGTTGTCCAAATGGTCTGCATTCTCTCGTCCTTGGGTTGCTCTCCGGGGTAGCGACGATGATCGCTCTCCTGAGAGGTGAGCGGAAGGTGGAACTCAAACCTCGTAGCATGTTGGAGCAGAGAAGGAGGCTGCAGTGGCTGCCCTAACGAAGACCCTAAGCTTCTCATGCCTGTCTCCCACTTTCCCGCCATGCACCAGGCTGCTCCCCTCTGTCCATGTCACCTCCTCCTTCCCACCTTGCCTCCCACTGAGTGCCCATCCTTATAGCAGCACCCGGGTCATGCCTCCTCTCTGAAGCTCTGCCCTAGTTAGGTTACCTCTCCCTCGACTCCGTTCCCACTCTGCCAGAGAAACGCAACCATACGGCTCACTGTGTGCACTTACTAACTTCCCCGACTCACCTTCGTATCCCCACGGCCTATCTCGGCAGGTAGCACACACTAGATACTCCACAGCTCTTGGAGAGGCACATGCACCTGCAGATTTATAGCATCGAGATTCTCGAGTCCGACCACTCAGTGGTTGAGTGTCGACCCATGCACCAAGAGGTCGCCGGTTCGATTCCCGGTCAGGACACATGCCCAGGTTGTGGGCCCAATCCCCAGTGGGGGGCATGCAGGAGGCGGCCAATCGATGTTCTCTCTCATCAATGTTTCTCTCTCTCTCTCTCTCTCTCTCTCACTTCCTCTCTCTCTAAAATCAATAAAGGAAAAAAAATTTTTTTTAAAGATTCTCGCTACTCCGTATAATTCCAGCAACCTGAGCCATAAGTGGGTGTGATGCTTCTCTAGACCAGCACGCCAATTGTGCATCTGCAAATGGTATCCGGGTGGTCCTTCGGATATCCTGTCAATTTCCTGTCTGCCTGACACCAGCTTGGCCCCGTCATCCCAGTCCTGACTCCCGTGGAGTTTCTAGTACCTGTGTGGCTGGACAAGGGACACTCTCGCCCACAGCTCTGATTGTCTCAGTCTCCTTCCCACGCCAACCCTACTCTCTCTGCCCCCAAGCAACAGGACTGTGCAAACAAGAAAGAGGACCTAAAAAATCCAGAGTCCTGGTGACTCACACACCAGCTCTAGGCCACACCGACGTGACCTGCAAACATCAGATTGTATCAGCTTCTTCCTGCAGGTGAGCCGTGCATCCTCTGGTCACCTGGAAGTGTCCTACCTACCAGTGTGAAGTAGTAAGCCATGGTCTCCCAGCTCTGAAACCTCTAATACCCTCCGTAGGATGCTAAGGGCACCCTGCAAAGGATGTTCCGTCTTTGCTAGCTGCTCCTCACTAGGTTCTGACACTGAGGGGCCCTAGAGAGAGGAGAGAACGGATGGCCCTCTGCCTGTGTACTTGCTGCTCTTGCCAAAGCCACCTCACAGCAGCCTTCATCCATCCCCACGGCTACTGGATGCAGCCTCCGTGTCCCAGAGCCAGCCTCAAGGGGCTTTCTCAGAGGTACCAGCCCCAGCAGGCAGCATCCGGCTTCCTCAGAAATCTGAATTCCAGCTCCAAGGCCCTTCCTCCCAGCTCCTCAGCTGTTATCACAGCCATACAGAGCCCCCTCCTCCGAGGTCTGAGCCTCGGCTGCTCAGGACGCCCCCCGGTCGCTGGGTTCCATGGCCTCAGTCTCTGCCACGCTGCCTCAGCCTTAGCAGGGTGGCTCCTTCCACCAGCGGCCACCTCTGTGTTCCTCACTGCGCCCACTTCATTTTCTCAGTCCTCCAACCCCCACGTAACCAACCCCCCACCTTAAGTTCCCACTGTTGACATTCCTAACGTGGTTTCTGTCTTCCTGCCTGTACCCCTACCGAATACAGCGACGACTCTTTCTGCTTATGGCCGAGGAAGAAATCTGAGCATCAACCCAACACATTCTTAGCTCCACAAGGCAGCAGAGTCTAAGAGAGGAAACAGCTTCCGCGTGGGTTTGGTGTTAATTGACTGAATAACCTCTTGACTGAATAACTGACTGAATAACAAGTCACCTCTTGAGTCTCTGGTCTTCAGACCATCAACGGGAGCAGATCATCTCAGTGCCCTTGGTCCTAACCACGCAGCCAGGACTATAGAGTCTGGTGGCTGAGCCTGAAGATCTGTGTTAGAGAGACACCACCATCTGCACAGACCTATTCTGAAAATCAACAGGCTTTAGGGACACTTGGCAGCTTTGATCTCAATCAGCTTTGCAAGAAGGCTCCTCCCACTTCAGCTCCTCCCACCCCACTCGGCCAGCCACACAGGAAATATTCACACCTAGATGGAAGAGGTTGAAATCTCCCATTTCCTTTACTGATAAGAGCACAATCACCCCCTTTCAAAATAAGATTTATTTGGGATGTTGCAATGTCAGGCTGGCCATGCTCCCTACCTACCGGGAGAAGGGAGCTGGGAGATGGTCAGTTTGGAGGAAAGGGTAGGAAGCGGAGGGGAGGGGGATCGCGGGGTAAGGCTAGGAGGAGCGCATTTCTTTCTCAGGTGGCGTCCTGCCAGGTTGTTTTGTTCCCGTGGAGAATGGCTGGATCTGAAAGAAACTGGAGGGATTACTGGGGAGTGGGGGTGGGGGAGAGAGGCGGCATCATCAATTGCCTAAAATTGGCCCCTAACAGGTTTCCTCATTGTTCTGCCAATTGGTTTTGAAATAAATTGGAGGAAATTTGGCAAGATATACCACCTAGGTATGCGCAGTGTATTGGAACCAAAATAAACAACTGTGAAAACTTGGCAGTTTCTCATTGGACGCTTCAGAAGTGAGTTATGAGACATCAGGTTGCGAGTTGCTGCTTATGAGTTTACACAAGGAAAATGAACATTAGGCCAACGACGACAGGTTTGGTTCAGAACCTTTGAGATTCAGACACTGAAATAGGAAAGTCATTTATGAGACACACAAAGAATTGGAGAGAAAAATAGGATCAGGTCAAATTTTAAGATGGTTTACATAGAGTCAATACATTGAACTCGAAAAGTGTAGTCCAGAAATCCCACCTACAGAAGCTCTCCAGGCCTTCTAGTAATGGGGGCTATTTTTATTTTCCGGAAAGAGATATCCCCAGACCTAGCCATTGCTCTATTTTCTTCAATGAGTATCTATGAAGGAACAGAGGTTCTTAACAATGTGTGTACCAAGACCCCTTTTGAAAATTTGTTGAAGCGTATAGACCCCTCAGAATTGTGCATTTAAATGCATAACTTGAAATGTGTGGGATTGTAAAGAAATAAATTGTATTGAAATGCAGTTATTCCAATATTTAGAAAACAAAATTGTCATATATGATGTATATGCTTCTTTAGGAACACATCCGATAAGACCTGACTGCGGGACTATTAACTACCATCGTTTTGAAGTAGTGATGATTACAGATATTATTTGGGGATAGTTACAACACTGCAATGTGATTTGAAAATACGTGCTATTTCTACTGGTGGCAAAGTCTCAGGTGTGGCCAATAATGGTGCATATATTCATAACTAGAAAACAATATATACATTTCATTTAGAGGTTAGAAAAAATAAAGATGTGATTTTCCCCATCCTACGTCAAGGATACCCCGAATTCTATCTGCAGATCTTGTGAGGGGTCCAAGGACACTAAACGAAGGATCTGTGTCCAAATCTTAGACATCTATTTAACGTGATTTCTGAATAAGTATTTTTCCTATTTACCCAAAGGATTTCCTCTATCTATCTAAACAAACTGTTTCTTGCTAAGGTAAACCACATAATGCCACACCCTCACTAAAAATTCTCACTGATTCTCCTTTGTCTGCATTATGTTCTAAGTCCTTGACATCGTGTTTATCTAAGTCAGAGCCACAATAGGAAGTAGGTGGACCTTTTGGGGGGAAAAAGAAAAAGACTTTGAGAAGGGTATATCTACAAAGGGACTATTTACAAAATTGTGGGTTTGGGGGGAATCACAAGAGACAGTGCAGTAACCTAGGGCTTACCATTTTTAGACCCAAAGGGGGGAGGAAAGACAGAAGTTACCTGATCCTTAAAGGACAAGTTGAGTTGGCCATCTTTGGAGGGCCCATGACCTTCAGCTGTGGGAGCAGCTAACTCAAGGTGACTTCTTATGGAAGGAACCAATGGAGAAACACTCTGACCTCACTCTCTTCTTCTAATCTCCTGCCAGGGATCTCCACTTGGCGAATCCAACCAGAAGCTGGAGGGCAAGGGACCCGTTGATATCCTTCCATGAATAAGGTGTACAAGGGTGGAGAGTGACCTGAAGGGACAAACAGAAGAAATCCGACACAGTAGCTCAGACATTTCAAGCTCTGGTCCAAACTCCTCCTCCCTTCTCTCTCTCATCCCTCATTCATAGATACCTTCCATGATGGACATGCCAAAGCGTCCCAAACATGCCAAGTTCTTTGAGTTGTCTGTACTTTCACAAAGTCTAGACTAGTATGCCATTAGCTCCTTTCTCTAGAAGAGTTCCCGGTTGAGCTCTTACTAAGTCTCCAGGATCAAGATCAAATATCACCTCCCCTCAGAAACCTTCTCCAAGAAGACATGAATCCTGGACGGTGTTTATTAGCTGGAACATGGAACACAGTGATACTCCATTGCAGCAGTGACCGAATTCCTTAGACTCTTGAGGGAAGATTCCCAGGAGTGGACACGTTTATCTGCAGAATGATCCACGTAGCCGTGAAAATAGAAGCTAAAATAGAGTGTGTGCCTTTATTAATCATATATACTGCATAAATACACAAAGAATGAGATGCTTCCTCTAAATCACAATCCCATCCTCAGAGAATACACACTGAGTACATCTATTCAAAACAAGAAAATGCCAGCTACACGTAACTTTAATCAGAGCAGGAAGCTTAGGCCAACCAGTTTCTAAGGAGTGAGAAAGTCCCAGACCAGATGGGACAGAAACAGGAAACAGAAATAAGGAGAAACACCTGTTGGTCCCATCAGCTATTCGATGGTGATGTTTAGTTTTCTAGGAACGTTTCTGAAAACTCAACCATTTCATGTTGTTCATATGTATTTTCTTTTTCTTCTGATTAATATATATATTTTAAAAAACAGTGATATCTGAAAATGTGTCCCCAGTCTTGGTCTAAAGAAAGATGTAAAAAAAAACAAAAAGTCTCCTCTGTCTCCTCTGCTCACATTCTCCAACTCCCTCAAGGAAGAAAGATCAGCATCACCTGGGGCTACGTGTGAGCACCTCAGAGTGTCCCCAACAGGGAGGCAGAACGTAAGGGGTAGAAAGTTGGAAGCCCTTGACTTTGCTGCCTCCTTCTCACTAGACTTGTATCTATCGAAAGCTTCTTATTTCTTATCCCCAGTCAACTGAGAAAGGGTTTGTTTGGGATGGTTCCTAGCTCTCTGGCGTTCAATCTACAGCAATGACCAACCTCAAAGCAGCAGTGGTCTCTAAACCATCTTGGTCCCTCACTGATACCATCTTTATACCCTTCCTTGTCATTGAGGAATCCCTTGATGATCATTGAACTAGGAATGTTCCTGATGACCCAAGGAGGTTTCCTTTAGCTCCTTTGGTGGGGGTTATAGATACGGTGCCTTCGTGGCTGGACTGTCAGGACACAGTTTTAAATCAGAGATGATTTTCAGGAAGTGTGTCCCTGCAGCCACCTGGAAGCATGACATTTAGACCTGTCACACCCAGTTAGGATCTCCATCAGTGGCCAGTCTGGTGTTGGCAAGGTCCTGAGAGTGACCCGTGTGACCTCCTGGCTCAACTACAAAGGTAGACTAATCTCTTCCAAATGCGGTTCCTTACATTTGGCTATAAGGGCCTGAGCAGTCCAGATGGCTGGGTTAATTGAAATGAAAACCATTTTTCTTGTGATCAATTTATAGTTTCATGGAGAGTGGCCCCAGCAATGGCTTAGCCTCTTTGCTACTCCAGCTCATAAAAAGGTCTTCAGAGGGCCGAGCACGTGTGCATTTCCCTGTTCACAGAAGCTAAACCAGAGACAAGGTACAGTGATGAAAATCCTCTGGGAACTTGGACCATTCCGCTCCTATGAGCAGGTCCTGACTTGCCTGCACCTTGGATTTTCTCTCTGTGAAGCACAGTCAGCAAACAGGATTTCTGAGCTCGGGCAGTGATGCGGCCAGAGGAGAACCCCAAGCCGAGGTTGCTCTCTCCTAGGAGATGACCTCTCCCCGCATGCTCCTGGTACTCTCTGCTTCCTCTCTCTGCCTAGCGATGCATTGCCATCTCCTCACACTCAACTACAAGCAGCCATGAAAAAAATCCAGATCTAGGTCCCTCAGATCCTTCGTCAACCTTTTAGGTCTGGCAGTGCCGGGAAACCGCAACATACCAACCTGCAGAAAGGAGTGGGCGTGTGGGTGCGTGGGTGTGTGCACGTGGGCACGTGAGGGCGTGCAGGCTTTCCAAGTCGCTTTATTCTTAGCTAATAGCTATGGAGTTACAGAAAGTGCAATCAGCTCTGTCCAAATCATTAGCTTTCACTCAGGACCCAAAAAAGATAGAAAAACGAAATCTCGCCCGTGTTTATTTTTCTTCTGAGTTCATATTGCAGCGCATCCTTGGGATGTTTTTGGCTGCAAGTAAGAAGACACGCAGTTAAAATTGGTTTAGACGGTAAGGACAGATCGGTAAGTCCTGAGGTCGGAGGCTGCAGGGAGGGTTAGTCCAGCAGTTTCATGTTAGGTGCCTCTCAGTCTCTTGGTTTTTCCGAATGGTGGCAATCGGGCTGTAGCAGCTTCAAGCATTACATTCTGCAACCTTCAAGGCGAAAAGGAAACACCTACTTCAGTTCATCTTCCCATGCAGTGTTTCCCAAGGGCCTCCGGAAGATTCTCATCATCTTTCCTAGGCCAAGTTTAGGATGCCAACCTCTAAGCCAATCACTGGCCAAAAGAAGTTCAAGAGTCTCGTGATTGGCTTAGATCAATCAACTTCCCTCCCTAAGCATCCTCCTCGTCCACCTGTCCTGGCACATTGCTTCCTTAACCCTCCACCAAAACAGGGGTCTGTTAGGAAGACATGGCAGGGGCGTGCCACTGGGTAGCTAACCAACATTTGCCTAGTTACATTTTTCCATTGCTCAATTGTATCTGTTTGAATACAAACTCTATAGATGTTCTTAACTCAATAACAGATTATGTAGTTGCCTGCGACTGGGACAGAAATCTACTGTCTATAGGACAGGTACATGGATGTCTTTTATCATGATTTAATATGAATTTAAAGCAATTTTCCAATTATTTCTCATTTTGTTCGTTTGTTTGATTTACTCTATCTAGACTAGTATTAAACTCCTATTCTTACCAAGCTAGTTTTCAGCCCAAGGACCACTCCTTTTTGGTGACCATGAGACCAAACTGCTAACCAAAGATTTCAGTGTGTACTCTCCAGTCCCTAAAGACCCAATCATGCCCTGACTGGTTTGGCTCAGTGGTTAGAACATCAGCCCACAGACCAGAGTCTTGGGTTCGATTCCGGTCAAGGGCACATACCTTGGTTGCAGTTCGATGCCTGGCCCTGGTTGGAATCGTGCAGGAGGCAACCACTCTTTGCGTCTCTATTGTATCAATGTATCAATGTTTCTCTCTCTCCCTCCCCCCTCCTTCCCTCCCACTCTATCTAAAAATCAATAGAAAAATATCCTCGGGTGAGGATTAAAAAAAAAAAAAAAAGAGACCCAATGACTTGCCATCCCTCCTGTTTTCACCACTGATATCTAGCAGTGGTAAAACAAGTTTTGCTGAGATTGAAATGAACATGACTACACTCAGCTTCTAATGTAGCAAAATGTTCTGTGTGCGTGTGTGTCTGGGGGGGCGGGGGGAGAGTGAGTGTGTTATCTGTCCTACACTCCCCACGCCAACAGCAGGTTCAGTGTGGCTCGTCAATATGGTTCTTGGTTTAGACAAGGCTGCACAATTGAAGTCCACTAAGGATGGTCATCGTGAGTACCCCTGAACTCAAGAATAGGTTAGATGTTTTCACAGGGACCAGGCAATGTGTGCAGTCCGCCACGGGCAGCCTTACTCTGAAAATGGGGCCAAACCAACCTACACAAAGGGGAAAGCAAATATAGTTAGTGCAAATACCTTCAAAGTCAGAGGTTCCACGCCAGCTGCCATAGCACTTGGGAAGTGAATGAATGCCAGCTTCTAGGCTCCTCTGTCCCCTGGGAGATGTCCCCCTGTTGGCATCCTCCACTCCCCAGCCCCCAGTGGCGGTGGGTTGACTCCCAGAGAGCCAACACTTCTTCTCCAGATATGCAACCAGTATCTCAGTCTTCTTTCCCTTCCCCTCCTCAAAGCTTATCTAACCTGTGTCTTGTCCCAAGGTGACCCTGCATGGTCAGTGACAGCTTTAAGAGGCCACTTGTGCAATGGGGCAGCTGCGTGCAGGTCGGGATAACTCTCCCAGAAGATTGGAGGTATCTCAGCGTGGGAGGTAGAGCGCTCTGTTTGGGGACAGGGGAGACCCTTCCCTGACCAGGCCAGGTGACAGTCTCTGACCATGAGGATGGAGGTTTGGTCTCATGACAGTCTTGGGCCCGCGTCTCTTTGCTTTTAAAATAGACAAGTGATCCAGCCCTCAGAACCCAAAATGCAAAGGGTTCAGAGTAAATCCCAGACTCTGCAATTCACTCTGCCCCACAGGCCAAACAAGAACTAATTTTAAACAAACCACCGTGACCGAGCTCAGGGAAAGGCCCAGAACACGGAGCCTAGGAGCCGGCCGAGCTGCACGCCCCACCCAGGCTGTTTACCGCTCCGAGCCTCCCGGGGACAGCCGGGCTGGGGTTTGGGCTGCCGTCCACGCCACCCTGACGTTCCCTCTTCAGGTTAAGATTAGGAAATCCTTCTCCACACCGATCCCTCCTGACCAGAAGCTCCTGCCTCCATCGTGTTTTTTTTTTTTTTTTTTCATGTGTTTGTTTTCATTAAGAACTCAAGTCTGGATTCCTATAATAGATGAACTGAAAAAAACATCCTGCTAAAAATTGTCTACATGCGTGTTTAAGTCATGGGTTTGTATGTCAGTCAGGTTCTCCAGAGACACAGAAACGGAACATTTCATAGGCAACTGTAAATATATCGTGATACACTTATATTTATCTTCTATTTCATATACAGATCTAAATATATTCCAAGTCATGTTATATAAAAATATAAATATAGGTACAGACTTGTGTACCTATATTTATATCTATTTATATAAATATGATATCAGATATAAATACATATATAAAGGACGCTGTCTTCAGGACTGGCTCGTGTGGGTATAGGGACCAGGACGTCTGCGATGCTTAGCGCAGGCCAGCAAGCTAGAAGCTCAGCTGGGGGCTGAGTCTGCAGTCCAGAAGCAGGATGTCTCCTTTTGGGGAAACCTTGGCTTTGGCTCCCAAGCCCTTCAGCCGATTGAACGAGTCCTACCCACTTATCGAGGTGGGCTCCGCGGCTTACAGCCAACGGGTTGTACGTGGGAGCCTCACCTACAAAATCCTTTCGCAGCAACACGTAGATGAGCGCCGGAAACAGCCAGACCCTCCAGCCTGGCTGAGCTGGCGCACAGAATGGGCCCTCACAGCTTGCGACAGCTTTGCTGGCATCTGAGCCTCTGACGATCTTGTGTCGTAAGGAGCTTTGGGGTTGCTCAGACCTCTTAGCTACGTCAAGCCGCAGACTTTGTGGATCTTGGCTATGTGGGTACAATTTCACCCCAGGCCAGGCCGTGCCACCCCGGAAGACGGCGTCTTGGTGTCTAAAACAAGTAATGACAAAGTGACTGTCAACTTTCATGCTTTCTGATGTCTTAGGCAGCATCATGTGACGGAAGCTGTTTCACTGAGATGAATCCTCACTTTATTCCTTTTCAGATGAGCAAAATGCAAGGATCAGAAAGGTTAAGTCACTCGTCCGAGGCCACACGGTGCGTTCATTGGAGGGCCCAGTGTGAGCCTGACCACCCTAAATCGGGCCCCAGGTCCCAGAGAACAGCATCTCCAAGACCAGGATCAAGTGGCTGAGGAATTTCGTCTTCCTTCCCTCCTGCCCTCTCCTCTCTCCTGCTCTCGCCCCACTTACCTGCTATACATGGCTGCTTTGGCCAGAGCCCTGCACTTGGACGCTGGCAGTGGTCGGGGGAAGGGGACTAGTAGGGAGGGGCAGGCAAAGCTGAGGTGTTGAGAGTTTTCAACTAACAACTAATCAGGCTGAAGCAGGAAGAGAAGTTTTGAGTTGCAAAACGTGTTTTTGCCAAAACGCAGAAGTTGGCTCTGAACAGAGTTAAAATGTTACCTCCGGCCACAGATGCCCTGGGAGCATCCCTTCTCTCCCAGTCGCTTCCCCGGATCCCACGTCTGAGGTCAACGTCCTCCACGTCCCAGTGGGAAGAGGGACGCTGCCCAAAGCCATCCCTGTCTTCGAGCGAAAGTGCTCACCCCGGTCCAGGACCTTCACGGAGGACGTCAGGCCTGGCCGGATGGACTGGCCTGCTGAGTCCATCACACGTCACACCGTCTCTGCGGGTTTGGTCCCCGCCCTGACACAGCGGGACCTGCAGACCCACTGCGTGAGCATCACTGCGTGCGGGATGTTCAAAACCGGGGACCTGAAAACGCTGGTCCGCAGGTAGGCCACGGGAGACAGAGTACGGCGATCCACCAGGAGTGGCCGCGTTCACGTCACACCGCGCGTGCCACGGCGTCTTCCTCCAAGTAAATCAGCACAGACGAAAACTGGCCGGAGTTCTGGTCCACCAGGCTGAACAGCAAAACCGCAGAATGGAGGCTACCCAATTCTGATTTAATTCAGAAGAACAAACAGGGAATCACTCAGCGGAGCTCAAGTCCCCCGTCCAAGGAGTATCTCCCTGGAGCCCAGGGCTTCCTGGACCATCTACCCCACCTCCGCCCTCCAGCCACAGCGTGCCTTGGTGAGTGACATTCTCATATGACCTTGCTGCCCACGCCGACCTGGTGCTTTTCATTTCATCTTTTTTATTTTTTCCTTTGGTTAATCCTCACCCAAGAATATTTTTTCCATTGATTTTTTTTTTTAGAGAGAGCGGAAGGGAGGGAGAGACTGTGAGAGAGAGCGAAACATCGATGTGAGAGAGACACAGCGACTGGTTGTCTCCCACACACGCCCCATCTGGGGCCGGGGATTGAACCTGCAACCCAGGTATGTGCCCTTGACCGGGGAATTGAACCCATGACCCTAAGGTGCGTGGGATGACACTCTAACCACTGAGCCGCACTGGCCAGAGCTGAGCTGGTGCATTTTGGATATAAAGTCATATGCACAGTACAAATAATTTACTTCACAAAATAACTATACTACTTCTATGTGAGGCTCGCCTTTGCCTCTGTCTTTCACGTCACTCCAGATGCTATTCCAATGCCACTTTCTCAGAGAGACTGTTCCTGCACACCCATTCTCAAATGGCACCCTCCGCCACCCAACCCTCGCTACCCTCTAGATCCTCCTCATTGTGTTCCTGGCATCGTGTCATATCTCTGTTGCTTATTTACTTATGACCTGCCTCTCCCGTGACCATGTGAGCTCTGTGAGGACAGAGACATTAGTTAATTTAATCACAGCCATGTCCCCAGCATCTAGAGAAGTAGTCAGAACATAGGAAGGGCTTGATAAATGTTTGTTGAATGAACGAATCGATGGACTGGCCCAAGGATCAGTCACTGAAGACATCGTGTCAAGGATGAGCAGTCTTGGGTGTTGGGGATGTGAAATTTCTCCTACTGTGGGGCTACCCTAAACGCTGTTGACCTTCGGCGATTCTGTTTCAAACCCCATGTGTTAGGACTAGACTGGTGTTAGGGAGTACCTGACTCATCTGATCAACAAAACAAAAAAAAATTGTGGGATTTTCTACTTGCCTCATGGACAGAAACACCTTTGAAGAGGTGCACGGTAGCAGGAGTATTGAGATCAAGAGTGGAAAGTCGGGTTACCCAGACGCCACTCCTGGGCTGACACTTCCGAGACGAGCAGCCTTGGGGTATTTACTTTAACATCTCCGTGTTTTAGTTCCCTTGTGGATGGAAGACTCAGACCTACTTCAAAGGGTTGTATGGGAGGGACACAAAGCGGGGAGGGGCTGCAGGAGGGCGCCCCACATCATCAGATGCCCAAGTTGTCCGCACACATTTAAGGAAAATGGCTCAGTGGTTCATTCCTACACACCATGATATAGCTCCCACCACGCTGTGTGGATAAACCAGCCCTGCTCTGGGACCACATCTGATCGCCCCAGGGAGTGGTCAGTCAGTCCCAGGCAGCTCCATATGGACCCGGCATGAAGGAGGCTGAATGTCTCTGCTGCCCAGGAACTCTGTCCAGGCAGGATGGGGGCATGTAAGCCCAACCAAATCCTTCCCTTCAGGGAGTATGCCCATCAGGCAAGCAAGAACCCTGGGCCCTGAAGCCCAGTTCTCCATGGGGGATTAAGGTCCAAGGAGACACGGGGATGGGAGAGGTAGTATCCTTTTCTCCCCTGAACTCACACCAAGGCTTGAAATGTGTCCCCATCACTGAAGGCAGCTTGTGTGAGGGTCTTTGCGGAGCCCGAGACAAAGTCTCCTACCTAACCTTCCAATGTTTCAGCACATTTTAGTCAGGATGCCACTACCAAAATAAAGGTGAAAATGGAAGGCTGAAATCCCAAGAACAAATCTGTCCGTCATCATGTCCTTCCAGTACAGACCCTGATTTCTATGGGATGAATGGAGACGCCCACACTGAGGCTCATGGTGTCTCCAGGTTTCCAATCATTTCTCCACGGTGTTTGTAAGAACACTGCAGCCCAGAGCTACAAAGTCACTTGTTGCTCTACAAGACTGCAGCCCCATCTGGTTTGCTCAGCCGCCACCTACTGCTCTCACCCTGCGTTAATAACGGCTTCATAAGATGGGAAACTAGTCTATGACTTAGCCAATCTTTTAGTGAGCAACTTTCAAATTTGCCATTGGAGCAGCTGAACCATGTAACTAAATTTCAGGCAACACAACGGTATTCTGCCATTTGTATTCCTTCCGCCTCTTCCTGTGGCCAAGAGGTGGTAGTGGGACGTAGCCAGTGGGCCGCCCATTTGAAAATGGATGTCAGTCAACATGTTCGCAGCCAGGCTCCAGATGTCCCGCTTAAACAGCTGGGAGTGGAATTTGACTCTCATGGAAAGGATTGAAGAACACGATTTGGTCATTGACTTCCAGTGTTTGCTCTGACTTCTTACAAGGGAGTTCGAAGTGGAGCTGTGAAGTTTCCCAAGCTCCGTTCAGGTGACGAAGGTCCACCCTGCAGACGCCAGCCCTGCGCCTTCTGAAGACCCAACAGCTATGAAGCAGCAAGGAAGGAATTTTCTGGCACAGCCGTTACCCAGGATCATCTGTCCCAGTGGGTTGGCCTTCGCGACTAAGCTCAAGAAATTTGTATTTGGTGATCTGAACGAAGTGGACAGCTGAATCAGAAAAGGAAACAAGCAGTCGAAATGTTAAAACCAGTCCAGGTCTGGGCACCTCCCTTCCTGCCTCCCACAGGACCTGCAGTCTCTGGAGCGGACCAAGCAAAGAGGAGCTGGTGCCGTTGACTTCAGAGAAGAGCAAAGTCAAGGAGAGGCGTCGGCAGACTCGACACATTGCAAGTCCAGTGTGCTCGGCTTTTAAAATGTCCATTCACCTGCCACTTCCCTGTATGTCCTGCTGTGGTGGAGATGGAGACCACTTTTAGGGAGCTCCGTGTCAGCAGATGGACAGACAACATTTCTGTTCTGTCGCGAAGTACAGAGATGCCGTGGTTTCTTTCAGCCTTCTCTGTCCTCATGCACAGGTGACTCCCAGCTAAGGCAGCGGTTCCCAACCTTCCTAATGCCACAACCCTTTAATACAGTTCCTCATGTTGTGGTGACCCCCAACCATAAAATTATTGGCGTTGCTACTTCATAACTGTAATTTTGCTACTGTGATGTCTCAGGCAACCCCTGTGAAAGGGTCATTCAACCCCCAAAGGGGTCGCGACCCACAGGTTGAGAACCGCTGACTAAGGTGAAAAATCACTCAGGACCTCCCATTACTGTTCACCCCCAAGTGGCTTCAGCTGGGCATTCTTCAAAACACAGCGTCAAGCCTAAACGTCAGTAGGCTGAGAACCCTGCAGCTGAGCATCCCATAAATGGAAAACGGGGGGAGCCCCCCGGACTGGAACCAGGAAGGGAGCAGGTGTTCTCATGGGGTTAGGCAGGGCTGAGGCCGGCTCAGCTCCCTGACACCAAAAAAGAGATGGTGTAACCTGTCAGAGGACCCTGCAGGGTTGGAGCAGATCGCGAGGTCAGCTGCCCTCCCAGTCTCAGTGGGGGGTGGGGGAGATGGGGTGGTTCTCGGTCGCAGCACGGGGAGTGGTTGGTGACAGCCAACATTCTACTAAAATGCACGTTGGACCATGTCTGTTTCCAGCTCCATAGCCTTCATTGGTTTCGGATACATTCCAAAGTCCGTAACGTTACCTGTAGGGCCTTCTCTCATCTGGCACCAGCCTGTGCTCCCAGCTTTCCCGCTCACCCCACCCCACGCCCTCACTCGCCCCCTACATTCCAGCCATCTCACTGACGCCATCCCCAGAACCCACCTTTTTCCCTCTTAACACCTGGGTTTTGCCTGTGCTGTTCCCTCTGTCTGGAAAGTATTTCTCCAACTTTCTTTTCTCTGACTAACTTCTACTGAACTAGAAAGCATTTGACAGCCAAGGTTCTGCATTCTATTAATAATTTGTTTCTCTGAAAGCTCCAAGGACTAAAGAATGTGCAAAGCAGTACATCAAGCAATTGCATATGGTAAATCATTTTTAAGTAAATGTTGAGTACAGTTTACATGTACTTATACAAGTTGGTTAAAAAGATGGATGTCAGCAGCCAGTGTGGCTGAGTGGATTGAGCGTCGTCCCACAGACTGAGAGGTCCCGGTCCGATTCCCGGTCAGGACACATGCCCGGGTTGCAGGCTCGATCCCCAGTAGGGGGCAAGCAGGAGGCAGCTGATCGATGTTTCTCTCTCACTTCAATGTTTCTATCTCTCTCTCCCTTCCTCTCTCTCTAAAACAATCAATAAAAACATACTTTTAAAAAAGATGAATGTCAACTACTCGAATGGTAGGTTTTATTTCTTAAAAACGACCCATTTATAATGGGTAGGTCATCTTTCCTGAAGTCAGACATGCGTGGTTTGGAGTGTCGGGTCTGCCACTTACTCACAGTATGACCTTGGGCAATTGCCAACTCCCCTGTGCCTCAGTCTTCTCACCTGCAAAGTGGGGGCCACTGTAGCACCTGCCTGATAGAGTTGCAATGAGGATCAAATGAGGTAATAAGAATGCGTGCTCGGTGCTGTTTACCGGGTACAATAGACTGTGTTTGTATCTCCCCCAAATTCCTATGCTGACATCTAACCCCCCAGGTGATGGGATGAGGAGGTGGGGTGTTTGGGAGGTGAACAGGTCATGAGGACGGATCCCTCCTGAGTGAGATTAAGTGCTCTAATAACAGAGACCCCAGAGAGGCGCTTCCCCTCCCCCCTTCCCCTACGAGAGGTCGCAGTGAGACGACTGTCTAGGAGGAAGGGAGCTCTCACCAGACACCGCATCTGCCGGGGCCTTGACCTTGGACTCCCAGCCTCCTGAGTGTGAGAAATGCATTTCCACTGTTCATAAGCTACCTGATCGGTGGCATGTTTGTGTTCGTAGCTCAGAGTGACTAAGACAACAGGCACGCGGTAGTATTCAGTCATCTCGGTACTTGACACCTGTCACTGTCATCAGCATCATCAAAACAGCCCTGCCGCATCTCTTGACAGTGGCTCCTGGTGCTTTAAGACTTCAAACGTTGGTACCATTTGGCATCTGCCAGCACCATCTGGGGGGTAACCTAGGCCTAGATCCCTCTGAGGAGCACCCACCCACCACCTTCATCCTTGAAAGTAGAAAACTACAAGACCTTCTCACGCAGTTATGCCCAGGAGGGTGAACGTCACTGAGACCTTCTCAGGGGTCTGACCAGCAATATAGTCCAGAGGGAGGCAGCCCCCTTAACAATCCCTGATCGCTAACGAGTTTGTTGCTCTTTCTGAGGGGCATCCTCATTCCTATGCCCAACCCAAGAGAGGCAGGCACAGGGTACTCTTCTCATCACTTTAAACACAAGGAAACTGAGGCTCTTTAAGGGGACCCGCTCGGGCTCACAGGAGGAAATGTCTGCCCTATCTTCGGACTGCCCCTCCCCCGCCCCGCCGCTCACGCCCCAAGCAGCAGCCCCTAACCTCAATATCCTCTCCTCTCCCAGAGGCGCCACCGGGCTCCTTTGCACAGTTTAGATTTTCCTTCTCCCAACAATGGCCATCTGTAAGAGGCCTGGGCGCCTGGAATTTGAAATTGTTTTTCTTCCCTCCCTTCCTGAGCACCAGATTGTTCCTAAGCTCCGAGCCGTCCGGCCAGTGCGGGCCTGACTGGCTGGCACTCGAGCTGCGCGAAGGGTACGGATTTGTTTTTGCAGGATTTCTCGTGAGCGATGGAGTGCTGGCACTGGCTTCCTCGGGCAAGGCGCATGGCAGCGCGGCATGTGTTTGCAGGGAAGTCAACTTCAAGAGCAAACAGAAAACACACACACTCCACATCCTGCCAGCCGAGCCCCAGCCTCCCCAGTCCTGACAGGTGATCCATTCTGACTTCCTTGCAGAGACACACACCCAGCAAATTGCAAGCCTGGAGGCATGCTGGGTGGGACAGAGGACAAACCTTGATTCTCCACTTTCTAGCAAGGTGGGCTTGACAAAGTGACTGAGCCTCTGTGCCAGACGCCACCCTTGGAAACTTGTTAGCATTATTTTGGTTCCTCCGACATATGAAAAGTCTTTCCCGCCTCAGGGCCTTTGCATGTGCTCTTGTCTCTGCCTAAGATGCTCTTTCCCCCTCCCCTGCTTTCCTTCTCATGAATCACACCCCTCATCTTTCAGGTTTCAGCTTAAATGCCATGCACTCAAAGAGCCTTTCCCAGCTACCCCATGGGAGGGAGGTCGCCCTCCACCCACCCACCCCACTTATTCTTTATTTGGCCATTCATTTGCTTTCTTTAAATAGCTGTCATCATTTTTATTTGCGATGTCTTCTCTTTATGGGGGCTGCTCTCTGCTGTGTCAGCACAATGCCTGGAACTTTACTGGGATTCAAGCAATCTCTGTTTAACTAATGAGTAAGTGTCCTTGCTTTGCCCAGGCTTAATTAGTTTCAGGGAGAGATCACTCCTGATCCTGTGGGCAATTTTTTAAAATATATGTCTTTATCATTGAAGGTGTTACAGATGTCCCTCCTTCCCTCCCCCCTTGACACCCTCCTTCCTGCTCCCCTTCACTGTACTGTTGTCTGTGTCCATTGGTTGTGCACATATGCATAGAAGTTCTTTGGTTTATCTCCCCCCTACCCCGTTCCCTCTGAGATTCATCAGTCTGTTCCCCTCTTCCATGTCTCTGGATCTGTTTTGTTCATCAGCTTCTTTTATTTATTATACTCCACAAATAAGTGAGATTATGTAATTTTATCTTCAGCTGAGCTCATGTGAATGATAAATATCAGTGGCAGAAAGGTGTGTAGCCCAGATGGCCGAGGAAACTCATGATTGTGTTGCTAGAAAGGACATCACCAATTCTTTACTGTGTATTCTGTAAATGTTACAGGAATTATGTAACATTTTCCCCACATCTGCCTGGGAATCTTCTCTATCTGCATAAGTGTGTTTATAAAATATTGCCCGGCTGGTGTGGCTCAGTGGTTGAGTGTCATCCCTGCAACCAGAGGTCGCCGGTTGGATTCCCAGTCAGGGCACATGCCCAGGTTGTGGGCCTGATCCCCAGTGGGGGGCATGTAGGAGGTGGCCAATTGATGTTCTCTCTCATGGATGTTTCTATCTCTCTCTCCCTCTCCCTTCTTCTCTCTCTAAAATCAATAAATAAAAAGAAATATCTAAATCATGGAAGAATTTAACAGCAGACTGAATGAAAAAGTATTATAAGTTAATAATACACAATATAAATATAATACATTCAATAATGTAAAAGTATTAAAAGTATGACAAGTTAATATACTGAAATACACAATTAAGTTCTAGTCAACCAATACAGATGCGTTGAGCGCCTGAGATGATGAAAGAATGAATGATGTCATTTACACTCAAACGCTAACAATCCTTTCTGCCACCGATATTAGTGGTTCACATGAGCTCAGCTGAAGAAGGAAGATCGGCGTAGAAAAACCACAGGATTTAGAACTGGAAGAAGGATTCATTTCATTATGAAGTAGAAGCCCCTTATTCCAAGTGTCCCTTACGTGGAATCTATCTGACATATAGCATTGTGTAAAGTTAAGATGTAGCACGTGCCGATTTGATGCATGTGTGATGATACGACAGTGCTTCTATCATACCACATAATCCTCCTTTCTTTCTTGTGTGATTCTGAATAATTGAGATCTAGTCTCTTAGCAAGTTTGATGATCATCGCACAGTATTGCTGCCTCTGTTCACTATAATTAGGTCTCCAGAGCTTGCTTGTCTACGGCATCTCTCTCATCCCCACCCCAGCCCCTGGGAAACACCGGTTTACCCTCTGTTTTGACGAGTTGTGCTTTTTAAGATGCTACAGATAATGACAGTATACAGTATTTGTCCTTCTCATTTGATTTATCTCAGTCTAACGTCCTCAAGGTCCATCCATGTCACAAATGGCAGGATTTTGTTCTTTCTTGTGGCTTAATAACATCTCATTGTGTGTGTGTGTGTGTGTGTGTGTGTGTGTGCACGCAATATATACAGGAGGGCAAAAGTAGGTTTACAGTTTGTATGGAAAATAATACAATTAATAAATAATAATACAAGAATAAACTTCTGGCCCAGCCGGTGTGACTCAGTGGTTGAGCATCGACCCATGCACCAAGAGGTCGCCGGTTTGATTCCCGGTCGGGGCACATGCCCAGGTTGTGGGCCCGATCCCCAGTGGGGGGCATGCAGGAGGCGGCCAGTCGATGTTCTCTCTCATCGATGTTTTGCATATTTACAGCTGTAACCCTACTTTGGCTCTACCTTGCATAGAACATATTCTCTAGCCATCCACATGCTGACAGGCGCCAGGCTGCTCCCACATCTTAGCCACTGTGAACCAGGCTGCAGCGAACAGGGGAGAACAGACCTTCCTCCTCAGTGAGGTTTGTATTTCATCTGGAGAACCCCTATCCTTGTAGGTGCAGAACATGAGGTCCAGTGGGGCCCCTGCTTGGTTCCTGCGACAGCCTGTCAGGCACCCCGTCTCCCCAGGACACCATCTAAGCCATTTCAGGAAGAGGTGGGGCAAAACCTCGGCCGCAGCACCAAAGTGAGTGACAGGATGTGGCGGTGGCCGTGGCAATAGGACCAGGCCAGGAATGGCGAGACGTGACAGGAAAGGCTTGGAGGTAAACCGAGGGGTGGCCAGCTCTGTGTTCCTCACAGGACACCCTTATTTTGGGCATGTTGACTAGCTAGGCGGCTCCTGAGTCATCCCTCTCGAGGCTAGAAACCAACTCAAACAGAGGCTCTCACTCATCGCCGCTCTCGCTTGGTCATCGTGGGTGCCCACCAAATACTTGTTGCTACGCTTCGGCTCTGATGCTGGGCCGCACGCGTGCGTGGGGGAGTCTGTGTGTGCCACCGCCGGAGTGTGTGCTATTTATGTCGGAAAGGCTGAGCAGGAAAAATAAATCACCTCACTCACAGATAGCAGGCATGCCTCCCACTGAACCCAGGGCTCCCGTTGGCGTGGAGACAAGACCAGGGGAGCTGGAAGAGCGTGGCAGGGGATGGAAGGTAGCAGGAGGTGACACTTTTACCCTCCCACTGCTGGTGACCACCACGCCCACGCAGGGCACCTCGGGGCCACCCCCTTTCTCTCGCTGTGGAAAGAGCCTCCCCAGAGAAGTGTGGATTCCAGCTCTCTCTCTATATATATATATGTGTGTATTACTGATTTTTAGAGAGAGAGGAAGGGAGAGGGACAGAAAAAGAGAAACATCGATGAGAGAGAACATGGATCGGCTGCCTCCTGCACGCCCCCACTGGGGATCGAGCCTGAAACCCGGGCATGTGCCCTGAGCGGGAATCGAACTGGTGACCTCTTGGTGCACGGGATGACGCTCCACCACTGAGCCACGCCAGCCGGCCCAGCTCTGCTTTGTAATAGCTCCATGATTTTGGCCATGACTTGTACCTCTTCCAGCCACAGTCCCCTCATCTGCTAACCCTCTTAGAGCCCCCGGCATGACACGTGGCCAGGAGCAGGTATCCAGCCAATTCTAATTCTCCTTTGCTCCCTGATAAAAGTCGCCCAAGGAGAGAGATGGAGAGAGAGAGATCAACCCTGGGTGGTCTGATGAGGAACGGTCACATACTGGCACCGGCCTGGAAGCTTCTGGAGAAGAGGAAGACATGCGTCACGGCGTCACACTGCACAGCAAGGATCAGAACACCTGGATGCAGAGTCCACCCTAAGGCAAGGGAATCTTGGGCAAGTGTGATTTCCTCTCTGGACCCCAGCATTCTCAAGCCAAGACAAGGAAGTTTGACTGTGCATCTCTGAAGGTCCTTACAGCGCTCTGGCTCAACGGTGTTAAATACGATCCTGGCAATGAAATAAGGAGCAGGGCGAGAGAAATCTCCCTGGCACGCGTGTCCACCAGAGAGGAGGAGCCAAGTGGACCCCGTGGACCTGGCGATTCTCAGGACAGTAACAGAGATGAAGGTGAAGTTCGTATTCTGTTTCCAGCCAGAGTGTCTCCACTTCCTCCTGGGTTCCACTTATGTGGGGGGGAGTTGCATGGGAGGGGTGTTAAAGAGAACACTCAAACCTATTTCAGAGGGCCCCGAGATTGGTCAAGGGGGTAAGAAAACCCATTAAAAAACTGCATACTTTTTCAAAGATAGTTTTACTGATTTTTTGTTGTTATTGTTAAGACAGAGAGGAGAGAGAGAGACAGAGAAACATCCATGTGAGAGCGAAACATGGATCAGCTGCCTCCTGCACGCCCCCTACTGGGGATCAAGCCATATACCCTGACTGGGAATCATACCGGCAACTTCTCAGCGCACGGGACAACACCCACCCAACTGAGCCACACCGGCCAGGGAACACTGCATGGGGTTTTAACTATGCCGGGCTACAAAGTCAACTCCTGTTCTTAGCGTCTTTCTCTTGGCTGCCCTTCTAGGGCGGAGGAGGGAAGCTAAGAGGATGAAGTAGGAATTCCAAGAGGAAGTCCGCCGTACCAAACAGCTGTCTCAGTCACATCCTGGCCTCTGTTAGTACTGTGGCCTGGGGCGTGCTTGTGGTTGGTTTAGTCCCCTGAAACTCAAACACCTCCAGGACGAGCCCGGGGCTGCTGAGACTTCAGTGGTCACAGACCCAGGAGCACCTCCCGCTGCCCAAGTTGGAAAAGCCGCAGGTGCTCGGCTCTGTGGAAGCCCGGTGTGCGCGGTGCTGGGCTGCCATCACGCCGTACCACCAGCTAGGCGGATTAAAGCAACAGAAAAGTATTGTCTCACCGTCCTGGAGGCTGGAAGTCTGAAATCATGGTATCAGCAGGGTCATGCTCCCTCCGCAGACACTGGGAAAGGATCTGGTCATGTCATCTTCTGGCTGCTGGTGGCCTCAGGTGTTCCTCGGCTTGTAGATGCGTCAGCCCCATCCTACCTGTTCCCGATGTCCTCCCCGCGTCTGTACGTGTCTGTGTCCACATTTTCCCTTTTCGAAAGGACACCAGTCATGTTGGATTGGGCCCCAACCCTCTGCTCCGGTGTGACCTCCTCTTAACTAATTACCTCTGAAATGACCTCATTTCCAAATAAGGTCACGTTCTGAGGTACTGGGGGTTAGGAGTTCCACATCGTTTTTTGTGGGGACATAGTTCAGCTCGTGACACTGGCCTTCTCTAACGTAGGATCAAGAAGTCAGGGTTTGAAAGTAACATTCCCGAAAAGATTACAGCCCAGGAACATTGACTCCTTGTGCCGGGACTCCCTGATCAGAAATGACACAATCAGACGGAGAGCGGAGCTGTACGCTCCCCCCGCCTGCCCATCCCTCCTCCGAGCATGCACCCCAGCCCCAGGAACACGCCAGTGGCCTGGATCTGTGACAGAACTGTTTATGAAACGGAGGAACCCCGGGCCTTCTGGGGGAAGGGGTCACAGCAAGCTGAGGACAGGTGTCTGGGAGAAGTCATGTATCTGACCAAATCTCAACACTGAGAAAGTCTCACATCCAATCACTACCCATTTCCCCAAATCTCCGCCAAGAAACATTCCAGCTAGAATACTTCCAGAGAGCACACACCACACACACACACACACACACACACAAACACACACACAACATTGCATTTACTTCTGCCTTTGCTTCAGGAACAGAAAGTTAGGGAGTGAGGGGGTCATCCAAAAAGGCTCCCTCCGTGGTGACTTCTAACATATTATTCCTACATTAGCATTATCAGGCTAGTAACCCAAAGACAAATGCCGAACACGAAACCGATCGCATTTCCCAATCTTATTTGCAAACAAGCGTTCATTTCCTGCTTATCAAGGCCCAGTGCGGGCACTTTGTCCCTTTAAATCATTGTCTTAAGCCAGTGATGCAAACCACTGAGCGGGGTCCGCCCCAGCCAGAGCCTGGATGCTCAATGTCATTGAACTCAAGGAGCAGATAATTAGTATTGAAAGGTGTGATTGCAGCCCAGTCGGCCAGGTAATCAACCCCTGATTTCTCTTCAGGATTCTAGACCAGTTGGAAATCTTAGCCCGAGAGGAGGCTGGAGGGAATTATCCTGGAAGTGTAGTATCCCTTTTCAAATATAAACACTGGACAATTATCCCAGCCAGTTACCCTTCCTCGCTCAGCACACGGCATCCCGGGCGGTGAGCGGAGGGGAGCCAGCGTTTCCCGGGCAGGCAGGCCTCCCGGCCTCGGTTCCCCAGGGCGCTTCCACCCGCTCACATCTTCCAAGACTGTCGCAACCTTGGGATGTCTCTGCAGACCGCGCGTCTTCATCCTGGGGCTTGTTTTGCAAACAGTTGGCTGCTTGGTGAGAACCTGCCTCAACCTGAGGCCCGAGCTCCTTCTTGGCTGGGACGGCAAAGGCTTCTTGAAAAGGGCTGGTCTCTTTTCCCACTCAGACCTGATGGCTTGGAGGTGACACACCGGAAGGTGTCTTCTTTGCTCTCCCTTCGGAGATGGGATGCCAGGTGTCAGTTCAGATGTCGACGGAAGGCATGGCTGGGTATTTCAATGGGCATCCAAGTAAAAACACAGTTTTCAGGTCTGCTCTGGACCACGGGTGAGCCCTCCTCCGTGGACCGGGATGCCATCCGACACGACAGCTACACGTGGAAATCTAGGTGCTGCTGGTCAAAGGGTGCTTCCTCCGCCTCGGTGCTTTGCTTTACCCAAACTCACAACGGCTAACACAGTTAGACAGCAAAATCAACACGCGTGTCCGTGAAGCACGGACGCCTTCAGGCTCCACCGAAAGCGCAGCAGCCAGCTCCCTGCCCCTGGCCTGGGAGGGTGAGCCGCGCGTGTAAACAGTGTGCACGCAGGACTCTACATGTTATCAGCAGAGTCCGTTCAGCCTCCTGCCACCCGCAGCAGGTGCGTGGCTCTGTATCACGGAAGGTGGCCATCCGCAACAGTTTGGGAGAAGAGGCTTTTTGTTTCTCAGAACCAATCTTCCCCCTAGGGCAGATGCCCTCTGGATCAGGCCACAACTGTCAGGGCCAAGCCCCCAGGAGAGGCGCTCAGAGCTCCAGGCCTCGGCTGCTCCTGCCTGCCTCCAGAAAATGCTGAGACCACGGTTCGGGTCACTGGGCCCAGGCCCCCCGCCTTCCACATAAGCCTCCTCTTGCTTCTATTGCGTCCTATTTTCCCCCAGAATTTTATTAAGAAAATTTCAGATACCCAGAACATCTGAAGGGATCTCACCATAGCAACCCATGAGACATATGTTTCAGTTATTACCCTCTCCTTAGGGCTCTTATATTCGGATCTCTTCCTCCAAGCTCCGTTTTTTCGGGAGACCTGTCGTGGGGAACCAGAGGCACGGACATTGTTTTTCCAGGGCTCCACGCCGCCCTCCTTCAGAAATGGGGGGAGCCCCGGGGACGGTCCCATCTCAACCCTCCCGCTCACCAGCTGCGTGAACCTGGGTATGTTATCCCATTGCCCTGAACCTCGGTTGGCCTTCAGTTCTACTCTGGACGTAGAGGTAACCCAGTGAACCGACGCTGAGCATTTATTCAGTGCCGGGACTCTCCCACATGAAGCCCACGAGCTCAGATCCTCACGGCGACCCCAGGAGAGGGGCCCTGGCGTTGTCACCCATGGTAGAGCACTGGGCCGGAAATCCAGGTCTGCTGCTTGTGGTGCCATTGCAGAGTGAGCAGTGGTGAACTGTGGCTTTGCAATGCATGATTCAAGCACAATGATGATGATGATGATGATGATGATGATGATGATTACAATTAGCAGCAGCAATAGCCTTTTTAGAGAGGGCACCCAATCAGCACCCAATTATAGCTGAGAACACAGCCAACAGGAAGTACTTCTCCTTGCTCTGGCTTCCTATCCATCCTTTATGTACAGCTGAGGCCACTACTTACCGAGTGCCCCAGTACTAAGAGTGGCACCCCCAGACTGAGGGTCCCCCAAAGCGCCGTTGTCCGAATCGCTGGCAAAGACCCCCCTGCAGAACGCGGCTTTGAGCACTCCGATTTTAAACTCAGAACACTGGATGGCACAGGTGAGAAGGAGCTGGGAAATGTCAAAACGCCACAGTTGGGTACCCCTATGCCATGGCAGACAGAGTCCAGACACACGCCCTTGGTAAGGTATACCTTTTATTGGCTGGAAAACCTTTTTGTAAAAAGTGATGGAAATGCATCAGCTCTAAACTCCATCCATATGGCCTACTGTAAACAAGACTATCGACACCGTGGCAACATTTCCAGACTGGCTCATCCCTCGTCTCTTCAGCTCAGAGGTATTTTCCGTGGTGGCTGCCATGCAAATCCTCAAGCCTGAAAGTTCCAGGGTGGGTGCCCCATAGATGATTAGCTCTTCCCTGTTGCTAGGATAAGGCATGGGATTCCTGAAAGGCAAAGGGACTGCCATCTTTCAGCCCAAAAAGCTCCTGACTGCTTCCGATCGTCCCCTCACCTGAAGCTCCTTTGAACTCACTCTGAAGCAGACTCCTCCATGAGAGAGCACGTCAGAGATCTGTCAGGGGAGCCTCCCAGCCTCGGGAGAGAGAAAAGAAAGAGGGAGTCGGTGCTGAATTCCGATGCCCAGAGATGTGCTGTAGCTTTTCTAAAGACACAGAGCAAGTCGATCGAGGGCGAGAGCAAGAGAAGGAGAACCCAGAGGAATCCAGACTGCTGCTGTGTGTTAGATCTGTAATAACGTCCGTGAGCGTGAGTCCAGGGACCCTGGGACTGAAACACAGCCAACCGCAGAACGCGTGCGTTGGAAAACATTGAAAGCACCCTAACGACCTTGTCTTTCTCAGAGGGGCGCAGTTTCAGCTACTCGTAGGACACTGTTGATGACTCTGATCCATTCTGCATCCAAGATGAATAGTAAGAAAGGGCACAGTCGGAGTCTCTGCCATTCATAGTTGAAAAAGACAAGTTAGAGTTTTTGTTAAGAGACCCCAGTCCAGGAAAGAGACAAAGATCCAAAAAGAAAAAAAAAGAAAGAACATGTTCAGAAGGAAATGGACCACTGGCTGACCCTATAGTATCACTCTCCTGAAAGCAGAGTTACAGGCAGCTCCTGAGCCGTACCTGTACAAATAGGGTTCTTGCTAAAATCCCAAGAGAGGGAGAAGGCGTGAGGGGGAGAGAGGGATGAAAGAAAGTAGCGGAGTCTATCAGAAGCCCACATACCTTCATGAGAACTATATTTAAGAACTTGTTCTTGGGAAATACTAACATGCCAAGACATCTGGTCACATTAATCCTTCCTTGGGCCACGGAAGTTCATGGCCAGCAGCTGACATGTCACCGTAGAGAAAGAATCATGGGTGGGGAAGAGAAAGTGATGTTTTAGGTGGGCCGGCCGGCAGCGCGGCTCGGGACCGCCCTGTTCTCCAGCGTACCCACAGAATGGTGGGAAGCCAAGCGTTCTTTGCACCGGGCCAGACTTTCCTACCCCACCTTGGGGGTCTGCCAGTTTTCACTGGTTCTCTCTCCACTGTCAAGGCTTCTTGTGAAATGACTGGTACTTCCTGCTTCCCGTCGCACCCCAGACTCAAACACGCCACCTCTCCCTGGGCATCCGCCCTATGGTTTCATGAAAGGGGGCCAAGGGGGCTTTTGAGGACACAGAAGCCCCTGTTCGGATGAGGACAAAAAGAACGGGGTCATTTCCCTCCCCGTGTCCGAGCTTTCTTCCACCTTTCTCGACTCCCCCATCCCTTACCGTGGTTGCTGCCTCCTGGCCCTAAGTCAACACCACATTCCTGCTGCTGTGTCCCAGCCTCCCAGCTGCAAGGCCATAGGGATGTTCAGAGAACTCCAGCTCCAAGAAATTCTCATCTCCATAGACCTGTCTACCCACCTCCCACCTGGCCTCCAGAGAAACAGCCAACATTCCTTCAATCCCACAGAGAAAGGGTGTGACTTGGATTACTCAATGAAGCCTTCCAGCCAGCATCGTATGCCCCCGGAACAATAGAGTTGTATTTTTCTTGGACTTCCTTCGTTTTATTTGGTTTCTCCTCTTTGATTAGCAGAAAGCACTGCTCCCCCCGCCCCCCGCTTTTCTTTTTAATCCACCAGCCTACCTCCTGGGTGCTTCCTGTAGGATTCCAACCCCCAGCCTCCGTCAGGTAAAGCCCTGGATCGTGAACTTGAGTGATGTCAGTGAGCTTCGCTCCTGGGCTTTCTCACACGTGGGAATCATCTCTTGGGAGTCTACAGCCCATCTCGGATCTGTTTCTTTTGGATGCTAATCCCAGGACGCTGGGTGAGGTGTTAGTCAGACTGACCTTTCCCGTTTTTCTGAGTCAGTGATCTTAGATCACTAAGTCAGGTGCTCAGTGTTGAAAATTAAAATCGATGTGTGGGGCCTGTCAGAGAGATCCTGGAAGGTGGGAAAAAGGGGTGAGAGGGGAAGGTGACACCTTGGTTTGGGCTGAAACAAACAAACAAAAACCTATCTGTGGGCTGTCAAATCCATCCTCAGCAGAAACAATCCTGCTCGTTTGGTTTATGGCTCACATTACAAAGAATATCGCGTGGAAATGACCCTCTCTTGACACTTACTACTTCTGAAAGGGCTGGCGCATGTCTGGAGTCTCAAGGGAGCTCCCATCCATCCCCAAACAACCAAATCTCCTGGTATTCAGGGAATTTTCGGCTTAGCTGTCTACTGGGCCCTGGAGGTATGTCAGGCTGGGAGGGGCGGGGGAGGTATTCATGGAGTATCTTCCCTCTCACCAGGCGGGGGCATTCAGGGTCCCCACCGTTCCACCCCCAGCTTCCCTGTCACGCAAACAGATCTCATGGAGAAACAACACTAATAATGCCAGGTGCTTGGTGTGGATTGGCTTCTTCAATCTAGCTCTTGTCTCAGCGGCCACAGCCCAGTAAGCCTGAGTCGGTGTACCTTCAGCGTCTGCGGAAACTCACGTGAGGCAACGTCTCATTTTTAATGTGAAAAAAAAAATGGCTTGTTGAGAAGCGATGTGTTTTGCCGGTCACACAACTATTTACAGGAACACAGAGGTGACCTTCTCGGTCTACGAAACTCTGGAGTTAGAATTATTCCCTGAAAGATGTAAAAAGATTGCATCGTGTTGACAAAACATTGGCTTTTGGGTTTACGCAAAGGTCCTGAGCATCTGCGTACGCTTCACCGCGTGAGAGTTTCAGAAGGCGCCTATCTCCCAACCCGGCGGTAAAACGTGTACTCCCACCCAGCCCAGTCCACGCACCGTCTGGCTTCCTTCTGCCTGCACATCAAGCCAGGCCGGTGAACTTCTTTTCAACAAATATTTGCCGAGCATCCACTCTGTGCAAGGCATTTGCTCAAGTCAGAGAATTAAGAAAATATACACTAATTCTGCTTGCAAAACAAACCATATCACACTCTCTCTCTCTCCTCTGTTTCCAACATTCACCAACCACTCCTTTCTTTTTTCTGCACTCCTGTTTTCAAGAAGAGACAACTTGATGGTTGTCTGAGAACAGACACACACACACACACACACACACACACACACCCCTGTATAAAATAAGTATTTGTCCAGTAAGATGTACACGTACGTCATGGAGAGAAGTATACTAGACCTGTCTAACTCTGAACTCCAAGTATGCACCAATTTCTTTAAGGCTCCCCGAAGAGAGAAACAGGGAAAAGGCAAACTCAACGAGAGCCTGAAGGAGTCAGATCCCTGTCTGTCGTCGGGTAATTGCTAGCAGAGATCGGCTGTAATAACAAGCCATTTCAGAGGAATGCCAATTCACTGCTCTCCTGCCTGAAGAAGACCCAGAGTCCGTCCGCCTTTGTTCCCGAGCTGGGCAGCTCCGAGACAATAACAATACCTTCTTTCAGAAACGGGGGGGGGTCTGAAAGGTAGGACTCCTGCTGGCCCACATAAGCGCTGGCAGGACAGGTGACGGCCATCGGGAGGGAGGCTGGTGCTGGCTCCCGGGGGTCAGCCAGGAGCCCTGCCAGGGCCAGCCTTGTCGGAGGGAGGGGGCAGGAAGAAAGTGTCTTAGTTTCAGAAACTTAAAAAGATCTCCACTCCTCCTCCACGTGGACGGGGCGGCTGGAGGCCTGGGGTGGGGGCGGCCGAGGCCTGGGGTGTGGGCGGCCGAGGCCTGGAGTGGGGGAGGCCTCCCGGGAAGCGGCTCTGGCCCCCCTGAGGACGGTCTGTTAGCCGTCCTAGACCGTTTCAGCTGGTTCCTTCCCAGAGTCTGAGGTTCAGGGTTTGGGTGAGCTCGATGGGTAGCTCTTTTCCCCCTCCCCTTACCTTTTTATTCACAGTTTCCAATACACAAAGCACTTCGTAAGGGCCATGGAAACCTTCGTGGCCACAGACTCAGAGAACAGCTGTAGCCTGTGTCAGGCACCCACTGGTTGGCCCCGGGGAGTGTCCGACTTATGCATGGGTGTGTGACTTTCCCTTTTTCTCATCAGGTCCCCAAAGTGGCATTTCTTTGCAAAAGGGCATGCTGACAAGGGCTTGAGCCCAGCGTGACATGACGGATTAAGGAATGAAGTTGCCCTTGAGCTGGCCACTCTGGGCAGCTGCCTAGCACGGAGCCGGGCCCCTCGGAGGCACTGGCGAGATGCTTGTGGAATGAATGTGTGCTGCTTTTTTTAAGAGCTCTGTGTCATTGTTAGGGCACACTGGCTGCCTCCCAGAGGCCGGAGTCTTCGCGTGTGAATTTGCCATTGTTCTCCTTGCCACTGGACTCCCTGGCTCCCCGGGGAGGGACCTGAGTCAGGGGCAGCAATAAAACGTGCTTCTAAACGAACTGACCTTCGTCTTCCTCTTGAAGTCTTCTGTCCCTGTCCCTAGCAAGTGCCTTTACCCTACTTTTCCCCCAACTTATTACACAGGAATAATCGGCGAACATTAGGACTGAGTCCAGCTGAACTCTAACCTGGCTGTTCCGCGGAGAAAACAGCGACAGGACAGCAGACGGGACATGGGCATCGTCAGGGAATGCGAGTCCCAAGGCCCACGGCCACCTACCTGCCCACCTGCCAGCTTCCTCTTGCCTTAAATCAGCGTGTCCACCCTCTCCTACGTGTTAAACACGACCGAGTCTTCAACAGCAGCCGTCGCTGTTCAAACAAAACGTGCTATCCTTCCGACCAGGCCGGAGCCAGAAGACTAACGGGGATCCCTCCCGAAAGGAACGTCTTTCTCCTCCGCGGCCCCCCAGGGTTAGGCGGCCCGTCGGGAGTCTGGGCAGAGAGGAAGAACAGAACGGCTACGAGGGCCCGCAGCAAGCCCCCCAGGGGAGGTGCGGCTGTGAGATCACCAGGTCACCCCTTCAGCCACGGCGTCCGCAAAATGCAAGGCGGCCGTTGAGACCTGATGACTCTCAGCAGCCCCCTTTCCATCCCAGCTCACGGTCTTCCACTGGCAACCTCGTCTGGGGACTGTCACTCCCAAACGTGGATGAACACTGCCCCACGCAACACAGAGTCCAGAGGGAATAAGGCAAGGCTGTAAAGAAAGAAGGCCGGGGGGAAGCTTCTCTCGCCGGAGGAGACCTATGGTGCCCGCCTAGCCCGTCTGCCCTCGCCGTAAGCGGCAGGCATTCAAGAGCGTGTTCTTGTTCCGCTGCTGCTGTTGTACGTGTCGGTTTTTACCCCTTAACGCTTCGAGCTTGGACAAGTGAATTAACCCACCTAAACTTCTGCTTTCTCATCTGTGAAATGGGGGACAGGATAAGACCTACCACAAAAGGCTTTCTGGGATCGATGTTCTCTCTCATTGATGTTTCTATCTCTCTCTCCCTCTCCCTCCCTCTCTCTCTAACATCAAAAAAGAAAAAAACAATTTTTTTAAGTAGGTTTACTGAGGGAGAGCGGGGAGAAAAAGCCCTTTGCAATACACCCAGCACGTGAGAACTCTGCAAACATTTCTCCGTGTTAATGAATGTCCCCATGAAGTAGAAAAGGGACAGGGTGATAACAGACGGCCCTGCACTTCCAAATGACGGAGGACTTCTTCAGGCTGCAGGGGACGGTGACATCCCCCTTCTGGGTGGTAGAACAAAATGATTTTTGAAAACCCGGACAAGCCTCGATCCAGATGTAGAAAGGCTGTCGTGTAGCCCAGAGAAGGAAGAAATCCCAACACACATGGGCAGGGAAGTGAGTCCTGGGAACCCAGTCAGCCGGGGCCCCACCTCTGCAAACCCGGGCTGGTCTCGCGGAGAGGAAATGAAAAGCAGGGAAGACACGTTAGCTGTGCATGGTTCAAGTGACACTTTGTTCTCAGCTCCTCCGAGACAAAGGCAGCCAAACCCTGATTAGGGGAGAAGGGAGGAGATACGATCAGAGACACGCTTCACAAAAGCGTGGAGCCCCAGTTTCTCCGCGTGACCCAAAAAAGGG
This sequence comes from Tadarida brasiliensis, assembly GCA_030848825.1. Lineage (NCBI taxonomy): Eukaryota > Metazoa > Chordata > Mammalia > Chiroptera > Molossidae > Tadarida > Tadarida brasiliensis. Next base: position 59,738,122 of record CM061273.1, read on the forward strand.
CTGGAGACACAGCAGGAGCACAGGGAGGACAATGAGGACGTGGGGGAGTGGGCTCACTGGCCGCTGGCCTGCGCCGGCGCCGGGGGCCCGAGCTGACAGCAGGGTGTGGGATTGTGTGTGTGCATGGGCTCTCGGGGGAGGCAGACAGCACCCAGCTCCGGCTGGATCTGCCTCCCATAACCGCGCGGCCTTGGGCAGGCGACACGCACCTGTCAGGGTGTCTGTGTCTGCACACAGAAAGCCAAGAGACTGATTTCTTCCCCTCCCCGCTCCTTGGGGTGCGCAGGGAACAGAGCTGCCGAGTAGCTGGAAGGGCACGCAGAAGCGGAAGCCGCAGTAAGCAGCATCCATGTGCAATACATTCTTTTTGCAGCCACAGGGGAGAAGGCCCAGAGCAGGTGAACAAGCGTGTTCTAGAGTGACGTGTGGGGTGGGGGGAGGGGGAGAACAAGAGAGAGAGGGGACAGGGTGTGTTCCCCAAGATCCCCTTGTCTGATCCCCCTGGCGTTTGGTAGGAACTGAGTGGCGCCCAGATAAGGAGTCCAGGTAAGCCCTGGCAGGTTTGGCTCAGCGGTTAGAGCGTCGGCCCGCAGACCAGAGAGTCCCGGGTTCGGTTCCCGCTAAGGGCACGTACCTCGGTTGCAGTTTGTTCCCGGCCCCAGTTGGGGTCGTGTGGGTGGCAACCACTCGATGTGTCTCTCTCATATCGATGTTTCTCTCTCTTTCTTCCTCCCTCTCTCCCTCACGCTCTATCTGAAGATAAATGCAAAAATGTCCTCGGGTGAGGTTAAAAAAAAAGAGTCCAGGTACTCACTGGCTATGAAGGCAAAGGGGCACAGACCACAGGTGCAATGGCAGTGGACACGGTGCCTTGGACAAAGCAGGGAGAACACAGACGAGGCCAAGCCACAGGCTTCTCCTCCTCAGGCTGGCACCCCACATTTCCTACTTGGGGTGGCTGCCCATTGGCTGGAAGATGCTGCCCATCCTTGACCCCTCAGGGCATCGCCCCACCCTTCTGAGCACCTTGAATAACTAATGAGTACCTGTCGCAGGGGACTCCGCCCACCCCACCCTGGAGCCAAGGCAACTGTTCAGGCCAGTGCTTCCTCTGTGTCTGCTTCCCTCCACCTCTCCCTCTCCTTCACCTCTCCCTCTCCTCCTCTCCCTCTCCTCCACCTCTCCCTCTCCTCCACCTCTCCCTCTCCTCCACCTCCACCTCTCCCCTCCACCTCCCCTCTCCTCCTCTCCCTCTCCTCCACCACCTCTCCCTCTCCTCCACCTCTCCCTCTCCTCCTCTCCCTCTCCTCCTCCACCTCTCCCTCTCCTCCACCTCTCCCTCTCCTCCTCTCCCTCTCCTCCTCCACCTCTCCCTCTCCTCCACCTCTCCCTCTCCTCTACCTCTCCCTCTCCTCCTCCACCTCTCCCTCTCCTCCACCTCTCCCTCTCCTCCTCTCCCTCTCCTCCACCTCTCCCTCGCCTCCTCCCCCTCTCCCTCGCCTCCTCCACCTCTCTCTCCTCTCCTCTACCTCTCCCTCCCCTCCTCCACCTCTCCCTCTCCTCCACCTCTCCCTCTCCTCCACCTCTCCCTCTCCTCCACCTCTCCCTCTCCTCCTCCACCTCTCCCTCTCCTCCTCCACCTCTCCCTCTCCTCCTCCACCTCTCCCTCTCCTCCACCTCTCCCTCTCCTCCACCTCTCCCTCTCCTCCACCTCTCCCTCTCCTCCACCTCTCCCTCTCCTCCACCTCTCCCTCTCCTCCTCCACCTCTCCCTCTCCTCCACCTCTCCCTCTCCTCCACCTCTCCCTCTCCTCCACCTCTCCCTCTCCTCCACCTCTCCCTCTCCTCTACCTCTCCCTCTCCTCCTCCACCTCTCCCTCTCCTCCACCTCTCCCTCTCCTCCTCCCCCTCTCCCTCTCCTCCACCTCTCCCTCTCCTCCACCTCTCCCTCTCCTCCACCTCTCCCTCTCCTCTACCTCTCCCTCTCCTCCTCCACCTCTCCCTCTCCTCCACCTCTCCCTCTCCTCCTCCCCCTCTCCCTCTCCTCCACCTCTCCCTCTCCTCTACCTCTCCCTCTCCTCCTCCACCTCTCCCTCTCCTCCTCCACCTCTCCCTCTCCTCCTCCACCTCTCTCTCCTCTCCTCTACCTCTCCCTCTCCTCCTCCACCTCTCCCTCTCCTCCACCTCTCCCTCCTCTCCTCCACCTCTCCCTCTCCTCCTCCACCTCTCCCTCTCCTCCACCTCTCCCTCTCCTCCACCTCTCCCTCTCCTCCTCCACCTCTCCCTCCTCTCCTCCACCTCTCCCTCTCCTCCTCCACCTCTCCCTCTCCTCCACCTCTCCCTCTCCTCCACCTCTCCCTCTCCTCCTCCACCTCTCTCTCCTCTCCTCTACCTCTCCCTCTCCTCCTCCACCTCTCCCTCTCCTCCACCTCTCCCTCCTCTCCTCCACCTCTCCCTCTCCTCCTCCACCTCTCCCTCTCCTCCACCTCTCCCTCTCCTCCACCTCTCCCTCTCCTCCTCCACCTCTCCCTCCTCTCCTCCACCTCTCCCTCTCCTCCTCCACCTCTCCCTCTCCTCCACCTCTCCCTCTCCTCCACCTCTCCCTCTCCTCCACCTCTCCCTCTCCTCCTCCACCTCTCTCTCCTCTCCTCTCCCTCTCCCTCTCCTCCTCCACCTCTCCCTCTCCTCCACCTCTCCCTCTCCTCCACCTCTCCCTCTCCTCCTCCACCTCTCTCTCCTCTCCTCCACCTCTCCCTCTCCTCCTCCACCTCTCTCTCCTCTCCTCTACCTCTCCCTCTCCTCCTCTACCTCTCCCTCTCCTCCTCCACCTCTCCCTCTCCTCCACCTCTCCCTCTCCTCCTCCACCTCTCCCTCTCCTCCTCCACCTCTCCCTCTCCTCCACCTCTCCCTCCTCTCCTCCACTGCTTCCAAATACATCACCGTTTGGAATTGGGGACAGGGGTGGAGACGGGGGATTTTGTGTTTTGAATGCTTCTGGTTGAAGAAGATGGGGGTGTTAGGTCCACACTGTATTGCAAGAGCCCCCAAAGTTCCCGGAGACATATCCGCTCTCTTTCCCTTTAAGTCTCCCCCCAGAAGGAGCTGGGGAAGGACTTGTGTTTCTGGGCTCCTGGGACTGAGTCCCTGGGGCCATCTGGGAGTGATTAGCCTGCAGATTTCAGGTAGCTCCAGCCACACGTGCAGCCCACATGACACCCCCTAACTCCGTACCCACAGCTCTCCTTCTCCAAACAAACAGCAGCTCGGTTTGCAGAGAAAGGAAAAGGCCTTCCTTGGAGGAGCTGTGGAGGAAAGCCAGGTCACAACTGTCTCCTCCGCACCGACCCCCACCCGTCCCACCACCCCCGACCGCCGTTCAGTCAACCGTCAGCCACACCACGGCTCATCCGTGGCAGGGCTGTGCCTCGTGCTTAGAAAAGCAAGCAAGAAAACCAGGAAGAAAGAAAAAATATTTATTATCTTTGTATATTTGGGTAGCAAGGTCCCGGGGTTTTTAGAGGTTCTGATATGTTAATAATGATTTCAGTTCGTCGTTTGATTGTTTTCTCAAAACCTGTAAATCCAGGCCAGGACTGTACAAAGAATGCAATCTGAAAACTTTGTATCCATCACTCCAAATGCACAGCTCCAACGCCCTTTCTTAGAGAACAAGGTCAAAGGGTAGGACATTTAGGAGAAGGTTCCAGGGAAAGGACAGAATTCCTTATAAATGGCACAAGGAGCCATCTACAGGACACATTTGGAGGGGGGCCCTAAAGACATCCCATCTAACTGCCCCACTATGGGCCCAGCAGCTGTAATCCACCATTAGGTCTTCATTGCTTTGGCTAAGTTTTGGTCATTCACTCATTCAATGAACATTTACTTAGCAGAGTCTGTGTGGCACACAGACCAGGGATAACACTGTCCTTGTCCTCAAGGAGATCACAGTTTAGCAGTGAGCGTATGTTTACAAAGCACAAAGGATAGCACCGGGAGTCATGGACAGAACGTTGTAAGAACACAGAGAAGGACACACATATCTCTTCCTGGGGAGACCTCAAGTCTTCACAGAGGGGTTAGCATTTGAACTGGATCTCTGTCCCCCATGAAAGTCTAGCTGCCTCACAGACTGAGAATACACTAAGCCTTGATACTCATTTACTCCATAGTCCCAATGAGTCTCACATCTTTTCAAAGAGAACATCTTTTTTCTTTTGTCTGGGAAAGACACCTTTCCCTGAAAAGCTTTGTAAGGAAGAGTCCCCAGTACACGAGAAGGCAAAATCTGGAAGACGGGGAATACGTCCGTACAGAAATACAGGAGCACTGAGCTCGTCCCGTTCATGAGTCATTGCGAAAGACTCGGAAGAGACTTGAGGAGTCAAGGCTGCTCTTAGGAATGAGCAAATGTGGGCACATCGATCATTCTTTCCCTCCTCGGGGAGCATTGCTTGGGGTTTCCCAGAATCGAAGGAGATTCTAATGTTTTTTTCGAACGCATTCTTTTTGTTTTCCATTACAGGTTACATTCAGTATTAGCTGGTATTAGTTCAGATGCGTCGCACAGTGGTTAGAAAACCTTGTGCTGCAGAGGGGTCCCCCCACTGCTTCAGGTACCCCCCGACCCCTCACACAGCTATCATATGATTGATTATACTCCCTATGCTGTCATCCACATCTCTGCGACCGTTCTAACTGCCAACTTGTACCTCTTAGACCTTCACCTTTTCACCCATCAAACCCATCCTTTAGTCTCCAAGGCAACCGCACCCACACTCCCAGTTTGCTTGACTGAAAACTCAGAGTGAAGTTGGGCCTCTGGGAAGCCCAGGGCTTGGAGAGGGGGTAGGTGAGTGTTCGTTCCATCCGTCCTCCGCCTCACCTGCACAGGTTAGTGTCTTGGCTAATGATACTAACCCCAGAGTTGCCGAAGCAGGTCTCAGGCCTAGCTGAGCTCAAGTAGGTGGGCTTGGGGGCAAATCCCCCACCGATGCCACCCTGAAGCCTTGCTTTCCTCAGGCCGAAGTTTCTGGAGGAGGGTCAGAATCCAGAGAACCCCTAAGTGCCAGGAAAATAAAAAGCAATTAGTGACTTTTGCTTCAGGCAGAATCTAAAGGGGGAAAAGAAATCTTGGCACCCCGCAGAACTCTACCTCCCCGGGCCTCTTCCGGAACCACAGTGTTCGGCCCACTCAGCGTTGGGCCAATGCCACTCTCTCCTCCCCCAGAAGATTTCTTTGCTCCTGGAAAATCATCTGGAAACTGTCATCACCACTGTGCTGGTTGGCAGATGCCCCCCAAAGAGAGAGTGAAGCATACCACACACTACAAGGCATTTCTGGGCTTGGACCAAGGAAGGGGGAGTGGGGGTGGCAAATGATGGCTCAGCATGACCGGGGACAGAAGAGAGGGGACTCTGGGGGCCAAGGGGCGGGATGGACTCTGACGCTGAGCCAGGAGCTCGGGACCCCTGCTCCCCAGGCTGTGCCTTCCCCCGGGCACACTGATGGAGCCACGGGATGGGAGACAGCTCTCTGTGACCCGTGCATTCTTTCAGAGCAAGAAAAGGGGACTCCACAGAACAGGCAGGGAGAGAGGGTCTCAGTGAGCCCAGAGGGCAGAGCAGAGTATGGGCGGCAGAGGCTGAATTCTGGCGGAAAGCAGACAGGGACCCAGTAACAGCAGGGACCCGATCTTGTCCCCTTTGGATGTCAGGCACACAGTAAAAGCCTCAAGCGATATTTGATTAATGTTGGGCTAACTGGGAGAGAGATGACAAGTGAAAGAATGACAGGGAACCACAGAGGATGGAGAGCACAAGGTGTCTGCACTGTGTTGTACCCAGAACTCTAACCTGTCATCTGGTGTCCTCAAGCTAAGCCTCAGAACGACGGACCCCGTCCCGCTCCCCCAGGTCCTGCTCATCCTCTGTCATCCATGCCTCGCAAATTTGCACGCACCTGGTTTGCTGTCCATGACACCTCATGCATTTAATACAGTTAAGGTTCAAACAAAAGCTGGATGGGGGCTCCTTCAGGAGATGCTGGAGCCAGGTCCCGGGTGGGGGGTGGGGAGCAGTGGACCCTAGAGAAGTGGGTGGGTGCCTGAGTAGATAAGTCTGAGCCAAGACCATTCACCCTGCCTTCCTTTTCCACCAGAGATATCAACCCTCAGTCAGACATCACCTTTGCTCTAGGTGCTGAGGGAAACTTCTCCACCTTGGAGACGTCTCCTGGGCTCCAAGAAAGTGAGCATTTAAGGGGAAGATGCCTACATTAGGGTGCTCTCGGACTCTATCTCGTTTTTGAAGAATAATAAATGCCCTGATCGTTGAATCTAGGGTGACCCTACCCCTAGATTATACCCGGAACTGCTTCTTTGTCTCTGTTTTACATGTGGATATTAAGGCAGACGAGACTCCAAGGACAGTCCTCTTCTGCCAGCCGAAGCTGGGTTCTGTGAGCGTCCAGGGCACCCCAAAGGGAAGCCGTTTCTGCAGTCAGTCCCGGCCAACCCAGGCTGTGGGCCTTCCCACGGGCTTCAGCCAGCCTGGAAACTGGGGGAGGCGCGGGTTCCAGTCCCAGCTCCCTGTGAAACAGAACACTCTGCCCTTGCTCACCGGACGGGGGCAAACACACTTCGTCCTAAAGACAGGACAAGGACAGGCTGAGATTTTCTAGGTCTTAATGAGTTAAAGGGGGAGGACACACACACACACACACACACACACACACACACACACACACACGGCCTGTGCCTCCCTCCTATACCAGACCAGATTTCACACTCATCCAAAAAAAAAAAAAAAAAAAAAGGCCAGGTGGGTAGAAAGAAAGGGTATTTAAGAATTTAAGAGGGGGGATGGGGAGGAGGGTGTCAATGGGGAAAAAAGGAGAAACATCTGTAACAAAAATAAATTAATAAAAAAATAAATTAAAAAAATTAAAAAAAAAGAGTTCACTCAATCTTTTTTTACATGCGTGAAAGGGCCTTGGGAGAAAGATGTCATAAAGAGAAGGAAAGGAAGGAAGAAAACCCTGCTTTCTCAGAACCCCTGGTATGTCCTCCGGCGGCTGGGAGAGTACCAGAAACGCCCTTAGCTCCTCTTACAGACCCAGGATGGAGTCGGACCAGTGCAGCCTGTCTCTCCCGCAGGCTTGCAGACAGAGACTCGCACCAAGAACTTAATTTGAAATAAACAATGACGAGGCAGGAAGCCTAGCGGGTCGGGTTGTTTGCCGCCGCCCCCCTCTCCCACTTCGAGAAGCCCGGGGCTGTTTCACCGGGCTCAGGGGCCCTCTACCCCCTGCAGTTTTTGTGACCTTACAGCTCAGAAAACGCTGGGAGACCTGAGCCCCCACCCAAAGTTAGGGGCTGACCTCCTGACCTTGGCTGTCCTGGGGCTCTGGGGCCCAACAAGCTGCCACCAGGAGCTCAGACCAGAGGGCGGGCGACAAGGCTTCTGCCCCAGCCTGGCTCAGCCACTCCAGAAGGGAACCCAGCTCCAAGCAGGTAGGACCCCGGGTTAGGCCCAGTAAATCTATAGGTTCAGGGAACCAGGGAGATGCTGTCTGCCCGGGGACCTCCCAGGTCCTCCTGAGATAGAGAATTGAGAGAAAGACACAAGACACTTCATGTTTAATTCAGTTACTTTCAAAATTGTATGTTAATAGCCCTTCTCCCTTTCCGCGGTTTGATGGAGACATTTTCCCTGTTAAAGATCTGAAATAGTCACCCGCCCAATAGGACTTCTTAGAGGGTGCAGCAGGTTAGAGTCCCTTCAGGCTGAGACCAAGCCGTCCTAAGAGTCCCCTAGGGGAGCCATAAAAAAGTGTCCTGAGCATCTCAGCTCCTTCCTGACCCTGCGCTCCCTGGTCTGAACACCCCAAATGGTGGCTTGAGGGGAGGAGGTGGCGCAGGTGCAAATCCGTGATCGGCAGGGGCAGCTCGTGGGACTGAGGTGAGGCCCCTGGCCCCGCGGAGTCCCCTGCGAAGGAGGCGCCGCTGCGCTGAGCTCGTATTTTACTTGTACTTTTAAGTCAGCAAGGCGAAGGCACCTTGGGCGGCGAATGTCTGAAAGATCTGTGAAAGAGGAAAACTGGGGAAGGGGGAAAAAACAAAAACAAAAAACCTTGGTCTGGGAAATTCCCCGCAGGCCGTTCTAGGGATGCATTGAGGCTCCCTTGTGCCATGACGAAAGACGGATATTTGGGGGAAAGTTAGGATTTTTAAAAGTGGGGAGGGGGCGCACACTCCCTTTGGAAGCACAGCCCCTTTGGGACTGGAACTCCCCACTCCCACCCCTCTTTTCCCCCTCAGAGAGCCAGCCAGTCCCGGAGAAGCCAGCTGTTCTGTCTCTGGCTTTGGCTCTGATCCAAAACTCCCTGTGTGCCCCATGGGTCACAGCCACCGCTGCCCCAAGACCTGGCCACCCAGAAGCACATCCACTGTTCACGCCCCCCTCGGGACACCTCCTGTCCACCTCATCCTTCTTTCTCCCTGAAAACAGAAAAGAGAAGAAAACCGAAAAGCCCCTTGGCCTTGCGTTTTAGGGGCGCCAGGATTATATAGTCATGGGTGACACACGACAGGTCATCTCCCTAAGTAGGGTGCCCATTTGGGGAGAAATATACATGTAGGACTATACAGTCATCTGCGTTTACCGGTCCATGTTTCTGGGAGGTCTGCGGGCCTCTGATGACACAGACACACTTCAGGGCAAAATGTTCACATTTATTCGGCCGCTCACACGTATTTATTGCGCCCCTATGAAGCTATCTGGAACTTTCCTTTTCCTTTTTGCTGTTGCTGTCCAGCCCAACGCCTGTCCCAGACTCGCCTTACCTGCTACTCCTTCCAAAAAGAAGTGGTGCCCAGCGTTAAAAGGGACTGGCCACAGGCTGCACGCCCGGTGAAAAATACCAATTACCAAGGAGCGGCTGGGAGCGCAGAGCGCGGGGACCTGAGGTCCCGCCCGTGATTGGGGTCTTTTACCTGCAGGGAATCGAGCCCTGGGGACTTGGCAGGAGAAGGGGTATCCCCCTCCCTGGGCGCCTCTATAGAAAAGAGAAAAAAGGTTGCCCAGGGCTGAGAACTTTGGGAGACTCCCCTGCTCACCCCAATCGAATTCTCCCAGGACGGGCATTCCTGCAGAAAACTGATTTAGACATGATCCCCACTTTTGCTAAAGAATTTGGGGGAAGGAGGTTGTGGTCCTACATTCCTCAGGTATGGGGAACCCTATCCAACACACCGTTCACCCCCATCCGCATCCCGGGACGCAACCCCCACCCCTTTGCACTGAGAGTCAGCACCGCCTGCGTTCACCGCCCCGCGGAGCCGGAGGAACTCGCTCTGCGCCAACAACTCTGGGATCCCTGCCTCTGCGCCCGCGTAGACGCGGAGGGAGATTGGCGCCCCGGCTGGAGAAATTGAGCCCGGCGCCGGCCCCGGACGGACGCCGAAGGGGAGAGAGGGAGAGAGAAGGGGGGATCCCAGACCTCGGCTTCCCGAGGTCCCGCTTGGGATCCGCTCGCACCTCCACGTCTCCGCTCTTGGCGGCAGACCTCGCGGCGCTGGCTCGGGTGTCGGGACCCAGTGCACGTCCTTGCATCCTTGCGTGTGTGCGAAGCGCAGCAGGTCGCCTGTCCCTTTCCGACCAGCGCCCTTTCCCTCCCTGGGCCCCACCAGACTGTGGATCCCGACGCGTTTAGCTCTTGGCAGAAGGCTCTGGCTAACACGGGGCCAATGGCCTCAGTTTCCCGATCTGTAACCTCCTTTCCCCTGGCTCTATTTGAACTCAGGTCCTCAGGTGGGAGACTTCGAGTGTCTTCCCGGGACAAGGAGGAGAAGCCAGGGGCGACTGAGGAAAGCTACACAGGAGCGAACCGAGCCCCTGAGTGGCGGTGGGGGAATTGGCACTCAGGCCTTACAGAAATACAGGACTGCCTCACTGGCTAGTCGATGGTGTCCATGCGTCAGACTCGACCTGGTCCTGGCGCGCCCGGACCTGGGCAACGCTTGGCACCTGGGAGATGGGGTGGGGATGGGGGTGTCCTCCTGGTCTCGGTGTCCACGTTCTGTGCGGAATAGAAATGTCAGGCACCTAGAACGCTCTTTTTATCCCATGGGGCCTCTATAGACAAGCACCTCCCAGTTCCCCTAACTGAGCTGCCCAGAGGTGAATCCTCACGGGAGGGAATATCGTGTAGGAATTTCTGCAGAGATAAATCTCGGCAGCAGAGCAGTTGTGATTGAGTGGAACACACCACCCTCCACCACCACTATCAAAGTTTTCCTGTAGTTTCTGCGAGTTAGACCGTTTCTGGGCTTTTGGCGCCCCCTCTGGATGCAGCTGAAAATTGCAGTCCAGTTTTTAAGTCAACTGATTGTTTATCATATTTTCAAAAAGATACAAGAATACAAAATGCTTGCATCGAACGAACAGAAAATGTATACAACGCCGTAACTTACTATTTTACATGCTTATATATTATTTATGCCCTATTACATAATTGTATAAAAATCTATTTATATATGTACGTATCTTTCTTGACCAATATTTAGTGAAATATTCCAAAATATCTTCACGTCACGATCGTCTTCACTGTCTTTTATGCCAGTAAACATGGGAATTACAATAAAATGCAGCTAAATACAGACGCCTTGGTAAAACTTCTGCCCCAAGTTCTACTGTCTGAGTCTCCTCCTGGGTCAGGTGTCTGAGGATCACAGTTATACCTGCAAATGTCCCCTCCCGAGGACACAAAAATCAGTCCATAGTATGCGGGATTTTTCTCCCCCCAAAAGGACGAAGTTGTTCTTATACTTTCCCAGTACTGCGGAGCCATGGCCATCTCTTAAACGCCTAAACAAACTGGAAGATACCAAATACATCCACTGTGAGTTACATTCGATTAAAAAGTAGATACTATTTAACAGGGTTGTAACTTACTACTTTGTGAAGAGTTCCGTTTCCTATAAGAAATGTCCGAGTTCTTCGGAAGAAAAACGAGATGTTTAAAAACTCTCCAAGGAAAAGAATCTTTCAAGTCCGCAATTTGCAAATGATAAGTAAACAAGTCTTTGAGATGGTGCGGGCCGAGTCACAGTAACAATAATTTGAATCCAGGCGAGCATTTGCGGGAGCCAGGAAGGGGGAGTTGAAAATTAAGTTTTCCACGGTTGTGCGTTTATTGGGGATCTGACAAGAAACCCGCAGGCGACTAAGGTTTTCTTCTCCCCCAGAAAACATACCCCAGCAGACTCTCGGCATTTGTGTAAACACAAAGATTGTGCTCAAATCACACTTTAAATACATCAGACACCCCCACCCCTCCCGCAGAGCTCCCAACTGTCTGCGAGTCACAAAAGGACGGGACTATAAAGTGAGGACGACGGGCGCTTCGCCCCTCCAGGTGTTGGTAAAGGAGGGCGAAAGCAGGCGAGCCGCGCGACTCGCCAGAGTGGCCTGTTTCTCTGCGGCGGTGCCCATTTGTTTGGCCTTTTACAAACCGAGCGACTGGCCTCAGCCTCACGGCCCGGGACACCCACATTCACACAGTTCATCTCTCAAAACCAGGGCAGTTGCACCCTCTTTTCAGGGCAACTCTGCTGACGTTTTGAGTCGGCCGGGAGGTGAAGAGCAGACGGTCAAAGCAGTTGCCCTGTCACCCAGGCGCATTGGCGGGGTAGGGGCTTGCGGGGGGCTGGAGAAGGACTTGCCTGAGTTCAAGGTCGGGGTGGCGCAGGACGGCTCCGGAGCGCAGGGCTACGCAGCCACCGCTGCCACGGTCGCCGCTGCCGCCAGCCTTCGGGGGGACTTAGCTATGGTTTTCATTGATTCCCTTTGCAAAAGCGCAGCAGAATCCCGACCAGCCGCACCAGCCCCAACGAACTAGAGCATGTTAATCTATTTATATGGATTATTACAGAGGAACAGCGGGCGCTGAGTCACCAAAACATTTATTTCAAAGGACCATTTCTAAGTACTTTCGGCAGAGGCAGGCTCCGGGCGCGCAAACTGGGCTGTGCATTATGGAAAGGCTGCTTCTCGAAGACTAAACTCCAGCTAAGTCTCCGGTACCGCTGAGAAAGAAGTGAAAAGAAATGCTTGGGGGGTGGGGGGTAGATCCTAGTCTAGACACACGCGCGTGCACACTCACACACACACATACACACACGAAGATTAGCGCGGAGACGGCACCAAAATTCTGACATTACGAGAGTACAGCAAACTTACACACTTGGACGTCCCGGGTCCCCCGCCTTCCCCGCAGCACCCCCCTCCCAGCCGCCCGACCAGCGGCAGCCTCCCCGCCCTGCTCCTCCCCGCCCCTCTCGTCACCCAGCCCAGTGCCACAACCCGCCCCCCCCACACCAAATCCGATCCAATCAGCTGCCTGCCAAGCCTGTGATTGGCTGGACGTCTCTAAGGTGAGGGGGAGTATTTATTAAAGAGCGCCGGGCTGGAAGTCGGAGAGCGGAGAGCGGAGCTTGAAATTAACTGGAACTTCAGTGGCACCGCGACTTGCCAGTTTCACCCCAGGAACTTTTCTTTGCAGGAGAGGAGAAGGGGTGCAAACGCCCCCGCTTTAGCTCTTTCTTCCCCTCCTCCTCCTCCTCCTCTTCAATTCGCCTTCCCCCACTTGAAGCGAGCAACTGCGGGCTGGCCACCCCGCGCCTTCCTAAGTGCTCGCCGCCGCAGCCGGGTGACCCGCCAGGCTCCCGGGGAGCCGCTTGCTCTGTGTCCGGGCAGCTGAGGGGAGAGGAGCCCGCGCCTCGAGTCCCCGAGCCGCCGCGGCTTCTCGCCTTTCCCGGCCACCTGCCCCCTCCCCCGGGCCCGCGTATGAATCTCCTGGACCCCTTCATGAAGATGACCGAAGAGCAGGAGAAGGGCCTGTCCGGCGCCCCCAGCCCCACCATGTCCGAGGACTCGGCGGGCTCACCCTGCCCTTCGGGCTCCGGCTCCGATACCGAAAACACGCGGCCCCAGGAGAACACGTTCCCCAAGGGCGAGCCGGACCTGAAGAAGGAGAGCGAGGAGGACAAGTTCCCCGTGTGCATCCGCGAGGCCGTCAGCCAGGTGCTCAAAGGCTACGACTGGACGCTGGTCCCCATGCCGGTGCGTGTCAACGGCTCCAGCAAGAATAAGCCGCACGTCAAGCGGCCCATGAACGCCTTCATGGTGTGGGCGCAGGCGGCGCGCAGGAAGCTCGCGGACCAGTACCCGCACCTGCACAACGCCGAGCTCAGCAAGACGCTGGGCAAGCTCTGGAGGTAGGGCTGCGCGGCTGGGTGGGCTCCCTGCGGTGGGGGGCGCTGGCCAGGACCGCGCTCCCCGCCCCGCCTCCCAGCAGGGGGGAGTTGTGGTCCCGGAGCAGGCAGGGTGGGGTCGGAGGGGGGTGGGGACGCCCTGTAACTTGGCTCAGAGTTTGACAAAGTTCTTGGATTGCTCTAGGGAAAGGGGGTGGGTGGGCGGAGGGGAAGGGAGATAGAGGTTGGGAGACGACTTGTGTCCCTAGGTGGGAGGGGCTGCCAGCCTGATCTCCCGTTGCTGTGAAGTTCAATCCCAAATGGGGTGCTGGAGTGGGAAGTGAAGTTTGCTTCTCTCTCCCTGGAACTGCACTCCTTCGTGTAGCTCTGCATTCACGGGGGTGGGATGGAGGGTGGGAGAGAAACTAAGGCTAGAGGACCCCATAGCCAGAGGGGGTGGAGGAGGGAGGCTACTAGAAATAGGTGGGCGCAGTGGGGGGGGGGCAGGAGGGACTCCTTGCAGATTGAGTGGGACTTTTGGAAAGTTCTTAAAGGGACTTGGGGACGGAGGAGGGCGTGTGGATAATTCCAGTAGCAGACCTTTAGAGCGGGAGCAAGGGAGAGCTCTTTCCTCCGCAGGGCTTCCAAAATAGAAGAGAAGGGGGGAGGGCGGGGCACGGGGTGACCGCTCAGGTCCCACAGAAAGAACCAATATTTCCTCTTTTTTTTCTTTTACTTTTTTTTTTTTTTTTTAAGAAAAGTTAGGAGCTGCGGCAGTGGCTGGAAAGCGGGGAGGAGGGAGGACGGGGTTGTGTGCGAAGCAGCGGAGAGGTCGGGGGTCACCTCCCGCTCCCGCCGCTGCCCTGACAGCTCCGGATTCACAGACCTCCCCCTCTCTTCTTCTCCGCGCCCCCTCTCCCGCCCGCAGACTGCTGAACGAGAGCGAGAAGCGACCCTTCGTGGAGGAGGCGGAGCGGCTGCGCGTGCAGCACAAGAAGGACCACCCGGATTACAAGTACCAGCCCCGGCGGAGGAAGTCGGTGAAGAACGGCCAGGCGGAGGCCGAGGAGGCCACGGAGCAGACGCACATCTCCCCGAACGCCATCTTCAAGGCGCTGCAGGCCGACTCGCCGCACTCCTCCTCCGGCATGAGCGAGGTGCACTCGCCCGGCGAGCATTCGGGTAAGTCTCCCCAGGGCCGCCTAGCCTAGCCACGGTCCGCCTGGCACACCCCCAGGCCTCCATCTCACAGGCTCTGCTTAGGAACCTTGCGCTCCTTGGGAAGGGAGACACCACCCCCTAGGCCTAACCCTCCTCCCCTTCCTGCCCAGGCCCCACGAAGCCCCTGAACACACACACACACACACACACACACACACACTCACACACACACACACACACACACACACACACTCACACTCTCTCTCCCTGCATCCTAGCAGATTGATTTTTATTGCGAGGTAAAATGCCTTTACAACTTTACAGGACGGCTCCCTTCTTTGCTTTGCTCCCCCACCCCAAAAACACACACAGGATTCTTCTACAAGTAGCAGTTTGGTCGAGGGTCCTCAGACCCTGATAAAAGGAGACTGCCCAGTGTGTACTGGCGGGTTAATCATTCAGGGTCTCATCTCTAGTACAGTGCGCCTCCCTTGGGGATGCTGGGGCCCTGGGACCCTTTATCAGGGAGGGAGGGTCCCAGGGGGGTTTCTAAAACGAGGGCCTTTGCACAGCCCTTGTTGATTTTCCTGCGCTTCTTTCTCTTTTATTGCCTTCAGGGCAATCCCAGGGCCCACCAACGCCACCTACCACCCCGAAAACCGATGTGCAGCCCGGCAAGGCTGACCTGAAGCGAGAGGGGCGCCCCCTGCCAGAGGGGGGCAGACAGCCCCCCATCGACTTCCGCGATGTGGACATCGGCGAGCTGAGCAGCGACGTCATCTCCAACATCGAGACCTTCGACGTCAACGAATTTGACCAGTACCTGCCACCCAATGGCCACCCGGGGGTGCCAGCCACGCACGGCCAGGTCACCTACACCGGCAGCTACGGCATCAGCAGCACAGCGGCGACCCCAGCAGGCGCAGGCCACGTGTGGATGTCCAAGCAGCAGGCGCCCCCGCCCCCACAGCAGCCCCCGCAGGCCCCGCAGGCCCCGCAGGCGCCCCCGCCGCAGCCGCAGCCGGCTCCCCCGCAGCCGCCGCAGCCGGCGCCCCCGCAGCCGCAGGCGCACACGCTGACCACGCTGAGCAGCGAGCCGGGCCAGTCCCAGCGAACGCACATCAAGACGGAGCAGCTGAGCCCCAGCCACTACAGCGAGCAGCAGCACTCGCCGGCGCAGCAGATCGCCTACAGCCCTTTCAACCTGCCGCACTACAGCCCCTCCTACCCGCCCATCACCCGCTCCCAGTACGACTACACAGACCACCAGAACTCCGGCTCCTACTACAGCCACGCGGCCGGCCAGGGCTCCGGCCTCTACTCCACCTTCACCTACATGAACCCCGCGCAGCGGCCCATGTACACCCCCATCGCCGACACCTCCGGGGTCCCGTCCATCCCGCAGACCCACAGCCCCCAGCACTGGGAACAGCCTGTCTACACACAGCTCACCAGACCTTGAGGAGACCTTAGACAAAGAGTGATGATTGGCGTGATGATCATAAAAATAACCGAAGAAAGAAATAACCAGAATTTCCATTGGACATTTTTTTTTCTTACTCCAGAAAGACTTTTAAGCTGGAGGCAACTCATACCCAGATTCCAAGACAGACACATTAGCTATCCAGACACATGACCACCTTGCTGCGAGTCAGTGGCCAGGCCACACTTGGCTAGATGGGCCCGCGGAATCACGACAAGAGGCTGGACTGGGGAACACTCAGAGCAAGCATGGAGGATGGAGAATCAATCGTGGGACCAATCTGCTCAATCTCTCTGCCTGTTTGGACTTTGTAATTATTTTTTAGCAGTAATTAAAGAAAAAAAAAGTCCTCTGTGAGGAATATTCTCTATTTTAAATATTTTTAGTATGTACTGTGTATGATTCATTACCATTTTGAGGGGATTTATACATATTTTTAGATAAAAAATTAAATGCTCTTATTTTTCCAACAGCTAAACTACTTAGTTGAACAGTGTGCCCTAGCTTTTCTCGCAACCAGAGTATTTTTGTACAGATTTGCTTTCTCTTAAAAAAAAAAAAAAGAAAAAGAAAAAGAAAAAAAAAGTGTGTTGTATTAACATAAAAGAAACCCCACAGTTTTGTGTTATGTGATGAGTTTTGGGGGGTTAGCTTTGCTTAATGCCTCAGGCTTTCTGATTCAAGGAAGAGCTGCCTTAGAAAACTAAAGGCCTTATTTTGCAAGTATGGACCTACACACGTTAGTCTAGAGAAGCATATGGTAAGCTTTATCACATATATATTTTTTAAACAAGAGAAAAAAACACCTTGAGCCTTAAAATCATGCTGCTGAAAAATACTCACGCTCTCTTTTAGTGCATTTATTTCCTCCTGCGTTTGCTTGTTCATGGAAAGCTTGAGCACGAAGCAAAAGGCAAGGAGAGGAAATGTGATTTGGGGATGTTTCAGCAGCCAGTAAGTGACCCCCGCCCCCAGCACACTGCCCCCTGGTTGCCTGCCAGGCCCCACGTGGAACACAGATGCTGGAGTCTTCTCACACTGTTACCTGTGCCTCTCTGAACACCGTTCACCTTCAAGACATTCCACGTGCTAAAATTATTTATTTCATAAGGAGAGGTTTTAATTAACAAAACAAAAAAAAACTTCCTTTTTTTTTTCTTTTTAAAATTTACCTTCTTTAAAATAGGTTGTTGGAGCCTTCCTCAAAGGGCATGGTCATCGGATGTTAAATTATGTTCTTAACTGTAACCAGTTTTTTTTTTTTTTTATTTATCTCTTTAATCCTTTTTTTTTTTATTATTATTAAAAGCAAGGTTCTTTGGATTCTTGTCCTAGATTTGTATAAATGCCTTTTTTTTTTGTCCGTCCTTTTATTTTTCTTCATTGTTTTTGTTGAAAACAAACTGGAAACTTGTTTCTCTTTTTGTACAAATGAGAGGTTTCAAATGTAGTGTATCACTGAGTCATCTGCAGTGTTTTCTGCCACAGATCTTCGGGCTGCCTACAGTGTGTGTGTGTGTGTGTGTGTGTGTGTGTGTGTGTGTGACATCCATATCAATATTCCCCTGCATGTTCTCTTGGAGACAGGGAGGAAAGGGGGAGGGGGCAGGCCCACTGATAGACCTTACTTCTTAATTACTTCTGTGGCTGGAGAGTTTGAGGATTGCTTTTTAAAAAAGACAGCAAACTTTTTTTTTTTATTTAAAAAAAAAGATATATTAACAGTTTTAGAAGTCAGTAGAATAAAATCTTAAAGCACTCTTATAATATGGCATCTTTCCATTTCTGTATAAAAGCAGATCTTTAAAAAAAAAATATTTCTGTAACTTAAAAAAAACCTGGCATTTAAATCTTATTTTGTCTTTAGATAAGGTTTGGTTTGTGTTTGTGTTTGTTTGTTTTGTCCCCCACCACCCCCAAACTTTTGTTCTCTCTGTGAAACTTACCTTTTCTACTTTTCCTTTCTTTCTTTCTTTTTTTTTGTATATTATTGTTTACAATAAATATACATTGCATTAAAAAGAAAACTGTCCTATGGACTTATTCACCCCTTTCTCTCATTAAAAGGATGGTTTGAAAAATTCAGGCACAAAAGAGATTGTTCCATGCTGATCCCTGGGAGGTTTTTGTTTTTTATGTGCACTTTGGCAATCCTACACTCCGCCCTGGGAAGACTGTGTCCTCCAAAATCGACACAGAAAAATCTTGTCAAGTGCCACCCCATTAGGGCACAGAGAGAATTACATGTCAGCAATTGCCTGCTCAGGAAAATGTTTGTTGTGGTTTAGGGCAGAAGCTGCTGTTCGCTGTGGAAGTTGGAGGGAATATTAGACCTGAAGTCAGTAGCTTGTCAGAAGACAGATGCCAGGGGGGTGACTTGCTTGTCTGAATTCAATGGAACAAACTTTGTTATTATGGACACATCCCCTAAAATGGGGTGTCCACTTAAAAGGCCAAGGAAGTCGAAGGAACCCAGAGTGTCAGAAAGGGACCCCAGGGATGTCTGTCCTAGTAACCCATTCAATAATTCAGTTTTATCTGCAGGGGCCATGGAATGAGATTATTTTTCTGCTCCCTCCGGTTTAACTCATTCTGAGAAGATGCAAAGCCATCGTAGAAGTAATAAGACCTAATCCTGTTTTCCTTGGCCCCGGTTAGATGGGAGTTTCCAGGATCAGAGAAATGTTCAGGTCATTTTTCATTAAACAGATGAAATCACTCCTTCCCTCCCACCCCCACACAGAGACACCCCGCCCCCCACCCCAGCTGATTGGGGAAGTGTCTCTAAGGAGGCAGGTCTCCTCTCCAACCTCAGGCTGGTTTGCCTGCTGGGCCTGTGTCTCTGCCCGGCTTACCCAACACCAAACTCTCTGGTATTACTTCACATTGTCTGTTTTTGCTTACTGGATTCCTGGCCCGAGTCCCACGCCAGGATCATGGCAACCAGGAAAATGGTAGTTATCAAATCGAGGCAACATTAGTACTCGGCCTCCTTGGCAAATTCCTTCAACAAACATTGATGGAGGGCCTGCGATCTGCTGGGTGCTGGGAGCATACCTCCCTGCCCCCACCCCCACCCCCGACGTCAGATTCTGTGGCTTGTGGGTGCCATAACACCCCATTCGTCTAGGCTCAGAGCCCCTCCTCCATTTTTACAAAATCTCTACTATTTCCTCCCCTTGCCAACACTCCCCGAGTCCTTTTTAACAGTCTCTCACATTCTTATTCGTCCAAATCCCTCTGTCTGTTAACATCCATGCACGTCATCCCGGCTCGATCAGCTCTTTCCCCACCAAATCTGTGGGCGAGATTCTCTCTCCTCCGAGCATCACGGTCTTGTCCTCAGCACGTGGCCTCTGGCAGACCTTGGGGGAGCCAGAAAATGCTGTTGAGACCTAAACCTTCGAGGCGACCTAGAGCAGGCTGCTTATGGCCTGTGCCTCGGTTTCCCCTTTTGTGAAGCCTGTTCGGAGGTCTTCCCTCTTGTACCAGGGTTGATATGGGAGCAGGTTTTGGTGAGGGGCAGTCTGAGAACTGACTAGCTCTGACTCTGCTGGTCCACACGAGTCTCCTCCTGCTTTGCAATAGAAGGAACACGTGTGGGGCTTCCGCAGGCTCCCCGAATGGTTTCGATACACGGGAACATACAAGAGATGCCCGAGTGCAGGGTGGGTGCCTCTGCATCCACTCACCCCCACCCGCCAGATGTAGTCAAGGCCCAGTAGCACCAGATTATAAAATATTTTAGAGGAATTTTTAGTCTAAATCCAGAAATGCGGGGCTTATCACCCTGACAACAAGATATTTGTTGGAAACCTAGTGGAGTCCTGCAGACCAGAAAAGGCTTGTATTTAGATCATCCAGGGTTATTTGGGTTTTTTTGCACTTTAAATTAAAGTTTTTTTTTTTTAAACTATTTTAACAAAAAGGGAATTTTTAACAGAAGGGAATTTGAAAAATCACGTAGAAGCAGCCTCTTGGGCTGTAATGAACATGGGAATGTCAAGGGTTTGTGTGAGAAGTGTGTCTGACTTTCCCAACTCAATGCCATCCTGTCTCTTCCCTTCGTTTCCAAGATGAATATTTTTGAGGCACCACTGTGACACTTTTTTTAAAAATTTTTTTTTTAATCCTCACCCGAGGACATTTTTCCATTTTTTGTTCAGATAGAGTGGGAGGGAGAGAGAGAAAGAGAGAGAGAGAGAAACATCGACGTGAAAGGGACACATGGAGTGGCTGCCTCCCGCACGACCAACCAGGGCCAGGGACAAACTGCAACCGAGGTACGTGCCCTTAGCGGGAACCGAACCCGGGTCTCTCTGGACCGCAGGCTGACACTCTAACCACTGAACCAAACCGGCCAGGGCACCACTGTGACACTTTTTCAATTAATTGGTGCCTATTGCTGTAGTCGGAGATGCACTCACTATGACGCTAAAGATGCTAAAGCTTCCGGACTCATCACTTGCAAAGACTCCTATTAAGGCCTTGCACTTAATCTCATATTTTTTAATGTATATTATTTTTCTTAAAGATGCCCCTCCCCCCCCAAAAAAAACCTGATAAGCTTCAGACTCACAAAACCTGAGTCTAGCCATGAGCACGGCGGTTGGACAGCAAACCACGACATCAGAGGATGCCAGCAAGATGCCTTTTCTTCTGTTCTCAACAGTCCTGACACTTAGTAGATGCTTAATAAAAACCAGCCCTCCATCATATCCATGGACCTGATGACAAGGTCACAGACGCATTATTAGAAGTCTCTACCATAACATTCTACAAACTGCCCTTACACACTTTTCTTTATTTCTTTTTTAATCTTCACCTGAGGACACTTTTGCATTTATCTTCAGATAGAGCAGGAGGGAGAGAGGGAGGAAGAGAGAGAGAGAGAAACATCGATGTGAGAGAGACACATCGAATGGCTGCCACCCACACAACCCCAACCGGGGCCGGGGACAAACTGCAACCGAGGTACGTGCCCTTAGCGGGAACCGAACCTGGGACTCTCTGGTCCGCGGGCTGACACTCTCACCGCTGAGCCAAACCAGCCAGGGCCTTACACACTTTTCTTATCCCTCTGAGACGCAAATGCTTTTCATTTCTCAAAAAAATATTATCTTCTGGGCATAACAGAGGTTCAGTGGAGTCAAGTCCACAAGAAATGTTATTTCTTCTACCTAATTCCTTCCCTTCTTCTTCTTACTCATTTCTTTTTTCCTTTCTAAGACCATCTCCGCCCTGAATTTTCCTAGCATCTCGTATTCACTCTGGAAGCTGCAAAAAGTCCGCTGGGCCCTAATGGGGAGGTTCCTTTTCATTCAGAGACTAGAACTCTTTTACTCTGGACACCTGAAGAACTGTGTGTAGACCAAACGCAACACCCAGGCCCTGTCAGATTCTCATTCATTCAAGACAACCAGGCAACACTCAGGTAATATGTACACCACCTTGAAGCTACTGCTGGACACGTCCCCTGAAATGTCAAGATTTTACATCCAACTTAGTCCAGTGACCACGACTTCATGTTGCCATATTCCACTTCACTTTCATAAGATTTCTGCTCTCCATCCTCTCCACGAACGTTTGGAAGCATGTCCTGGGGTCAGGCTTCAGCGGTGAGCAAGACAGATGTAGTCCCCCTGCCCTCACAGGGCTTACCTTTTAGAGAAGGCGGGAAAAACCAACAGTCCTCCTGCTACTTTCTGGTTCACGTGCTATGAGCGTGAACATGAGAAGGACGCCCTTGGTTAGGGCCAGTCGGGAGGCTATGGCAACCACCCAGGCGCGAGATGACCGTGGCCTAATCGAGGATGGCAGAGGAGCAAGGTAGTTGATGGATTTGGGAATGATTTGGGTGAGAACTTCCTGACTCTTTTTCTCTCCTCGTCTCCATCCATTTTTCAGTGACATGGAATGTACTCTGACCCAATTGACAGAGAAGTGACCCAGTCTCTTACCTGAGTCTCTCTCACCTCAATAACCCTCTGTAAGTGTGTCTACCCCTTGGTGAAGCACAGAGCCATGGATCGCACAACCCCCATTTTGCCAGAGACCTCAAGAGGAAGTACCCAAGAGGGTCTCTTGACCTCTGGAGATTTGGTGAATGAACCCCACGGATTTATGGAATCAGAACTTTGGGAGGTCATTTAGTTTGGTTGCGTTCTCATTGCGAAAATCCTTTAAACAACATCTCAGCTGTTGAAAGCTCCCCGATCTCTTCGAGAATAGAATGTTTACATTTACGGAGTGCTTGCTTCTGTCATGGAGATCTTCAAGGGTGGAGAAATCCTATCTCTGCTGTTTCCATCCAATGGTCCAGGGAGACCCACCTCTACACCACAATGATGGGAGTCTGGCCTTTCTTCCAAAGGATAGCCCTTCAACCATTTGTACGCTTCAAATTTTTTGTTAGTTTTTTCCCCATGCTAAACATTTCCAATACATTTTACGTCCGATATGGTTCCCAAGCTCTTCTGTAACTTGCCATTTTTTAAAAATGCACTTGACGTACGATGAACATTCCTCTCAAATCAGCATGTCCAGAATTATTTTCACAACTCCAGTTTTCCTTGGACTGGTATGGAATACAAGTAGATTCATCCCGTGTGCAATCAGAAATTGTGTTTCTGTACATCTAAATCAAAACTGTATTCATGACTGCAGTAGCCAAATCACCCGGTTATGTTACGGTGAGAAATTTCTCACCTAGCGTGTAATTGTGCAATAGATTTTTTTAACTTAATTACTTAGTTTCATATTCACCTCTGTCTTAACTGCAGTGTGACATATACAAACTCAGTGGAAGGAGAGAGGAAAAGGGATTTACGTCATCTCACTTTGCCAGGCGCTGTGACAGGTGTTTTATATACGTGATCTCATTTAATCCACTTAATAACCCTTAGAGACAGGTGTTATTATTACAGTTTTATTAAGAAGGAAACTGAGGCTCAGAGAGATTAAGCAATTAACCTGGGGTCACGTAAACTAGCACACGGCACAGACAACTACCGGCAACTCCCCCGCCCCACTGTCTGCTGCCCCCCACACCCCAACCCAACCGAGTCCTTACTTTTCCAAAGAGAATCTGAAATAGAGTTCTTAATGGGGAAGGGAGAATAAAATCGTATGTTGCAAGGAATCTTTTCAAAGCAAAGTCTGACCATAGGACTCCCGCCCCATTCAAAACCTTTTGATGGCTACCTAGTCACTTGGAATAAAATCCAAATTCTTTACCATAGAATACTAGGCCCCACTCCCTCCTGGGGTTTGCAGACCAGAACCCACAGGCCCACCAACATTGTTGCAAATACATTTTTCATGGGATACAGCCATGCCCATTAGCTTACTGGTCACGGACGCCGCCTTCCTTCTGCTATACAGGATGGCGTCGGTGAACAGACACCGTGCCCTGCAGAGACTAAAATGTACTAGCTGGCCTTTCCGGACAAGGTTCGCTGACCCTTTCCCTACACAATCTAGCCCTTGCCTGTTTCTGTCCCTGGCCATGCCCCACCTTATTCCCTATGCCCCTCCCCCTCTGGCATCTTTCTCATTCTCAAATCTGTCAAGGTCTTTGCAACCTAAGGGCCTTTGCACTTGCTAATTCCTCAACTGTAGCACCCCTTTATCCGCATTTTCCCTGTTGTCTCCTGCTCATCTTCCAGATCTCAGCTCAAGTGGCATCTCCTGCAAGGGACCTTACTTGCCCGTCCTGGATCGAGGGGTCCACACTGCTGTCACTAAAGCTGCTCTCCCGCTGTCCTGTCTGTTTCTGTGACACCACCACTTCCTGAAAGTATCTCCGTCATTTGTGTGTTTGTTTCCTCTGACTAGGGCTTTGAACCTGGTCTTACTCCCAACGTATTCCCTAGAAAAGTGTTCGATGCATAACAAGAGCGCAATGACTATCGATGAAGTCATTGACCTAGGAAGCTATTTTTAATTCCCCAGAATTCTCAGGTGAGAATTGAGTATTAGGGGTTTAAGGGCGAAAAGCTATCGATTGTTCCATAACTAAATGATCAGTCCGTGGACACTGGACGGGCGCTCACCGCTGCAGGGCAGGAGCTCACCAGGAAAAAGATGGAGCAAAGTAAACCATCGTGGCGAGCGCTGAGTCACACAGGGGCACGGACATTCAGCCGTGGGAAGGGAACCTGGTGCGATGTGTCAGGGGGGACGATGTGTCAGGCCCAGGGAAGGGACGAGGCAGGAACACGGGGACATGAAGCAGGCTCACAGCCCGGTGCAGAAGAGCTAAAAGCCTGTGCTAAGGTCCCGGCAGCGGCAATATGGTGGAGAGGGGGGATGGCCATGGGATTCTGGGGGCAGATGGCAGAATCTGGGAACTGGTGGGCTGTAGACCGAGAAGGTGGTGCCAGGATGACCTCAGTGCTCTGTCTTTGGTGATCAGGCGCGAGGTAGCTGTCACTGAACAAACTACGGAATACAGGGATGTCGCTGGAACTGCTCGGTGGGCACCCGGATAGGCACGTGGATGAATCCGTGATTCTAAATATGCATAACATGTGGATTGTGATCAGATGCGACTTTAGTTTTGCTCTTGAGATCCTGTGCGGGGGCCGGGAACCTTCCCCTGGCCTTGAGCGAGCCCTGGGGGTGGGATTGAAGTGTGGGGGAATGAGAAGGTGACTTTTCTCAGCACTCTCAGAACATAAAAATCCTCTGGTTACATAGTTGTAACATTGTTTAAAGTTTCGTTTCTGTCGTTGGAATGCCCCTTTGTAGGAAATACCTAGACTGGCTTAATATTCATCCTTCTCCTGTCCTCAGCTCATGATTGCAGCAGGACAGAAACCTGCAGCAGGTAGACGGGCATCCTGGTGGCCCCATCTCCTGTCTGCCCAGCAGAGTGGAAGGAAATGGGATGAGGAGGGGAGGGGAGGGGAGGGGAGGGAGGGGAGGGGAGGGGAGGGGAGGGGAGAGGAGAGGAGGGGAGGGGAGGGGAGGGGAGGGGAGGAAGAGAGGAGAGGGAAAGGGTCATGGATCTCCATGGCGGCTCACTGTTGGGTCCTGCTAGATGGTTAAAGCTGGTGTTCCTGGTGGGCCGGGCACCTGTCAGAGCTGACGCTTTTTCCCTGGGGCACTTACATGACTGCTCATTTGTGCAGCTGTCTTGACTCAGGCAGACGCATGACTCTTCAGGCTGGTAGTTTTCAACTCCTACCCCGCTGCTGGGCGTGCGCAGTACACCTCTCCCTGTGAGGTCTCCTGGCCCCTGCAGGTGAGTCTGCTAAACAGGACCCAAGATGATCCCACGCTTGCTCTCCCTCCCCAGGAACCACGCTGGGTCCGTGGAAACACATCGCTTGCCCAAGACAAGTCACCACTCCTCACATCTGGACTCTTGCGTCAGGATCTGTGCTTCTTAGCTGTATGAACACATTTCAAAGCTTTGTGAGCAATGTCTTTTAAAGCCCCCGTGGCTGAACTTGGGGTTGGCGGATCACACCTCCACACCTCCCGGGGAAGAGCGGAGGGCAACAACTCTCAAAGAAGCCTCCTTCCAGACGTCCTTTCCCATTTCCGACTCTGCCTCGCCTTTATTGTGTCGAGGTAAAAATAAAATTTAAAAATCTTACATACAGTGAAATGCATAGATCTTAAGTATATAATGCTATGTTTTTAATAAATGTGTACATCTGAGCACTCGCCATGCCAATCAAAGCAGAGAAAATAACCATCACCCCAGAAAGTTCCCTTCTTCCCTCTTTCTCTCAATCCATATCTCCCCACAGACAACCCCTGGTCTGATTTCAACTTTATGTAAATGGAACTATGCAATATTTATATCTGGCTTCTTGGGCTCAACACGATTCCATAAAACCATCAATGTTGCGTTGATGTATCAGTAGGTTATTATCTTCTCTTGCTGGGTATGATCTCCTCGTATAAATATACAACAGGGTGTCCATCCATCTTCCCGCTGATGGACATTTGGATTTTTATCTGGTTTGGGTCTACTGTGCATAAAGCTGATATAAATCTCTTCTTAGGCAAATACCTAGAAATGTTATTGCTCGGCCATGGAATAGATAAATGCTCAGCCTTGTAAGAAACTCCCAGACCATTTTCCAACGTGCATGAATCATGTCACACTCTCGCAGGCCGTGTAGCCGAGTTCTGACTCCTCTACCTCAGTACCAACATTTGTTGTCAGGTTTTAAAAATTTGACACCTATGTTTGCGGGTGTGAAATAGCATCTCATGCTTTTAATTTGCATTTCCAATGACCCCTCTTCCTCAACGCCCTACGGAATTCCCTGGAAGAGTGTTTTGCATTATAGAATTAATGTGAACAGATCTGACGGCCCCCTACACTCTCCTGGAACCCAGATGTTTATTTCCTTTCTTTGGATGGGAAGAGTGTGGATATCCATTTTTCTTATGACTTCTCATTTTTGCAGCTGTCTCGGCGCTGTATGAATCCAGCTAGACCCATATAGGGCGTGCCAAGCGCTTCGAGGAAGCCGACGGCACTGGTCCCCCAGGTCCAGCTGGAGACAAGGGGGCTGGGAATGCAGGGGTATCTAATAGGACTCTCAGCTCCTTACAGGCAGCGTGGGGCGCGCAGGAAGTCAGGATAATGGAGGGAAGTGTGAAAGCCCAAATAAACATCTGAACCTCTCGGTGGCGCTTATTCAAACGACCCTAAATTCTCTGAGCTGTGGAGAGCTGACCCACATCCGTGCAGATGAAGGACCTTACCAAGACGACATGTGTAGGGCTTCACGCTTTACAGCTTAAAGCTATAAAGCAAATCTTACCTGAGTAAGTAAGATCGTCTCTGTAAGTTCAGACAAATAAAAGAGGCACTTCCTTGGAGGGTTCCCCAACACAGAGGAAAGGAAGGAGCCTGGAGCCCCACGTGCCCTTACCCTTGAGGCTCCCCCATTGCAGAATGACCATGCATCAATCAGCCCCTGGCTCCCCGGTCAACAGATCTGCCTCTCTCCGGAGCCAGTTTTGAAAGTCCCTGAAATTTCTGAAGCCTTTAGTGAACATGAGCCCACAGCTGACCTCTGAGTAGATTTCATCACCCAGCTGGCCCCTGTCTGAACCCCTGCCTCCATGGAGAATTCTTGAAATCCATCCTTTTCTCCACCTGCAGCTGTTGCCTGGGGTTTGGAAAAAAAAATCATAATATGGCATGTTTAAGTCTCCCCGATGCCCCTGCTCCTTCATCCCCTGTGCTCACCAAGACTCTTCTGCATCTGGTTTTTGCCTGTGTCGTCTGGTCATTTCGATTCAGCCACCGCGCAAGGGGTTAACTGTTGAGCTAACCAAGCCTACACTTCATGCCAGATGGCAAAATTAAGGTGGCAGGAAACTGATTTGAGCCCACAGAGTATCAGAAATCAGCCGCGAGCAGTAGCCAATCAATGGACACGAGGCCAAATGAAAGTCAGCTGTCCAGGTAGACGCCAGCAGCACAGCTATTCATCAAAACGGTCCTCGTGGGCAGAGTGTGGACAGAACTGACTTGATCTGGTCCATTCGGCCACATTGCTCGAGAGGTTGGAGCCACCAAGACAACGAATGTGCCTTCCTTGTCTCCCAGCTGACAGGCAAGGAGCTGGAAGCTGGTGGTACAGAGGGACCTCACACCCAGTAGGGAGAGACCCACATTAAACATGTAATTTTGCCCCGGCCGGTTTGGCTCAGCGGTTGGAGCATCAGCCTGCAGACCAGAGTCCTGGGTTCGGTTCCCGCTAGGGGCACGTACCAAAAACAAAAACAAAAACAAAAAAAAACCATGTAATTGTAATAAATTATGGAGAGCTATGTCCCTGGATTCAATACAGTCAAAAGAGTTAAGTCAGTCAGGAGTTTCTTAGCTTCTAAAATTTATCATCTGAACGTGTATTGCTTTTAAATACCACATGAGAAAGAAAAGATCACTTAATAAATGAATTGATTACCGCCCCCCCCCCAAAATCAACTTCCCGATTGGTAGCGCCACCTTCCATTTGAATAGCACTGAGATTACCCAACATGACAGGGTGGCACTGACACTGTCATCACCATTCATCTTGGATGGTTCATCTTGGATGGCGGGGAGAGGTGGCAAATTCCTCACTTTCCCAGAATCTCCGCCAAGTTGCCACATTTCCAATCTCAATATCTCAGAGGTACCCAGCCCGAAGGTCCCAGGAGGCAGAGTCCCACAGCTTTTGGAAGGGAGCCAATGATCATGACTAAATGACTATCTTTTCTGTCTATTCAATGGATCATCCTGGCCAGTCGTTGACAACAGCGAGACGGTGTGCGGACCTGAGGTTGACTTTTGTGCCAAGATCCCCGACCAAAACCAGGTTTAAACGAAGTTGGGGGAACTGTTAGGAGATTGAAGAAGGAAGAGCCACACGGCACATTGAACTACCAGCAGCAGGAGGGGGCCTGTTTGCAAATCTCTAATTTGTTAAAGGAGAATTCAATCTCCATTTTACGGAGGGACCAAAGGGCGGAAGGGCAAGGAGTAGACCTGCTGACCCGTGGAGTGGGCACCACCCATGCCGAGGATGCTACCCACCACGTGATACCCACCGCCTGCAGCGGAATCTTGACAGACTGGAACCCCCTCGGGCCGGGACCCACCCCACACGCTGCCGCTGTCCTCTGTCCTGCCACAGCTGTTTCCGTTTTTTATTACGATTTTCTCCGCCTTTCATTTTCCAGGCCAAGGGGGATCTCAGGGGGCCCATCTGTTTCTCTCCTGCCCTGTTCCCTGTTCCCAGAAGCAACGTGTACACACACACACGCGTGCACACACTCCACGCCGGACGACCACAAAGGCCATGAGGACAGAGGAGAACCGGAACCAGGAGCGAGGTGGCCGGTTCATCAGCGCTCGGGGACCTGGGGCGAGAGGCCGCTGCGGGGTGGTGGCCCCGACGCTGTACAGGAACAGTGTGTGGAGAGCAGAGCATCCGATCCATGAAACCACAGGCTTTCTTCCCAGGAGAACTTTCTGTATTGTTTTCGTTTTTACGTGAACTTGCCTATTTCAGAGAAAGAAAACCGGCTTTAGCGGTTAAAGCCCGCGGTGCTCATTCACTCAAGTCTTGAAGACCGAAGACGGTGATTCCATCAAGCTGAAGAAAAGTTAGAAACGTATCGAAAGAGCAAATTTCAAAGAGCAGAATAGTGTCATTCCTAACAAGAACGGCATCACCAACGCCCAAGTCCCTGCGGCCCCCAGGACAACGCTAGGTCTCTAAGAACACTCACATTAAAGTCCCCAAGCTGGGCTTTTGATGACTCTTTTTCTTCCTGATGTGGCAGGAGCAAGTCTTCACGCCAGTTCTCGGTCCAGCCTGTGTCTCCGTCGCCACCCACCTGGAAAGAGCTAGCACAGCTCATGCTGCAGTGGGTGCAGGGTTGTCTCCCCTTCCTCTGTCACCAGAGTTTTCCCGAGCCCCAATTTGCTTATGTTTCTGGACTGTTCGAGAACCTAGAGCACCGAATTCTAAACACCACTCTGAGCCAAGCAAAACTTGACTTGAGGTTCTTCTTCCAGCCCGCTCTCCGCCCCTCCCCCATGGGTCCATCTGCAATCTTCTCCCACCCCCACCACACTGCTGAATCAGTCACCCTGGTAGACCAGGGTTTCTCCGCCTCAGCACTGTTGACGTTCTGTTGGAAGGGGGGCTGTCCCGTGTATTTATTACATAAAGGGTGTTTAGCCACGTCTCTGGCCTCTACACACTCAATGTCAATGACTCTCCAGCTGCAACAACCCCAAAGCATCTCTAGATATTAGGGGGCAAAATTGCCCTGGTTGAGAACCATTGCTGTGGGTCTGTGTTCACATGATTCTTGGTCTGGGACATACTCTTACCAACTCTCCTTATTAGAACTTTGAAGACTTGAATCCTAAGACCTTACGCAAGTCACTTCTAAGCTGGCGTAGCCCATGCATTTCCTATGCTACCTAGTTAACTTTTATTTTACATTGATGTTGTTTCACAACTGCTTTCCCTGGGATTGTCTCTTTTACGGCAATCGCTTGTCGATGACCAGAGTTGTGCCTTAGTCTCTTTTTCGGTGTCACCCATAGCACCTAGCAAGTAATACGGTGTTCCAGTCATCACGGAGGACCTGGCACATAGTAAGCCCTCAATAAGTATCAGTGAAAGGAAGGAAGAATGGAAGAATGGAAGGAAGGAAGGAAGGAAGGAAGGAAGGAAGGAAGGAAGGAAGGAAGGAAGGGCAAGAAGAAAGGAGGAATGGAGGGAAGGAGAAATGGGTGGGAGATATTTCATAGCTTCTTGTAGAATGAGAGAATGAGTGATGTTCCCTAATGATCTCTCTGTCTTTGCCCAAGCATTCTTCTGTCTCCTTACTGGTTCCTGCTTCCCAGATCCCTGAAATCATCACCAGGAGGCTCGAGTCTGGATAGCCCTGGTTTGGGGCCTGGTTGCAAAGGGGACTCCGCTTCATGAGAAACGACAACCTCCAGTTTGAAAACCTCCTGACATGCAGCGGTCTTACACCAAAAGCCGCAGCATCTAGAGTTTGTGGTGGTTTTTTTGTTTGTTTGTTTGTGTTTCCCAGTGGTGAGTGAACTTAGGAGCCGTTCCAAGTGGGGTCCAGGCCTTGGGTCTCCTCAGGACAAAGTCTGAAGAACCAAGGCCACCTCCAGATGGCCGCGAACTCAGACCAGAGGTGACGACGTGGCAGACATGGAAACACCTGAGCAACCGAAAGGGACCACCGCTGACCGCATGTCCTACAAGGCACACCCATGGGGGTCAGGGTCGGGGCGACCTCTGCCCAAGCTTGACCTGGGACTCAAGGGAGTGACTGAAGCTGGAGAGGAGAAGACCGTCAACCCGTTAAATTTTCCCAACAACTTCCACCGTCATTTCGAAAAGCCTGTGATCTACTGCCTGGAGCCCTGTATGGGGCCAACACATGGGCTTCCATTTCTCTTTGTTGATTCTCCACCAGGTTTCCTCACAGTCTCTGCGCCTGCCAGCAGATAGTGTCGGGGCACAGCTCTCATCACTCATCACTATTGTCCAACAGTTTCATTGACTTATTTGCACGGTCAAATCCAGGAACTCCTGAACTCTCCACATCCCACCTGCCCTCTCCCACCCCTCTCCCCACGACCCCTCCTCAGTCCCCGTATGTTTCCACCAGCCTCGAGCTCTTGCTGCCTCCCTTCCTGGTCTGAGTGTTGCTCACGGTCGTCTTCCCCGCAGATCGCCCTTTCCCCGTCACCTCGATCCACCCTCTGTCCGTCTCGGTGTCTCTAGCCGGTCCTCTGTCTGGCCCGCCTCTGTTCTCACACCCGAGCTAAAGAACCTCTCCTTCTTCTAAGGGTTGTCATAGTCGATCACATCGAAGATGCCATTGATCGAAAGACACAATGTGTATCCGGAAATCAAAATGAATAAATGTTCTGACGCCTACTCCTGTCTGTATGGGGCAGCTGTATTGTGGTTCCTGAGTGTGTCCTCCCTTCGTGACCTGCAGTTTTCTTACAGCATGGTCTCCAGTGATCGGCTTCGTGCTCCTGCTCAAACCTACGACAAGACCGAGACTGTATTTACGTACACACGTGTGAATGCATATTTATATGTATGTGGAAAACTGACTGTAATAATGAATGAGCCTTTCTGACTTCAAGAACCCTTGTACAAATACTTCACGTGTTAAGTTTGATGGCTTCACACGTATACTGACATACTGTCCAAAGCTTCACTCGGACATTTCCAAAGATTGACTTCTGTGGACAAAATACAGGGTGGGGCCAATGGAGGTGCCCAGCTGTTCATAAGGCACACAATCCAATAATCAATCAATAAAGAGCAAACTGTGTTTCGTGTACTCACACCTGTACACCTACTTTGGCCCCACCCTCTCTAGGCCATGGATACAGACTAACGAGGAAGAGCAGAGAGCTGTGAGCACCTACTAAGTGCAGACACCCTACAAACCGCCTGACACGTGCATTTGACCTTCATTGTCACATCAGCTGTGTGAGTTGGGTGCTGTGATCTCCACGCTGTCGGTGAGCTCCCTGACATTCATCTGTCCAGCCTCGGGTCCCAGCTCAGCAGTAGCTGAGGCAGGATGGTAACACGATTTCCAGACAATGTCTAGTCTAGTTCTGTCATCAAAGCAGCAGAATGTATTGACTCTCCTAGAAACGAGCACATCTCACTGCCAAGCCTGCAGCTGCGCTGCGGCCATTCAAGGAAGAAATCAGGGCATCTCAGGATTTGGATCCAAGGGAGGGAATCCTGGAATTTTGCTCCCTCCTCGGAGGGAGAAACCAGCGAGGATCTTTCCACTCGGCACCTTGGAGGTGGCAGATAGGAACACAGAAACAAACAAACAAAAACAAATGAGACACAAGCAAAACCCCACAATGTATCGGCCTGGGTCTTCTGAGAGGCAGATGCTGAGGTGGGATGAAATGTGCAAGGACTTTATTAGAGGAAATGCCTGTGTGAGGGAAAATAGGGAGGGAGCTGGAAAAGCTGGGAGCACCGTCAGACCACAAGACAAGTCTGACCCTGCGTGGAGGAGAGAGAAAAGCATCCCAGGCTGCCGGGCAAGACCACATGGGAATTATCCGGCCAAAGTCAGCCTTCACAGGAATGCTAGGTCTCCCGAGAGCATGGCTCCCTTAGCCAGGCATCCTGGCTGCACTCAGCCCTGGACCCGGAGCAGCCCGTGGAAGGCATGGTGTCTGCACCAACACGACCTTGGGTTTCAGAGGGCAACTGCTGATGACTTTGGTCAGCTTCACTGCCTGTAGGTGCAGGTGTATTCATGGGAAAAGGGGGCGCTCAGCTGAATTCACGTAGGCTGTACGCACGTGTGTTGACGAGACGGCATGGATGGTGAACAGTGGAACAGACCACAGACACAGCCAGTGCATTTTCCTCGTGGGCTCTGAGTCCCCGGTCTCCACCATTCACACGGGTGAGGTGGTTTCCCCTGAACACCTTTGCTGTCTGCAGGGTGCAATAAAAGACCCTCAGTTTCTTCACCACTAGGGCATTTAAGCTTTTCTTTTTAGCAGTGAAAACCTCACGCACGGTGTGAACCGTGAACAAGTTGCAGACGCGTGGAGTGAGAGGTGGAACCCCTCGAACGCCGGCTCCCGGTGGAGAGCTCCGTCACCCGTCGTCTGTGTGCCCTGAGAGGGTGAGAGAGCGTGAGAAAGGGCACCGTGACTCATCGAACATCTCCTTAGACCTCGTGCTGAGCACCTGTCTCACGTGATCCTCCTGCTGACCCCGTGGGGTAGGGGGGCCCCTTAGCCCCACTCTCCGGGCATTCAGGTGAGAGGGCAGCCGTCAGAGCATCCAATGAGACACTGAGAGTCAGGTGGGCTGCAAGCTGAACTAGCGCCGGAAAGCAAGGAGCTGGCAGCAGAGACCCTCGACCAGATCCTCCCTTAGGGCTCTAAGCTTCTGGGCAGGGGGTGTGCAGCCCACGACACTGCTGACTCTGCGCTCTCTCCCAAAGGTTGTGCTAGACTTTATCCCTCGACAGGACATCCTCCGTGAACTCTGGACAACGTTCCCACACTCTTTCCGGGAGACAGATTGGGTGTCTTCCTTCCATGACTGTCCCTACTGCACTTCCACTCAGGAGTCAAGGGAGGAAGAAGATCATCCACGCGTAATAAATCGCCTGTCTCACTTCCCAGTTGTTCGAATCAAATACCGTATCAGGGAAAAGGTGGTTCCTAAGAGAGATGCGGAGTTTCCATCCCTGTAGTACAGCAGCCGACCACTCCATAACCCCAGATGTGCGTCCCGCTCTCACCGACTGCATGTGCTTTTGAACGAACAGATGCTATCCCAGAAGGAAAGAACATAATACTGTCAGAGACGCTGAGCTTGGACCATGTGTACTTTTGATCATCTCTGTTTATAGGGCTGTGAGACCTGCCCACTGGGCTTTATTTTCCACCTAAGGGATTATTACCCTGAGTTGTGGGGACCCTGAATTCTTTATGACCCCCAGTGGTCTCAAGCTGTAAATTTCAAGCCGCTATTAACGTGGCCAGACAGATTTTTAAGATTCCTACGGACAGCATACAATTAACCATCTCCTGTCAGCTGGAAAATCAGCTCAATAGCCATTCAAGTTCACGTCCAAACTCCTTTACATTAAGAAAGGCTTAGGAAGGTTCCTCGAGTCTCAGAACTAGACTCTCTCTAAAGTGACGGAGAGAGGCAGAAGTCCAAAATGGGAG
Organism: Tadarida brasiliensis; assembly: GCA_030848825.1. Classification (NCBI taxonomy): domain Eukaryota; kingdom Metazoa; phylum Chordata; class Mammalia; order Chiroptera; family Molossidae; genus Tadarida; species Tadarida brasiliensis. Next base: position 59,772,271 of record CM061273.1, read on the forward strand.
ACGCAGCCAGCCACGAGAAGGAAGCGTGTGCGAGGGATCACACAAGTCCATCACCGTCGCCACTGGTTGCTTCTTGTTTGTTTGGTTTTTTTTTACCCCAAATCATTTTATTGAAGTAGTTATACAAGTAAGTCCTACGACATACCAACCCATACATTTTTCACCAGGGTGCTCTGTCCCCTGAACTTTACATGCAGGTGTGCACTTACCTGGGGCAAAGAGCAGAGCTACCAAAGGGACACGCTTGTCAGTGGCTGGGGCACCATCGTGGATCACAGAGTCTGCAGACCCAAGGAAATATGTGCACAGGGCAAGTCTCTCATCCTTGGCACTGGGACCCTGGCTGTCGACTCAGAAAAGAGGCGCCGTCCCCAAGCACCATGAGGAATGAAGCCAAGGGCAAGTGCCTGTGCCATCCTAAGGAAGGGATGGGCAGGACTGCTTATTGCTCAGAAGACTTCCTGAGCCAAATGGCAGGGAAACAATACAAATAACAGACAACCAGGTCAGCCTCCCATAATCTTGCCTCCGTTTACATCGTTGACTTGATTTTCCCACTGTTCTTCTCTTTAAGCATTCTACACGTCATTCAGACTGAATGAGCTATCCCCTCTCCGTCTTCTTCTTCCCTAAATCTCTCGGGTTTTTGTTTTGTTGTTGAGTGGTGGTGGTTGGCTTATATTCTGCCCTCCATCTGGAATGCCTTTTCTCTATCTCCGCCCATTCAAATTCTACCTGGATTTCAAGGCTCGTCTCAAATATTACCCTCCTTCGTCATCCCATTGCAGGACAGTTAGAACTTGGAGTAGTACTCTTGCCTATGGAGTGATCATTCAAAAACGATTCTGATTATGCCCATCTTCTATGTTGGAGTATTTCCAAAGAGCCCTTTGTCTACGGAGTGAATCCTGATCCCTGACCCCGCCTGGAAAGCTCTCTGTGACCCGGCCTCTCTCTCCTCTGGACAGCTTTACCTCTGCCTCACCTCGCTGGGCTGGCTCTGCTCTCCGGGGTGAACGCAACACCGTACAGCCTGTCACTCCATCGCTGTGGCTGTACCTGAATGGGTTCTCAGCTGATCTCTTGACCGCTCCACCTGGGTAACTCCTACTCACCCTCCAAGCCCTGGGAGTCATCTCCTTCCGGAAGCCCTCCCCCTCTCCCCCCTGCTGGGTCAGCCTTCTCTACTCTCAGGGCACCTTAAAGCACCTCTTTTCTAACATTGACCACATTGTACTGCAACAATCAGATCATCTGTTTCTCTACCTGTCTCTCCCATGAGACGGAGCCTTCTATGAAGAGGTTTAATTCAAATTTACAACTCAGTGCCTACCAGAGCAGAGTAGCACTTTGTGTGGTCACTGTTGTGAATGTAATTGGGGCAATATGAAGCATCAGGGTTCTTGCCCACCTGGTACCCACCCTTGTGTCTGGTTTATCCTGGCATGATCGGGATTGCTGATGGAAATGGTCTCAGTCAGTTTGGGCTGATATAACCAAATACCATAGACCGGGTGGCTTATAAGCAACAGAAATTTATTTCTGATTGTTCTGGAGGCTGGACGTCCAAGATCACGGCTCCAGCGGATTCTGTGCGTGCTGACAGCCAAGTCCTGGCTTGTAGAAGGCCATCTCCTCTCCGTGTCTTCACGTGCCGGGAGGCGTGAGCAATGCAGCTGAAGTCCCTGGACCCCTTCTCCGAGCCAGTGGGTGGGTCGTGAGCTCCATCAGCGGTGCAAAGCAAAGCAACTCAAGATTCGCTTTAGACATGGTCATTTCCACCCCAGCAATCAAATCGTGCTCTGGGGAAGAGGAACACTTCATACCGTGAGATGCATTGTAGATAAGCTTTGCAGAACTCGCAGCAACCACAGTAAAATGAGGTGGGCTCCTCAGTTGACCTATGAAATACAATGTGACAAAACAGGGACAGGTCCTTCCCAAGGGCACTCTTTGATCATGGGCCACCCAGTCCCACCAAGCCTGCCACCTCTGTGGTGATAGTGGTGGGAGACGGTGGAGGTGGGTGGGGGCGGGATTATCAATACAATCAGTCATCCAGCAGTCTAAGAGACCCCTGGGTTATTTTATAAAGGTTCATGAAGACAATGGAGGCCACTGAGTGGAAGGACGGTGGTATACCTAACATTAGTAGGTACCAGGTAGGTTCTAAGCACTTAGCCTCATGGGGAGAAGCACTATGATCCCATTTTACCTGTGAGGACACCGGCAACAGATTTAAGTCACAGAGCCAAAGCTCGATGGCTGGTAAACAGCAGAGATGGGATTTGAACCCAGATCATCTGGCTCCAACCCTCCGCTTGAATTCCACGGCCTCCCAGAGCAGAGCGAAGGAAGCAAGGTTGAACAGGACTACATCGTGCCAAGCCTGAAGTCCTTCTTCAGCACGCAGGTGGCAACGCTACAAGAGAACAGCATCTCCCGAGAGAGGTCGAGGTCCTTGAACAAAGTCTATGCCACCTGCCCCCGACCCCACGCCCACCTGAACCTGGGTGTCTTCTGTCCCAGCTGCTCCCACAGCAGCTTCTCCCCCAGTGTCACCAGGTACAATGAGGTTGGCAGCATGGAAGGTCCATTTGTTTTCAATTATACAACACACACTCACACCTTCTTCTGAAAAGCATTCCTTCCCCCTCGCCGCACTCTTTCCTCCCCAAGGTGAGGGACTGGTGCTCTCTACCCAGAAGAGGAGGAGGGCAGGAGAAAACGAAGGAGGGAAAAGGGGAAGGAGGAGGGGGAAAGGAAGAGGGCGAGGAGGCAGGAGGAGGAGGGAGGAGAGGGTGGAGAGAGGGGGAGCAGAAGGAAAGGGCGGCAGGAGAGAGGAGAAGGTAGAGGAAGGGGAGGAGGGGAGGTGGAGAAGGGGGAGGAGGAAGAGGTCGCCTCCTCAAAGGAAGATGCTTTTCCCATGGAAATGCACTCTGGCTGGTGCCTATTAGCATCCCTCTGCATAAAGAGGGGCCGGCCCATTGTCATGCAAATGCATTCGGATGACAACACGCTCTCCTCGACAACACGCCCCAGCTCGAGGAAGTTTCTCACACTGCCTCAGCCAATACTAACCGGCGGCCTCTCCACCATCTTTCATTAATTATGTCCCCGCTTTGCTCTCGCTCACAGTCCCCTTCACTCCCCAGCTGCCGCTGGCTGGTTTTCCTTCTGCCCAAGTGGACAGCGTCCCGATGCACGAAATAAACAGGAAGTAAGAAAGAAACAGCAGAGGAAAATCCGCATTTCAGGGCCACACTGAAAAAGAGGAGCGGACTGAACAGAGAGGTGGAGTTACTTCCCACAGCCACAGAGCAGTGGCTCCTGGTCCTCCTTTCCCGCTGGGGTGAGACCGGCTAAGTGGAGTCTCTGTGCCCCCTGAACCGCATTCAGAGCCTGATCAGACGGCTTCTTGGTGTTTGGACTATAGAGAAGGTGACTCACCCATGCACTGTCTGGTTAGCCACCCTCCCACTCCAGGCCATTGACCAAGCAGTTCTCACTCGTCCACATCAGCTGTGTCTCAGGCTCAGACCAGTCCTTGCCCTGAAGGGAGTACTCTGTCAAAAGAGAGAGTAAGCATGGGTGGCTTGGGGAAAAGTCCAAAGGGGTAAAAGCAGAGGAGCTGTGTAGCTCATTCGTGCTGAGGGCGTGGGCTCTGCACCCTCTTTCCACCTCCTGAGCCCCCGGATGTCCAGACATCTTGTCCCCAAGCCTCTCTTGGCCAGAGCCACTACCCCTGCAGCCTGACGCTACGTGCTGGCCTGAACCATGCCTCGTTCTTCTATACCCAGCATAGCAGGTTAGTGAAATCCCAGTTCTGCAGTCTGAGGGCCAGTCAAGTCCTGGCTCTGCCTCTTTTCGAGCTGCATGATCTTACGCAAGTTATCGACCCTCCGTGTGCCTCGGTTTATTCATCTATAAAATGGGAGTAACAAGTGTACTCACCTCGTAGGGCTGTTATGATGATTAAATACTTAATACATACAAAGCACTGAAAGCAATGCCTGGCACAATACAGGCGCTTTTATAAATGTAGCTCATGTCATTAATAATTTTCCCAGACTTGACTTTTTTTTTTTTTTTTTTGGCTTCTCTGGATAACTCTCCCTTTTATTGCTCCCAACTGCCCCCCAGGCAGCCTTACCCTGGTTTCTTTTGCTGTGACAATAAAATGCATAATAACTTGCGGTACTGTTGACCCAGAAAGCCTGTGACCCGGGGACCGCCCTTGTCCCCCACAGTCCTGACATTTCCACCGTCATCTGAGTAGATGGGTTAAGGAAAGACCGGGGAGAGACGGACATTCTAGGGATCAACTTTAGCTTAAACATTATCTGAACAACAGATAGGCTTTGTAGCCAGACACAAATTATATGCAAATTACATGCAAATCTGAATGTAAATACTTTGGTCCCAGGGAGAAAATCCTTGAGGAGACATTCTCACTCCCTTCTCCCCTACTTCCCAGGCCCTATTTGGTGTCCTGATTGGTCCGTTTGGAATTCATTACAAAGATTCAAAGATGCACCTAATTCTCCAAAGGGGTCCCTGTCACTGCTTGTCAGGGGTCGGGGGCTGAAGGAACCTCAGGCAGCAGACAGTCCTGCAGACTTCTCCAACCAAAGGGAGTTAGTTCTCTGCCCACTCTAACCCTGAGCCAGGAGGGTCAACATCAACAGCTCTGGACAAGGTCAAGAAACTCCCAGGGACTTTAAACTGGGCTGGGGAGGGCCACTCTCTTGGGCCCTTGGGCTGCCCCTTCCTTGACCTGGGACACCCAAATCAGCCCTTGCCTAATGGTCACTGTAATTTCTTTCACTGGACTTGAAAGAAAGCCTAAAGTAACTTAGTTGGGGTGGAGATAAGAAGCAGGAAGTAGAAAAGACAAAACACAACTACTTCACTCATTCATTCATTCGTTCATTCATTCATTCAATCAATCAACAAAAGCTAATTAGGTCCCTACTGGGCATCAGGCAGAGCCCCAGCCCTTACGAAGAGCATTTCACCTAAGCTGCTGAAAAGGTAGATGGTTCACACATGGGATGACTCCAGTCCACAGAGCACACCTTGCTCTGAGTTTCATGTCAGCATATAACGAGACCGGGCTCATTATAAATTCACCATCTCCAACCTCAACTGGAACCTTGTAATGGCCTGGAATCCTGTACGTTTCTTTAAGTCACCCCCCTTTCCATTCTAGGGTAGAAATGATTATGCTCTACCTCTGCTCTCCCCAAACCTCCCATTTCCACTCTAGGGTAATGATGATGCTTCGCCCTTCACAGAGAAAACAGAAGCCAGCCCAACGCTCCTCACTTATCCTCTCCTCTTCCCCTAGTGGTCAGGGGAGGGCCCATCGCCGTCCCTTTCAAAGACCAATGGCTCCGGATCGTCCCCAGGGACCTCGCTCAGAGTTAGCTTCTCTCTGAGACACCTGCAAATTCCCCTGCAGTTTCTGAGTGTGCTCTTTGGCATGCAAACAAATCAACAGATACATTCAATGGATTACCTCCATCGTGCACCTAGAAGAGTGCCTGCTAGGCAACCAGTGTGCCCAAGACTTAGCCCTAACTCTTCCGTGAAAAGTGGGTCAGGGACATGCGTCCAGAAACAACGAGATGGCTTTCTTTGTCCCAGAGCAGCGCTACGACATGGCGGCATCTGTCCTTTTCAACGTTCATTCTTTGACTCCTCAGACTCTAGTCTGGAATGAACTCACATCAAGGCACAACCAGGAAAAATGCAGGAATTTGCCATTTGCACATGCCCAGCGTGTTTCTAATATTTCAGGGCTGTGAATTATGCTGTGATACATATCCTTGCTTATCTGTCAACTGAAGCTAATCATCAGACCCGGGGTTGTGGAAGGATTAGGAGCTAATGTATCTGAAGAGCTGGACACCGGTCCTAGTACAAAGCACATGCTAAATAAATGGCAACTATTATTAGTAGATGATCATTAACAATACTAGTAACATTAGTAGGGTAGGATTGTGATCAAAGCCCTGTGACCCCATTCCTAAAGCCTTCTGGTTGGATGGGTTACACGAAATTGAGAGAGGACCTGCTGGCAGGTGGAAGGAGCCCCAGCGTGTATTAGAGAGGGGTCCATCCCAGAAGGGCGTACTGCCCGAACTCCATAGTCACACTGTGCTGGGGTCAAGGGTGGTGAGTGGTAATTCTCAACTGGGGCGATTTGGCCTCCCAGGGGACATTTGACAACGTCTGGAGACCTTTTGGGTTGAGGGAGGAGAGGTGTGTGTTACTGGCATCTAGTGAGTAGAGGACAGGTTTAGCAACATCCCACAATGCACAGGATGGGGCCCCCCAACAGTGAGGGGCCCAGCTCCAAACATTAATAGTGCCCAGGGTGAGAACCCTGCCGTGGGCCATGGACACAGACTGCCCAGCTCCCATCCCAGCGTCTTCTCTCAGGAGCTCACAACCACGGGGAAGTTCGTTGGGCTCCCTGGTCTCAACTCCTTCATCTGTAACTTGGAAATGATGACAATAACAAGAGCATGTAACCCCTCGGAAAGGATTACTGTGTGACTTTATGTACGCAAAGTGCTTAGACCAGAGTGCCGCACACAGTAGGTACAATGGGGATGGATGGTCACTATTACTGACCTTGACCCATAGCGTGGCCCAGGCCAAAGTCAGCTGGCTTCCAAGTTCAGCACTGGGTACAAAAGTGAACCCCAGACCTCAATTCATTTCTACTTGGAATCACTACAGATAGGACATTTCTGGAAAGTTGGAAACTAGAAAAAATAACCACAGTGAGAGATTGTGCGTGTGTGTGTTTGAAGAGAGTTTGGGAATTTTACAATCATGCAACACAGCTCTTCGAGGGCATGCTTGAAAGCTCAAACCCCTTTGGGGGAATTAGAAACTCAGGCACGTCACACAAACGTGCAGTTCTGAGCATGTTTTTAATCTAGGAGTGGGCGAGGAGCAGGAGGGTGAAGGATAACAGACTCGAGATGACACTGTGAGGAATGACATCAGGGCGCTGGTCCCCGTCAGTCACGGGGAGATGACTCAGGGATCGAGGTCTGTCCCCGGGGTCCTATCCGCACACTCTCCCTCAGCCTCACTTCCAAAGCCCTCCGGTGTCCTCCTGGATTCAGATCCCACCCCTCACACCTTTTCCCTTTCTCTGCATGATAGAAAACGAGCGAACATGGGAGTCCCACCGACCTGTGCTGAAATTCCAGCTTCTCCCTTTACAAGCTCTGTGTCCTTGGGCAACTCACTGAACCCCTCTGAGCCTACTGTCCTTCCCTGGGGGCCCTGTTGTCAGCTCGATGTCCTGTACCTAGGACAGTAGAGGAGCACTCCTCGGTTATGGGATAAGTCATTTTCCCCCAAATTTCCTGTGTTGAAGTCCTAAGCCCCAGGACTCTCAGAACGTGCCTGCCTTTGGAGATGGGGTCTTCAAAGAGGTAATGAGGTGAAAATGAGGTCCTATGGGTGGGCTCTAATCCAATCGGACCGCCATCCTTATTAAAGGGCGATTGGAACTCAAACACAAAGGAAAAACCACGTGAAGACACATGGAGATGACGGTCATCGACAAGCAACGAGAGAGGTCTCAGAAGAAATCAGCCTGTGGACACCTTCATCTTAGATGTTCCTCAAGAACGGAAAGAAGATAATATTTCTGTTGTTGAAACCACTTCGCTGGTGGTATTTTGTTGTGGTAGCCCGAGACAACCAAGACATCCTCCCAGAGAATTTCCAGTTTTCACAGCAATGAACGGAACCCCTCCAAGGCCTGTTGGAATGCATCTCTGATGGGAGACGTCCCACAGTGAGGGAATCGGTGGGAGAAATGCACCTGGCGGCTCTGATGTCTACTAAGTGCCCGCATCCCGGCTCGATGTCCCTACCCCGCTTCCTGTGGCCCCGAAGCAGCTGGGCGGTCCGAGGGCTTCTCAGCGGGAACCCTCAGCCAATCTCTAAGGGGATAAAAAGAGCAGGGGAGAGATTTCAGCCACAGTGTGTTCGCTCTCACAGTTCTCTCGCCTGAGTCCTCACTCCACCCAGGGCCTCCGCACTGGTTTCCAGCAGTCTGCAAGGAACCCGGGGTCTAAGCGTGGGCCCAGAAGGACGCAGCCGCTGGGTCTCGCCGCCTTGGGCGTTCTGTCCTGGGGAATGCTTCTGTCTTTCCCTCTCAGCTCTCCTCTTCCTCATTCTCTCTCTCAGGCTCCCTCTCTAGCATCCTCCATCCCTCTCCACCTTCCATGTTCCCCTCCCAGGTCATTGTTTTTCCGGGACCCTTTCCCTTCCCGCTCCCTCTCTACCCTACTGGAATCTCTGGTGGAAACAGGTTGAGATTATGGAAGGCAACCAAAACTTGGTCTAGAGGTGTGTTTCATTGGGTGGGGATCAATACCCTTGTCTTCTCTGTGGAGGGGTCCCCCAGCTGAGAATTCCCACAGCCTCCATGGACCCAGCAGGGCAATCGGGTTGCCTTCCCACCTCTTCCGGGAGTGCAGTAGCCGGGGAAAGAAATGCAGCCCCTGGAAGTTTTGCCAAAGCCATTTCATTACCAGCATGCGCTTCTCCCAAGGCCAGCCTTCCACTGCCTCCCTCTTTCCCTGCTTCCCCTCCACCGCACCCCCATGCCACAGGTTAGAGAACTGCGCAGGGGAGCTCTAACCCCCCCCCCAGGAGCATGTAGGGTCCTAACACAAAGGGAAAGAAAGGAACTGTGGAATCGAGCCCATTTCTTCCCACTCGATGCCTGGCTCTCACTCAGCCCAGTCTCCGATTTCCAACGGTCCCATTGCCTGCTTTTCCCCGAGGACCCGAGTCCCTTGAATAGTGTTCGTTTTCATTCTCATTGATGCTTCCTTGCGCCATCGACAAAGACGAATGCTTGGCCCCTCTGGCCGCCTTCCATATGACTTCATTTGCAAAGTCCAGGGAAAAGGATGGGCATCGCATCACAGCCCTTATCGATGTGGGGGTGGGCGGAGAAGGCTGACGGGGCAGAGCGAGGGAAGACAGCCCTGGAGGCAGCGCCCATCCAATGACTCCTGCTTTTGATTTTGCTCTTTGCAGAATGCATCTCACCACGCCTGCCAATCGCCCCAGCAGGGGACTGGGGGGGGGGCGGGGTTGGTGTCAGGAGGGAGGGAAGCAAAGGCATCACTCACGCTGCCTGCCCTTGGCCCTTCGCTCCCTGTATGTGAGTGGACTGTGCTTCTCTGTTCTCATAATTCACGTCCCCGAGGTGTCACGGTGGGAAGGGATGAGGCATGCTTCCTCGTGGTTTCCCTAACCCCCCCCCCCACCCGTGTCAAGTAACATATGCATCACTCGCTTACCCTCAACACAGTCTTGGCAGGTCCTCCACCTACATCTGTTGCCCGAGGTCTGGCCCACACAAGCTTCCCTTCATCAAATGACAGGGCCAGTAGGCAGAGCCCTCCTTCCTTCCCCTCCTGCCAGCTCGCAGCTTGGGGTCCCGGGGTCCAGCACTTTCGCCGTCAGACAAGCCCTGAACAGGCCGGGAGTGTCTCACCAGAGACATCTCCCTCCCATCCCCCACCAGGACGACGCCAGCCCGGTGACCTCCCCAACAACATCAGTAATTTGTCTTGGAGAACGGCCATACCTACAGCAAACACAGGAAGGATTAGGACACAGCAGATGCCACACAGCCACAGAAACATGGGAAGGTCCTTGTGAGCCTGCAGGATTACCGAGGGGGAGGAGGGGGAGAGACCGGGAGCGCGAGCGAGCGATGAGGAACGAGAGACCCCGGTTACTCATCCCGCCCCGAAAGGGAGCGGGTGCCTGCAAACTGGGTGTGTTGAGGTCAGGTCCGATATGAGCTGCAGCCTCTTGAAAGCCCATTGGTGACAGATGTGGACTTTTGCCAAGTCAACCACAAAGTGGGATCAGAGGAAGTTGAAAAACAACAACAACTGGAGCTCCCTGGCTGGAGATCTGGCTGCCCTTGGAATGCGAGCCAGTGGCCCTGGGCAGGAAGTGGAAGGGAGACCAGGCAGGGCAGTATCAAAATGGGGTAGGAAAAGAAGCAAGATCCGGAAGTCGGGCTGGTGCCTGGAGGAGTGGGGTTTGCTCCATGCAGCAAAGCAGTAGCCAACACGAACCAGGGTGCAGAGTGACAGCCAGCACCAGGCTGCTGCCCAGGGAGCCAATCTCTTCACCTTCATTCAAGGAAAGCAGACGTTGAGCAATAATTAGTTCATTTTAAAGGTGCAAGGGAGTCCGGCCGGTGTGGCTCAGTGGTTGAGCGTCGACCCATGCACCAAGAGGTCGCCGGTTCGATTCCCTGTCAGGGCATGTGCCCGGGTTATGGGCTCGATCCCCGGTGGGGAGCATGCAGGAGGCGGCCGATTGATGTTCTCTCTCATCGATGTTTCTCTCCCTCTCACTTCCTCTCTCTCTAAAATCGATAAAGGAAAAACAAAATTTGTAAAGGGACAGGAACATGAACTGGGTTTCAGGTTACTGGCTTTGAGATCATATGATTTGAGTTCAAGCCCAGGTTTTGCCACGTTATAGCTGTGTGACCCTGGGAAGGTCACTTAACCTCTCTCAGTTTCATTTTCTTGACTATAAATAGGGATGCAAGGGTTAGAGATGCACATATAATGTGCTTAAAACAATGCCTGGCAAGAGGAAAATCTCAGCAAATGTTAGCTGTTTTGCTTTTAACTTGTAAGAGCAAATGTATACCCTGTAGGGAAGACAAAATCCAAAGCACAGTTCTAGACTCGGTGTCTCGATCCCGGGACAGTAATTTGCAAATGAAAATTGTGAATTTCAAATTCCCCCTCCTTCACATCGAAAGCTAGGCTCAGCAACCTCTCCAATGAAGCCCAAAGACAACTAAAATAACAAAAATCATTGCCTGGAGAAGACGAGCCCACCTTGCAAAGGGTTCGTACGTTCGCTCGCACTTGGGGACATGGTCATGTTCTAACCAGGTCTTCAGTCAGTGAGGAGGGTTAGAAACAGCCACTATTTAGCTATCCGGCTGTCCATGGAATATGCCCCCACCCAGTCAGCTACGCTCTATTCTCATAATCCAAAGACCTGGAATTCTGAGGTCCTTCCAGCCCAGCTCCATGAGAATCAATTCCCCAGGTGTCCGGCTTCATTACGCTGGAGCCCCGTGGGAAAGTGGATATGCTATCATCGCCAATTCTGGGCAAAGTCTCTTTACAAAAGGCATCCCATCCACCACCAAGTGTTTCCAGCTGTGGGAAGGAGAGCTGGGGGCCCTTCCAGGTCACCCACTGCAGAGAAGTTGATACCTCTCCATAGGACCATCTCCTCGGCCAGCTGTGGGCACCCCCGTGCAGCAATGCCAGAGGGTGGGGCACCCCCTGCACAGTCTCTGACTCTCTGCACAGAGATCTTCATGACAGGGCTGTGAGGGCAGAGGATACTTAAAAGGAAACTTCTCACGTGAAAAAGAGATTAAACAAAATTTAATTGAATGAATGAAACAGTGTTCTTGTTTTTAGATCTCTTCAAAGAAAACAATGGAAGATGTCTGTGACAGGTGTGGCCAATAGGTTGTGAACCCATAAACCAGCATTAGGTTGGCGGCGATTGATTAGCAAAGTCTGCCAGGTGTGTGGGAGGAAGTTGACTGATTGGCTAGCAATGTCTGCCCCAAGTGGTGGCCTTGGACACCCGCCTTGGACAACACAAAATAAAATTCCTACTTTTTTAATAGGCTCGTTCTGAGGAATCTTTGGATAGTTTCTTAAAATTCCTGGGCCTTCATTTTCATTTTCTTAGACTATAAAAAGGACAAAGAAAGATTATTATTATTTCATTAATGTTTGAATGAACTGGTGTCTGGAGTCAGTTTTTTAATATGTTTTTTATTATTGATTTTAAAGAGAAAGGAAGAAGGAGAAAGAGAGAGAAACATCAATGTGAGAGAGAAACACCTATCAGGACCTGTGCCCCCTTCCCTGGCCTGCACCCCGACCCAGACAAACCCTAAACTTGGGCATGTGCCCTGACCAGGAATCGAACCGGTGACTTTCAGTACAGGATGATGCTCAACTAACTGAGCCACACCAGCCAGGGCTGAAGTCAGTTCTTTTCATACATGCTAAAGCAGGTACGAAAACCCTCCTATCCCAATACCGGTCCTAGACAGTTTAGTGAAAGTCGATTTCCACATCTGTAATAGGCTTTATTTTTTTTTTTTGCCTCCCTAAAATTATTTATCAGTAAGATTGACTATCCAGCCAGCTACTTACTCATGGTATTCTTAGATCACCCCATGAATTTGAAATCTTACTGTTCAAAGACCGAGGTGTGAGACCTCACTGGGAAAGCAGGTGCATTCTCAGCAGGTGATGTTCAAGATGTGGCTGGGGGATGATAATGTCAGTTTACACAGACTGAAATCGACCAAAGTACATATTTCTATGTCCTGGGTAATTCATTCTCTCTCTCTCTCTCTCTCTCTCTCTCTCTCTCTCTCTCTATCTCCCCCAGCCCCCTCACTTCTTTGGAAGTCTCCTTCTTTATCTTTGTCAGAGAAAAACAGAAGAACACAACCCTGAACGATAGCCCGGGGTTCCCTGTACAAGGAAGTATGGAAAAAACGAGAGATTCCAGAAACATGAATAAACACACAGTGTGGAACTAAAGTGAGATTGCAAGATTGACTTTTGCTCTCCTGATAAAAGGGACAGATAGCTGACACTATTCATTCCTTTCCTCTTCTCACCTTGAATGCAAATGCGATGGCCGGAACAACAGAAGCCGCTGTGTGACTATGAGGAAACATCCACGAGGGTGAAAGGCCGACAGGTGAAGCTAAGGAGGAAAAACACAGAAAAGGTGGGAGCGCGGATTTGGGGGCGGCCATCCCTGAGCACTGAACTAGCCTTGAACTACTATTTTCCAGACTTCCTTGTGAGGCAATTACATGCCTTTCATTTTAAAACCGCCGTTATTAAAGTTTTACTGTTTGTGGCTGAAAGTATTCCTATACAAGTATTTATATTACTACTATAATTTGGTACTTTTTAGGCATTGTACCCATACTGATTTCCACAGCTGTCTTACATTGGTCTTCAAAAGAAAAAAGAATGTTGAAGATATAAATCTAAATTGTCAAGCGGTCACAGAAAAAAAGCATGTCACGCCGGCGAGCGTAGGTGGGGGGTTGGGGATCGGGAGAGGAAGGGCAGGATTTCCGTCTGCTTGACTTTCCTAACATCGTCTGAAGGATGAGAACGCGGCCACGGCCGTGGGTCGGCCCTTTGCAAACAGAGCATTTCCCACAACTGTGCTGTCAGTGTCGACACCTGGGAGACTTGAGTCAGAGAGCCGGCCCATCTGTGCATACAACCTCCGCCCACCTCTGCGTGTCCCGTCAGCAGAGCCGGACTGAGCCAGCTCCCAGCACCTGTGCTAATAATACAGGGGCACGCAGCCCGCCTTGCCCTGTGCACAGCTCGCGAGCACAACCCGGCAAGCGGCTGTGGCTTCGGAGTTCAGTGCCCTTGTTGTGGGCAGCGCCACTGTGTGCTATCCTTTCCCACAGAGCCCGGAGACACTGGCACCTCCGCAGTCACCGAGGGCTTGGCATGGGCGAAGAGGACTGCTCTCCTCCACACGGTGAGGTCTGACTCGTTTGCCTTAAGAAGACCAGTGAAGAAGGCAGATGGCAGATCTCTTCACATCCTGGCTTTTCCAGTTAAAAACATACGTGGACCTGGCCGGTTTGGCTCAGCGGTTAGAGTGTCGGCCTGCGGACCGAAGGGTCTCAGGTTCGATTCCGGTCAAGGGCACGTACCTGGGTTGCAGGTTCAATCCCGTCTCCAACCGAGGTCGTGCGGGAGGCAACCGACAAGGCTCTCTCACATTGATGTTTCTCTCTCTCTCCCTGTCGCCCTCCCACTCTATCTAAAAATCAATGGGAAAATATCCTCGGGTGAGGATAAGAAAAACAAAAATAATAAAGCATGTATGGACCATCCTGACCCCTCTTTTCCTATACACTCTCAGAAAGAATTCATCGGGAGGAGGAGTGAGATTGAAAAGAGAGGGGAACATGCCTTTAGCCTCCGCTGTGCCTGGCCCTGCGCTGGGAGGTACCGCCCTATGTATTGCCTTATTGAAGCCTCACAAGAATTCCAGAAGCCAGGAGAACTTGTCCCCATTTTATGGATCAGGAAGTGAGACTTGCAGAGAAGAGGTGACATGTCAGAGACCCACAACGGGCGTGTGCGGCAGAGACCATCAGTGTTCACCCATCTTTCTGTGACCTCTGCCTTTCCAAGTCTCCCTTGCAGTTGTGTTGACCGTGTTACCGCGTTCTGCAGTGTGGACAGAAGCAAGGCAGTCCCCACAGCTGGACCCCAGCACCATCTTGCACATGCTTGTCCCTGTGACCGAAAGCAAAAGACTCCAAGATGGCTGGGCCACCAAACAAAAGGAACCGGGATCTTCTGATCGCTCCTCGGGGGAGCGCCGGTCCTCTCTGGGGATGGTGCACATCGAGGTGTTTACGTGTATGTGTTGCTGAAGCGTGGTCTGCCTTATACAAAGATACTACTCCGCCTTGTACAAAGATCTCATTTCAGAGAGGGTCTATGCGACACTACCCCGTGGCGTCACGGAGGAGTCTTGGAAGCAGCTGGACCCAAATATCACACAGGTCCATCTCCTCTACTATGACCACCAAGCATGTAAAACTACCCCAAAAGGAGTTCAGAAAGAGTGTCCTATGTGGACAGGGCTGATGGGTTATGAACTCTCTAGGACATTGTATTATAATTATTGTTATTGTTATTATTATTTTTTGCTTGTCTCCCACTTCAGCTAGCATAGTACTCAGACAGAATAGAAACCAGAAAATACACATCGAATCTAAGCTCGTCTGGCCTCAGGGTGGGCTGGGACTTGGTGTGATAGCCCTGGGTCAACCCCTCCTGCGGTTCACGTCTCAGTGTGTGTGCAAAGCCCGTGGCTCTCCCGATGACGTGTACACAGGAATGCGGGAGTTGCCATAACAGTCACTTGGATGAGGTCAAAGGACAGGAGCCCAGGAAATCCACGCTTCACGGGTAGAAAGGATGTCAAGAACCACATGCCTGTGCAATCTCCCCGTGCTCTGACTCTCCAGGGATGCATTCCAGGCTGGGCTAAGGTGTGAGAAGCCACACGAGTGATTACCCCAGGAAGGTCAACTTGTATTCAGACGCTGTCACAGCGAAGCAGGTGGGGAGGTGGATTAGCGCACGCACCTGGGCTGGAGGCGGCTGTCGAAAAGCAGCAAAGATTTGCAGCAGAGGATTTTGAGTCCTCAGTCCCCCTCCTCATTATGTAGCATCTTCCATGGTATGTGACTTGATAAATATTCATTGGAGGGGACCGGGCCTAATGTAATGCAAATCACATGCAAAGCAACATGTAAATTGGAACCATTCTATGAAGTCAATAGGTGAGGTACTATGCATATTAAAAGTACTGGCCAGCAGCTCCAAAGGACCCATCAGAAGCCCAGGACTCCCGTGGTCAGAAAGAGGTCATTGCTGCCAAAGAATGTCACCAAACATGAAGCAGGGACAGTGAGGCCCTAGCAGAGACGGAAACAGGAATGGGGGCTGCTGCCTGGCCTGCACTCCCATCCCTGTCAAGGCTGTATTCAAAATGAGCTCTCCTTCCTGGCCTTCCCATACTGATCGGCCCTGATACTGATTGATCGGTCAAATCCGCTGAGTGACAGGGAGGCAGTCTGATCCGATTGTTCATTAGCCACGCCATTCAGGATGGCTCCTTCGAGCCTTCTCACAAAAGAGCAAGGGACACGGAGACAGCCCGTGAGGCTGGTCACTTTGAACTGGCCGGCACCACACGCAAGCCTTTTGCATGCTTGTAGAACTCCTGAGCGCTCTCTCCCGTGAGTGTCGCAGGCTCACCCGCAATGCAGGCGTGTTGGGCACGCATCTGCACGCATCTGCAGACGTCTGCACGCGGCCAGGCCCATAGAGGCGCAGAGATGCACCCCCGGCCTCCACCTAAGCCCACAGGGAGTTGCGGGAGAGTTTCACCATCGTGACTGCTCCGGGCCAGAGAAGGTCACAGGCTGTTTCTGATTGGAGCCCTCCACTGTGTTTGCTTTCCGTGCCCCCATAGACCTCCTGCCAGGACTGGGGGACACGGAAATAAGTCAGGGGTGACCCCTCTGGTGACCCATAGCTTTGCCAGCCAGCTCCTGATTGCAACCTTCTGGCTTCGGTAACAGCCTTTAATTCAGGCCTGCTGGCTTCACGGAGGCCGGAGCTGCCGCAGAGCCGGTGGCGGAAACGAGGCCATGCTCAGAGGCTCTGCGCACGCTCACCCCACGGTGGTGGGGTGGAGGTGAGACACACGACCGGAAGGAGCAGACGTGAGAACAGAGGGAGAAGCCTCTGCCACTTCAGCCAAAATGCTCTCCCGTCTGGCCACTGTGCACCCTTCTATCCACAGCGTTCGGCGGCCACCCGAGCTCGGATCTGCTGGCCTCGGTCATTGGATGCAAACCTACTATGAGCACCGGGACGGCTGTCATAGAAGCCCTGCCTTCCCCTCTGCTCCTCAGATGCTAGGTTGTAGAACCCATTCTCACGATTACCTGGTGATATCATGGAACAAATGTAGACACAGACGCAAGTTTATACCTTTACAGTGCGCGTGCACACACACACACGCACACCCCTCTGTGAGCTGCACAGTCGGAACATCCCTGTCCACCAGGGACATGTGGCTATTTTTCTCTTTTAATCCTCACCCGAGGATATTTTTCCATTTATTTTCAGATAGAGTGGGAGGTGGGGAGAGAGAGAGAGGAACATCGATGTGAGAGAGACACACTGATCGGTTGCCTCCCGCACGGCCCCGACCAGGGCCAGGGACCCAACCAAACCCAGGTATGTGCCCTTGACCAGAATCGAACCCAAGACTCTTTGGTCTGCAGGCTGACGCTCTAACTGCTGAGCCAAACCGGCCAGGGCTCCTGTGGCTTTTTCAAACAGGATCTGACGTCAGACTGTCGAGCTGGAGGACTGAAAGCTCTCTGCAGCCTATGCATGGGGCCACCTCCCCAGTGCTGATGGGGACAGCTCTGAGACTCTGAAATGGATAACTCCTCCATCTAACTGCCTCCTGTTACAGAGCACAAGCCTGAGGCCCAGAAAGAAGCGTCCTGCTTAGAGTTAGTCAGGCCGCTGGGTCACAGGACTTGAATTTCGTTGGCCGCTCCCAGCCCAGTGAGGGCCCTCACCACCACACACGTTCTCGGACGGCTGGCCCATCTCCGCAAGCCTTCCCACCAGAGCCCCTCCCCCCACACACGGTGCTTGCAGGTGCATCCTAAATAAATAGCAACGACGACCCACAGAAAGATCCGAGTAGGAAGCAGAGGTGGAGTGCGAGATTCTGGCAGCCACACACTGTGTCTCTTCGTGATGGCTCAGGCATCTACGAAACTGACTTCGACTCCTGGCTGGACCTCCGTGCTGGCCAAGAGGCCAGGTCTGATCCTGGTTCTCCTGATAGCCCGGTCCCACCCCTCCCCCAGCCTCTCCAATCCAACCTCAAACATATCCTATCTTTCGGAAAATTTGCTTTGCAACTCCAAGGTCCTTTTAGATGTAAGGAGTTGCAAGACAAATAGTATAAAAAGATGAAAGTTGCTGGGAGGAAGTCCGCCTTGATAAGCCCTCCTTTACAGGGGTGTAAACCTGGCTCCTCCCTCCCTCCCCAGTGCCTTTCAGTCCATGCTGGGGCTCCGCCGCTCCCAGAGCCGTGCAGGAAATCAGCCTCTCCCCAACCCCCAGCGCACAGGCATATTAAACACTCCGTCAAGCTGATGTGGGCTTGACTTTTGACCGACCCGCTTCCGTTCTGCTTTTTTGTTTGGAAGAAGTGACGGTGAGTTTGATTTCTTTTCTTTTTTTCAGTTTACTTATTTTAAAGCTTCCAAATGAAGCCCATGTCATAGTTTTAAAACTCAAACAGCCAAATCACCCTCAAGGGTCCCTTTCAATGACCGGCATGTTCTTTAGCCTAAAAGCTTTTGAAAACTGGACCCGTCATACATGTTGATGTGGAAGCGTCATGTGGGCAGAGCCTGAGACTCAGACCCACACGCAGGAGGGGCGCGGAGAAGCCCTGTCCCCAGAGTACACCCACACGCAGGAGGGGCGCGGAGAAGTCCTGTCCCCAGAGTACACCCACACGCAGGAGGGGCGCGGAGAAGTCCTGTCCCCAGAGTACACCCACACGCAGGAGGGGCGCGGAGAAGTCCTGTCCCCAGAGTACACCCACACGCAGGAGGGGTGCGGAGAAGTCCTGTCCCCAGAGTACAAGACCCTCAGTTTTTAGGTCTCCACCAGATGAAGTCATTTGGGTTTCTCAGGCATCATCTTCCTCATGAAAGGAAAGTTTAACGTTATCAGTCCTGGGTAGTTTATTAGAAAAGGACCTTTCCTTGAGCCCCAGTTTGGAAGGCTGAGCTGTTGAACATGGTGTCAGAGTACCTTTCCAACTTGAAGCTCCCAAGTCATCCATCCATCCGTCCAACCATCCATCCATCCATTCGTTCATTCATTTATTCAACCAACAAATATGGCGAGCAGATAAACATGACCCCGGACCTCCTAGAGCTCACAACTTAGGGACACAGACAATAGCCAAAGGCCAACATCGATGGAGCTTCGTGACAAAGAAAGAAAGGGCAGAGCATGAATCTGAGAGGCAGCAAGGGTCCGTCCCCTAGGGACAGGAGGCCCCCGAAGGCCATCGTAAGGAGTTGGGCGTTCACCCTAGTAACAGTGGGACTCCTCTTTTCCCCTGCTCTCATGCTGGTCCAGAGGGAACACACCCTTCTGGTTTGAGTTAAAAATTTACTTCCATTCCCATGAAAAGTCTTTCCCCCAAGCCCTGGCCAGGTGGCTCGGTTGGTTAGTGTCCTCCTGGTGCATCAAGGTTACAGGTTCGATCTCCGGTCAGGGCACATACAGGAAGCAACCAGTGTAATCAATCAGTGGAACAGCAAATCATTGTTTCCCTCTCCTCTCTCTCTCAAGTCAATAAATAAATTTTTTTTAAAGGTGGTAAAAAAAGGTCCCTGAAACCAGAGAGCCTCTTCCATGTTACACCACCCACCCCAGTCCCCGACACCTCTAAAGAAGACTGAGTGGGTGGTTGCAATCAGCCATGAGAAGGTTCAGGAGAGTGGAGACGCCCAGCCTGAGCTGCAACTGCAGCGGGAAAGCAAGTAAAGGTGATCCAGCGGTCAGTCGGCCAGCCTCTCCTATCTGTTTGGAAACGCGTCAAGGTGGCGCAATATTTGCGTTTGGAAGCAGAGATGGGTCAGTGACCATCCCATCCCGGGGTTCATCACACTCATGCAGGCAAGGCCACGGGTTAGCCGACCACTCCCTGCAAGTCCTGATACAGGCAGCCGGCCCCCGCCCCACAGGAAAGTGGCTTTGCTCACCGCCACCCGTTCCAGCTTAACAACCGCACGAGAGGCGAAATAAGCCGCGGTGTAATTAGCAAAATGATGGGAAAATATGTAAGCAATTCAAGGACCATTAGCGTTCCCTTAAATGAATACACGAGCAGCATTCCGTGTGCGGGTGAAGGGAGAAACAGCGAGTCTCTGACCCCACTGGGCAATTCTGCAAATGTTTGTGAGCAATCTCTGGACTGTGGCCCTCCTTCAGCTGGAAAACTTCTTCAAGAATCCAGCTCAGAAAATGCATTGTCACCTCTTTCTCCTCGCTGCCAACTTTACCTTTTCCTGCTGGTCTTCAGAGCGTGGGATCTGCTTAGAATGGTGTTCAAGTCAGGTCGCTGGCTGGACTGAGGGTCTCAAACCTCTGCTCTCAGAGTAGACACATCTGGGCTTATTTTCACACCTTGTCTCGGTTACGTTCTTCTACAGTGTAAGAAGATTTGACTTGGTTTAGTCAGTGGTCTCATTGGCTGGAATCAACAAGAAAAAGGGGGAAGGAAAGGAAAGAGGAAACCAGCTCGGTGAACTTCAGATCCATCCCTAACGTCCTGACAATCGAGGCTGAGGTCTCCCATCCTTTCCTTAGAGAATGGCTATTATGCAAACCCTTTCCAAGGTCCAGGGTGACTTTTCAGTGAGAACAATGCCCAGGAGAATGGAAGCATCCACAGTGTGCCACCAGCCACTGAAAGATAACGTATTTGTTATTTTTCCTCTAAAAAATGACACACAGTCGTCCCTCGCCACTTCGCGCTTGGACTTTCGCGGCTTCACTCTATCTCGGTTCTTTCAAATATATTCATTAAAAAGTTGGTCGAGACAGTGAAAATGATACAGCGCGCGCTCGGTTGTCTGAGTCAATTACACACCCCTGTATTACAATTAAAATTAAAATCACTGTACGTATGGACTGTAGGCCTATGTATTCGAGCACCCCAGGAATCCTTCAACGCCAGGTGCAACCGCTAGAGTCTGGAACGGATTAACGGCGATAAACGAGGGACAACTGTATATGCATCCCCCTTCCTTGATAATACTGGCACCCATTTGGACGATCCAGACAGAAAGCCAGGCTCCATCTCGGGCCTTTTTCCTTCTCCTACCTTCCCTAGCTAGAAGTCCTTTCAATTTCATCTCCTAAAACTTCCTGCCGTCTCTCCCTATCATCACCATCTAATCTGGGCCAGGCGTACTCTTGCCAAAACATTATCATAGTTCCCCCAAATACTGGCGTGGCTGGACCTCTCACTTCACCCAGAGCTCTGCTCCAAGTCCAGCTGCTCAGACAGCCATGCTCTGGCCATTCAGCCTACAGTGTGGCTCCATCGCTCCTTATCCAGACCCACTTCGTGTGTTCACAGCCCCCACCCACACCGCTCATCATATCACACATACATACACACATATTACATACATAGCATAGAGTTATCTATCATACAGATGATATATTTATTGGCTTTCCCTTCCAGAAAGCACTCTTGTTGTGCCTGGGATACACAGGTAGCTCCGTAGATATCTGCCTAATAAATGAATGAATGGGCCTCCCCCCTTCCACTCTCAGGTGGCGTCTGTCCTCTGCACTGACGGACCTCAGGTTGTAAGACATAGATTTGACCACATTCTTCAGCTGCTGCAAATGCTCCCATGCCTTCCAGTCACCCACAGAGAAAGTGCCACGTGCTCTGTGGCATCCACAGCGTGCCACGTCCTGGCCCCGTCACTTCCGTAGCCTCATTCCCCCTGCTCACCTCCAACTCCCAGGCCTCACCCGTCCAGTATGGCGGCCGTGCACAATGACCATGGGCTCCCCAAACACGCCGCGTGCTCTCTGCCCTCAGTTCCCTCACAGGGGTTACTTTCTAACCCCGCAATGGACTCTCTCCCTTGGATAGCTGGGCAAACTCAAGAGCCATCCCTTCTCCCCCCACCAGCCTTCCTCGTCCCCTGCTGTACCTCCCACAACCTCTATCCCAGGTTACAGGCCCTTGCACAGTGCAGAGTGTGAGCTTCTGTCTTTGTCTGTATCCTTGGTCTAGGACAGCGGTTCTCAACCTTCCTAATGCCGCGACCCTTTAATACAGTTCCTCATGTTGTGGTGACCCCCAACCATAAAATTATTTTCGTTGCTACTTCATAACTGTAATTTTGCTACTGTTCTGTCTTAAGCGACCCCTGTGAAAGGGTCGTTCGACCCCCAAAGGGGTTGCGACCCACAGGCTGAGAATCGCTGGTCTAGGAGCAGGGACCGCATCAGATTTGGGTAGACACTCAAACTGTTTGGCTTTGGAAAATTCTTCTTTCATGCGAGCCTTTCTTATCAAATAAGACAAAGCTTGTGAAAGAGATGTAGGGAAAAAAATCTTTACATCTCTCAACCCTGCTCCTGTGATCTCTTAGTCATTCAAAAAAAAAAAAAAATAGAGAAATCTCGAAGAGGACGAGAGAGGAAAATAAAGAGAGTAGTGAGGGATGGAATCCTGAGCCCAGGGAGAGGACAACTGGCGTCTGCCTTTCCATCGCGCTGATTACACAACTGAAGCCTGAACTCAGACAGAGGACGTGGCCAACCGACTACACCCGCCATGAAGAGCCACTGGGAATGTCCAAAGAGCAAAACAATGCGGGAAGGAGCCAAGACAATGGACTGAAAATCACTCTGGGCTTTGACTTTTATTTCTCTGGAGTGACAGGAAGACTTAGCGGGGGAATTAGGATGCTTCAAATCCCCTCCGGCCTGTCCCACCCCTCCTCCGAAACCAGTGCAGGCGGGCCATCATAAACCCCACCGCAGCCGCCTGCTCCAGCCCTTCTCCTCCCCTCTCCTCTCCTCCCAGTTCCCAGCTCTCCTGTTAAATGACTCCATCTGTCCCAAGACCAGTTTCCTTTGCCTCGCTCTGTTTTCTTTGATGAGCTCACGCTGAGTGCAGAAGAGAGAGCGCGCGAGGAGCAGTGACTGCTGGTCAGCGTCCAGGGCCACGGGCCACGGGCCACTATTGTTACCTTTGCTCTCACCATGCAAAGTAGTAAAAACAATATATATATATATAATAAAATATAAAAATATATTGCACTTCCGTGAAAGGGAAAATGGATCCAGGCTTTCAGGGGAGCCTGGATTGGAGCATCCAGCGGCCATGAGCTGTTCACTGAAGGAGGATGAAGCTGGAGGGCCAGGCCTGGGCTCCAGGCTCCGGTCAGGGTGGGAGGAGTCGGGGGTGGGGAGGGGATGCTTGGGGCTGAGATCCCAGAGGGACGCTGGGGGTGATTATGCCAATTTGACTCTAGTATTTTCACTGGTCCTTGCCTTCGAGAGAGGAACTAAGTCTTCTCTAAGAAACACGAGTGTGAAGATCTCCGTGGACCCGTGTGGCCTGGGTCTCCGACAGAAGTCTGGAAATAGGACACGTGATGTCCCTAAGACTCCAGAAAATGTTTCTGCAGAACTCAGCTTCATATCCAGGCCAGGAGGGGCACATGTAAATTCTTTCAGTCAAAAAACAGAGTCCCCGTTATAGACTGTGGTATGGTAATATACAAAAAAAAGCTCACCCTCTGGAAACTTATTTTCTGTTGCGGGGAAAGGAATATCAAAATTAAAACCCAAAGGCGTGGTTAAAATAGAAGGGATGTCACACAGTGAATGCCAAGGAGGAAATGACAGCGGAGGGCAAGAATACCAAGTGCCGGGGAGTTGACTGATTTGGGTCCAAGACCGTTGCACTGAGGAGGTGACTTCTGAACAAAGCCCCGCAGGACCAGGTGAGGGAGGGTGCCCATGTACAAAGCAAAAATCTAGGATTATCACGGAGCTTCCTGGGCGTCTGACATTCTGTCTCACCCTGAGGCATGAGGAGCAAATAAAAATGAAAGGGAGAAGAGGGAGCGGAAAGCATCACCCACGGTGCTCGTTGCCATCTGGTGGGCCCTGGAACTCATCAGTGTATTTGGTTACTGTGTTTACACAGCCGGCAGGACACACACGGCTCGCTCAGGGCTCCCCAGAGCCGTCGGAATGGTCCCTGCTTCCCCGGATTCCTGAGGCCCCCGCATCCGGGTGCTGGAGCTCCGCCCCTCCCGGGGCTCCAAGCATCCCCTTGGGTTGTCCAAAGACTGGGGCCTCCAGGGCCTCCCTGGGCCAGGTTCAGATCTGAATCAAGACCAAGTCCTGGGGCTGGGTGTCAAGTTGAGAAAGAGGACTTGGGAAGTGATTGCCTCAACCGAGAAGGGAGGCAGATCGGCGGCGCAGGCCACTGGGCTGAGGACCACAAATAAACGAATCATGTAACAAGCTAAGTACAGTGCCTTTCCCGTGGCACAGCTCACAGGTCGCCAGCTGTTATCAATGGTCATCACTGCTGCGACTCTGAACCAGGTACGTACGGAAGTATACACGGGCATACCCGGTACGTGGCCTGCAGTGGTTTTTTTTTCAATCTGATCTGCTTTATCTTTTACCTATTTCAGAGCAGAAACACAGGTTTGGAGAGGTTTACTACTGCTCACAAGTTTGCACAGTGAGTACATGGGGGCCAGAATTCGAACCCAAGCCTATCCAGTCCCAGAACTTGGGCTCTTGGTTGCTATGCGCGACCCTCTACCGAGAATGAAGTCTGCTGGTCTTGTAAACTGGACTCTCCCCTTTCCGATTCAGAGCACGGGGAAGAGGACAGCTCGAGTGGTGAAACGCCAAGGAGGGCACTGTCCCCGCAGCTGAGCCTCTACGACGTCCGATGTCCGGCAGCTCTTTGCAGAGAGGCTGCCATTCTTCGGCTGCTGGGCGCAGTCCCCAGGAGGCGGTGAAGACCAAGCAGTGGTTTAGAGAGTGCAGACGGTACAGGTGCCATCGCAGGAGGGGCCCAGTGGGTCCCCGATGTTGTAAACACCGTGGCCGCTATGATCACTGACGCTCATGATGTGATCTGCGCCGTGCCTTGGATGAAACATTGTAGCAATGCTTGTTTCTCATTCCACTGGCGTTGAAAGCTGCGTGACCTGTGGCCTCTGTGAGAGACAGGAAGCCAAGAGGGAGAGAGGTCCTGCTGAAGTCACTCACCACGTCAGTGCGAGAGCTTGAGGCCAGGGAGGATCCAGCTACCTCCTGGTGTCATGGCCGTCCAGCTCAGGGACCCGGGAACCAGGACAGCCTTCCTCCGCAGGCTAAAGTCATCGGGCAAGCTAATAAGGAGACCCAGCTGGAGAAGATTGGTCCAGCTCACCCTAATCCTTTCCCACCACCTGCCACCCAAACCCCGAGACTCGAAGTCACACCCGAATAGACCTTTGAGGCCGGCTGGGCCCACTCGCCCACAGAGTAGGCAGAGCCCTGCTTTCCTCCTGAGGACTGGCCGGGCAGTGGGTGGACCGGCCTGGGCCAAGTCAAACAGGGACAGAGCCTCTGAAGGTACTATTGACAAACTGGGTGTGTTAATGGCCCCAGGAGTGGGACAGATGGAAGCACCCAGGCCACAGGAGAGCGTGTCGGAGAGAAAAGCCCTTCCAGAATCTCTCCCCCAGCCTCGGCTCCCCTGGAAGGACCCCAGCCGGCCTTTGCTGGAGAGCTGGCCTTCCTGCAGGCTGGCTGTTTAACGAGGCGGGCTGAGAATTTTCAGCCTCTAACTCATGTGTTCTAATCCTATTAAATATGCACCGGCTTCCAAACTCAGCTTTTTCAAAACTTGCTTCCCTACCCCACACCCCCCTTGCTCAGTCTGACTCGCTCCCCTCCAGCTTGTAAAGCCATTGCTCCGCCGTTGGCTGGGGTCCCACCCGCGTTTCTGCAAGGATTTGGGCTGCGATTCAGCTACCTGCAGCTGTTCCCCAGCTACCACCCACGTAAAGGAATTTCTGATATTAAAACCGGTGACAAACTTCCTCCCCCCTCCCCCCAACACATTAGTTTGATTGACATCCACAGTCCAAGTGGCCAAGTTCACCCTCACTTGCTTCTCCGTGTTCACGTGGTGATGCGTTTCATTCTGCATCCCCACCCCCACGCCTCGCGCATGCCTCCTGGTCACCCTGAAGGACCCTCTCTGGTAAAGACCATAGAAATACCATTGCAAGGGGCGGGGGTATTTAAAAACAATCTACTCCATCTCTTGAGAACTAGATTTTGTTCTCTCTTTATTTGCCACTGGACGAGATCCTCTTCCCACCACGGCAGGAAGTCTTGCTAATTTCTCCCCCAATGTGGAAAGTCATGAGCGGAAGAGGCGGGGCAAAGAGAGAAGGTTGAAGTTGAAGATCCAAGTCCAAACTGTGCCACGAGGCTTTCAGAGCTAATGCTGGGGCCACCTGCTTCTCCACTGCACAGAGATGCCAGGGCGTCGTTCTGACCAGATGGCACTGTGTCCGGCAGAGCCCATGGAGCACGAATCCACAGAGCTGGGCACAGGCCTGAGCTGCCCGGCTCCAGCTACTTCTCTTTGTGTGTGTGTTGGGCTTGCGGGGGGTGGGGGGCGGGGGGGCAGTGGGACGTGCAAACAGTGCAGATGGCCCTGTAGTCAACGGCCCACCCTCCTTCTGGCAGAAATCCCAGCTTACCCTGGGCTCACCAGCTTATGCATTCTTTCTAAGGAGGATGAGTTGGAGGCCAACAGAGCACCCGCAAAACTGTCAACAGCTAGCATTCTAGGTACCTACCTTGACGGTAGTCACTCAGAGGGAGGCTTTTGAGTACTGACCACACCGGAGCCCCTGGGTGCTGAGTCCCTGGGCTTCCTCTGAGCTTCTCCATTCTGCCGGGGAACAACAGAAGGGCCCCACCAGTCCCATCAACCCAGAGGCCGTGTCCCCTTGCTTCTGGGCGGTAGCCAGTAATGTGATCCTTGAAGGCAGCGCCAAACCCCCCTGTTGGGAATGCATCCAATCTTGGGGCTCTTCAGGGAAGAGAAATTCCTTTCCCTGACCTCTGCAGGTGATCGGATGGAGGTCCCTGCAGCTTGAAATGTGATTTGATCTTTGATCTCTGCTTGCACAGCTGCGGCGGTTATTATGCACCATAAAGGGTCCCAGTGCCCTTCCTCGCTGCTCACCTGCCCTTCATGGCGAGCGCTTGGGGCCAGGTATTCCCAAGCTGGGGCAGAATCAGACTTCTCTGTTTTCCCCCAATTCCATCCTGCTGTCTCATTCCCCGTATTCCCAGGACTTAACCCCAAATTCCAAGAGTGTGGGCATTTTCAAGTCCTGTAAATGAGAGCACGTGGTTGCAGAAAAATATCACAACCAAACAGGGAGGGGGCAGAAACCCCGTGTGGGAAGAGCCAAATATTTAACCAGGGTCAGAGTCCCAGAAGAACGCTGTGGACGTCTAAACGAGTCCCCACAGGAGAGTGGTCCTCAAAATGAGTCTTCATGGATTTAGTCTACGTCTCCGTCCTGGGGACAGCCCCCGGCGCAGGGAGATGCGGGTACGTTTAACACACTTCTTTCCCTTTTTAATTAGTAGTAAGTGACATAATAACAGGTGTTATTTGAAAGCTCACCCTGTTTTGGACATCGTGTCGATAGCTTTACCTGCATGGGCACTTCTCAGCCTTACAAACCCCACAAAGACTACACTGTTATTCTCTCATTTTGCAGACAAGGACACTGCAAGAGAGAGGTGACAGAGCTGGTTGGAGGTCACACAGCAGCGCGTGAGCAAATGGAGTTGGGATTCTCCCAAGGTCGTGTCTGATCCAGAGCTCAAGCTCTGATCAGAATTCACAGACTGTCCCTCCTTGGCGCGCTTTACCCAGCTGCAAACGCTAAGGGCCAGAGCGCCTGGGCACCATTTCATCCTTCACAGCCCAAGAAAACCCATTCAAGATTCAGTTTGCAGCGACCTTGATTTTAACCTGAAAGCAAGATCAGAATAACGCATTCTTACCCCTTATCTTTTAAAACTGAAATGGAAATGTTACACCACTGCTTAAAAGAATGATACAAGAACGCAGCACATCTTTTGAAAGAAACATCTAAATGGATATAATTTGGAAACTTTCGAACTAATATTTAGTCCCTGGGTCCCCAGGCTGATCTAACCTTTGGGCCCAGGCTTGATAAGAATGTGTCTCTGCAACTCTGTGTCCAGCAAAGCCGAACACCTCTCTCTCATGCCTCTGAGGTTCAAGTCAGGTTGATGAAATGTTTTATTTAGCTGCTTTTTAAAAAAATTATTCCTATTTTTTTTTAGTTCACATTAAGGGCCAGGTATGAAATAAAGAGCATTGCTGTTGCTTTAAAGCTATAACTATCTTTAATTACTTCAAAGAAGGGAATCATTCTTGGGCCTGCCCACTCCCCCCCCCCACCCCCGTCCCTCACACCCCCTCCAGGTTTCATTTCCCCACCTTGAACTCCTTTCTCCTTTTGTGGGGAAGAAGCATGAACAGAAAGTCGCTGTGTTGATTCTCTGCCTCCTGCCGGAGCCCTGAAAGAGCGTCTTCCCTTTCGAGGTTACTCCCAGCATCTGGCCCTTTCCATCTCCCTCCTTTCGTCTGCTTCGCTGGGTGCAGGTTGGTCTTAGGTTCCCCACTTCCAATGGGTAACTTCGGCGGCCTCTGCTTACTAAAACAGGACCGGCACCGTCCCGTGGCATCTGGTGATCTTTACCACTGAATTGTGACAAAGCCCAGAGTTACAAAATCTCAATTTGTACAAGACACTCTATCCTTTAAAAGGACATGGCAGGGGCCCAGCCGGTGTGGCTCAGTGGATTGAGCGTCGTCCCATGGACTGAGAGGTCCCGGTTCGATTCCCAGTCAGGACACATGCCCAGGTTGGGGGCTCAATCCCCAGTAGGGGGCATGCAGGAGGCAGCCGATCAATGTTTCTCTCTCATATCCATGTTTTTATCTTTCTCTCCCTTCCTCTCTCTCAAAAAATCAATTTTTAAAAAAACTCATATTAAAAGGACATGACAGTGGCCTTTCCACACAAAAGCATCTCTTTGAATTTTTGGTATAAGCATTTTCAAACTTAAGAAATTTGAAACAAAAGTATAGGGACACCCCTATAGCTAGTCCCTACACTCAGCACTTGTTAACACTGTGGCCATATTTGTGTGTGTGTGTGTGTGTGTGTGTGTGTGTGTGTATTTTTGTTTTGCTGCTGAATCATTTGAGGATCCCTTTGCAGACTTCAAAACCCTCCACCCCTCAAAAGCCCAGAAGGTTGGCATTCTCCTACATAACTACGGACCACCGATGGGCCTCAGAGAAACTCACAATCGTTGCCCTTCATGACCTGCTACCCAACCCATATTAAAACGCTCCGGTTGTCTTAGAAATGTCTCTTAGAACCATGTATTTTAGTTTTTGTTTCTTTTTTTAAAATTCTGAATTAGAAAGGGACAACTGTCCTGGTTTGCCCAGATGTGTCCTAATTTTAGGATTGAAAGTCTGGGGAATATCCCCCCCTTTAACTCCATCTAGGTAAACTGGGCTGGTCAGTGACCCTAACTGGGAGCCAATGCAATTCATGCCTTGCACTTGATTATTAAATGTACTGAGTATTTAGTCTCCTTTAATAGCACGTATAACCAGATTGTACTCGTCCACAGAGAACCAGCACAGACATCCATCGTCTCATCCATAGATCGAGCCTTGCAAATGCAAACAGGTGATCGGCGCTGCAAAAACAGTGTTTTCGTGTCTTTTGCTTTGTTTTCTCCTGCCTGGTTTGTCATTAGGCTTCAGAGATGTTCACAGGTACGAGATGAATGGAATCGTGGGCACAGGCAACCTCAAAGGTCAATGATCTGTTCGGATGTTGGACCTCGCTAGGCATTGACCTTGAGATACCTGGTCACATCTACGCTTCCTGATGAGACCGTGTCAAGGTACAATCCAAGGGTAGACATCCGGGGGCCTGCTTCTCTCTTAGGTCACACACTTTGGTGGCATGTTCATGATGGTCCCATCCCAAAGTCCTGCCTGGAGGAATGTCGTGGGGACCAAAGGGAGAGTCGGGTTCAAGGCCAGCTCTGTGGGAAAAGCATCTCTCTTCTTCAGGCTTCTTCCCTCATCTGCAAAGCGAGGAGCTGACATGGCCGAAAAGGCCACTTTCTTTTTTGGCTGGCCTCATTTCAGGCATCCCTTCCGATCAGAATTAGGATTTCCTCACTTGTCTGCAGGAAGTCACCTTTTCAACACAAGCCTGGGGAGTCAGTGGAAGGGCAGGGTACCGGCTGCGAGCAGGCTGCATGGGTCAGCTATGTCCTCTTCCTGCCCCACAGAAGGACCAGTGATCCACATGCCCTTAGCCCTCAGGAACAGCCCACCTCGTCCATGCTCCCAGCCCTCCTGCCCCTCCCCTGGACCGTGAAGACTTCACTTCGCTTCATCCGGTATCTTCGTGAACGGTGGGAAATACGGTGCAATAAGAGTTAAGATACTGATGCGAGCCCGGCCGGTGTGGCTCCGTGGTTGAGTGTCGACTCGTGCACCAAGAGGTCGCCAGTTCGATTCTCAGTCAGGGCACATGCCCAGGTTGTGGGCCCGATCCCCAGTGGGGGGCATGCAGGAGGCGGTCAATTGATGTTCTCTCTCATCGATGTTTCTATCTCTATCTCTCTCTCTCTCCCTTCCTCTCTCTCTAAAATCAATAAAGAAAATAAGAAGATACTGACTCTAAAATAGCTGTGTGCTCTGAGCTCTAGACCTACGTATCAGCTGCCTTCTCAGTATTTCCAGTTGGATGTCCAGGAGATGTCTCAACTTTCATTACATTTTTTAAAAATGTTTTTATTGAATTTTTAGAGAGCGAGGAAGGGAGAGAGAGAGAGAGAAACACCGATGTGAGAGAGAAACATCTATCGGCTGCCTCCTGCACGTCCCCTACTGGGGACCGAGCCCGCAATCCCGGCATGTGCCCTGACGGGAATCGAACCAGGACCTCTCAGTCCCTGGGACGAGGCTCAATCTACTGAGCCACACCGGCCAGGCACGTTGCGTCTTAAACACAACTCTTGACGTCTTTTAAACCATGTCTCCCCTCGCCTTCCCCAAAGCATAAAGTACACCGCTGTTCACCCAGTGGCTCAAGATAAAAGCCTCGCAGTCATCCTTGATTCTTTTATTTTGGCCACACCCCAAATCCAGTCCATCCACGAGGCGGGTGAACTTGACCTTCAGAATAGGGCTGAGCTGGCTGCCTTCACATCACCCCCGCTGCTGCCGCTCGAATGAAGCCTGCCACCTCTCCTGCAAACACCTTCTGTATTTCCAGCTTCCTCTTTGCCCTCTTACTGTCCAGTGGGCACTCAGCACCCCTGAACAACCCCTTTAAGACCAGGAGATTCCCATGGCACCTATGATATGTTCTCAACACCTCGTCTCGTCAATTCCTCTTCCTCCACTCACTACCTGGCCACCTCCCCTCATGCCTCATTCTCCCGTACTGACAGCCCACCGGCCACGAGAGGCGTCTCACTGTCCCTCAGACAGACCAGGTGCATTGGACCCTTCGCTCCTGCTGTTCTTGTCCTCTGGGCCGTGCTTCATTTACATGCCAGCTTTGCCACCTACCTGCCACTCCACGCCCACCATCACTGCCCCACCTACCGCCCTCCGCCCTCCTGGCCCTCATCACTTGCTCAGGGTCTGCATTATGAGCCCTGTGACAACTGGCGCGTGGCTGGTGGTGCTCCACAGTGACGCAGGTGCCCCGAGCACTTCCTGATCCGTGCAGGCACTCAACACATCTTCCTGAACTCATTCACCAATACAACGTCATTGTTCCAGTTAAGGCACACCAGGAGGTAGGTGATGAGCAAAAATGCCCGCTGCACTGTGCCATCCCCGTAACCGCTTTCCACTCACAAACAAGCTTGAACGGTTGCATCTTACCAGACGGGTCCATAGCACACAATAAAACATCACCCTGTTCATTTCCTTCCTCGCCCTTATCGCAGTCTGTCCTGAGCTCCCATTTCAGGATATGAACTCGGGAGGGCAGGAGCCTTCTCAAGGTGCTCCATGCTGCACCCCCAGTGCTCAGCTCCTGGTGGGCCACGTAGTAGGTGCTCGATACATGTGTCACGTGAGTAATTGAGAAACTAACCAGGAGAGTGTAACCTTTTCAAAGCCAAGGTTACATTCTTTCTTTGCAACTGGCTAAAAGCCTAGCACAGTGCTCTGCACTTAGTAGGGGTTCAGTAGACGCATTTATTGAGTTGCATTTCACTGAAGGAGCAATGTTACATTTGGGAGGCTCCATGTCCTAATTAGAAAGGCTCTTCAGGAGAGGATAAAGGCTGGGGGGTTGGAGGGAGTTTCTCAGGAGACCGGGTTCCCAGGGTTCCCAGTGTGGCAGAGACAAAGGATTCAATGGGCTCATTTGCATTTTGTTTTGCATAAATATGCAAGTTGAGTGGCTGATCGGGTGTCTCTAAGGATGTCCAACTGCAACTGACTGTGTTTTCAAATAAGATATGTAAGATCTTACAAACAGAAGATTCCTACCCAGAAGAAGGGTCTTCCTCCACTGTCCTGGTTACGGTGAGATACCCTGACCCTGGCTGAGCTAATGTCCCTGGACTGGGCCCTCCCACTGCCCTGGCCACTGCCAGCCACTTCCCCATGCTCACCCCCTGCAGAGACCTTGGCAAGTCCAGCTTAGGTGTGGCCATTTCCAACAAGGCCCCGTTGACAGAGCTTCAAACAAGCCTCCCTGTTCACAGACCGCCTGGTCGATGGATGCAAACAGCCCAGCTGGGAGACCACTGGCTGGGGCTACCAGGCAGAGAGAAGTTTCTAACAGAAAACAGCACTTTGAAAAATCTTCCTTCCGAGAGCAACACACAGCGCTGGGAAGGCTCAGAAAGACCATGGGATAGTTTTTCTCCTCTGTTAATCCAGTTGCCCTGATTTGCATGGGATTTGCATAAAAAGCACATTGTATTCAAGCAGCTCTCACTTCAAGGGCCAAGATTAAGGTTGAGGATTTGTCCCACCCACAGTAGTTCAGTTCAACTTGCAGTGTTTTAGAAACTCGGGGACCCCTAAAATAGCTCTTTATAGACTGGCCGAGGTGAAAAGAGCACAGTGATGCTGGAGAACCCAGGGGCCTGGGGCGGGGACGCTGCGCTCTGTCCTGTTTCCAAGGGGAGGCTGAACAGGGAATACAGTCAATGATATCGTAATAACTATGTATAATGCCAAGTGGGTACTTGAAATATCAGGGGGTCAGGGGGACACTTCGCCAAGTAGATGATTGTCTAATACCCGAAATGAATACAAAATACTATTGCATGTCGACTGTAATTGAAAAAAAAAAAGAAGAATTTTGAAGTCACTTCCAGTTCTGGAATTCTATAAATCTCCGCAGGGTGCCAGGCACCGCAGGGCTGGCCCGGCCAAACCCTGGGATGATGCTGGGAGCGAGCTGAACCGCAGCCAGATCTGAGTTGAGCTAATATTTGTTGAAGGCTTTTCTGTGACAGACCATGTCACATGGGGAAAGGGAGGAGACTGGACTGGATTGGACAAGGGCAGGGATGGGCAAGAAGGAATGTGGTATTCTTCCATCGGTCCCCCTGCCGTCGCCCTGCTAGCCACTAAGCGGTGATAGGTCCTTTAAAAAGCGTCTGCTTACAAACCTTCTCAACTTCCAGCCATCGCGTCCTACCTGGTCCTGGAATAAAAGAGCACGGATGCGCTTGTTGGCATAGGTCAAGCGTCATCTTCTACCTGCCCGTGTCAAGTTCATCCCAGGGCCTCCCAAATAGGCCCTTCCGCTTACAGTGGGCTCCCCAGGGCTGGTCTTTGAAACGTCCATGTGTGTTTGGCTGGGAGAAGGTTGCCTGGGCCCAAGCTCTCTTGAGTCCAGCCGTAGTTTTGCATCATGGCAAGACAGATCATCGAGCAACATCACGGAGCCTACGGCTCCCGCAGATTAAATGAGCAACTGTTAATAACCTTCCGAGAGCAGATCAGGCAAACCTGCAGGACATCCACGAAGGGGTGGCAGGGGAGATGTCCAAGGTCTCTGTTGCTTTCTCCCCACCTTCCTTGATATGTGCAAGATTTACTAGGTGCCTGGTTGTAACACGTGCTACTGAGCACCTCACAGACCAGCTTCCAGGGAAGCCCAGTCCCGAGAAGAGGTGGGTGGGGAGCAGAGAAAGGGACAAAACTCACTCCCTAAAACCTTCCTGGCTTGGCCTCACCGAAGCGTCGTCAGTTAGCTGACATCAGCATGAGGGAAGCAAAGAGAATCAGACATTGTGGAGCCTCATGGGCCGGGGACATGAGTCCGTGTTCTTCACCAGGCTCTGACTGGGACAGGTGGGCGTCAGATGCTGTTATTTCCGCAGAAAAACAGACGTTCCCCAAAGATTTTTCCAATTTGTCCACAGATAGAGTTATTCTGATCATCCTAAATATGATTTCTCCTGAACATGTTCTGGTCTGTTTCATGTTCTTCTTTCATTCCCCCCCACCCCCGCCCCTTTCCTGGAGGAGGCACTGAGGACTCCTGGAGTCTGTCCAGTCGCAGCTTCTTCAGCAGCCGGTAGGACCCACGTGCGTGGCCCGCGTGGGAGCCGCTGCGTCGGTGACGCCCTCCAGCTCAGGGTTACCTTCCAGCTTATGAAAATGCTTCGCGATGCGGAGACTCTAAAACAAAGAGGGTTTTTCGCAAAGGGAGTAGGATGCCGGCTTGCTGCGGTGTTCAGATGCCTAGGAAACGACTCACCCTTTCGAAACGTGGGACAGAAGGTCCTGTCCCAGTGTGGAAGCTGACCTCCTCTCAAGCCGAGGTGCCCGGGATTACTTCGTCGAACATGGCACCGTTTTAATAACTTGATCCTGCTTTACGTCTCTATTTTTTTTTTTTTTTTCCAAAATTAACCTGGAGTCTCAAAAGATTAAACCTGAGGACATTTTCCTAATGCCCTTTAGCTGGTTTCTGGCTTAAACCCCCGTTTCCCCCGCAACCCTTGCAGAGGGGCAGGGGGCAGGGGGGGCAGGGTGGCAGGGGGGAGGGGGGCAGGGGGGCAGGGGGAAGGGGGAGGGGGGCAGGGTGGCAGGGTGGCAGGGGGAAGGGGGAGGGGGGAGGGGGGCAGGAGGGGCAGGGGGCAGGGGGGGAGGGGGGGCAGGGGGGGAAGGGGGGCAGGGAGGGCAGCCTAACACACGAGGTTCCCGCCTCCGATCAACGTGTCCTGCTTCTCTGTTTGTGGCGCTTCCCGATGCGCTTCTCTTCACCATGAAATGTTGCCGAAGTCCAGGAACGAGGGATGTGGAAGGGAATAAAGATTCCGTGTTGCTGGGATCCCCTCCTCCTCCCTGCGCATTAATTGCATCCTGCTGGGAGCCCTCCCGTGCGCTCGGTGAGCATCTGTCCCACACATTTCCCCACACGGCCCCTGCCAAGGGTGTTGGCCTCTTGGTTTTGAACCCCCTCTTTGAGACACGTAGGAAGTCCAGCCAGAGGAGGGAGTGGAAGCAGAAGAACCAGGCGTGCAGCGGGGTCAGGCTCGGGGCTGGACCCTGCAAGTCCCCATGTCCTCCCTGGGCAAAGCGTGGGGACAGTGACCCGCTGGTGGCCGGGCAAGCCGAAGGGACCCGTGCGGTGACCGGAAGTGCAGAGGCTACAGACTCAGTGGGGGTCGTCCTGCAATGAGGGACACCTGATCTTTCCTCTCTCTCTCTTCACTCCTTCTGAGGCCTCCAGACAACCCCCCAGCCAAACACAGCCGCTTCCCCAAACAGCTGTTTTGATTTCTTCTCAGAGAGCAGAGTAAGTAGAAAAATCCTTCTGGGATATTTATTTCCCCTAGAGGGCAAAAAGGAACGTGACCCAGGGACCAGGAACAGGCTGTTGTTTTTTTATCTGGAAGGAGCAGTCACGATCTGAAACCCCCGCTGGGTCCCCGCGGCGGCTTGGGCTCACGTGAAAGACTCTTGATTCACGTCAGCCTCATCGATTCTCCTCCAGGGGCTGGAGGTGTGAGACTGTCTCCTGTCGCCTGGCTTAGCCCCTCTTCCCTTCAGCCCAGCAGTGTGCCAAGAAATCAAATTATTCTTCTGACCAAGTTGGCTCTCGGAAATGCTGCTTCTTCAGAACCCTGAAGGATCGACCTTTTCCCAGGGTCAGAAGAGGGAGGGCTCAAGCTTCACCCCAACCTCTCCCCTTTGCTGGATCACACACGATCGCTTCAACCCTCCACTGGTTCCATCCCTACGTGGTCTTTGGATCCGCTGCAGAATTTGCTGCAAAGTGGTTGTCACCCTCCGGTGACATCGGGCTACTAAGAAGCCAGGCTTAGAGACAGGCAGGACTTGGTCCACATTTTCTCTCACTCTCATTAGCTGGATGACCTATCTTACCCGAATATCTTCAGATTTACAGCAGTCATCTTTACGTTCATTTCTAAAACACTGGAAGAGTGTATGCGTATAAAACCCTCCACGCTTTGAGGACCCGAGTTGCTCGAGAGATTTCCCCGCTCTCACTGCAGACAGAGTTAAAATGGCAGGAGTGAAATCGGGGAGCTCCTGGAGGCCCGCCACCTTCAGGTGCAATCTCCTGTCCTTGTGGCTCCTGTCCCTCCGTTCAAGGTCATCTCCTCTCTGGATTGAGAGCACACACATGCCCGTGAGCCACAAACTCTTTGCCCTCTCAGTTCAAATGGAG
Source organism: Tadarida brasiliensis (assembly GCA_030848825.1). NCBI lineage: Eukaryota > Metazoa > Chordata > Mammalia > Chiroptera > Molossidae > Tadarida > Tadarida brasiliensis. The sequence continues at coordinate 59,808,431 of CM061273.1, forward strand.
ACAGGGAAGGAAAATAAAAAAAGCTAACGTCTGGCTGTCCTTGGAGCCTTGCTTCACTCTGCACCAACGAGCACAGCTGCCTGCCCCACGTGCTCATCCCAGCATCGTGTGTGTCCCTAAGGGCCAGCATCTTGAGCCCAAGTCACCGCTGGCTCCTGGAGGCAGCCCGAGGCCCGACGCCACCTGTAAAGAAAACGTTTCTCTCTGTTGGAAATGCACAGGGCCCCCTGTGCCCCGTCCCTGACACTCCCCTGACATTGTCCTACTACCGTTTCCGTGTAGCGCATCTGGCCAAAGCAAACAGCCCGTGCAGCCAGCTCTCCGGCCGGCAGCTGCGACACAGAGCTGGCAGACCATTTCAGGAAGCCCCCGCCTTCTCCCGCCTGCTCAGGGAAGAGCTCTTCTGGAAGACACCAGAAACGAGGCCGAACCTTTTCATTAGCCTTCACACGGAGCCTGACCTTATTCTCCAGAGGAATTGGACCTCCCCAGCCCCCAACCCCGCTGTTGTCCTCCTCCACTTCCCACACGTTGGGTGCCTGAGCACTGGGATTAACTTCTGTCCTCTTTGGGAAGAGAGAGAATGCAGCATGAACACGGGATGTCGGGAGCTAAAGGAGTACTTACGAGGCTCAAATAAAGGAAAGTTTATTATTATCACATATGGATGGTTCCCTGTCTGCATTTGAGGTTTGGGGGTGGACCAGGGTCTCAAATCTAAGAAGTCAAGAAGAGGAAAAATGGGAAGAATAAACAGAGGAGGGGAAAGAAGGAGAGAGGGAAGAAAGGAAGGATTTTAGCATCGTTTGTAGGTCAGATAATGTGATAAGCATCTTACATGTGTTTTTCCCTTTGAACTCTATGAGGCCATAGGTATTGATTATGCCTGTTCTATGTATAAGACATTGAGGCCTCAAAGGAAGTGACTTGCTCAAGGTCCCTCAGTTGGTAAATGGCAGAGCCAAGACAAGAACATGAGTCTTCGGGCTCCAAGGCCAGAAACTTTCCGTCAGGTTGCTGCTGTTGTCCAGTAGCTTTGGGATTTCTTCTATAATTTACTTTTTCAGTCTCATCCTCTGGAATAATGCACCTGCAGACTCAGTGGACTTCATCGGTTTCAGCAATCTGTATGCATCATTTGGGTAAGGTTGGAAGTTCCTAACTTTGGTATTTTTAGGAGTTACTTGGTGGTGTCAATGGTGGTCGTGGGAGGGGGTGGAAGTGGCAGCAATTATTGTGGTAGTTGTGGTGATGATTGTGATGGTGGTGACAGTGTTGGTGATAATGGTAATGATGGTGATTGGTGATGGAGGTGGAGGTAGTGGTGGTGATGGTAATGATCGTGGTGGTAGTGATGATGGTGGTGATGGTGGTGATGGTGGTGGTGGTGGTGGTAGTGATGATGGTCATGATGGTGATGGTGATGGTGATGGTGGTAGTGATGGTGATGGTGGTAGTGATGGTAACAATGATGGTGTGGTGATGGTCATGATAGTGATGGTCGTGATGGTGATGGTGGTGATGATGATGGCGGTAGTGATGGTGATGGTGGTGATGATGGCGGTAGTGATGGTGAAGGTGGTGGTAATGGTAGTGTTGATGTTAACAATGATGATGGTGGTGGTGATGATGGCGGTAGTGATGGTGATGGTGGTGGTGATGGCAGTGTTGATGGTAACAATGATGATGGTGGCAGTGGTGATGGCGGTAGTGATGATGATGGCGGTAGTGATGGTGATGGTGGTGGTGATGGCAGTGTTGATGGTAACAATGCTGATGATGGTGGTGGTGGTGACATGTCCTTGTTGTTAGTAGTGGCAGTGGTGGGAATGACACACGACATAGCTGTTTGGATTCTCTGTCTCTAAAACCCTCCCTTGCATCCCACTCTCCACCTTCTGATCTTTTGATTTTGTTAAAAATGTCCAGAATTCTGAACCTTTGTTTGATGGTAGCAGCATCTGTAAGATGATATGACAGCCTTATATTTATTTATTTTTAAAAGGATGTAAGGGAAACAGCTTCCCTTATTTAAATAAAACACAGAGTCCCCAAGGCTTTGACACTGGAAGTCAGCTCTCCAGGTGGGGAGGAGGTGCTGACCAAGCAGTGCCGATCTCTCCCAAGTTTCCTCTTTTCCCTCACCCTTCCTTCCCTCTGACCCTCCACAGCCATGTCAACCAGCGGTGACTTACTGTAATCCTTCAGACCTCCCACTCAGCGTGGTCAGCCATCTGCTCCATTGGTATCCCTTAGCCCAGTTGAGAGTCTGAAATTTAAATGAGACAGAGGTGAAGATATAGAGGACAGGGGGAGAGAGAGAGAGAGAGAGAGGCTGAGAAAAGAAAACAAACAAAAAAACCCAAACAACAACAAAGAAATCCCAGGAAGTTTAGAGAGCATCCAGATTACAAAGCTTACTTTTCGGAACCTTCACAGCTAACTCGTCCCCAGGCCCACGGGCCGTGGCGCAGCCCACGCCTTGTCTGAGAAACTCCAAGTACAAGGACATCTAGGAGACACCTTCCAGGGCCCACGCTCCCTGGGGCTCCTGACTTGTCTTTGTGTGGAAAGGGGTCACAGCACTTCCCCTCCCATGTTCCTCCAGTCGCCGTGCCCTTGGAACCCAAGCAAAGCTCACCCCTCTCTGCCACCCACCCAGGGGCTCCTACGCGGCCCCATCTGCCTAGATGTCCAGCAACATTACAGCGACCACTGAAATGCATGAACGCATCTGTGGGTGACTGGCCTGGCTCTTAAGATTGGCCCAACAGTATAACAGCCTCATCAGCACATAATCACTTTCTAATGAAATTAATTTCCCCCATAAATCACAGAACAGCCGTCACCATGGAGGGCTCACGGCAGCAGCAGGATGGAAAAGCTTGGGCCTGAGCCATCTCCAGCCGTCTCCCTTGTTCCCTGGTGAAGGCAACACTGGAAACAATTGAAAAGAGCAGCCAACTGAAAGCACAAAGGGGACCATCCAAACTTCCCAGGGCCGCGAACCGAGTCGCTGTAATGAGAAGGGCATTTCCTTTGGAAGGATGAAACAAGGTAAACAGAAGCGCCGTGCAGGGGGAGCTTTTCCTTTTGCTCAGAGATGTGTTCTTGGGTGGTTTGGGGACAAACGTGGCCCTGGATGCCAGCAGCCAGTCCTTGCTCTGAGGGTGTCCGCCAATACCCCAGGGAGGGTCTCCCAGGGTGGGAATGCCCCCTGAGGACTCCCAGCTTCCTCAGACCGGCACCCCTAAGCTTCGCACAATCATTTCCCAAGCCTGGCCCTCCAGGAGCGCTCACAGACTCTCTCCCTTCGGGACTCTGCTACAAACACCTCGATAAGGACCTGCGGGTGCGGAGCTGGAAGACAAGCCCGGGAAGCCTATTTGGCCCATTTTTCCCTTCGCCGTTCAAGTAACAATGTCGGCCTGGTCAGCCCGGACAGCAGACTTCATTTTGCCAACCTCCTACCCTATTCCCATCCCAAGGGTGGGGTGGGCTGATATTTGCTTTCAAGGCTGCACTAAAAATTCCAGCCTCCCTCGCGATTCGCAACTCTGGGGTTACCACTGCAGGCGGCCGGTACCTCCTTGTCACTCAGCGAGGCCAGCCTCTCCCCCGTGCCGTTCCAGGTGGCCTTGAAGCATTTGGAGACACATGAGGGACAGGACATTCTCCTTCTCTGCTATCTCTCAGATGAGTCGTCGGAGGATTGCAATAGTTTCTTTTTAGCAGAACATCTCCGACAAAGCTTCCGACCCTCCCCCGAGCAGTCATGCCCGCCACCTAACGGGTCCTGAGCCTCTTGCAGAAGGAAAACTGTTCCCACGACCTATCCGTCAGCGGCCGGTTTCCCCGAATCTCTACAGACAGTGATGGAGTTTGGCGGGACAGAAGACGAAGCCTAGGAAACCTGGAGCCCGGTACCTCGGGGGTTAAGCTAGCCTGGCTTTGGAGGAAGAAGAACAGGCATTCCCCTGATCCCAGATGGAGCATACTAAATACCTCCCTTCAGCAAGTCAGCTTGTTTGGTTATCTTGGAGTGTGCATTGGGGCTAACTCATCCTGGCCCGGCCTTCCGGATGCGGCCTTGCTCAAAATCAACCCTTATACAGGAGTCTTATTCCCCGGGGCTGCCTCCTCCCAGGCTGATAAAGGGTTTCATCATGGATGATTCAAGAGCTTGAGATGCAGGCTCTGGAGATAGCTAATGAGGCCTCCAGCCCCCAGCTGACCTCACTTTCTAGCTGTTGACAGGTTCAGTCAGGCTGGCCAAACAGCATCCCGACCAAGCCAAGACAAATGATCTCCAGCTCTGCACCCCTCTGCCTCCAAGTCCTTCCTCTGGCTCGCAGCCCACCACCAGGACTTCCCGTGGAGCCTGCCCAGGCTGCCCCCGCTGCCACAGGCCAACGGGCAGACCCGGGAGATCGGACGGGTCCTGCTATCCAGGCCCGCGTCGCTGGCTATCTCGTAGGGCTCAGCAGGGGTCCTCTTGGACACTCCGTACTTCTTCCCAGACTCTCCTGCCCACTCACAGCATTCAAGACCCAAGTAGGTGGTTCGGCGTCTTGAGTCACTTGTAAAAGCATGTGGTGGGCCCAATCATTTTGTGTAGAGAGGAGACATTAAACGAGGCAAAACACACACACACACACACGCACACACACGCAGACACACGCACAGCAGCCAGCTTGCTTCCAGCCAGGGCTATGATGGGACATGGAGGAGGGGGGCTGCTTAGCATTCACACAGCCAGGGGCACCGAGGGCCCCCAGCTCCTGGGGACAGTCCGCTCCTCTCCTCAGATCCAGAGCATGGAGTACGGGACAGGAGAGCTCAGAGGGAGCGTGAAGCAGCTTTGACGGCTCCGTGTGAGTACCAGACAGACGCACCCAGGACACAGTGCTTTCTCCGTGACTTTCAGAGTTAACCATCGCTTTGGAAACGCTGGAGGGGATGGGAAGTGCTGGGGGGTGTGGGGAGGAGTCATACCCTCCCTTCACCCTTAGCGCCAATTCTCAGGGGCCAGAGCTCAAACTGATGCGCAGCTTGGGCCGTGTCCACACTGGGCTCAAGGCTGAGGCTGAAAAGACTCCAATCCTCATGTGGCAATTCAGTCCACCGAGTTAGACCCGAGGGCCTCAGTAACAATAAATCAGGCTCCCCGACGGCTGCGCGATGCTTTGCAATCCTCTAAATGCTTTTAATATACATTTTCTGATCCTAGGCCACATCTGTGAATTAGACATCGTTACCCTGGAAACTTGGCTCAGTAAAGACACAGACCTTGGGCCTCTGACCCCAGGTCCTTTGCTCCTCCCTTGCAGAAGAAATTTAATTGTACTTGGAAATGAATAATGCTTTACTGGAATATGGAGAGGTAAAGACTTATAGATGCAATGATGAGATTAACAGAGGCAAAGCACAAAAGAGTGGAGGAGATTTTTTCTTTTATAAACTTTTAAAAAATTGCTTTAGCTCAGCATGTAATACATTCAACTGTTTATTACTTTATGTAGTTAGTCTATGATTATTGTAGAAAACCTTTTTAAATACGCATAAGAAAAAATTTTAAATACTGATAAATTTTTAAACACCAATATATACATATATATCTTTTGAGAGTTGTTCTATTTCTTTATGCATATGTATTATATATAAAGACTGTATGTTAATATATATTCATTATATAATTCACTCCATAATTTCTCTTTTACTTAGAAACGGAGAAAAATGCTGTAACTATCTTTCCATGTCAGTAAAGAAGTCTATTTTTTATACCGATTGCCTAGTGCGCCATTGTATCGATACTACTGTACACTGATACTGTTTCCACTCTTTTATAGTTGCAATTACACTGTAAGGAAGTTTCTTAGGCACAGATCTTTGTGCAACTCTATTATTATTTCCCTAAGATAAATTCCTGAAAGTGGGGCAACTTGGTCAAAACACATCTCTAATGTGTTCAATATGGTTTGCAAAGGGTGGGCTTTTTCAGGGTCCCAGCAGCAGGGTCTGGCAGTCAGAGGCTTATCAATGAAGACACTGGTCACAGAATATAGCTGGAGGGCCAGAGTGCATGCCATCTTTGGGGGTACCTTGGCTGACATTAAGTGAAGATTGGATTTTGATTCCTGGGGATTCGAGAGGTACTAAAGTTTATGGGTAGAGACTGACTTGGCCAGAAGTAGCAAAAGTAGAAGGAAGAACTGAGTGGAAGAGGGAGACACGGGAAGGACATAGACCACCGGTCGAGATGAGAGGCAGGGATTTCTGAAATGGGCTGAATCAATAGGCAGGAAGAAGAAGGGAGAGAAAGAGAAGGAGGAGGAAGATAAGACCAGTGAGACGTGGCATATGTGGGGATCATTAAGATGACACAAAGCTTTCGCGTCTCAGTAAATAGGAGAATGGAGATGCTAACCTTGCCGGAAAAATGGAAGGCAACTTGAAGAGAAAGTTGTACGCATCCACGCAGAGCTGGGTCCGAGTGGGAGAGCTGCTTGGGAGAGTCCTGTGGTTCCCACGCAGGTCTGAGAGTCAGCCCCAGAGCCGGAGTGAAGGCTTTTGGGGCAGATGACATTGCAAGGCATGAAGAACAGGGAAAATAGGTCCAGAGCCCGGCCGGTGTGGCTCAGTGGATGGAGTGTCGTCCCATGGACTGAGAGGTCCCGGTTTGACTCCCGGTCAGGGCACATGCCCGGGTTGCGGGCTGGATCCCTAGTAGGGGGTGTGCAGGAGGCAGCTGGTCGATGTTTCTCACATCGATGTTTCTCTCTCGCTCTCTAAAATAATCAATAAAAACATATTTTTGAAAGAAAAAAATACCTAAGGACAGATCCTGGGGCAATACCCATTTTAAATAGTGGTGGTAGTGGGGGGAGATAAAAGAGCCAAGAAGGATTATCAAGAAGGGCCAACAGAGAGGAGGAAAGAGGACACGGAGCATTCTGTGTGACGGTGATGGTGGCGACAATATGTTCTAAGTGACACAGAGACGCCAATGAGTAAAACCACACAGAAGAAGCCATTACATTTGCCCACACTGGCGAGTTCCTCGTGGAATGGGAGGCACAGGGCACCATCCAACCTGCCATGAGTCTGGGAGGAACTTGGTCTGAGCCTTTGATAAGGACAAAGATGGGAGCGGAAGGAAAAAGAATTCCCTGGTCCCGGGACCGTGGTAAGAAGGGCACCCCAAGGCAGGGTCCAGCCAGGAATGTACCCACCCAGTGGGCCTGGCTGGAACTTTTTAAGCCTGACTGGGGGGACAGATTTTGTGAATCACCTAAATAAATGCACAGCATACAGAGAAAGCACAAAATGAAACAAGATATACAGCGCATGCTCTGTGTAAGGCTCTGGTACAATGTAACTCCACCACTTCTTTGTAAAACTAGTAACCTTCTAACCCAGACTAAGAAAGATAACATGTTATTCCATGTTATGGAGAGGTTGCAAAATTCCCTTCCTCTCCATTCTACAACAAAAAAAAGAAAAGTCTTTGAGTGGATATAAATGTTACCCTCCCTCCTCACACATAAAACCCAAATTACAGACAAATTCTTCTCCTCGAGAAGGTGGGCGTTCGGCTGCAACCTTCACGGCCCTTCTGGAGGCCGTCCCTTGGGTGTGTCCCCCCCACCCGGTTTCCGCGGCCGGGGGCAGCCCTCCAGCTGAATCTTTCTGCTCTGCTTTGCCTCCTCCAGTACTCAATGGAGAACACACACCAGGCAGAACAAAACAGTGGCAATTGATGACAAATGGACTGAGCTGCCCCCACATCTCCCTCCCCACTCCTTGTTACCATGGAGACACCAGCCAGCCGAAGCCAAGAGATCAAGAAATAGCCATGAAGGACAATCTGATGGACACAGGTGCTGGGGCATCAATAGGAGCCAAGGTCCTTCAATCTGTTCAGGGTTGAAGGGGGAAAGTGGTGGGATGGGCATCTGGGGGCCAAGGTACAAGCAGGTGGACTTTGTCCTTCAGACTAGAAGCCTCTTTTCTCCGCACTGGGACCTGTGTCATTCTGACCCATGTTGACAGCACACATCAAAGCTCTATTCTCTTTTCAATGTCCACGTCTCATTCTCTCTTCTCCGTCACCAACAGACCTGGGTAACCTCCCAGATGGGCACCTGGACATGTACTCCAGAAGCCATGAAATGAGGCAGAACGTTGGGAAGACTTGGTCACCGGAACCTCCTTCAATGGCTTTGAAAAGTAGACAACAAAGCCCAAATATCATAAAAAAATAGAAAACAAAATCTCCCCACTCTCTCCAGTGGGACAAACAGTGAACACGGCCTCGAAACAGATAGGCATCTCTTTACAAGGGTGAGACACCGAAGCTCGTGAGTGAAGAGACTCAACTTACACTGCGGTTTATTCCTCACCGTTTGTTTTCTGTGCAACAGGAAGCCAATGGTCAAATATTATTTGGAATTGTACCACAGCTCCACAGGGCTGGTGGGAATAATTCCCCCCGCACAACTGTCATCAAACATGAACATGGGAGGAAGTCCTACTTTTATTTTTAAATGCAAATAACGTGTCCTTATTTAGGTGCTTTGAAACTCAGTCATTTGAATCGTTCAGATTCTAGGTATTCACCCCCATTCTTATAACACACGAGCCTCCACACGCACCTCACAGTAGCTGGAGGATAGATTCGGCCTATTGCTCTAAGCTTTCAGGTCATTGTCTGGTCATCACAATAGTCATAAAGTTCAAGACCGCGATCGCCAAAAATCTAGCAGGGTCCATTGCTTTGTAGGAGGCACTCAAAGCATGCTGTTGGTTGGTGGAATACTACAAAATTTTAAAACCTTCCCAGTTGGTGTGGCTCACTAGTTGAGCGTCAGCCCATGCACCAAGAGGTCGCCAGGTCGATTCCCGGTCAGGGCACATGCCCAGGTTGTGGGCCTGATCCCCAGTGGGGGGCATGCAGGAGACAGCTAATCAATGTTCTCTCTCATCAATGTTTCTATCTCTCTCTCCCTCTCCTTTCCTCTCTCTCTAAAATCAATAAAAAAATTTTTTTAAGCCTTACTGCAGTAGAAATTATAGCTGAATCCCCATCAGCTCATCTGTCTTCCACTGTGTAGCTGTCACAGGGTTTAAATGGAGATTGACCCCACCCAGCTGCAAGGTTGGACCAATCAAAGACTAGATTCCATCAGATAAGACTAGATTGCTTCAGACAAGTGAAGTCCAGGCTCATCAACTCTTGGCGTTTCCTGAGGGCAAGTTTGCTAAAACCTCTGAGGAAGTTCTTAACTTTGTCAGAGAGAGCCACCGGAAGCCAACCTTCTCACTCTTGGACAGCATGTGTTGGAGATGACAATCTCAGTGCTTTGGACACGTGGCCGCCCTGAAGGAAACTGGCAGCTGAATGGAAGCAGAGAGCACAGAACTTGGAGAACACGGTGTCCCTGCCTCCTCCCTGGGCTATAATCATTTCTGCGGCCTTGAGGCCTTCTGCTCCCCTTTCCCCATCTCCGGACCTCATAGTGTCCCCTGGACATACGCCATTTCCGACGTGGAGTTTTTGCTTGCAGCTGTGTTTTCTGTAGGGAATCAGGCTTGTGCGAGGGGCCAGGCTAGGGAATGGTCACCATTGTGCTGGCTACCTGTCCTTGTCTCCTCATCTCTGTCCCATGGTGGTCCAATCCTACCATACCCCTCTAGATAGATAGATAGATAGATAGATAGATAGATAGATAGATAGATAGATAGATAGAGGTAATGATGTGTAATTTATATATAAATTGGGAACTTCACAGACCCACCAATTTATCAGACATGACCAGTACAGCACTCTCCTATAGTCCATCTATAAAACAGTTTTCCAAATGTGGGGATGGGGGACATCCTCAACACTTCACTTCTCTCTTCCGATATCTAGTTAACTGGGTCTGTTGATCCCACCTCCTAAACATCTCTCATTTCTGTCTCCTTCTGGCCACCCACCCTTGTTCATCACCCCGCTTTAGGCCTTCTGAGAGGTCCCTCTACCTCCAAAACCACCCCTTCCCACCCATTCACACCTAACCTTATAGCTGAAAAACATTAACATGGCCATTTCATTCCTCAGCTTAAATTGCTGTGATGGTTCCCTTTGGCACAGCGATAAAATCCCAAACCCATTTATTGTGTGGTCATGGGGTCTGTAGTAGTTTGCTGTACAGGTGTCTCCCCAGTAACTCTTTTGAGAATTGGCCAGACCCCCTCTCCCCACCCATGGGGGTTCGGAGAAGATGGCCATGTGAGAACTGGAGCCTGTCCCGTGGCCAGGCCGCTCCGTTCTTCACGGGCCTTTGACCACCGTTGAGTCGATGAGAGTCCTCCCAGAATTCTGTGCAATGGTAAGCTCAGGAACGGCTGCAACCTGTGTCGTCCAGCACGCTTCACACAAACCTGCCGGGAGCCGGGACGACGGAGCCAGCAGACACCGCGTGCAAAGTCGAACTGGAGAGAGAGGCCTGAGCACACTCGAATCTCTGTCCTGTTACTCCGGAGTCCGAGTCATGTTCCTAACCTTGCAGGTGCACCGCTGCTCCATGAGCTACCGCAGTACTCTTGCTTCCAAGTTCTTTTTTTACGTATGGTCGTTAGAGATGGGTCTCTGTGTGTGCAACCGAGAGTCCTAACTATGGATCCCCTACATCTCCGCTCTCCGAGGCCAGGTCTACGTTTCAGTCATTTCTGCTATCCTCACTGTCTAGTCATTGATAGACAGATGATAGATAGATTAAAAAAGCAATATATAATTTATATAAACATACACACACACACACACACACACACACACACACACCTGGGAGTTTCACTGACCCACCAGTTTTGTTGAATGAATAATTGATTTGGTAGCAAGAAAGAGCGTCTAGCCATCTTCTTTGGCTTCCTTCCTGGCTCCTCACCAAAGAGGAAAGGAGCACACGTCCATGAAGACATCCCTAGCTCTCCGCTCCGTGCTTCCTGGAGCAGCTCCTCCCCTTAGAGAGAGTTTCCCGTCTCACAGCAGCAACGCAGACGCTCGGCAGCGCCGACCACATGCCTTAGCTCATGTCACCTTCCCGACCATCCAACAGGGTCAGGAGATCGACCATCTCCATCTCGCAGGTGACCCTACCGGGGCCTAGAGTGACGAAACAGGTCCCTGGGGTCCAGCAGTGACATTGCCCCCAGCGCAGTCTGCTGGCTCCAGGGCCCTCTCTGTAGATGTCCTGAGCTGCGCGGCTCTGTTTACAGCAGAAGCAGCCGCAGAATCTGAGCGTAGATCTAAGGTCCCTGTTTCTCTGCCTCCAGTCACTTCTGCCAGGATGGAAAAAAATCCACCCTAGCACCTGGGTAGGGGTGAATGGCCATCGCTGAGCCAGACAGAATCAGACCAGACAGACTTTACTGCCAGCAAAGGGGGGGACACTTGACTTTCCGAGGGCGTCCCAGGTGTGGGACCCAAAGCATCCCTCCCCCACTCTGCACCCACCCCCTCGTCCAGCCGCAGGAAGGTAATGTGGAGCAAGGGGCAGGCCAGTGAGGGGACCCCGGGAGGGTAAGAAAGAGTTAAGGCGGCAGCTGCCAGCCTGAGTGTGGAGTTATGCTCAGACTGTTCCCACTGGAGACCAAGTCAGCTGTCATCGGAGAACAAAGGATCCCCAGAGCCGCTCACGGTGTGTCACACCCGGGACGCCCTGAGAGCTCCCGATTAGGGTTTCTAAATCAGCCCGATCGAGGCCGGAGAATAAAGCGCAGGAACAATGAACCCGCCACATTCACACAGTCCGGGCCTGACTGCCCGCCTCGCCACCGCCCCTCCCACGGGGCCTCAAAGGCCACTTCACCTCCAGGGAAAATGAAATCGCATCGAAAGCCCCAGCCGGCTGGGCCTGCGTCCCGAGGGCTTGGGGAGCAGTGGGGGGAATCAGCCTGGCAGGGGCTCCAGCCACTCACTCAGGTGTGAGTTTGGAAGAAGGCAGAGGAGTCCCCTGCAAGGATGGGGGGCCTGGCAGGCCCAGCAGAGGCTCAGTTAGGGACTGGGGAGCTCAGAGTCCGCTGGTCCTGTTTCATTCCATCCAAGTCCAGGCGATGAGAGTTTTGCGTCGCGTGCTGGCCAAGTCGACCCTGGTCACTCGGCCCAGGCCTTGGACCCCCACTCAGATGCCACTTGTGCTGCTAAGAGGCCAGGCGTCCCTGGGGTCAGCAAGACCACTGAGCCGAGAAGATGCCTTATTACCGACAGAGCGTACGGCACGATGGGCACTGCGTTTCCAAAGGGGTTTAAGTTCCGTTTCGATTGCCCCCCTGGGAAGATGCATGGGATCACTGCAAGCGGGAGCCTTGTTGAAACTTCCTTTGCTCAATGTCATTGTAAACAAATACCGAATTGTTACAATGTTGCTCAGATGTTCTAAAATTCTGAGATCCTCAAGGATGGGGTGAACGCCTCACATTCCGATTGCTCTTGGTTTTCATTCCAACTTGACCACTTTTTCTTTTTTGCGACCAAGAGCCAAAGTCATTGCCCAGGGCTGCCTGTCAGCTCCAGGCGTCATGGGGTCCCTAACAAGGAAACTTTGGGGAGTGGAGCTCTGAGGGAGAACCTCTAGCTGCATTTGGGGGGTTCCGGCTGCTTCCTTCTCTGCCTGGGCCTGGGTCAGCCTTGCCCCACGTGGGTTGGTTCAATGAGAGGTGTCAGCATTTTTGACACTCACCTGGGGCCAGGCCGGGCATGGGGAGCTCTGTCTGCCCAATGCTCGCCTGTCATGCCTTCACCAACTGGAGTCACAGGGACATATGCTTGCACCTTCCGGTCCCTGCTACACTTCTCTGAAGGGGATCATGGAGGAAGGCATGTCTGGACTCCTGGATCACCTCCTGCAGCTTCAGCTCCGAGATCTGATCATTCAAATGCCCGCTGGTTTTCAACTGCAGGGGCTCTTTAAGAAAGCTGAGTGTACCCCACTGGTGAGCATATCAGATGCATCATAGCTCCCAGATTTCTCCAAAGGTATATGCCTTGGATGGGACAGAGTCCAAACTCAGCAAAGCCCCTCTTAGCAATAACACCTGCCAGTGATGGGACTCATATGTGCTGAGCACTGCCCGCAGTTGATGTCGTGACATTCAGTGCTCACAACCCGATTTTACGGAGGAGAAAGACGAGGCTCCCACCCTCCTAAGGCCACCCAGGAATCACACGGAGGAAAATACTGGCAGAACCTCGGCTTCCACCCAGGTCTGTCTCCCCCCAAAGCTCTGGATCACTAAGTTTCCTGTACTCCTTCCCTTCCATTGAGTTCCCAATCTGCATTAAGAAGTCTTCAGGGGTCGCACTTACCCTTCCCGTTCCCTCCTGCTCAGGAAGGAGGAACAAAATGGAACTAACAAGAGGAACAGAGGACAGCGCTCACCCTGGTGGGGCAGCGCTCACCCCAGGGGACTGCTGAGCACCTCAGGCCAATCACCTACCCTCTCTGAGCCTCAGGCTCTTCCTGTGTGAAAATCTAGAGATAGCACCTGTCTGGCAGGGATACTGTGGGGACTAGAGGGAGAAACCTGAGTACGAATGCCTGACCCATTCATCCTCCATGAATGCCAGATCCTTATCTCTTCCCTGCACAGGACAGAGGTGGCTGGTAACCCTGTCCTCAAGTCACTCCGCTCCAGGGGAACGCTCCCACAAACAGTTCTGTGTGCAACTTTCCATTTTCTTTGCATTTTTGGACACCATTCTTTATTCTCTCCTAAACTTTCTGAATCCTAGAAAGAATGACTGATCAGAAATGTTGCCTGAAGATGAGGAAAAAAAGAAAGAAAGGGGGAGAGAGAGACAGAGAGAGAGAGAGAGAGAGAGAGAGAGAGAGAGAGAGGAAGGAGAAGAAAGAATTATGATGTGCTCATATAACCGATTCACTTTGACTTGAAAATAAATAAGTAAAGTGAAGGAAAAAAAGAAAGAAAGAAAAAAAGATGCACCTTCTGTGCCCTGGACATTAGGGCCAAATTACTGTGTTGCATTAATAATCTGGAGTATACGTCTGTCCTTGGTTCTAGCAGAAATGCCTCCAAGCTTTGTCACCGCAGTCTACGAATCTGAGGAAGTGCGGGAAGAGTCAATGAAGGGGGTCCGTGTTACATGCAGGAGATGAATCTCACGTGAACGGCCAATGTGATTGCAAAATGCTGCTGAGAGCAATGGCCTTCACACCTTTCTCCCGAGTCCTTTCAAGTCGCTGCATGGTGAGACATCACGCACAGGGGTGTGGGCTGGAGATGGGGGGCGGGGTGCTTACCCCCTGGAGAGAAGCCACAGTGTTTGGAGATATTGGTCTCTTCTGCTTCTGTTTAGGTCTCCGGTTTCGGGGGATGCCCAGTACGTCTGGTGGGTTGAATGAACGAGTAAGGATTAAATAAAAGAATGACATGTTCACCCCAAATCAAGACTTTCTCTACCCCCAACTCACTCTTGCTCGGTGACATCAAAGTGCTATCAAATCCCTTTTTCCACATTTCATTTAAAAATGTCAGCTCAGCTCTCGAAACTAATGAAACTTTCAAATTGATGTTGGTAGAAGCCAAGAAAAGACATCAAGCATTATTGATGTGCCTTAATGACTGGCAGCAGAGCGGAGGTGTGACTTGATCGACCAGACGCTGGGGCTCTGGGAGGACCAAGGGAGCGAGGCTGGAGGGCTGGAAGGAAGAATGAGTAACAGATCTGAGGGAGACTGGATTGTTGCAGACCCACCCGTGATCACTGCAGAGCGTGCATGGAGAGCGTCGAGTTGAAGAAACTGACTCATGGGGCAAGACGGTCAGACAACGGAGGGTCTGAGTTCCAACCTGGCCACTCACCGAATAGGAAACCTCAGTCTCCTCTCCTACAAAACCTGGAGACAAGTACCTGCATATTTGCAAGGCGGTGGTGTGAATGGGATGACATAAAGCACGTGTGTGCAGCCTGGCACACGGAGACAGTCAATAAGGGGGAATACTGGGGGGTGGACAGGAGGGAGGACTAAGAAACGGGTTGAGGAAGGAGTCGGCCAGCGATCAACACCGGGCGGAGTGGGGATAAGGTCTGCGGCAGTAACTGTGAGTTATGTAGCTAAGAACTGAGGCTGAGAAGTTCATCTCAAGTGACAAATTATGACATTACAGCCAATAAAGGAAAGAGGAGAAACCTCTATTAACTTAAGGGAAATAGGAAATGGGCAGATACCCAGGAAGGGACGAGTGTGGTCTGGATGACCTCCAGGGTACTGGCTTAGCCCTAGGGAGAGGCCTCTCTGGTGGCGCCATGATCCCGGGGGCCAGGACAGCCCAGGCAACTGTGAGATACCTATATTGGTCCTCGATGTTCCTGTCTTCCTGGTCTGCACTTGTTCTAACTCCCGATTTTACCCTTATTCCCAGAACCCAGTGATTCCACGCTCTCTCCCCGCTCCCCGATATAAAGCCTGCTCTCCAAACATGAACTAGTCATCCATGCCAAAGCTTAGATGACAGGTGACAATTTAAAATATAAATCCACCCCACCGTTATTTACATTTGAAAGCTCATCAAACAAGAAAGCTGATCTACAAACATTTTTGGAAGTCGGGTTTGTTCCAAGCCCTGAGACAGGCATCGAGGTGATGGAATGCAGAGAAGGTCTTCGTTCCTGCCTCAGGACGCTCATCGTGGGGACCAGGGCGTGCGAGCTGGTGGGCCCCCCAGAGTCCTGACATTCGATCCCCCCCGAGTCACCTGCACCTCCCGAGGGTAGGAAGGCCCTGTCTACAGCCCCGCTCCGTGGACCCTCCTGCACGCACCATCAGGGAGCAGGATGGGCCTTTCTGGCTGACGGCGGATTCAGCCCCGTTGCCCTGCGGAGGGGAAGCCACGGCAGAGAAGAAGCCGAGGGCCGGACGGGATGGATCGGGAAGCCGGCGACCCGAGGTCTAGCCCTGTTGCCCTTACTGGCTTGTGCTGTGACCGTGGGCAGATCACCTTCCCTCTCTGTGCCTCCGTTTCTCTGTATAAAAGCCAAGAGATTCTTCCAGCACCAACATTCTAGGAATTAAATGGATTGGCAAACCATATTAATACAGGACCACTCTGGTTGTTTACCAAATTATATGTTAATGTAGCTAATGTCTGTCCATAGTATAAATTATGTTATGTTAATAAATTGTATATTGATATACTATAATAAATGATATAGTACTATAATTATTAAGTATATATGTGATGCACATATACATATATATACAATATGCACATATATTTATGTAAATGTATGTAAGTATGTATATGCATGTGTATGTGAATGGGTGCATTTACTACCCTAATTATACACATACATATGCATGTATGTGTATGCATATATGTTCTTAGATATGTGTATGTATAATTTATTTTTAAAACAACACAATCATCAGAGCCCATGTGAGCAGAAAGGGGCACAGATTTGGGGGAAAATGCTTTAAAATACAAACATCTGTTGAGAACCAGTGTCTAAATCACAGAATTTCTTCTCCATAGGAAAGGATGCAGTTAGAGTCAGGAACATGTCTGCTGCTCTTTGGACAGGACCGTTATTTTAGAGCTGGACCCCCGGGGGGCGGGGTGTCCTAAAATCGCTTCCCTGCCCGGTCTAAACGGGGCTCAGGGGCTTCCCATCCCGTTACCCCCGTGTGTACCGGACAGCACTTTTGTTTCTGGGTGGCTATACGGGAAATGCTGCCTTTAGATGAACATATAAAATGAGGAAGTGGACTGTTAGACTTTAGCATCAGAATTAATGATGATGAGGGCTGACCAAGAAGCTGTCTCCAGGCAGTGAGGAGAGTGTCCAGACCGGACTTCTGCTCCCCAAGCCAGAGACGGAACTGGGGAGCCAGCATCGCCGTCGAGCCCCCAGAATGTCCAGGTTGAATGGGACGGTCAAGCTTGTCCAACCCCATCCCACCTAACAGGCAGGCAGGTCCTGGACCCACGATCCGAGTCACACTGGATGCATCCCCTGACCGCCGGGGCCCCAATCCCGTCCACTACCCGACCACAAGAGGAGCTGGGCCAAGCAGATCCCACCCATGGCTGTTCGAGGGGTAGAAAATGGAGGGAAAGATGTGTTTCCAATTCGCTGGCGGAGCTGAGTGGGTGAGAAAGTTGAGTCGCGGCAGATCAGCAAGGGGCCAGCCAAAGCACTGGGCACGACGTCAGGGGGCAGCGGAAACTCTGGGCGCACACACTCTGAGCAGCTCGGAAAAGAGACTGGGAGACACATCGTCAGAGAGCAGGAGGAGAGACAGGTTGGCCCCTGAGAGATGGGAGAGGGGGACGACCCGGCTGACGGTCCTCCCAGGCCCGTCCTCAGTTCTGACACCCAGCAGGACACCGCTCCGAGTAGACTGGGTCCAGGGCAAAGAAAATCCTACAGGGCACTGGTAACACACGTCACAATTTCTAAATACAAATTAGGAGTGCGAACTGTGTACCCTTCAGTAAGTTACCCTGGGTCGTCATCCCGTGCTCACTCACGGCCGTATCACGCGTGCATTTCCTCCTGCTAATGCCCTGGCCCATGTTAGATGAGAATCTCGGGGAGTGGGGAGCCGTTCCTGCCTCTGTCAGTACCTAGCACAGTGACATGGTGGAACTAGGGAGGGTTTTGTTCTGTTTTTTTAAAGCATCACATTTCAAAAATTAGATAGTGGGGAGAGGCTGGTGGAAAAGGTGAAGGGATTAACAAGGACTAACTAGTAGTTAGAAAGAAGTCACGGGGATGTGATGTACAGCATAGGGAATATAGCCAATGATGCTGTAGTCACCATGCATGGTGCCAGGTGGACTGGACAGATCGGGGAGTCACTCTGCAACGCATGTGATTGTCTAACCACTAGGCTGTACACCTGAAGCGAATACAAAATAGTGTTGAATGTAAACTGTCATTGAAAAATAAAAATTAAAAAATAAGCATAAATGTTTTGTTTTTTTTCTTTTTTTTATCCTCACCTGAGGACATTCCTTCATTTTTTGTTCAGATAGAGTGGGAGGGAGAGAGAGGAAGAGAGAGAGAGAGAGAAACATCGACGTGAAAGGGACACATCGAGTGGCTGCCACCTGCACGACCAACCAGGGCCGGGGACAAACTGCAACTGAGGTACATGCCCTTAGCGGGAACCGAACCCGGGTCTCTCCGGACCGCAGGCCGACGCTCTAACCGCTGAGCCAAACCGGCCAGGGCAAAAAATAAGCATAAATGTTAAGATAAAAATGTAGATGGGATTTTTATCCATTAAAAAATGACCTCACCTCCGCAGTTTTGACTCCTTACACCCTATGCATGTCCTGGTCAGAAGAGCCCAGACTGGACACAGGCCAAATGTCCATCCACAGCAGAATGGAAAAACAAATTGTGGTATTCTCACACAATGGAATATTTTACCACAGTGAGAATAAACACTCTCGACTTGATGCAACAGTTGGACTGAGTAAGCCCGACACAAAACCACACGTGTGTGTGTGTGTGTTTTCATTTACAAAAGGTTAAAAAATAAGCAAAACACATGGCTGGCAGCAGGAAGCAGGCGTGAATGGGCTTCCCCTGCTCCCTCCCTCGATCCAGGGGCTGGCCGCAGAGGTGTGGTTACAGTTCACGGAGTGTACGAGCTGCTCACCTTTGTGATGTGCACTTCTCTATACATGTAATACTATCTTTAATAAGAAAGCAAGGAACTGTCCAGCCGGTGTGGCTCAGTGGTTGAGCGCCAACTCATGCACCAAGAGGTCCCCGGTTCGATTCCCGGTCAGGACACGTGCCCAGGTTGTGGGCCTGATCCCCAGTGGGGGGCATGCAGGAGGCGGCCAATCGATGTTCTCTCTCATCGATGTTTCTATCTCTCTCTTCCTCTCCCTCTCTCTCTAAAATATCAATAAAGGAAAAAAAAAAAAGCAAGGAACTATATGAATAACTACGGTAAACATAAAATAACACATAGGAAAATATACAGATTTTACAAAGTGACTTTGAGGTTGTTAGTATTTGGACTCCGTAGAATACTCGCTTTAGAAAATGGTGGGCTTTTTTTTTTTTTTTAATCCTCATTCGAGGATATTTTTCCATTTATTTTCAGACAGAGTGGGAGGGAAGGAGAGAGAGAAACATTGATGTGAGAGAGACACATTGACTGGTTGCCTCCCGCATGACCCGGACCAGGGCTGTGGACTAACCACAACCGAGGTACGTGCCCTTGACCGGAATCGAACCCGCAACTCTTTGGTCCTCAGGCCAACGCTCTAACCGCTGAGCCAAACCGGCCAGGGCATGTGGGCTTTCTTATTTCAGCTTGTGAACTCGGCCCTGGGCGGTTGTTCTCGACCCATCCACCTTGGTGAGAATGAATTCATTATGACATCAAGAACTCAGCTCGAAGTAACTGGACCTTTATAAACCGTGTTAGAGTTTCTCAATATTAGAAACAGAGCTAAAGATGTTTCTTCCCGTTTAAACATATGTCTCTTTCTCAGTATAAAATGACTAATAAACTTTAGAAGAAGGATATTAATTTCAATGCTTCCTTTCAATATATCAAAACCTGTTCAAGATTTTTTTTTTATTTCCTAACCTATTTCCTGGACTCTCTCCCTAACAGTTATAAATGGAGGGATGAACATCTGGAGTAATGCCCCATTCATGCAAAATTCCCTCTCAGGAAAAGCTGTGCCTGAAAGTCTGAGCACTTAGAAGGCTGAGGATGAATAAATGTATGATTTATGCATAGATACAGGTAAGCAGATAACAACCTCATAGAAGCTTGAAGAAGCCTGTTTAGAAAGAGGCACACGATTCTTTCACGGCGACGAGAAACTTTCATTTCAGAAATGAACACCTTACCTTTAAAATGAAGAAAAGTTTCTCCGAATTTCCATTATCCCATCATTTTTTAAAATCTGCCTTTCGAGGAAGAGGAGTCATCGTAGGTGAACATTAACTTTTTGCCATTAAAACCAATCCTCTTGTTAAAAAAATAAGTAGGCTCTTGGAGTTAATTAATTGAATTGAAGGTGATTGTTTCCATTTTAAGTGAAAATCACTCGTAACGCTGCTGCGAACGCAGAAATCTCGGTCAGCTTCCGGGCAGCTCAGCACCTCCTCGGAGGGCCCTGGACACACAGGGGCTCCCAGGGGGCCGTGGACGGCTTGGATGTAGCTCCTCTACTCAACCCAGCTGTTCTCAAACTTGAGTGTGCCGCAGGAACTCTTGGGTGCTTGTTGAAATGCAGATTCCCAGGGCCCTCCCCCCAGAGATTCTAGAGACAGGTAGGTGTCAGCTTGGAGCCCAGGCTTGCATTTTTATGTCACGCCCCAGGGGACAGCTGCAGGTCCCCTTGGCAGAAACATTGGGATGCTTGCTATATATAACCCCTCGGATGAATCAATCAGGGAGGACCAGACGCCCTTAGAGGTCTGGCCACTTCCTCCAGGTCCTGAAGTCACTCCAGTTCCCACGTCCAGTCTCCACACTCATCCCACTTTGGGAGTGGATTGTATTCCAAGGAGTATTGTGTCAAGTTCAGCTGGAACTCAGAACTCACGTGGCTTTTTTGTTCTTTCCTTTCGAATGATGCTTTGGGTCCTTGGGTCCCTTCTGTAACCTAGAAGACAGCAATGTTGCAGCAATAACTACTGGATGCAGAGCTCTGGGGACAGAGAGGTATAAAAGTGAGAAGATGTTGTCACATTTCCCAGACGGGCATGATCTTAAGCAAACAAATTTTTTTGGTGGAGATGTAGTTTGTTTGACAAGCACACCCTTCTTTTCTGCATTTTCCTCTCTCTCTCCTGGGGTCCTTTCTCTGACAGTGTTAGGGCTGTCTTAGCCTTCATTCGGCCTTTCCCAGGTCTACTCCTAGCCATCAAGTTCCCATCACCTGGGGCAGCTACTACCAGCTAAGATCGAAGAGAATGGCCATCAGATCGAATTAGTTCATGCTAATGTGTGAATGACTGATATAATGGAGCAATATTTAAGCGGCACAGGTGAAAGTGTCTCTGGACCAGTCACACTCCATTTCTCTGATTTCTCCTGGAGCAAAGGGCCTTCCAGCCTCTCAGCTGTGTGCCTGAAAGATATCCTATTTATCATCTCGCAGTTGACCATCCCCAACCTTAAAGTCGGGCTTGCCCCAATCTCTCTGACGTGCTCCCCACTCACATCTGGAGCTGGCCGCGATCTGATCTGAATTCTTGAAAGCATGGCTAAATTGTATGAGTCCAACACAACTTGGTCCCCTGCTATTTCTTCACTTAACACCTGCAAAAATGCAACCTGGTTTGTCTATGAAAACACTACCATTTCTTTCTCTCTCTCTTCTTTTTTTCTTTTTGTATTTTTACTCTTTGCCCACATTTCTAAGTACTTTGGAAGCTGTCCCATTTCTAAAAAAACAACAGCCATTATATCAGAAAAGACCAGACATGGCCAGCTACCAATAGCCTGACTGACCCATGAGTGCCTCCGTGGAGGGTCCTGTCCCCCCAAATCTGGGCATAAGCCTCTCCATCCTCTTTGGGTTGGGGTCCTCCTATTCCCCCAGCATCGTGTCCTTTTGAAAGGTCAAGCTCCAGGGCATGGTGCTATTCAAACCACACACAGGACAGACGAATGGAAAGCAACGTTGGAGCAACCGTAGTGTCATTTTACAACTGGAGGGAGAGGCATCATCACATTTTCAGACGAGTCCCAGCATCCACGGCGTGTCCCGAAGCACCACGCATGACTCGTGGGCCCAGCTGCAATCGTCATTTCATGCACTCAGCAGCTGCCTCCCAAGTCGCCACTCGCTGGGGACAGGTGGGCTGCCCAAGGGGAGCAAGAGACAAATCCTAACCTGTGGTTACTCGTGGCTGAAAGCGTCAGCGCGGTGAGGGAGGAACACGGTAACACAGGAGAGCAGAGAGACGAAAGGTTCGTCCTATCAGGAGAGTTGAAGACACAAACCTGAGCGGTCCGTGAAGGTCTGAGATGCAGTTACACAAAAGGAGACAGGAGGAAGAGGGATTCAGGGAACGTGAGGGACAGAGGGCGAAGGGCGGAAGGTGTGCTCCCGCCTGGCTGCAGGAGGCCCCAGGTGAGAAGTCTGGGGAGGGTAAGGGCTGGGCGGTGGAGGCATAGGGTTGCCACCGGGAGGCACGGGTGCCAACGCTCACCCGTGAGCCCAGTGCAAAGGCAGGTCCTCAGGAATGTTCCCCATTTTCCCGGCTCCTTGGGGACTCCAGGCATTCGAACAAGAGACATGTCGCCTGCCAGCCAGCAGATGTGGCCCATGAATAAACATCCCCACAGGGCCGGGGGTGGGGGAATAATAAATATGAAGAAAGTGCTGGGCTGCCCCTCCGTGGCCCCCTCCCCTGCTCCCAGGGCCGCAGACACGCTGGCCCGAAGGGGCGGACTCAGACGTCCTCGCCCCGAGGCCTGGTCGGCCGCACATTAATCCGGGTGGATTTGGCCATCTTGTGACATGGCCAATCAGTTCGAGGGAGGGGACGGCAGGAACGCCTCTCCTTTCACGCCACAAAAGGATTTTCGTCCCTTGAGAGCACAATGAAAAAAAAAAAAAGCCAATCAAGGCGGGATCAGCTGTGGGCTGGTCGCTGCAGATAGGTCTCTCCCAGAGGGGGGTGGGGGGGACATCGTGGTCCGTGTGGGAAACCCACAGCCTCAGCTTCTCACACATTGTTCGCCTCCTCTTCAACGGCACCCCCTCCCCACCAGCCCGTACCCTCCCCTCTCCCCTCCCCAAAGCCGTTAATGCCACAAAAGATACTTTCCCCATTGTGCCCCGGACAGCTGAGAGGTCCCAGTGAGCCCTGCACAGCCCTGCGTCCTCTCCAGGGAGAAGGGGGCTGGCCCATCCACAAGGAGAGGGGGTGCTTATCATACAAAGGAATTAAACCCACTTGGGCTCTCGCTAATGTAGGGCTGTGGGGGGTTAAATACGGTTACATTTTCATTAGGTGCTAATAGCAAGAGGGCAGCTCAGGGCAGCAGGGACCAGACATTGTTATGCAGAAAGTTCCCCCCATAGGAAGGTCAGGGCAGTTGGGGTGGGGGGAGAGGAGGGGACAGCCAGCGCTGAGGCCTGGGCCAGGGGGAAAGAAGCGGGGGAGCTGGCTATGGGTGCATTGTTGGCCCTGGAGGTCCATCAATGGGAAAAGTCATGTTTTCTCGGAAGGAAACAAGTTGGAATTGTTGGGGAGGGCTGGTGGGTGGCTGGGGACAGAGCTAGTCCACTTGTGGCTAAGGCCACCCTCTGGGGGCCCTCCCCATCCCCAGTTCTAGTCTGAGGCTCTGCCCAGGTAAATGGAGGAAGATTCTGGTGCCTCTGGGAGCCAGTGTGGAGGAGGGGAAAGTTTTGGAACCGGGGGGAACTGATGTGAGCACTGGTTCTGCTGCTCTCCCTGGTCCCGCAGCCTGGGACATCCCTGTGACTCTCTGAACCTCAGTCTCTGTTTAATGCAACATGGAGACGTGACCGACCTCGGCGATTCTTACAGACCCCAATGAAGGTTCACGAGGTGCTCAAAAAGGGGCAAGACTTCTCCTCTCACCCATCACCCCCACTCCCAACTACCACTAAAAGCAACAAGCCAGGCAAGCGAAGGAAGGCAGGCTCTGCCACAGAGGGCTCACGTCGCGTCATGTCACTCAGGTACGGTGTGCCGGCCTCAACCTGGGAGCGAACGCCTCCTGTCTCTTCTCCTTCGTCTCCTTCAAAGCTCCATCCCAGAACTCAGCTCTGACACGTGTCTCATTGCTGTGACCTCAGTCCTTCAGACACGACAGTCTCCCGCCCCTGGAGCGTGGGCATGAATCGATCAGCAGGTACGTTCACGATTCCTGTTCTGCTTTGCTCTGCTCTCTGGGCTTTTAGGAGCACACCCTTAGGAGGACGTCACTGTGGCTCGAGGCTGTGCAGGAAGGACTTCGTGGGGAACAGAGACGTTGCATGGGAAGACGAGCCCGTGACCCCCGACAGCAGGCTTGCCTGAGGCTTGAGGTTGCAGAGATGCTTATTTGTTCATCGAGTCCCGAGAAGAACAGCCACACAGAAGATACCAGTGATCCATTCTGCACAGTCCTGGGCAGCGTGAACTCTGCAAAGGCTGAGTTTGTATTTACCGCGACCATCTGCAGCCTTGGGGTCCGGGTGGGAGCCACCTGCTTTCACACCTCGTGACATCCTTGCCGGCTGCTTCCACCCTCTCTCCAGTACAGACCCACTGCACACAGCCGTCCCCAATCCCCAGTCCTCGTGGAGCGGCCGATGGCCTCTCGTGAGGTCTCAAACTCCACAAGACTGCCCTCCAACCAGAGAGACGCGCCGGGTCAGGCCGATCGTGTCCAAGCGCTGCATAATAAAATACTTCCAGAAAGAGAAACGGCTTGACCAACGGTGGCATCTGGGAAGGGTCTGGAAGAATGAGCTGTTTGCTGCAGCCCACGCCTGGGTTCAGAGCCTGCATTCCATGCTGACTCATGGCGGGGAAAATCCAGTTGGCATGCGTGTGTGGACAGGGAGGAAGAGGCCATTGGTCCCCAAGCTGACTGAGGGCGCCTGGCTTGGCGCTGACATCCATCCCACCGTGACACAGGTTCTGTAGTCTCTTCTACGTCGCAGTACATAGCTTTAGAATTAAAGAGCATGATATAAATTATTTACTCGTCTAGAATATCCCGGGAACGAGAGAACGGATTAGACTCCCATCCAGCTAGCACTCAGGAAAATTCTTCCCTGCAAATTCATAACCAGGGGTCTGCTATCTTAAATCTTTCGTAAGCTCCCTCTTATCTCTGTCAACTGTCGCATGTGATTTTTGATCTCTTAGCAGGAAAGGCAAGCTCCCAACCAAAGAATTCGGAGAACACCGCGCGCTGGGGCCCAGCGAGGAGGTTTCTAACGTCAACCTGGGCTTTCCCCCTCTTCCTTTGAAAGAAACCGCCTGGCCCCGCTGGTTAATCAAATTAGAATTCACAATCTTCCCAGGTGCAATGACAGATCCCTTCAGAAGAAACTGCTTCCTTGAGGCCAGCAGAGCTCAGAAATTACAACCGGTTTCAGCAATTAAGAGAAGTAAAACATTAAAAAGCATGAGGCAAGGACATTTGCATGCTAATGGCCCCTTCTGTGGTGCTGGGAAGCTGTGTTTTACAACAAAGCAGATAACTTTCCCACTAGAGCGACATTAACCCCTGGGTTCTCACTGCAACTCCTGGCCTCCTTCTAAGGTCCGCAGTTCTCCTAGGCTCCGTCGGGAGGATGCGGGTTAACTCTGCGTGTCCATCCGCCCACTGTGGCCTAATTCCCTCCCGCTCCGGTAGGAGAAGAAAGAGAAAGAGACTTGAAAGTTTTGAATGTCTTTAGGGGTAGAGAGAGGAGGGTGGACAGATACACGCAGGAGTGAAAAGGAACTTTTTTTTTTATTTCTTTCTAGAAAACACGTGGGAATGGGCTGGGCACAGGCATTACCATCAAATGAGACTTGAATTTGAATCTGACCGTACCACTTCCTAGCACTGTGATGTTGAACCAGTCACCCAAGTTCTTGGAACCCAGGTTGCGCGTTGCATAGGGTAGAATGAGGATTAGATGCTCCGTGGAAATAACGCCTCTCTGCAGCCGGGAGCTGTCGCGGTTCCTGGAACCCTGTGGCCGTCTGTGCGTCCGCAGTGTTTCAGGAGGGAGTTTACAAGGAACTTTTGGGTACAGTGCCTTAAAACACGCACTCTGGCCCTGGCCGGTTTGGCTCAGCTGTTAGAGCGTCGGCCCGCGGTCCGGAGAGTCCCAGGTTCGGTTCCTGCTAAGGGGCACGTACCTCAGTTGCAGTTTGTCCCCGGCCCCGGTTGGGGTCGTGTGGGTGGCAACCAGTCGATGTGTCTCTCTCACATCGATGTTTCTCTCTCTCTCTCTTCCTCCCTCTCTCCCTCTCGCTCTACCTGAAGATGAATGCAAAAGTGTCCTCGGGTGAGGATAAAACAAACAAACAAACAAATGCACTCTGGCTTTATTGGAGATGCAAGGCAGTCCGTTTGGCCTCATGCAGAACGTTAACCTAGGAGTAAGGGCAGATATGTATAAAGACTCCTTTTATTTCCCCCCAAAGTGGAGGCCACCGACCGTTTGGATCCCCCCGAAGATAGTAATGCTCAGGAACCTCCCCTGGGCGTGAGGCCGCCCTCAGAAATCAGGGGAACATTCTAAGCGCCTCTGGGAAGACCATAGCATAGAACTTTGATTCGGGAGTTAGGTAGACCTTGGTTTGAAACCACCTGACTGTGTTACTTGGAACACATGTCTTCATCTCCCCGTGCCTCAGTTTCCCACTATAAAATGAGGAGGATAAAATGTCGCCCGTGTGGGGCAAGGGCTCCGTGAGTGAGCCCTCCACGCAAGTCAAGCACTCAGGGCCCCGTCTCTGTCTCCCTCTTAGAAATCTCTTTCCCCTGGCCTTCCCCATGACGAAAGGAGGGAGCCGTGCCCAAGTGTGTCATGCTCAGACTTCGAGCCAACTCACTGCAATCGAGTCAAGATGAGGAAAGAGAAGTTTCTGTGTGTACACCAGGGTCCTCAGCACTCGACACAGTGCTGCTGGTGGGAACGAGGCTGCCGGAAGGAAACCAAGGTTCATCGGGCCTGGCCAAACATTAATCTGGGCGCTCACGGATGGGCGCTGATGCGCGCTGGCCGCCGGCGGGCGTGCCCTTCGTGTCCCAGCTCCCTGTGGCTCGAGACCAGCCCACCTGGCCCCCTGGCCCCGTGGGCACTCCGCGTGACCACCGTCCACCCTCCGCTCCACACCAACGTCCACATCACTCTCCAGGGCAGCAAGAGGGAGGGAAGCAGAGAGTGGACTAGAAGACCTCAGTGAAGGAGAGGAGAGAGAGGTCTCATTCTGCAAACCTCCAACAAGGCCCCCCCCCCCCCGATTGGTGGGTTTTAACCCTGGCTGTGCATTAGAATCACAGAGGAAGTTTTCACAAATTACCCTGGGTGCCACCTCCACTGATTACTTTCAATTTTTCTGGGGTGAGCCTGCTTCATGGGTATTTTAAAATAGCTCCTCAGTGATTCTGATATGTAGCCTGGCTGGGGAGCCATGACCTACTTGGAATACCCACCAAGAACATCCCCACTCCCTTCTTACTTTAAAGGTTATGTTTAGGACTTTTTAAAAATGAGGAGATCTAGGACCCACCCCTGCCCCCCCACCTCGGATTTCTGATGGAATTGGCTTGAAGTGGGAGGTGCAGGCGTCCCCATGAACTTGTAATTGTACACATACAAGACTGTTCAGTGCAGCATAATTTGTAAGAGCAAAGATTGGAGACAACCCAAATGTTTATCTAGAAAAGATTCCGTAGATAAACTCTGGTCCAACCTCAAGCTAGAATAGTATGCATTTGTTAAAAAAGAACAAGGAATGCCCAGGAGGTTTGGCTCAGCGGTTAGAGCGTCGGCCCGCAGACCAAACAGTCGCGGGTTCGATTCCGGGCAAGGGCACGTAATTCTGTTGCGGTTCGTCCCCGGCCCTGGTCGGGTTGTGTGGGAGGCAAGCAGTCAATGTGTCCCTCTCACATCGATGTCCCTCTCTCTCTCTTTCTCCCTCTCCCACTCTGTCTGAAACAAATAGAAAAATATCCTTGGGTGAGGATTAAGAAAAAAAGAAGAACAAGGAAGATTTTCTTGGCACTAATACTGAAAGATCTCTAGGATATATAGAACGCAAAAAATGAAATAAGAAAGCAACGGGCAGGACAGTATGTGTAGGGTCCCACCGTCTGAGAAGAAGAGGAAATCATACTGTCACGTGGCTAATATCTGCGCAGTGCAGCGCAGGAAGAACACACCGGGGAACAGTGGGGATGATGGGGCGCAGGCGGGACCGCATGTTGGGGAACCTGGGTGGGACAGGGACTTCGTAGAGTGTCTTGATTTCTGAACCACGTGAATCAGCTATTTTTAAAAATGAAGTTCTTAAACAGTTCCCCAGCTGTGAGCAGTCCGGTCTGGAACACTGACCGGGCAGGAGTCAGCAGACACAAGCTGGGCACCAAGTCCAGCTGCTCCCTGTATTTTTTTTTTGGAACAATAAACCCTTTATTTTAGAACAATTTTAGATTTTTAAGATTATTGAGACTATAGTTCAGAAAATTTCTGTGGACTGCACACCTGGTCTTCCCTACTATCAACATCTAGCATTAGCATAGGACATTGTTCACAAATAATGAACAAATATTGATAACTTGTTATTAGCGAAAGGCCAGACATCGTATTTCCTCCGTTTCCCCCTGATGTCCTTTTTCTGGTCCAGGATTCCGTCCAAGATCTCATGTCCTGTGTAGTCACCATGTCCCTTAGCCGTCCCCTGGCTGTGATCATTTCTCAGACTCACTCCCTCTGTTTTGGATGACCTTGACAGTTTGAGGGACACTTGGTCAGGCATTTTGTTGAATGTCCCTGAGTGGGGATTTGACTGATTTATTTTTTCATGATTAGACTGGGATCATGTGTTTTGGGAAGTGAAGTGCTATTCTCGTCCATCCCTTCAAGGAGATATACTAGCAGCAAGGTCATCACTGTTGATATAAGCGATTGTCACCTGGCTGAGGCAGGGTTCCCAGATTTCTCCACTGTATTCTTTCTTCCCCACTCTCCATAGTGTCCTCTTTGGAAGAAAGTTACTACGCACAGCCCACACTGAAGTGTGGGGTAGTTGCATTATTTGGAATTCTTCTGCACAAGGCATGTGTCCGCTCTTCGTTTATTTAGTCAGTCCCTTCTTTGTATCGTTATGAACTCGTGGGTATTTCTTTTATATGTTGGGTTATGCATCATATTACTTTATTTTCTTGCTCAACCAGCTTTGACCATTGGCGTTCTTTTCATTGGTTCCGCTATGCCTTCAACGTACCCCCGCCGTTGTGTGTGTGTTTGCCTTGTTGTTTTCTGTTGTTTTGTTTTCTGAGCATTTTCTTACATTCTGGCACTACACGATGCTCCGGGCTCATGTGGCACATTTCCTGCCCCAGGGGAATCAGCCATTTCTCCAAGGAGTCCTGATTCTTTTGTTCTAGAGAATATCTTGGTATCAGGAACCAAGGTCTGGGTGTTAGGTATTGGCTTCTAGGGTATCATGGTTTCTAGATTCTCTGAGCTGGTAGAGCAAGGGACATCTGTGTGCATACTGACTTGTGTTTATATACATATCTATAAATATTTCCATATGCCATCTGTGTCTATGTTGAGTCAAGCATGAGTTCGTAGCGATGTCTCCATCCCTATCCCATTACCACATGGATCATTCTAGCTTCCCCTCCTTGCTTAGCTGTAATCTCTCACTACAACATTGCAAAACCCAGTTGCCACCATCCACCATCCACTGACTGACATGTTCAATCCCAGCATACATGTATAATGGTTTCAGAATTGCTAACTCATAGATGCCTTCTGTCTCACAAACTCCACTCATTTTCAAAGTTACCCAGGCCAGGACTTTGTTCTCAAACTCCATTCATTGATGTTCTTACATCTGCAATACATCGCGATTCTTTGTTGCATTCAGCGGTCCATCCCGGAATTCCCCCAAACTCTTAAATGAGTTTTTAAAAATGTATATGAAGTTTACTCTTGGTGCTGTAAAGTCATGTGGGTTCTGAGAACGGCTTAATGTCTTGTATTCATCGCTACAGTGTCCGACAGAACAATTCCACAGCCCTAAAAAAATTCCGTGTTTCACCCCTTCAACTCTCCCTTTCCTCTGCACTCCCGACAAGCACCGACCTGTTAGCCATCTCCAAAGCTTCGCCTTCTCCAGACTGTCCTATAGCTGGAATCATACACTTTGCAGCTTTTTCAGGCTGGCCTTTTTCACGTAACCAGAAGCATTTAAGATCGAGCTGTGTCTTTTGATGGCTTGATGACTCATTTTTTCTATTGCTGACCAGTGTTCCGTTGCATAGATATGCCATTATTTATCTATTTGCCTATTGAAGAAACGTCTTGGTTGTTTCCAGTTCGGGAGAATTATGAATAAAACTGCTATTCACAGGCAGATTTTTACATGAGCATATGTTTACAAAGCAGTTGGGTGAATACCTAGGAGCGTGATCGGGGGATTATAGGGTAAGACGATGTTTAGATTTATAAGAAACTGCCAATTTTCCCCCCAAAGTGGCGGTACCATTTGCAATGCCACCAGGAAGGAAGGGGGTCCCCTGTGGCTCTGCATCTTTGCCAAATTTGCTGTTGTCAGTTTTGGGATTTTAGTCCGTTTGAGAGATGTGAAGTAAAATCTCCTAGTTTTAATGTTCAACTCCCTAATGACAAATGATACTGATTATCTTTTCCTGTGCTTAATTGCCATCTCTATGCCTTCTTTGGTGAAGTTCTGTTCATAGCTTTTACTCATTTTTTAACTGGGTAGTTTGTTTTCTTATTGGGTTTTAAATTTTTTGTATCTTTTTTTTTATACAAGTCCTTTGTTAGGTATGTGTTTTACAAGCATTTTCTTCCCATCAGTAGCTCCTCTTTCATTCTCTCCCCCGTGTCTTTTGCACAGAAGTTTTCTATTTTAATAAAGTCTGACTTATCAATTTTGTTCCTTCATGGATTGTGATATTGGTGATTGTACCTAAGAATTTATCACCAAACCCCAAAGTGATGTCGATTTCCTTCCAGGGTTAATGTTTGTGTCAGGTGTAAGGTCTGTGTCCAGATTCCTCTGGTTTGCACATGGAAATCTAATTGTACCAGCACCACTAGCCGAAAAGACTGTTCTTTCTCCTTTATTCCTTCGCCAAACAAAGATGCGCTCACTCAGTTTGCGCATCCCCCTGTCTCTTGGTCTATTTGTCTTCCACCAGTACCACGCTGTCTTGGTTGGAGCCTGACAGGAAATCTTGAAATCCGCTGGTCCGAGTGAGTCCTCCCCCCGTGTCCTTCTTCAGTATTCTGTGGCCTAATTGAGGTCCTTTGCTTTTTCAGATAAAATTTAGAATCAGTTTATCAATATCTAGAAAATAGCCTGCCGAGGTTTTAACTGGGACTGAGGTGAATCCACAGATTAAGTTGGGAAGAATTGACATTTTAACAATATCGAGTCTTCCAACCCGGGGAACTTGGAACGTCCCTTACTCTTTGACATCTTTGACATTTTTCATCGGCGCTTTCGTAGTTTTCCTGCCTGTTTGGATGCGTGAAGCCGTCCTGGTTCCTCGCCACGTTTGGTCATTTACGGATCATCTACGGTTGCTGTCACGCTATGATGTGGAGCGGTCACAACAACCGTGTGGCTCACACATCCTACAGCACTTGGAGCTTTTTACAGGAAACGTTTGCGGACCCCTGATCCGGAGCTCAAATTGCAGAGCGTGTTCCCTTCAGCCTTATTTCCAACGACCGCTTTGTCTCTGGGAAAGAAGACGTCACCTGAAGACGGAGAAGAGCTCCGTACCTTCAGCAATGAGTTAACACTTGTCCTTTTCAGGCACTGGACACGGGTCCTACGGGAACCTTCCTTATTATCACGATCTTGTGGGTTGAGTGTGGAAGGAGGTTCTTATCAGGTTTGTTGATGCTCTGAGCTCAGAGCTATCGGCCCAGAGGTATCGCAATGCCCGTCATAGCCCCTAGAACACAGCGGGTTAATACACGTTTGATTGATGGACGGACGTTGTGTGTGACAGAAGAATCATCACAAGGTAACCCTGGGGTCTGCTGAGTGCAGTAGGAACACCCTCAGGAGCTTTGAAACGGAGGACAAACAGAACAGGTGCGTGAATGATAAATCCGCAGCAGGTGTTTGGAAACGATAGCGCTTCGTCCGCCAGGGACGCACACGGTTGGATCACACGCACACTGGTTCCCACACTCAGCAAAGCGACGTGGGAACGACCAGTGTTTAAGCATCAGTATGTTCCAGGCACCGTGCTAGGCTCTTGACACACGGCCGTTTCCAACGCACACGACAGCTGCAAGGCAGCCCCGAGGGTTCCAATTCTGTAGATCAGCAAACTAAGAATCGGAGGGGCAGGGACTCCTTCGTGGTCTCGTCCCTCTGAGCAGCAGAGCCCAGACGGGGTGGGGCAGAGGAATCGTGATCATGTCATACCTTTCGGCCACCCTCAGCGTGGGCACCAGCGAGTGGGCCCACAGGCTGCACGGCTCTCGCTTCCATTCCGTTGGAATGGCACAGATAGATGCCAACTCCGGGGTCCCTCGGGCACATCACCGGCGCTAAGGAACTAGCAAACATAGTTCCACGTCTGGGAAAGCCCATCCCTACTCCTGGTCTGTTGATAGATTGGTTGGTCAGCCAGGGGGTGACTTTCAGATCCCGACACAGCCCTCCCTCCACAGCACGGACAGGACCTCAGCCAAGGGAGACCTACCTCCTGCCCACGGGAACTTCATGTCCTCCTGGAGAGTCCAACAGGATGTACCCCCAGCCCCACAGGAGAGTCAGTGAGTCCCTCAAAAAGCAGTTCGCCAAGTGGTAAGGACTACATAGACTTACACATACAGGCATTGGCTGAGTGTGATTTAAAAGCCGCAGAGTCACTCATTTCCACAACAAATCTTCATTTGCATCTGATTTTCACTGTCCAGGTAGTCATCTGAAATTACACTAATACTGCCCGGCCGGTGTGGCTCAGTGGACTGAGCGTCCTCCCATGGACTGAGAGGTCCCGGTTCGATTCCTGATCAGGGCACATGCCCGGGTTGCGGGCTTGATCCCCAGTGCAGGGCTTGCAGAAAGCAGCTGATCGATGTTTCTCTCACACATCAATGTTTCTCTCTCTCTCTCTCTCCCTTCCTCTCTCTCTAAAAAATACATAAAAATATATATTTTTAAAAACACTAATACCTTTATAGCATCTTACAGTTTCTAAAGACCTCAAAAATACATTATCTTCCTTGCACAGTAACTGGGGCAGGGATTATTATTGTACCCATTTCAAAGATTTGGACACCGAGGCTCAGACAGGTAAGGCGATTTGTCCTTGATCACACAGCTAGAAGGCCGAGGCCTATTCTCTAGCCTGCAGTCCCATCTGTGACTCTCATGTCCCTGAGGCAAGTGCTCTCATGCCGTCCCTCTCTCCGAAGGAATCTGCGTTTACTCAGGGCCCTGAGGATGCAATGACGACCGTCTGCTTTTCTTCTCCTGGAGCTTCAAAGCGAGATGGCCTTTCCAAAAGGGGGTGGGTGACCCCTTCTCCTACGTCCAGCAAGGTGAGGTGGATTCCGTGCCAAGGATCAGAGATGACAAGAACCACCTCTCGCTTGTGGGGTGTCTGCAGACTCTGTTGCCATCCCGGCCTGGCTGATCTGCTTCCTTCCGCTTGGAAAACGCCTTGCTTGGTCTACACTGTCTGTCTTTGAGCTAGGTCCGGGACATTGCCAAGCAGACGCCTTCCCAACGCAGAGGCCAGGGCAACTTCCGTGGATCCCTCAGCACAAGACAAGAGAATCTGCCAAAGCACTGTGGCCCAGCCTGCTGCCCCACCCCCACCCTGAGACACGCAAACCAGCCACCCAGTTTCCACCCTCAGTCACT
Organism: Tadarida brasiliensis; assembly: GCA_030848825.1. Taxonomy (NCBI): domain Eukaryota; kingdom Metazoa; phylum Chordata; class Mammalia; order Chiroptera; family Molossidae; genus Tadarida; species Tadarida brasiliensis. The sequence continues at coordinate 59,842,047 of CM061273.1, forward strand.
GTCTCCCCACACCCCCGAGGCCCTCTAATGCAGCAATTCTCAACCTGTGGGTCACGACCCCTTTGGGGGTTGAACGACCCTTTCACAGGGGTCGCCTAAGACATAACAGTAGCAAAATTACAGTTATGAAGTAGCAACGAAAATGATTTTATGGTTGGGGGTCACCACAACATGAGGAACTGTATTGAAGGGTCGCGGCATTAGGAAGGTTGGGAACCACTGCTAGTGTCTTCCAAAGAGGCACCCACCACTCCCCGGGGAGGTGGGGAGACAAGGGAGAGGGAGATGAAGATGGGGATGGGCTCCCTGAAAGAGTAAGTGGGAAATTGCGCACTGTTTTGCTTCAGCATTAAGCAGCAGCTAAGCCCCCACCCGCCACCGGGCCCTTTCTGGAGGGTGGGCTGAAGTGCAGAAATGTTAAATGGATTAACCGCTGTCGATGGGCAGCGATTACGACCCAAGCTCCCGGGATGCTAATGCGGGCATCTAACCCAATGTGCTCAACTTGTAATTCAAAGGACTGGCATTTGTGACAAGTAATGGACCAGGATCCAGAACTAGGCCAGCATACGCTCTGGACTGCGTGCCCACATCCGCTAGGCTCACAGTGGGCTGGGGGTAACCGCGTCTCGTCCACTGTGGGATCCCTGGCAAGGAGCACGGTGTCGGGCACATCGCGGGTGACCAACGCTCTTCCTGAATGACAGAAGCCACCTACACCTGCTCTGCCTTTGCGCTAAGTCCACGACACCGACACCCAGCAAGGTCCATCCATTCCAATGGGCGTCAAACCCGTGACCCTGGCCACTTCCTCGCGCTCGGGCCACCGTGGTCCTCAGGCAGAATCCCAATGCAGGAGGGGCACGGAGAGGGCTGAAGGAGGGACGGGGGGCAGTCAGCGCTCAGAGCGCCACACCACCTGGACTGGAGAGGACCAGCCTGCTAACGCATTCAAGATGGTCAAGCCTAGAAGGCCTGTGGGGAGGAGGCATCTTGAGCCATTTCAAAGCAGGCATTTCGTCCTGTGATTCAGAATCGGTAGCTCTCATCATCGACTTGTGAAAAACTCATAAGTGACAGATAGAGTAGATTCCCGCTCCAGGGGCTCTGGGAGAGCTGGTATTATCATTATCATTATTGTTATTATTATTTCTGGTGCTATTGCTGTTGCAACCAGGACAATTGCTCCTCTTTCCTTCTCGGCTCACTTTTCCCTTCTGCCTAAACTTCTCCCTGGAACTACTGGGTAGATCATAAAGAAAGAGCTACCAGCACCCTCTCCCCCGCCCCCCAAATTTGTTTAAAGAAATGTGTATGAATCTATGGAGAGAGACAGAGCTCAGTCCCGAGACCGGGCAGAGCTTCTGCAGCTGCGAAGTTATAAGCCCATAAATAAAGTTTATGGTTAAACTGGCCTGACCTGGCTTTGCCCCTCGGTACAGAAGCAGTATCTTGTCATTAGTATGCAGAACACAGCAGCCTAATGTCTGCTCATTGTTCTGGGCCACTCTGCTCTATAAATCTTCTGGCCCAGGCAGAGGGGGCAGGGGTGGAGAGGAGGGGTGGGGGAGGGGAGGGGGAGGGGGACTCCAAGTGAGAGGCAGACAGAAAAAGGGTCAGGAGAGGGAGGGGCGAGGACCGCTGGAGTTTGCTGCTGAAACCCAACAGGCAGCCAGGAGCTCACATCCCTTGGTGGAGGGGAAAGTCACAAGTCTCTGCTTCTCCCGTGAGAGCTGAAGGAGAGGCCGTGGGAGACAACAGCTAATTCGTAAGAGGAGGACTTTTGAAAAGTTCCCTAGTTCAAGAACCGAGGTCAAAGCGATCTGTCCTCTGATTTTACTGCAGAAGCCGGGTCCCTGCTTTTCGCGTGGCTTATTTTTGTCTTTTCTGTTGTTGCCGGGGTTCGCGGGGAGGGGTGTTGGGGGTTGTGTGTGTGTGTGTGTGCACTTGAAACACAGGGCTGGGTTGAGCTGGTCCACCCCCACGGGAGGCTCTCGGGGAAGCTGGCGGGGGTTTTCAGCGTCCCATCCTTGGCAGGCTGGTGGGCCGCGGAGCGTGGGGGCTCCGCCTTTGCCATGTGTGAGGGGTACATAGAAACAAACAGACCAGCAGGCAGCAGAGTGCCTGGAGCTGCTTTCACTTGCTGACCGGAGCAGCCCTCCCAGGCAGCGCTCAGTCCATTTCCCTGTTTCTGAGAATCTGGGAGTAAACCCTGGCTCTGGCGGCCCAGGCCTGGGACTCTGGTGCCGAGGTGCAGGGGAGGGAGGTGGGTTCTGGGAAAGGACGCCCCGATACCTGCTGCTGCCTGTGCGCTTTCAAATTTCCCACTAGCAACAAGCCCTGGACGGCTCTCCTTCGGCCTCTGGGGAGCAAGAACCTCCCGGGCCACTGGAAAGGTGGAGCAATCACAGGGCCTTGCGGGGGCCCTGTAGGGAGGGCCTGCGGCTGGGAAGGGCAGAGGCTGGAGAGGAGGGCCTGGCCCTACCTTGCACAGACTGCCCATCCCCAAGCCTGGTCTGTATGAAAGATGGTCCAATGCACCCCGGGGCAGCCGGGACAGGGACATCAGAGACAGGCCCTTGCAGACTTGGAAGGGGGCGGGCCTGTAGGTCCCAGGCTGCCTGTCCCATCCTTCCTGACGGGGCCTAAGGCCTAAGGGTCCTTTGAGGCTGAGGTTTGCATTTGAGCCTTGTATTTAAAACAGTTTCTTTCCTGACTCTAGACTCTAGAGTCTAGAGGTTCTCAATCCCAACACTATTGACATTGGGGCTGGATAACTGTGTGTGTGTGTGTGTGTGTGTGTGTGTGTGTGTGTGTGCATTGCAGGGTGGTCCGCAGCATCCCTGGCTTTTACCCGAAAGATATCATATAGCATCCCCACCCAACTGTGACAACTAGAAAAAAAATGTCTCAGGACATTGCCAAGCGTCTCCTGGGGTCAACATCATCCCCAGCAGAGAGCCACAGCTCTCCAGGTCTTCTCCCTTTGCCTCCTCAAGGCACTGCCCTCGAGCTTGACCTCGCTGGCCTTCCAAGGGTCTCTCCGGACAGGCAGGAGGGCGAGGGGCAGGGCCCTGGGGGACACGAGGGCGGAAATGCAAAGAAGGGTGCCCAATTTCTGACCTCAGAGACTTTATATTGCCAAATTTCAAACTCACCCCTGAGGACAGCAAGGGATGCATTTTTTACTGTAAATATGTTCTGTGTTGTATTCGGGACATACTTATACTAAAAAAGTATTGGTCGTGTATCTGGAAATCAGATCCACCTGGGCGTCCTGTGTCTTATCTGGTAATACAGTCTTCAGGTAGAGGTAACCACACAGGGAAAAGGCCAGAGAGAGAACAGATGTTCTCACGTGCAGAAATATGCCGTCTCCTTGGAGCACGATGTGGCCTGTAATCAAACACAAACGGGCGGCCCTCGCCTCCATCGCACCGCAGCGCTCTGGCAACTCCGGCTGGCCTGGAGGACCAGAGAACGGCCGAGTGACCGCGCGACCGCCTGGATTTCTCCGTGCCTGGAAAAGTCCCCCCTGCGCCCCGCCGGGGGCCTCCGCACACCTGCCCTGGAGCACCTTTCTCCGGGCTTGGCTGCCACAGGAAACGGGACTGTGGGCGGGCGAGCCTCTGCCAGGCTTCACGGGGAAGGGGAGATGTGACCACTTCATAAATCTACGCGGCACAGGCTCGTTTTCTGCCGAAGCCCGGGTGGGGGGGCGGGGATCCTCGCTAGCCCTTTCCTCTGTCATCAATCTTGCGTCCTCTTTGAAGGAGAAGGACCATTACTCATGGCCTGACAGAGTGAAAGGGGAGGAGGGGCCCGGGGAGAGGAGGAGAGACCTAGCACGGCAGGTGAAGCATCTGGGCAGTCGGGGCGAGAGGAGAGGGGCGCGTTTGCGGGGAGGAAAGGTCCCATGGCCAGGCTTCAGGGCAGGTGCACGGCTCACCAGGGCCAGACAGGGAAGATCGGGCTTCCCAGAGCTGAAGGGGGAACTCACCCATGGGAGGGGATAAGAACAGGAAGTGACCCGCCACCAGCGCAGAGGCACAGGTGTCTCTGGGCCATGGGGACCTCTGGGGTGGCGATCAGGAATCCAGCGCTAAGGGCCGAGGCGGGGAGTGGGGCCCGCCGTCCAGGCTGGCTCCTGCTGGCTCCAAGCACCCTTTTGTCATCCACACCTCTGCTATCTCATCCGTCACACGCAGGGCCCAAATGATTCTGACGACGCATCAGCGACTCCAGCGTCTCTGGACCTCGAGGGTGGCAAGCGAACAAGAGTGCCTCGAGGAAGGGAGGGGGCAGGCCGTTGGGAAGAAGCAGCTTTCCTTCAGGACAATAGGGAAATTCCAGAGCCTCATCAGACGGGCCCTCCATGTCTCAGTAAAACTGAACTGACAAGCATGACCTCCCCTTGACGGCTCACCTTATTGAAGCTGTCTGGTAGGTGAGACATTTATTAACATGGATGGACTGCCCGCCGAGAGGCCCGCGGCCGAGGGCTCCGGGCAGGAATTCCTTCGCCCCGTGCAGGAAGTTGCTGGGTGTGGAATGCCATAGCGTCCTCGTCGCTGCAGGGCGGGGACTGGAGGAAGCCCTGCTGTGGACATGGGGACAGTCAACCCGTGGGGCTGAGGAGCTCTGCATGCAGCTCCCCTCCCCGGACACACACGGCTCCAGAGCTCTGGGCAAAGCACTCCAAAACCCAGTTCCCCCATCTAGGAATGGGGTTAAAACTGTCCACGGTGGGGACGGAAGGGGAAAGAGAAGCAGTAAAATATCACGGACTGAGTCATCCCCGTCGAAGGTGGGATGGGTCACAAATCACCCTCTATCCTGGGGGCCCAGGACACACACCCACATGTAAAGTGAAACATCTCAATCCAGGACACATCTCAGCACCAGCGTACACCGCATAGCATCTGCGTCAGCTATCTCCTGCTGTGTAACGAGTGACCCTAGCGCTTAGCAGCTGAAAACAACACACATTTGTTATCTCACAGTGTCTCTAGGTCAGGAGTCGGGCTCAGCTGAGATGGTGCGTCAGCCTCAGTGTCTCCCACAGGCTGCGTTCATCTCGAGGCTCAACTAGGGTGACGGTGGGGGTGGGGGATCTGCTCCCAGACAGGCTCACGTGTTCTCAATGGTGGTTAGCCTGAAGCCCCTTCATTTTCTTGTCATGTGGGTCCCTCCCCAGGGAACGCACAACCTAAAAATTGTGATTGTGAATTGTGATTGTAATTTTGTGTGTCAACCTGGCTGCCCCACAATGCCCAGATATTTGGTCAAACATTATTCTGGATGTTTCCATGAAGGTGGTTTTTTTGTCTTTTTTTTTTTTTTTTTTTTGGATGAGATTAACATTTAACTGGGTAGACTTTGAGGGAAAGCACATTATCCTTTACAAGTTGGGTGGGCCTCGTCCTATCAGTCGACGGACTTTAATACAGCAAAGTCCGGCCTCTCCTGAGAAAAGGAGGACTCAAATTGCAACTTCTACCTGAGGGTTCAGCCTGGTGGACTCCCCAGTCAGACTTTGGACTTGCCAAGCCTCCATAATTACATGAAAAAAATTCCTCAAAATAAATCTTTCTCTCCCTCTCTCTATCTACACACACACACACACACACACACACACACACACACACACACACTATATCCGTTCTCTGGAGAACCCTGAATAATACAGTGAGAGTGAGTGAGATAAATTCATGGTCTTTTTATAGCCCAATCTTGACCTTGATACCCCGACACTTTTTTCCCATTATTTTTTTACTCTGGCAAAATTCACAGAGTATAACATGTACCATGTCAACCATTTTGAAGAGAACAGTCCGTAGGATCAAACACATTCCCAGTGCGCAATCGTCCATCCATCTCCAGAACTCTTCACCTTCCCCTGTGGGAGTCCCGCCCATTAACCAGCAGCTCCTGGCCAGCGCCTGGCCACCTCGCTTCTCCTTTCTGTCCACCTCTTGTGATGGAATGCTAAGGATCTGTCACTTAGCAGAATGTCCTCGACGTTCATTTATATTGTAGCAGGTGTCAGGATTTCCTTCCTTTTTAAGGCTGAATAATATTCCACGGTATGGATAGAGCACATCTTGTTTGTCCGTTCATCTGTGACACCCACCACTTTTTCTGAGTTCCACTGGTTACAGGTGAGTCCGTGGGTCCAGCTCACCCTCACAGGGAGGGGATTCCAAAAGGTGTGCCTGGCAGGTGGCAAGGATCCCGACAGCTATTTTCAAAGCTGCCTACCACAGGGGGTGTCGGAAAAGTTAATATTCTTGTGAAACGTATTAGCTGCATGAGCTTGGGGCAAGTGATTTAACCTCTGAAGCCTCATTTTCTCGTCTCCAAAATGAGGACTTTAGCACCTTCTTCAGAGGTGTGTTGCAGGGCAGGGGAAAGGTGGGGAAGGCAGAGGGGAGTTCTCAGATGCTGACGGCGACAAGGATGCCTTAAGCCATTAGGATCTGTCAGTTTTGTCCAGTTGGCCGTGTCCTTAAAGAGGAACCAGCTCAGCCTGTTCACGTTGGAGTGAGGAAGCTCAGGGAGGCAAAGTGACTCGCCTACAGTCCATTTTCTCATCCATCCCCAAACTGCCCTCTCTGCAAATGTTCCCAGTCCTCGGAGCTCTGCCGGAACGGAATCCCCTCGCCCAAGATCTTGGCAGTCATGCTCAAGGAGGCAAATTCCACGTTTCAAAAGTTATTTCCTTGTAATAGTTTTTTTGCGCACCTGTCGCTTGCCAGCTCCTCTGTCCAGCACTGGTGTAGGTGTCGTCTACATAAAAAGGTGACGTTGGAAATGAAGCCTGATGGATGAGAGGCACAGGCGCCCTGAGGAGTGGGGAGGAGAATGTTCTGCGCAGAGGAAATCCTGGCAGCCCAGTCCATGGGGAGCATGCTTCTCCCGTGATCCCACAGACATGGCCTCGAGAAAGCTGTGGGGGACCCCACAATTACTAAACCCAATGGCTGCCTTGGCATCTTCCACTGATTCATTGTTCTGTCCATTTCTTCATCCCTTCATCTTTTTCACCCAGCCCCCCAACCTCCCTCCCCTCTGACAGCTGTCAGTCTGCTCTCCATCTATGAGTCTGTTTCTATTTTGTGTGTTTATTTTGATCATTAGATTCTACATAGACGTGAAATCATATAGTGCTTGTCTTTCTCTGACTGGCTTATTTCACTTAGTATACTAATCTCCAGGTCCATCCATGCTGTCACAAAAGGTAATATTTTCTTCTTTTTTGTGGCCAAGTATTAATAGTATTCGATTGTGTAAATGCACCACAGCTCTCTTATCCACTCATCTCCAGATGGGCACCGGGGCTGCTTCCAGATCTTGGCTATTGTAAATAACACTGCAGTGAACACAGGGATGCATATATTCTTTCGAATTAGTGTTTTGGGTTTCTTCAGATATATTCCCAGAATTGGAATCACTGGGTCATCAGGCAGTTCCATTTTTAATTTTTTGAGGAATCTCCATACTGTTTCCCACAGTGGCTGCACCAGTCTGCATTCCCACCAACAGTGCACGAGGGGGTACCCTTTTCTCCTCATCCTTGCTGACACTTCTCATTTGTTGATTTATTGATGATAGCCATTCTGACAGGTGTGAGATGATGGCTCATTGTGGTTTTAATTTGCATCTCTCTGATGATTAGTGACGTTGAGCATCTTTTCCTATGTCTATTGGCCATCACATGCCTGTATGTCCTCTTTGGAGAAGTGTCTATTCAGGTCCTTTGCCCATTTTTTAATTAGATTGTTTGGTTTTTTGGTCTTGAGTTGTATAAGGTCTTCAAAATGTTGGATATCAACCCCTTTTCAGATGTATCATTGGTGACTATGTTCTCCCATTCAGTGGGTGCCTTTTCATTGTGTGGTTGGTTTTCCTTTGTGTTCTGTCCTTTGTATCTGAAACATCTGCAGACATGAACTCTCTGCTTCTTTGGCCTCCACACTACCACTCTCCCCTGGCTCCCCCTCCGACCTCTCTGGATGCTCCTCCTGGCCTCTCTCACAGCTCCTCTGCCTGAACAATGCCCCCAAATGTCCCTGCTCCCCAAGGTCTCCTCTGTTCACTGGACAAATCACCTTCCACCCCGGCCAACATCTCATGGTGATGAAGCCCAGTTCTGAGTCTCTAGCCTCAGACTCATACATCTACCTGATTGCCATCATGACTTCTTCTTTTCCTTTTTTAATTGATTTGAGAGAGAGAGAGGAAAAGAGAGGAGGGGGGAGAGAGAGAGAGAGAGAGAGAGAGAGAGAGAGAGAGAGAGAGATTTGTTGTTCCACTTATTCATGCATTCATTGGTTGCTTCTTGCATGTGACCTGACTGGAGATCGAACCCACAACCTTGGCATGTTGGGACCATGCTCTAACCAACTGAGCTACTGGCCAGAGCCCATCATGACTTCTTAGGTACTGCATAAGCCCCTCACACTCAGCACAGACACAGCGAACCTCGTTTTTCTCCCCCATCTCATATATCCAGAACCAGTCAATGACCGCAGAGCCTCCAAGTTGGAAGCCTGAAAGATCCTTCTCGCTCTTCCTTATTAACAAGCACTACTGATTTCACATCCTGAATGTGCCTTGGCTTGTCCGTCTCTCCCCATCCCTGTTGCCTGTTTCAGGCCCTCATCATGTCATGCGTAGACTTTGCAATAGGCATCGAAGGGGCCCTGTGTCCCTGTCCCCCGTGGCTCTCTGAAAGTCACCCCCTGTGCTCCAACCAGACCACTGCGTTTAAAGACACCTTTAATCATTTTGGTCCTCAGTGCACAACCTATCCAATGAACCCCAAGGGATTTAGGATATCAGAGACCATTGATGACCTCACCCTGCCTACTTTCCATACGCTTCACCCCCTCTACTTTCCACCTCTCCCCCGACACGCCAGGGTGATTTGCCTGCTGCTCCCTCAACACGTCACACGGTTTCTTGTTTTATCCAAGTCGTTTCCTTGCTGGGGTTTTATTGTCTTCTACCCCCACCCTATCTCCCGCTCTTCCTTCCTTTTTAAAGTTTCAGATCACGTCTATTCATCTTTTACCACAGACATCACCCCCTCCAATGAGCCCTCCAGGGTTGACCTTATTATTGAAGTTGCCTGTCCACTAGACTGTGAGCTCCTCAGTTGCAGGCACCCTATGTATGTCTCCGAGCCTACCACGTGTCCGGAACATAACAATGCTCCGTAAACGCTTGTTCAACTGAATTCCTCTCCAGTTTTCCCTTCCATGTTAGTTTAGCTCTACATCAAAGACAAGAAAAGCTCAGATTTTTGTGAATGGAGTTTGGGCACCCACTGAGACTTAAGTCTATAGCGGAAGTGGCCCCAGAAGCTGGTTTGAGTAGGACGACCCCCTGGAAGGTCGTGAGCTTTCCCAGAAAGTCATCCCAGCTGACTTCTTGTGGCGCCGAGAGGAGTCATCCCCACCAAGCCCTACGAGACTTGCAGAGTGTGAACAAAATACACACTCGTTGCTGTTTTAAGTGCCGGGATGGTTGGTAACACAGCGACACAGAACCAACAGGAGCTGTCTGCTGGAAGATGGTGAGGGCAACGACCAGGGCAGTGCTGGGAGGCTCTGGGCCCAGCCAGGACGCGTGTGGCGGGGCAGAGGGCTGCAGCAGCACAGCACAGGAGATGGGGGCCCAGGGGAAGCTGGGGCAAGACCCCGATGGACGCCGCAAGACACGCCAAGGACGGCGATTTGATCACGCGTGATGGAAAGCGCTGGGGAGTGCTGTGGAAGGAGCACTGTGATCTGACTCGTGTGTTAGAGTTTAGCACCTGGTGGGTACAAACTCACCTGAACGGATACCTAACGCAGGGCCTCCATCCTGGCTGTGCACTGGCGTCGGGGGAGAGGAGATTTCATTGTTCCCACCTCGGAACAGTGAAAGCCAGGTCTTTGAGAAGGAGGGTCCAGGCATTCATTTACATGAAACCACTCTCTTTGTGATTCTAACGGACAGTTGGGGCCTAGCCTATCATCTAGAGCAGAGGTTGGTCAACCCCTGGGCCACTGGCCCACCACCTGATTTTAGAAGTAAAGTTTTATGGAGACACAGCCACACTCATTCACATATACATTGCCGATGGCAGCTTGCTTGCGGTGCTGAGTAGTTGGAACCGCGACCACAGCGGCTCGTGAAACCACGGCCCGGTGCCCTCCCGCCGGGCCCCCGAGTCACAGCCTCTACGTTCAGAGCGTCGGTGGCTGCAGCCAGACACTGGGACAAATGCGTCAACGTGCAGGAGCTGGGAGGCCCACGCCTTCGCCCCGCCGCTGCCTCCTCTGCTCGTGGGAACAGCCCCAACGTGTGCCCAGTGCAAAGGACAGCGCAGAGGCCGCCAGCCGTGACCTGGCCTCCCGGGAACCCCACGGAGCTCCACAGAGCTCAGCACACACCTGCGGCTGGGACCACGCTCATGGGGATTCTCTGTGAGTTGCTCCGAGGTAGCAGCCAGGTAGCTGCTCATCACGCCTGGGAAGCCGTGTTCTAGGCTCTCGCATCCAGAGTGGCGATTTCCAAATGTTACCGTGCAACAGAACGCCCTGGAGCGCTTGTTAAAACACAGGGTGCTGGGCCCCGCCCTAGAGTTTCTGGGAATTCTGGGGTGGGACCCACGAATCTGCCCTTCTAGCAAGTTCCCATGTGTGGCTGAGGCTGCTGGTCTGAGGGTAAGACTGTGAGAACCACTATTTTAGTGCATCGTGAGGTCCTACCATGAAAGGGACTTAACCAGGAGGCGGAGCAGGGGCTGGATTCGGGGTGTTCGGGTTCTGTGGTTACACCCCCAACCCGTGGGGTAATCTCCCCACATCTCCGTCTTGCCATGCACATGTACCAAGTTCACTGGGGGAGCCCAAGGAGGTCACTTCAGCGGGTCTTCAGGTAATTTCCCCTGGAAGGCACCGGGAGCAGATCAAGGATGATGAATAAAGGGTGAATAAAACAAAGCCCAGGAAAACAAAGCATTTCAAAATCGAAATTACTCAAAGCTCCTTTAAAACCCACCACCAGTGGGAACCTGAAAGTGTAATTATATAACCCATGAACATAATTAAGTGCTTCCCTTCTGTCCCCACCCACCTCTCCCAGGCTTTGGGGATGGAGGAGGGGGTCCCCGAGAGTCTCCAGACTCACGACATAACACCCTGCCTTCCCCTGCTCTTATAAACTGCCCCCCCCAAAATAGTACTTGGATCCGGCTGGAGCCAAACCCCAGAAGTTCTTGTCCATCAATTAATATTTATTGGGTCTTCACAATGAGCTAAGCAGGCACATAAAAGACAACAGTCCCTGCAGACTGTTATTAAAGCCAGAGAAGAACAAGTACCTCGCCTTCCTTTTCACAAGGTGTTGGCAGCTGGGTGGTTGTGTCTGGGTTGAGACGAACACCCAGCCACGCATCCCACAGGAATTTACCAAGCGCTCACTACCTGGCAGGCGCTCTCTGGGCACTGGAGACGTGGCGGCATGCGGCACAGACAGACAGACACCCCAAGTACAGGCTCCAAGAAGCTTAGGGACAGAGGCTGGTGGTAGACATCTATAGACACTGAGCCCCAATCTCCTGACTGAGTCAGCCAGTCTGCTGGCGGGCTGTCCCCTTCATATGCCCCTCTCCAGAAACTACTATGGAACGGAGACACCTGCCATTTCAAGGCCAGTGGGCGAAGGGGTTCAAGTTCAGACATATGAAGTGTATTTTCTCCAAGGACAAAGCAGATGCTGGTTGCATTTCCAGATCCCTTGACTAAACAAAACACTCACTGTAAGGCCCTTTGGAGCCAGAGCATCAGAAACCCTCTGGGCACCTCTCCTCAGCAGCCCCACTCCTCGGATCTGTGCCAGTCCAGAGGCTGTCCTGACCCTTGCTGGCACCCGGGGCTGCTCCAGGTCAAAGGTGGTTTCTGAACCCCACAAAAGAGACACGTGGTTTTCCAGTGTGGGCAGTGCCCTTCTTGGAAGGTGGCTGAGTACGAGGGAGCCCAGGTCTCCAAATCCGAGCCTGACTGTTGGCCACGACAGGAATAAAAGGTTCGTGGAGGCAGGTACCATTTGCCCTGGTCAGTGTGGCAACCCCAGCACCCAGCAAATGGGTGGGTGAAGGAATGAATGAGTGAACGAATGAATCAGGAAACCTCACGGAACTTTGGAGTCCCATGGGGTCCACGCCAGGAAACCTCCCCACCATCAAGCTCATTACGTCGACCTCACCAAGGACACGCGCCCATGGGGGACGGAGGTGAGACAGGAAGCCGAGGCTGTAATTGAAAATCCGCAGAATAGAAGAAACAGCCACGGGAAGGCCTAGTCAATTGTCCTAGGAGGGAAATGGGGGCTGGGGAAAAAGCAGGGAGCCTCCCACACTTCCCCTTGAAACCCCACTCCCAGACACCAGCTAAAAGGGGGCATTGGGTGGATTTGAACTCATCACCTTCAGAGGCAATGGCTCGGAGATGAATGGAGGTTTTAGGGCTGCGTGAAGACGGAGCCCCATATTTGGAGGTGGGGAGAAGGAAGAAACAAAATACAAGAGCAGCTCAGGATTGCTGCCGTGTGGTACAAGCATGTTTTAGGGGTGCATAGCATGTAGCATGAACACGCTAGCATGTAAACAGAGCAAATCACATGCACGTGCTACAGGGAAGCAGGAATCAGACAACCAGACAAGCCCATGAGAAGAGCACCGTCTGGGCAAAGCAGTTAGCATCTGTTGGTCCCCACCGTACGGAACACGCTTCTCTCTTTGATACCTTGAGATATTTGCCCTTGGCGACCTCTCTCCTTGGAAACTCCTTGAGAACTCCTATCCAGCCTTCAAAATCCATTTTCATTTCGTCTCTCACACCCCCTCCAAGTGACCACTTTCCCCATAGATGACCGCGGCACCCTCCGCCTCCATCATCATCGCGTGTCTCATTTAACGTTGTGGTTGACCTTGCCAGCCATCTACCCAACTGCCTGACCACGCGTTCCTGGCGGCCAGGATCCTGTCCTATTCATCTGCGTCTCTTTGGTGTCTGGCATGAGGAAGTCCTCCATACGTGTTTTTTTTTTGTTGTCGTTTTTTTGTATTCATGTCAAAATGGAGCATTCACTGGGGACGGTGCTATGGGAGAACCGAGTTGTTGCAGGGCTGGAAAACGCTCCCTGAGTCAGACCTTCCAAGTTTTGGGCGATGAGGAAGACCACATGTCAACACTGGGTGAGAGCTACCCCATCATTCCGGAGGCCCTCTCAGGAAGCAGGGAGGCTCACAGGCGATTGGAGACTTGTTTATATCAAATAAGCACTTGCTGGAGTGAGTGTTCAAAAATCAGCAGGTTCCAACTTGAACTTTCCAGAGAAGTCACGGCCATGCGAGAGTGTGGGCAGCAAAGCCAGGATTCACTTGGCTCCTTGATGAGAGACCCATGGGAACTGCCGGAGCGTCAGTGTCCACAGGACCTCCAAAACATGGGGGGATAACCCCCCCATCCCGCTGGGGTGTCTCAGGATTGCTGCTGAGAGTGGTAAGCAGAATGAAATAACTGTGGTATTTACCGCTGTTAATTAACAGCACGGTGTTCATGAGTAATGTTGTGGTATTAAGGGCGTGGTACAGCTTTTCATTACTGACTCCCTCCTCTCAGGGTTATAAACTCCAGGGGAGATGTTCCCTCCTGGCTGAAACTTGGCGGCGGGCCTGAGGTTCTTCCCTGTGGCTGGTGCTGGATGTACCCGCTCATCAGCCTGTTGAGATCTGCCTCCCCTTTCCAAGTGCCACGGCTGGGGCCACTCATGCTGGGACACTGCTCTTTGAAGCCCCTAAGCAAAGAATCAAAGAGTGGGGACCCACATGCTGTAGAAATGTCCACGTCCATATGACGTCACCCAAAAAGCCACCAGGAGATCATCCGTGAAGTGGACAAGGCTGTCTTCGTTCAGCAGGTAGGGACAGAAGTGTTAAGTCAAGAGCAAATCTGGTCTTCTCGTGACTCGATGCTCACGCTTCTAGCAAAAGCCTGCGGAGGGTTCCTCAGGTGGCAGGACGTAGGTGCTAGGGAGTGAGTGGAGGGGAGTCGTCTCATCTGGATCGAGATTGTAAGTTGTGACCTGCTCTGACTTCTCGAGCCTTCAGCAATGGTCACATCCTACCCTCTCGCACTGTGTGATTTCTGCCGTCCTGTCCCCAGCAAGACTCCGTGTTAATGCTCCTCCCTCCCTGAAGTAGGCAACAGGGGCTAGTCCTACTCCGAGTCTGCAGATAGAGAAACTGAGTTACAGGAAGTCAGGTGACTTCCCCAGATCCCGACGGCAGTGCCCCGATGCAGACCCAAATCTCCCGACGCCAAGCTCAGTGCTCAGACTTTCCACCTAGCATGTTCTCAAAAGTAAGGGTCAGCATTTCCCTCCCACCTGGTCCCACTTCCTGCAACAGACTGGCACGTGGGCTGACGGGAATGAAGCAGGGGTTTTCCTCGGGGAAGGGAAGTGTTGCCCAATGAGCTGCGGTTCTCTTCTGCTTAAACGTCAGAGACGCTCGCTGTACATAGCCCCGACCTTCCGTCAGCTTCCCCCGTACACGCATTTCACTTTCCACAATGCCAAGCCCCTAAAAGCCTAAACTCCTTGTCACACGTCCACAACCTATGGCTCTTTGTTAAAAATGACATACGCACAGGATCTCAGGCCTACTGTTCCTTTGGTTCTTCACTTCTTTGCTAGGTAGCCCCTCTCCCCCCAAAAGAAAGCTTGCTTTAGCTTGGCTTGGGGACCCAGGACGAAAGGTCCTCCGAACTCTGTTATCCAGAATATTTGATCAGAGAAAGAGAACTGGGGACAGGTGGTTCTGTTGGCCGTTGCCAGACCCTCCACCCCAATCAGACAGGAGCCGTGATAACGTAACCTCCGCATCCCCCAGGTCCTCAGAAGGCAGTAACATGATAAAAAGAACCAACAAATTGCTAACCCATTACCTACTGATTTTAATTAGCAATGAAGACGAGACCCAACACGAACTCCTCCCTAGAAATTCTTCCTGTTCCAGCCACCTGGCAGAGATACTTGCTCCTATCTGGGAATGCTTTCAAGAAGCTGGCAGCAACCAGCTCGACCTGTCCCCTCCTCTGAGACGAAGGAAAGAAACCCTTGGATAGGTCACGGAAGCCCGACTGATGAGTCCAGCAGAGCCCAGAGACCCACGGAGAAGGGGGAGGGCGTTGGTCCCAGTTGCCTCTGATTTCTTAGCCAACCTTGGCTGAACCGTGTAGAAACCAAAGACCAAGGAAGACACCTCATTTTCATACTTGGAGATTTCAAGGCTACTTTTAATTATCCACTTGAACAGAATTGCACTAACGTGGAGTGGATAAAGAGGTACTTACATTTCATTTAGAGACGAACTAAATGTGCTTTACGTTGCGATTGCCTCCCTAGCTACGGAGCGTGGTTTGCGAGCGCTGAGGCTACTGATCGCACACATTGGCTGTGACGTGGAAAAAAGAGGTGACGAGAAGGGAACGGGGCCCAATACAAAGACTGCAACGTGAAAGCCCATCGGGGGACCGCGCGCATGGTGTGGGCCCTCGGGTCTTTCTCACAGGGGTTTCCTTGCTGACCGGTGTGAGGTAGAAGCAACCCTGGACCTCGTGTTATCGTCTCCTATGTTCAGGAGTCGTCTCAGCCACTGCTGAGCACTACTGGAGCCCTGCGGTGACTCGGCTGGTGACCCACAGGGATGAGGACCAGTGCTCTCCCAGCCCCGTCTCAGTGGGAGCCAGCCACAAGGTGATGGGAAGCAGACATCCCTCCTTGCCCTGGGACCCTCCACCTGTCTGGTCTCCCCCAAACCATTGACCTGAACATCCATATCTTTTCATGGCAGGGTGACAACGATCTCAAAGAACACCCTTGGAGATGTCACCTTGCTTAGTTCCTCCTACCACGCCGAGATGAAGAGGTGCAACAGATGCCAGCAAAGCGGGGTCCCGTGAGGATGCTCCCCTCTCTTGATCTGTCCCTTTCTTCATTTCCTTGTTCTCCTACATTCCCTTCCAGGATGCATCCCACACGTTCCCCTCAAGAAACCCACCCTTCCCCTCCTCCCCTACTTCTGTCTTGCAACTTAACCTTCCTCTAGAGCAGCGGTTCTCAAGCTGTGGGTCGCGGCCACTTTGGGGGTCAAACGACCCTTTCACCGGGGTCGCCTAAGACATAACAGTAGCAAAATTACAGTTATGAAGTAGCAACGAAAATAATTGTATGGTTGGGGGTCGCCACCACATGAGGAACCGCGTTAAAGGGTCGTGGCGTGAGGAAGGCTGAGAACCGCTGCGAGGATGCTAAGGGAGGATCTCATCTCTGGGTGTCTGGAAGCTGCAGGACATGAGTTCCAAGAGCTGGGCAGACGTGGGACCTCAGAGTTACTTCATACCTTCTTTAACAGAGTGCTGCAGCCGACAGATTCATAGGGTACCTAGGAAGCAAGAATTTCTCCACCAAAGCCAGCATCACTGTGTGACTTTTTTTCTCTTACAGATGTCCCAGCTGGTTTTCAAGGAGGAACACACATTTCTCCTATTCACATGGTTTAGATTTGGCTTCTTTTGAAAATAACAACCCTAGAATTATTGTACTAAAATGCATTTGAGTCCAGAGGCCTTATTATAGAATAAGAGTATATTATGCGTGGATGAAACTTACCCATCAGGGGTGAGTAATGACAGTTACAATTAGATAATGCTGGTGACCTAATCTTTCTTCAGTTTATCTCCCTGCAAACTGATAATTGAGAGGTGGTTTTAGAGAGTCTTCTCTCTGCGAACAAAGCTTGCCTTGAGCTCCTCTTCACGATAACATGAAACATAAGTAAGATGAATAATGCAGGGAGCCCCGGAAGCTTCCCCTACCGTGTGATAAGCATTACGTTGCAGTAAAACGACAGCAAGCGAGAGGTGAGGGTTTTAACAGGGGAGGTCAGCTACTCACATAACTGGATGAAAAAATCGGCCTCCTCCGTGGAGAAAGAATGTGCTTCTCGGCTGAGCTCACAGATGGGGGAGGGACGTGAATTTGAGGAAACTGGGAAGCTGCCTTAGCCAGCCAGGTCATTCAAATAAACCCTGTGGTCAGGGGGTGACGGGACATTCTCACATCCATAAACAGATACGAATAGATTCCACGAGTAAATCAAAAGGGGTTGGCCTGTTTCAATCAACCACAAGAGAAGAGAGCCAATGGGGGAAGCCCATGGGAACTGGATACTTCCCTTTGCAGGACCCCACCAACAGAAGTGATGCTTGTAAGACAGACACCACCCCGTGCATTTACGTGAGGTTTGCATCATTTCCAAGCATGTGTACATCTCTGACTTATTAACCTCACAGTCTGCGAGGCCTGTTGTGGGGACGTTATGATCTGTAGATGTCAAGGCACAAAATGAAGGTCAGGGGTAAGGGACTTTTCTATGGTCACATACCCTCTGAGAGTATGCCCAGAATGGTCATCCATGTCACTGAAACGTGAGTTAGTCCTCTCTTCCCAGAATTTAGGTTCTGTGGGGTGCGTGCCGTCCTGGCCGGCCTGTTCCATGGAGAACGCGTGCCCTTCCCAAGCTCTGCTAAGGGAAAGAATGATCTGTAAGCGCTTTGGCCTCTTGACCCTAAAGCACCCTTATAGGTGTTGACAGGCATTTGTCAGAATGAATGAAAAAGAGGGTGCCCGTCTCCCCCTCTTTGCTTTTCATGTCCTGTGGTTACTGCTCTGGGTGCAGGTATTTCAGCCCCGGCTCTACCAGGGAACAGGATTAGACAGGTTCTCTGGGCATCAGATTTCAGACTTTCGACTTTTTCACTTTTCTTCTCGGCACGTAGGCTTGAGAACTGACACCGAGACAGGACAGGGGAAGTGGTCTGGGCAAGAGGGAAGATTAAAAGTTGACGGACAACCCAGAGAGCTGGCGTGAGTCAGAAAGCATGAAGGGAAAGACCGCAGGGGGTCCGAGGCAGCAGAGCACATGGGGGGGTGACCAGGTCGCTGTTGCCTGGAGGTGTTGGGACCCTCACAGAGGAGGGGGAGGGGGATTCAGACAGAAACCACGCATGAGAAGAGTAAGAGAAAAGGAAGTCTTATCAAAGGCGGAGGACCAACACTGGCTGTTGAAGTTTCTGCATCCTAGCTCTTGACGAAAAATAGAGAACATTTACTAAGCTGGTGATGTGTATTGATTAAGCTCCAATTTGTAAAAAATAAATAAATAAATAAATAAATAAATAAATGATAGAAATAAATGTTTCTTGAGTGGTTCCAGGAGAGATGTCTCATCAGTAGTGAGGCTGATTGAAAACGAGACAGAGGAATTCAGCAGCGCATCGAGAGGGAATTTGGCTCCATTTATTATTCGGATAAAAGGCCGCGATATCCTCCGACAGCCCTTGGGGATTCTAGGTTCCAACATGGCCATGTGTAGGAGACCGCTCCGAAGGCACTGAATCCTACGGGAGATGCTGCTGAACGCTGAAAGGACCTGCAGATTGTCAAGTTCAGTTTCCTCCACGTGCCAAGGAGGAAGGGCACACAGACTTGGGTTTGGTTCCTGAATCTATCACTCACTGTGTGACCTTGGGCAGACCCCTCAGCCTCTCTGAGCCCCCGTTCTCCGTTGTGTGTGACGGAGGTGATAATGCTCACAGCACGATATTGCGGTAAGCTTCATACGCGTGGACACGAGGAAAAGCACTCAGTGACAAGGCGCTCTGTAAATGCCCACAGTACTTAGTTGAGAACGCTGACACCCAGGAGGTGAAATGATGCTCAGATGTCTAGTTAATAAAACAGTCAAGACCAGAACTTGGGTCTCTTAGCGAATGCTCCTTGCTAGTTAACACCACAACGATTTGGGGGTGTTTATAAATGTTATCATGTAGAAATGTACGGAGAGGCTCCCTTTTGCCATACACTGAGCCACGAACAAGCCCCAAGTCAATTGCCAAGGTGTCTGTCCCCGCCCCATTTGTCCAGAGGGTGCAGAAAAGGAGTGTGTTCCCCGAGATCAATGGGGCAGCCTCCCAGCAGCCGTGGGCAGTGAGGAGGCAGCAACAGGCAGAACAGCGAGGGCATGCCAGCCCGCAGAAAGCCTATCCAGGTCAGCACGGAAATCTCCCGGGCTGTAGACCACCACTGTGGGGCTGAGAGGTTGGTACCGTCTTGGGAAAGAAAATGGGACCAGTCACATGCACACAGTCCTCATCCTGGAGCTCCTCACGAGACTGCCTTGTGTCGCCCAGAACGCCAGCTAAGCCCTAATCCACCCACTGGGTGAGCCCCAGCAACCTGTCCACCCCTGCTGGGAAACAGCACATCCGGCCCCTGACGGCACTCTTGTGACTGCTTGGCTGAGAAGTGGTATTTTAAATAAAGAGAAGGAAAAGAAAAAAAAAAATCAAAACACGCCCTATTATTTTACTCTGGTAATTGACAACAAGTTTCTCATGAGTAATTCGGAGCGCTCAGGGTGTGCCGGGGTTTGATCTCACCTCTCCGCAGGCGCCTCCGACGGGCAGTGCACACACTATTTTGAATGGAATCAAACGTACTTCTAAAATCGAAATGATACTGTTGCGGCTTTACTGGCAACATCCTGACCGTACGCTCCCCCAAAGGCTTGTTTCTAGTTTCTTCGTTCAGATTCCACTTTGGGGAAGTGAAAGCATCTGAAATCTGGGAGCCTGAAAACTCTTACATAACAACTATAACAGTTGTTATATCAGCTATACCTATTTTTTTTTATAATTTGATATCATAGTAACCAGTGAGTGATTTCCAAAGTGGAATCTGAAGAAAATTCGTTCCTCAAAATTTTCTTTCTTTTTTTTTATCCTCACCTGAGGACATTCCTTCATTTTTTGTTCAGATAGAGTGGGAGGGAGAGAGAGGAAGAGAGAGAGAGAGAGAAACATCGACGTGAAAGGGACACATCGAGTGGCTGCCACCCGCACGACCAACCAGGGCCGGGGACAAACTGCAACCGAGGTACGTGCCCCTAGCGGGAACCGAACCCAGGTCTCTCTGTACCGCAGGCCAACGCTCCAACCGCTGAGCCAAACCGGCCAGGGCCTCAAAATTTTCTTTAAAAAAGAGTGGAGAGTGATTTCTGCAGCCAAACCTAATCTGGAAACACTGCCTATTCCAGACTGGGTTTAGCAACTCACAGTATACATCAGTGCAATAAAGGCTCTGAGAAGTCCCGTGGGAAGAGAGCTTTGCTTATCACTGTTTTGGTCACAGAACTTTCCTAAGTCAGCAGAACACGGAATTTCCCTGTGGGGAATTAATACACACACCAATACATTCAACGCATTTGATCCCACAGAATTTTGCGGAACAGACTTGGAGAAACCCGAAGTTAAAAGTGAAGGGAGCAGACAGTCAGGGTTTAGGAGTAAACCCTATTGAACTTTTTTTTTTTATCCTCACCTGAGGACATTTTTCCATTTTTTGTTCAGATAGAGAGGAAGGGAGAGAGAGAGAGAGAGAGAGAGAGAGAGAGAGAGAGAGAGAGAGAGAGAGAAACATCGACGTGAAAGGGACACATCGAGTGGCTGCCTCCCTCACGACCAACCAGGGCCAGGACAAACTGCAACCGAGGTACATGCCCTTAGCGGGAACCGAACCCGGGTCTCTCTGGACCGTAGGCCAACGCTCTAACCGCTGAGCCAAACCGGCCAGGGCTAAACCCTATTGAACTTTACTCTGACCTCTGTGCTCCAACCCCCGACTATTCATTCCACAAACATGTATTGAGCGTTCCGTATGGATAACGGGTGTGGGAGCTGCAGAGAGAAATCGGTCGTGAAAAAATAAATCATAGAGCAGCACTGTCCAAACGGAATGTGATGGACAGACTCAAAAGATCTAGTCCCGCCTCCTTTATAGGTGGAGGAGAAACTGCATGGCTGCTCTCTGGACACAGGACACCTTGGACCTCACCCTGCAGGCCCTTCCATTGGAACATAAACATGGACTGGGATAAACAGCCTAGAGGAGGAAACGCAATTCAACATACACCTGCCGTGAGTTAAAGGCATCGGAAAACACTGTCAAAGCGAGGGTTGAAAACCCCATGAGTTTCAGAGACGGGGCAGAAATTAGGATTGCGTAATTCCAGGGAGGACAGCAAAGAGGAAATCTGCTGAGCCCCAAGGCCGGCAGTGAGGAGGAAGATGGACACTCAAACTTGGTCTCTGCATCAAGAGGAGACAGGCCTCTGGTAGCCTCATCCAAGGCCGCCTGGTACCTTCTGAATTCTGTGTGGCCATGGGAATGCCCTGGCATTTATGAGAGACACTGCCCTGTTCTCTCCCATGGGGTACCCAGTGAACGCACCGTGCGGATTCACTAGAGGAGCACGTCATGGTTTTTGTTTGTTTGTTTGTTTCTCCGTTGCTTTTAGTGGTGAATTGCTTATGTCTTAGGTATAGAGTATTAGTTCAATAATGTGATTTTTCTTCTCTCCAGCCTTACAAGAGCTCATATATCCTTAGAGCTTTCATGATGACCGGGAGACAGATGGTTCCCTTATTTATAAGTCAAGTTCTAAGTTTCTATCCAAGCTTGATCCCTTATACCCCAGATTCCTGTTGGGTATTCTCATTAGTCTCTAAAATTTTCTCTGAATCGTAATATATCCAGATGACCTTCTCTCAAGCCCTCTTCCCTCCCAGTATCTCCATTTCGATCAATAAAATCCTTGCCTATGACCCCCTCCCGCTCATTTTCATGCTCTCAGGCACTCAGTTTTGAAAACATGGAACATTTTTCCTCTCCTTTTCACTTGTGGCCTTCCCTCTTTGAACTGTCTCTTTGGTCTTTCCTTTCCTCTCCCTTTCTGTGTGCTACCAATAGAGAGGAGACCCTACTCCTCGCAGTTGAATCACCTAACCACCGTTCACTCCCTCCTCCAAACTATCCATGCATTTCTCATACGAGGCCACTAGAGTTTTTTCAAAACTGAACTAAAACCAGCTGACGTTCAGAACGCTGATTGACTACGTTCCCAGCTCATCCTGCCAGGGTTACCCTATTCGCTCTCAGTGGTTATTGAAAGCACGGTGGTCTTTGCGATCTCAGCCCCTGGAACATTTCCTCAACCTCCCCATCAGCCACGGAAGGCCCATCTGTTGCCCCCTCACATCCGCTCACTGATGGATGCCAACGCTAGTAAGTAGCTACCACTGTTCCCTGTCCATGAACAAGACATCTTCTGCCATCGACATCTAAGATCCTCATCGAAGAGCGGCTTCCCATCTTTCCCTTTAGCAGAAAAAACAAACAACATTTGAGCCCTTGAAAATCTACATTTGCATGTACACCGTAGCCTTCCCTATGTGAACATCAGTGGAAAGGATGAACGAACTGGGAAAAGGGAGTGAGAAGTGAAAGAAATGCATGTATCTTTTAGCCAGAGTTGGAGGCGGTGAGAGCAGAACACAGTGGACGGGGCTGGTACCAAAGGGCTGCCCGTGAGTGCTGGGAACTGCTGTGAAGGCCAAACTCCAAGTCAGCCGAGTGCTTGGGCCTCGTTTTCCATTTTGAAGACAAGTATTAGAGCCCCTCCCCCTAACCCAGGTCGTCTCCTCAAGGATTAGTCCAAACTCCACGGCCACTGACTAGAGTTCTGGGACCCCTCCCCAGCCCCCGTCGTGGCTGTCCACTTCCAGGGCAGCCCTCCTGAGCCCTGGGGAATCACAGCAGAGCCCCGCCTCTGCACCTGCCTCCGCCCCGGGAAAGGCGAAAGGAGCCGAGGGGGCGGTCGGGTTCCCTCCAGTGAAATAAAGATACTCTTAAGCAAGGACCTTTATCCAGGAGAAGTCTCCAGCTAGCCCTCACCACTGCCCTTCACAACCTCCTCTGAGTAATTCACACGCTGGAATGTTGCACAGACGAAACCTGGGGAGGATAGACGCCCACCGCCAGGAGGGAGAGAGGACAGGGAAGCCAGACAAAAGGCAACACACTCTGCAATCTTTCCGCTGAAAGCCTTTGTTCGGCCGGTACGTTATTTGGGTGATTAGACAAAGGCGTAATAACGCACTTTATCTGCTCAGTTCATTATGTGTGTGTGTCATGGGTGTAAATGCATATTACCGGCTGCAAAATACATAGACTGTGCGCCAGGAAGAGCGGAGAGAACACAGGTGTCTGTGACTCAGTGAGCGTTCGCTTGCTGTCGGGCAGGCTGGCCTTCTGACGCCGTCATCGCGCCCGTCATCTCCGGCCAAGTGCTGACTTTGAGAAGCGGCCATTTCATGAATGACTATGTGAATTCTTGCTTTCAGGAGCCTGGCCAAAGAACCAGCAATAAGACTTGCCTTTGACATCTAGTGTTGAGTTTATTGTCTAGATGGGCCGTGGGGGGAGGAGAAATGGGCAAGAAAGTGCCCGGAAGGCTGGTGAGGACTAACACTGCTGCATGTTCTATTCCTGCATGCAGACCACTAGGGCAGACTTGCTGATTTTTATGTGTTCTGCAACTTGCTCTTTATTAATGAACTAGTCATGGAGAGGCTTCCATAGTGGAATTAAAAAAATTAAAAAAAGCTTTTGGTATAACAAAGCGGGGTCTGAAACTTGCCTTCACCCTTTGGGAGCCGTGTGATCATGTGAGACCCGCAGTGACCGTCAGTTAATACATTTGTAAAATGGAATAACGTCCCTACCTTGGAAGTGTTTTGAAGAGTGAAGGTCATTTACACGCCCAAGGCGTATCGCCTATCATCGAGTATTTACATATACGCAGCTGGGGAGCGATGTCGCTCCAGACTCTAAGGTAGTCCTCCTGACTCCACTGCCGAATAGATGGGACCACAACCACGCAAGGCGACAGGCTGCAGGAAGAGATCGGCTCCCTCTGGCTGCCTTTGGGATGCCATCCCCACCCCCTGCAGAGTCCATGAAAGAAAGACAACCGAGACTTAGGCAAGCAGGCTTCCACAGGGCCTGGGGG
Organism: Tadarida brasiliensis; assembly: GCA_030848825.1. Taxonomy (NCBI): domain Eukaryota; kingdom Metazoa; phylum Chordata; class Mammalia; order Chiroptera; family Molossidae; genus Tadarida; species Tadarida brasiliensis. The sequence goes on from CM061273.1 coordinate 59,866,075, forward strand.
TGCATATGGTATCATAGAAACACAACTCTTTTTTTTTAAAGGGAGGTGAAGTTAGTATTGAAATGAGTTGATTTACATTTCCCTATGGATAATGGAGAGACACCCAGGAAGCATCTTCAGGACCAGTTGTTGCCTCTGGGCGAGCTAGTTATTTGCAGGACATTGTTTAGAGTCCTTGGTTCATGTCAATGCTCTCCCATTGACCGTCTGAGTCACTGCCCAGTCCTCGTAAGCTGGATTTTTAGTCATTCATTCATTCCTTCATTCATTTATTCACTCACGTAGCAACTGGTTTTTGTTTGTTTGGGTTTTTTTTTTAAGAATACTACTGGGAGCTGTGACATGTGCAAAGAAGTGAGAGAAAGACACAGCCGCCCGGAGACCACACCTTAACGCAGTGACGGACAAGTCCGGAAAGTCTGATCTTGCCGTCAGCTGTCTGGACATCGTGGAAATCATCACAGACAGGAGAAGACAGGGAGGAGTACAACGCACATTTTTATGAAGCAGCATTGGAGCGACTCAGAGAATAAAACAAAGCAAACAATCAAAGACAAAGGAAACTTCCTGGTTAATACACAGTCCTTGCCTTCAAGAGGTATTTTCTCTAGCTGAGAAAACCAGTCATGTGTACATGAAGACACAATCACTTAAGGTAACGATTTAAGAAAAGCCAAAGCACTATTTCTTTCAACTTTACTGAGGGTTCACAATTAAAAAAAAAAAAGATGTCCCAAGCATCTTGTATTAATTTTCACCTCAGTGACGCGGACAGTATTTGTATTATTATACAAGTTCAAAGCATGGCTTGGTTTCCCTAACCTGAAATGGATAGGAAATTCTCTACGAAAGACACCGGACTTGAGTTGAGCCTTTACAGATAACGGAGTCATTTCCATGATTATTAATAAGACAAGAAACCTGTATCTCTCAAGTACATATGTTCTGCCAGATAGCGCTGTTAATAACCAACGTGAGTTTTGTGGTCTCATTTGACAGAGGAGGAAAGGCAGGTTAGAGACACTGAGTTCAAGGTCTTACAGCTAGTGAAGGTGGTCAAGGCCGGATCTGAACCTGGTTCCGGGCAACCCCAAGGTCGGTGCACATTCCTCACTGTCAGAATGTTTCTCTGACAAGCAAGATTTAGGTGAGCAGGAAAATGTCAGAGGCCAGGATGCACCATAACACGGTGATAAAAATATCCATGGCTTATGAGGAAAAAGAAAGGTTTGGCTGGAACAAGGATCATTAGCTGTTCTAACAGCTCTTCTTGTCTTCTTGCTTTATTAATAAAACCCCAAATCTTAGCCAGGCATGAACATGACCCCCTCAGTAAACAAAACAAAACAAAACATTTCCCAGCTTCCTTGGCAGCTGGGTATGGTCATGTGACTACATTTTGCCCAATGAGATTTAAATGGAAGCCATCCATATGACTTCTGGAAAATATTCTTTAAGGGAAGAACTGTGTCCTTCTTCACTCCTCCCTCCGTCTTTCTGGCTGAACTGTGGGTTTGATGGCTGGGTCTGAAATGGCTAATCCATATCATGGGTGCCCGTGGGAACGGAGGTCACACAAAGCAGAGCAACAAGAGAGCGGGAGCCTGGGTCTCTGGGCTGGTGGTGGAGCAGAGCCCACATTCCTGTCCTGGGCTGCCGGTCTTTGGTCTTTGAAATGAGAAAGAAAATCAGCTTCTGTGTAGTGGAAGTCACTGTTCTATTGGATTCTACGATTACTGGCAACGGTACTAAATCCTAATTAGGACGTAGTCAAACCTGACTCGAGCCAAGAGTTTCTGAGATGAGGGTGGGTGGGCAAGCCGTTGGAAAGAAGCGGAGAAAGGGGAGCAATGTGTGTGTCACTTACTCTGTAGGCTTTCCGGGCAGGCACATACGATGAAAGCGGCATTTCCAGAATTCTCTGTGGTGTAGCGCGTCCCAGTCTGGAGAACCAATGGGAGAAGGACAGCCTTTGGGAAATCACTGGAATAAGCCAGGTTTGAGGTGTTCCGGGCCTCACAGAGGGGGTGGAAACTCAGGAACCAAAGCTGCAGGATTTGGATTCTAAGTCGAAACCAAGGGTCAGAATACAGAGTCCTCCAAGGTGACTGAGATTTCTCCTTGAAGGGCCGTGGTATGTTGGCAAAACAGAGAAATCAGGAAGCGAAAGAAAAATCAAAGGGGCGCCCAGGCTTCTCTTTTAGACCCGGGGAGCTGGAGGTGACGGCAAGACGTCCAGAGAGATGCAGCCAGGCAGCACGGGCCTGAAGCTCATCAGACAGAAAGCTTAAAAACACACGTTTAGACAAGGGAAAGCATAAATGATAGAGCCGAAATGGTGATGTCAGGTAAGTTTTTCAAGCAACAGAATACAGGAATCTCACCAAAAGAGTAAGTATGAGGGACAGAGAGGCAGCAGAGAGACAGACGGGGGGTGTCAAGAGGGAGGAGAAAAATGATGTGACAATGTGGCCTTGGAGTCTAAGGAAAGGGTTCCCATCAACAGGAGAACATGCCAGAAAAGGAGGAGAAGCCCACGTGAGACAGGGTCGTTGACTCTGACCATGAAGAAGCAGGTTATCGTTGACCTTTGAGTGACAGCGTCACTAGAGGGCTGAGGGTGGAAGCCTAGTTTCAGGGGGTCGCATGCATGAACACCTTAGAGGGGAAGGGAGGCACATTTGAGAAACATGTATGAATTGACAAAAGAGAACAGGAACCCGAAAGTCAGCCTAAGAGGACAGTGGGGTCAAAGGCCTTGTTGGGACAAGGGAGCCCTGTATGGGTTAGTTAGCAGTGATAGAAACTGAGAGGAGCCACCCCTTAAGCCTTGGTCTCTCATGTGTCAAATGAAAGTATTCACATCTACCAGGTGGGATAATGGTGAAGATAAATTAGTATGTGTGAAAATACACAGCACAGAGCATGTCAGGTGGTAGTTACCCATCCAATGTCTGCTTGTTCCTCAATGTCTTTAGGCTATTTCTTCCATTTTATCATGTATTTTTAGACCTAGTTCATTTCCCCTCAAATGAATGTCGCTGTGCGGGTGGAGATCAGATGATAGTCCAACTGCACCTGTGCCTTGGATCCCACATGGTCTCAGATTTCACAGCAGCTCTGGGGACCTGTCAGGGAGGAAGAGAACCCTCAAAGGTGTGACTCAGACAGTTCCCTTTGATTTACGGCAACCAAAGAGCATACAGTGGTCTTCCCATATAATAAAAATACCAAGAGTAACAGCTAGACCATTGACCAAGCCAAAACATACAGTATTTCACTTAATTCATCCTATGAAGTTGGTACAAGAATCTTCTCCATTTCACAGGTGGGAATTCTGAAACTCAAAAAAGTTGAACAAGTTTGGTTTGTTAGCTCATGGGAGGGACAGGGGGGTTTTGAGTTTGGCCCGTGTCTAGGACCCATGAGTTCTGCCATCACTCAAGGGGCCTCTTTCTGTCTGCATATTTTGAGACCCAGAAGATTACCTAGGGCTCTCCCTGCCTCACTAGCACCTGCCCAGGAGCAGAGAAGCCTGAAGTGAGCCCTGAGCCAGACCTGGGGCAGGATGGTCACAGATGACAGCGAACTAGCATGGGTGTGGTCAAGGGCAGCCAGAAAGAAGGATGAGCCTATTCCCAAACAGGGAGGGGACGGGGGGAGTCAGTGGCCCCGGTACCAGAGATGGAGCAGAGCCGACATTCCGTTCATCCAGGGACAGACCTGGACCAGGTCCACAGGCCGCAGCTGGACCCACAGTCTGGCAAATCTTGACAAATTTTATGGCTTCCCCAATGTCCTCTCAGCCACCCAAAGCCACTACTTCAGGGAGACAGACAGCTCTGGCCTTCACAGCCCACAGTAATTGTGGTGGTGGCCAGCCCCTCCCCCAAGGGACTCCACCCAACGCAGACACCTCGGAACAGCTATTCTCTGAAGCACGCCCAAGACTGTTACCTGTCTAAATGAAGTAAGCTAAAAGATGAAAGACCAAGACATCGTTTTAGTCCGGCTTATGCGTAATTACGCATTCATCAGTCAGAGCTTTAATTACCAGGAGATAAAGGTACCATTAGCGTTTTGAGGAAAACTGGCTCCAGCAAAATGCATTTCTTTTGTCTCCCAGCCAGTTGACAACTAACTGTTATCCTCAGGAGGGCTTAGCAGGGAGACACCAGCCTAAACCATAGAAGTCCCTCCTCCATAAAAGGCCATGCCACAGAGCTGGGCACTGAGTGGGCACGGCATGCGTGAGAGAGGTTGCCTGGCTGGGGAGCCCGGGGAGCTTTGGAGGCGAGGACATGCTCCCCTGAAGGACGGAGAATGGAGAGCCATCAGAGACAGAGAAATGGAGGCGGGGAGGAAAGGGGAAGGGAAACTTTGGAGTCTTACTTAACCTGTCACCTTGCTACTCCCTGGAATGAAATGCAGAGTCTCAGGTTCCATCCAAGCCCAATTGAATTAGAATCTGTATATGCCCCCCAGGTGGTTCAGATGCACACCCAAACCCGAGACCTCACTGTAGAGGTCCTCATACCCCAGGACAGCGTCCTGCTGCTTGTGGGGGATGGGAGGGGGGACCGGATGCAAGAAGGTGAAGGGATTAGCCAAAGAACATAGATGCATATGTTCTTAGACACAGACAACAGTGTGGTGATGGCCAGAGGGAAGGGGGACAGGGGCTGGGTAGAGGTGAGCAAAGGGGGGAAATGGGGACATTTGTAACAGTGTCAACAATAATAAAGAAAAAAAAAACAAGGGATGGGGGTTTGCTCATCTCCTATTTGTGTTAAGAGGAAAACTGGAGGCAGAAATGTGTGTGTGAGAATAAGTGAGTGTGAGTGTGTGTGAGTAAATGAGTGTGTATATGTGTGTGTGAATAAATGACGGTGTGTGAATAAGTGAGCGTGAGTGTGTAAGAGTGTGTGAATGTGAGTGTGTGTGAATAAGTGAGTGTGAGTAAATGAGTGTATATGTGTGTATGTGTGTGTGTGAATAAATGAGGGTGTGTGAATAAGTGAGTGTGAGTGTGCAAGAGTGTGTGTGAATAAGAGTGTGAGTGTGTGTGAATAAGTGAGTGTGAGTGTGTATGAATAAATGAGTGTGTATATGTGTGTATGTGTGAGAGTGTGTGTGTGTGAATAAATGAGTGTGTGTGAATAAGTGAGTGTGAGCATGTATGTGTGAATAAATGAGTGTGTGTGTGAGTGTGTGTGTGAATAAGTGAGTGTGTGCGTGTATGTGTGAATAAATGAGTGTGTGTGTGAATAAGTGAGTGTATGTGTGTGTGTCAGTGTGTGTGTGTGTGGTAGGGAGTGTTTTTCTTTTTAACATCTGGCAGGAGAAATAGATTCTCCCTTCCAGTGTTGCGTTAAAAGGTAAACATCATTGAATGGGAGCAAAGTGGGGGCAGAAGCGAAGACCATAAAACACACACAGTGTCAAACTGAAATGATTAATAAAGCTGAGAGGAAAGCATCCCGGTGCAGTGTGAGATGCGACAGACAGGTCAGGGCAAACGCTAGCAAATCAATTTCAGTGCCTCTTTGCCTAAGGGCTGGGACAGGCAGCAACAGAGAGAACCATTTCACAATGAGGAGAAGAGGAAACTGGCAAGAAAGAAACCTCAGAAAAGGGGGGACAGGGGTGAGAAGGGATCATATCGGGAGAGGAATTCCTTGGGTGGCGAGGTTATGGGCGTGGTGGGGCGTTAGGGCGGCATCTCAACCGTACCCGCAAGATCAGATTCGCAGATCACAAATGCCAGGCCTCCAACCCAGAGTTTTCGATAATTAGCCAAAGTTCTGAGGTGTGAGGACAGATTTGGCTTTTAATCCCAATGCTGTCATTGATTAGAAATGTTAAATCTGGAGATCATGGAAATTTTCTCACTGGGCCTCAACTTTCTCATCTATAAAAATGGGGACAATTCTATCAACCTCATAGAGTTGTAAAGATTAAACCTTAGGCCCTGGCTGGTTTGGCTCAGTGGTTAAAGCGTCGGACCACGGACCAATGAGTCATGGGTTCGATTCCAGTCAAGGGCACGTACCTTGGTTGCGGTTTGTCCCCGGCCCTGGTCGGGTCATGCAGGAGGCAACCAGTTGATGTGGCTCTATCACATCGATGTTTCTCTCTGTCTCTCTCCCTCCCTCCCTCCCTCCCTCACATTCTATCGATAATAAGTAGAAAAATATCCTCAGGTGAGGAATTAAAAAAAAAAAAAAAGATTAAACCTTAGCACAATGCCTGGTACGTATCACACTCTCAAAAAATGACACACTGTTACCACTTCCGACTTTCCCAGTAGGTATTCCCAGCGCTATTGAATTCCCAGCAAATTTCTTCCTTTGGCCCTGGGAGACGGATGGGAATGAATCAAACGCATTTAAAAGCACTGTTCTCTGCTCACCTAGTGCTCTCAAAGTATGATTACTTACCCCACTCATTTATTATTTCTTTTTTTAAATTTTTATTGATTTGGGGGAGGAGGGGGGAGAAAGAGAACGAGCTCGTGTGTGCCCAGACCGAGGACTGAACTTGCAACCTTGGGGTATTGAGACGATGCTCTAACCAACTGAGCTCCCTGGCCGGGGCCGCTTTCATGATTCGAACAATATTTAGAGCCTCCTGCATACCGGTCACAGTCATCGGTTAAACACACCCATTGGTACCAAAGCATCGCCAGGGAAGAGCACAGCGAGAATGCACAGAGCCAGGAGGGAGCCTGGCACCCTCTCCGGCACCTCCCAGGGCCCGGCTCTGAAGAAGTGTAGGATGGGGTGTGAGCCAGCTCCCTGCGCCTCCTGCAAGTAAATCCATGCTCTCGGGGTTGACTCCAGGACCAGGGGAGCAGCTGCAGTCCCTGCGTCCCACGGCGCATTCCCTCCATGCCGTGTCCCTCGGATGAGGGGACACAGCGCCATCGAAGCCAGGCGCAGTCATTCCACAGGTGGCTTATTAGCACCGCGATGCAGTCTGCATCCCAGACCACGTCACCTGCCACACAGACTCATGGCGTTTGTCCCAGGGATGTTGGAATGGGAAGGCAGGGGTGTCTGCGCAGTCCCCTCCCGGGAGGCAGAGTGTGGCAGGGAAGTCCTCGGAGCCACGCTCCCTGGCTGATGCGCTCTGGTGCCTTTGTCAGAGGCTGCCCACATGACAGGGCCCTTACAGACGGGCCAAGGTGCAGTCACCAATCAATAGGCTCTGAGATGGGACAAACCTGGATTCAAGTCGCTGTTCGGCCTCTTACTAGGCACGGCCCCTCAGCCTTCGTGCCTAACCTCTCTCAGCTTCAGGTCCCTGGCCTGTGAAATGAGCATCATCTTAGTAACTACTTCTGCTTCAGTCAGGGCGCTGGGAGGAACAGGTGGTACACTCCAACTGGGCAACGTACGGAGAGTTTGATACAGGCACTGTTTGTAAAGGAGTGGGCAGAGTGTAGGAAATAGCGGGGGATAGTGCAGTACCCCAGGGCTAGAAAGGCGGAACCGTCACCCGAGAACTCAGGAGAGCAATGCACCTCAATGGTAGCTGTGAACTCAGAAGGAGGGATGCAGCCAGACAAGGCAACCCAGGAAGGCAAAGCTCAGCTCCCTGCCCTCTCCTCCCCACCTTGGCTGAACCCAACTGGAAGGCCAAGGGCAAGGCAGTGTATTGATGGTGCTTCTACAGCTCGGCCTCTGGGGGCACAGGGCAGGGCAGCGAAGAGTACAGAGTGGATCTGAAGAGACAAACCGAAAACACCCAGCGCGATCCCACAGGGTCATCACGGGAGTTAAACAGGACAATACATATGAAGTGCTCGGTACAGAATAACTGAGCACCTAATAAGTGTTCACTGTAACCATGACCCTTTTCTCTTACCAATGAGAAAAGTGAAATTTTAAAAGTTTCAACCACTTTCCTTAAGTTTTATAGAACTGAGAGTATTATTGGTCCTCGGTCCAAAACTTCTGGAATGCCACCTCCCAGGTATGGGTACTATGGCAGCGACAGGGGGACTTCTTCTACAGGGATGGGACATCGAGAAGAAAAATCTCAGGCTATCAATAAAAGTGGCCACACACCCATTCTCTGTAGCATCTCATACTAGATTCAGTGGGAAGAATGAACAGAACAAAAAATCACCACCTAAAAGTGTGTATGTCATAAAGAGTAGATTTGGGCTAGGCATGAGAGTCTACAAAAATGCAAAAAGGAATATTTATAAATTGCAGGTATGTCTTGACTAATTTGAGCAGATTAAGAGCTAAGAAGAGTCCATCACAAACAGCACCTCAGTGTACCCATAAGCCCAACACTGGCAGACCTCGGTGGCACACCCAGGATTGTCCCCAGAGCAACAGACTGGAACCTGACCATCAGTGACTGTCGGCATAAACTTGCCATCGGGCCCATTCGGGTGCATCCTTCTGAGTTTGGCTACGGAGCCCCACCCGCCCAGAAAGAAAGCTCGTTTGGCTAGCCCGCTAGAATCTCAGAGTACCTGGGGACTGCCTTGCTTCAGCTCCTAATTTCAATCTAATGACACTGGGATCTTACACTTAATTGTTGTTCTGGAAATGATCCCAAGAAATGCCCTCTGGGCACCCCAACTGCTGCCAGATCACATGGTTGACCACTACCCCTTCTGAAAACAAGAAATCACCCCACTACCATCCAACCTGCTCCTGCATTAGGATCCCACTAAATGCCCAGTGCTACCCCAAGACCTAGCCACGTGTGTCTTTAATCTCCTGTGATGATAAACCTCTTCTGGAAACTTGACTTTCGATTTGTCCTCGGCCTTCCCAGGACCATCCGTGAGCCATCCGTGACACACCGCAGAGAACACTACTTTTGGCATCAGCTCCCTCTGCTCTTGGCTTCCCCTCCCACTGGCAGTCTATAAACTACTCTGCACCTGGCTGTAAACCACAATCCTGTATCCCCAGAAGAAAAAACATCAACCTATTGCAAAAATCTTGGCCTTCTTTGCAAACCCCTCTAGCACTCACTCACATCCAAATTGTTTCATCCAAAGCTCATCTCCTGGGCAAATAGAGGCGTCGAAACAATTCCTCATTAGGTCAACCTCAGGTGGCACAAGAACCAGTAAATCCCCCAGGGAGGGCTGCCAAGGTGAGCTCCATTTGGACTCCCTGGGTGAGATTGCCCAACCTCAGACAGCCACCAGCTTGTTCGACAAGTGGGCAAACAGCTCTACCCTGGGCGCATCTAGGCTGAGTTTCTCCCATGGAAACTTGGTCTTCCAGCGCGCTGCTGGGAAGGGCACTTTGGAAATGAGAGAGCTCCAGGTTGGTCTCCGGAGCAAATTCAAGAAGAAACACGCAGTCCTCCACGGATGCTTCGAGTTCAAGACGCCCTACGTGTCCGACTTCTACGTATAAGCGTGTCTATGAACCCGGGTGTTGTATTCAGTTCCCAATTCTTTTCCTGGAGGAACAATGGAGATGCCACTTTGAACTTCTCCATGGGCCTTTGACTGTTTAGGACACTGGGCTCTGACCTGCACCCGACCTACGAGAGGCAGTGGGCAGAGTGGTTGGTCCCAGGGAGTTGGGGGGGAGACAGACCTTGAAATGTCCTGTGGCTTTCTTGGCCTCTGTTTCCACGTTTGTAAAATGGAGCCAATAACATGGCCTGTCTCATAAGGAGGCTATGAGGACTGAGCGAGGGAATCCATAACACATCGAGTCTGACATTTAGTATTCAATAAATACTAAAAACAAACAGGAAAAGAAAATGCCCATCATCTTGACCCATTCTATCCCTACACCTAGGTAAAACACCACAGAACTCACTGGAATAGGTCATTCCCAGGTAATAAGAGGAACCCTTCCGTCCTGGAGGCACTTTAACTTCACCTTATTGATAAAGATGCGGAAGGAGGTGTGGGGTGGGGACCAGGGTGGCATGCACAGGCCAGTTCGACCTGGGGGCCAGGCTGAGAGGGAGGCGGAGAACCATTTTAGTATGAGATTCTGCTCGGCGTCTCTTAACCAGTGAGATGCTGACTCAGTTGATGAAAACTGGAAAAAGTTAACAGGAAAAAAATGAACTCCATGAGGTTGCCTCCTCTTGGACCTTGGCTGCAAGGCTAAATGCATCACCGGCTTCTCATAAATATGAACGAAGAATCAAATCTGAAAGCGAGGAGATCATTGTTCTCCCCAGCCTGGGCGAAGAGCCGCTGGTTACCGGAGAGGCATCTCCCCTCTGCCCAGAGAAACTGTCAGGAACCCGGGCCAGCTGGAAGGCATTCCTCAGCCCTGTTTACTTGGACCCTGCCCTTCCTTTTCCAGCACAATCCTCTCACCACGCCCCAGGGAACCTCACCCTTGGCTTTTTATTTTTTAATAAGCAACTTGATTTGTTTCAGTTTCCTGAAGGATTAAAGAAGAGACAGACCACTTCTGACGTCCAAGCCTGCGGGGCCAAGAGCCGAGTGAGGTTGCCATCGATCGGAGCCCAGGGAAGACCACAGAGATGCCTCCAGTCCTTGAAAGCAGGGGAGAACTGGGACTCCCACATGGCCGTGAACCTGGCGTCGGGAGGCGCGCTACCGGCTAGCATAATTTATTCCGTCTCTGTCCAGTATCCCTGCGGTCTTCTTCTGGTTAGCTCCTGTTACTTCTTCCTGTTCAAGTCGCTGACTAAATCCTCCGACGATCCAAATGGAGTTTATTATCAGAGATGGCGGGGGAAAAAAAAAAAAAAAGTAGCGGTCCGAATACATTCAAGGTGCTCTAGAAATTTGGTTTCTCGGGAGTCTCTGTGCCACCGAAGCTTCTACGGTGCAAAACTAGAGGTGAATTTCCAAAAAGTGCATTCTACTTGTAAAGAAGAAAAATGACCTGCCCTGGCCGGTGTGGCTCAGTGGTCCCAGCATCAGCCCGTGCACCGAAGGGTCGCAGGTTCAATTCCCGGTCAAGGGCACGTACCTGGGTTGCAGGTTCGATCCTCAGACCTGTCAGAGTGAGTGCAGGAGGCAACCGATCGATGTGTCTCTCTCACATCAATGTTTCTCTCTTCCTCCCCCTCCCTCCCGTCCACTTTCTCTAAAAAAAAAAAAAAAAAAAAAAAAAAATGGAAAAAATATCCTTGAGTAAGGATTAACAAAAGAAAAAAAGAAAGAAAGAAAAAATATGACCTAAGCAACTTTAAAGACCAAGAGAAGAGGTGTCCACGGATCCCCCAAATGCTAAGTCTATCTCCAACGGAGAGATACAAAGGTGCCAAAGACCGTTTTGCTTACTCAGAAGTAATCCAGGCCAAGCTTGTGTTTTGTTTGTCCTAAGCTGTGGGACACCTTTATTCTAAGCCAACTGAAGGCAGAAAAGTCTGGGTAACCAAGAAGGTAAAAGAAACAATGCCCTTTACAAAGGAATCACCCAGGATTTCCTCTGACGAGCTTCTCGAATACATTTCAAAGCCACCCGCTCAACCCTTCCACCGTGCACGGCTCTCCGGGCACCTGCTTGTCTACTGCCATGCTGGGCTCACTTCAGAAGAACTCGTAACCTTTCGGATGCTTTGTTTTCAGGTCTTCAGATAAGGAATTAAAACCGTCGTTCACACATTTGTAATGGAGGAGCAGAGCTGGCCCCTCCAAATCCTATCAATCGCTGCCATGCATCTCCTCTCCCCGGGTCCACCTTCGTGGGGCTCACAGAACCCCAGCACACGAGGTTTCTAGCTTTGCTTAGAGGCTACCCACCCATCTTTGGAAGATACGCTCCAGAAAGCCCTGTATCAGTGTTTTCGGACCAATCTTTTGCGTGCGGGTGAGCTAGCTGCTTCACAGCCCGAAAGTCTGGGTCAGAAAACCACTGCTTTAAGCTTCTGAGGCCCCTAGTGTCAACTCCTAGAGGGGATCAGGGGTATAACCTCGTGTCCCACATCTGCTCTGGGCCCCTCCGGAGGAAGCTCCGGCTGGTGTGTGATCATGGGCACTGGCCAGATGATGGCTCAGATTCTAGCTGAGCAACCAAAGACAACCTGGGTGTCCCCGGCTGCGACCGTCACAGAGGGAATCTGGGACAGGTAGATGGCATCTGAATGGAGAACGCTGACACTCAAATTAAAGTCTCCACCACCATCCCCACTCCAGGGCACGCTCGCACACACGGATGCACACACGCACACATATGTACATGCAGCCCTCTCTCCCTCTCGCATCATAATCAGTCATGTTCAACACGGAACCCCCAAACACACCCTCCAGTTATCAATAAAACTCAAAGACCCCAGAATACCTTGGGCTGACATCTCAGCTAAATTTCCACCGACAATTTCAGAGCTAAATACATCCAAAGGTGAGACATCTCTAAAAAGGAGTCCATTACCCCAGCTCAGCTTGTCTTTACCTTAGGCTGGTATTAAAAGAGGAAAGAGGAAAAAAAAAAGAAGAAGAAGAAAAGAAGCTATCCCATAATATCCATCCTCAGGCCTCGGGGCCGGTTTACCTAAGCGTTGCCACGGTGATGTGTATATAAGTCTGTCTTCACTCTGAACCACAATCTCCGACTTGACAGAGAACACCCATTTGGGCTCCAAAGTCAGGTGACAGCCAGGGCGCACAAGGCTCGGTTTTGTTCAGGTTGAAACCTGATCATTCTCCCTTGCCACAGGAAGTCGTGGGGTTTTTTGGGGGATTATTTTGGTTGTTGTTTTTTTTTGCATTTTGTGTTTCTATCTGTATCCCTCTTCCCCTTCTCCTCTGTCCCTCCTCTTTGCAGGGAGAGAGGCTAAGGAAGAGGAAAAGCCTTGGGAATAAGCCTGAAGGGACAGTGAGGGCTGGCCCGTTAGGGCGGGTCTCAGCCTTCGCCTAGAGCAGAGGGAAGAGGGAGGATGTTCTGGCACAGGAGTCCGGGTCCTCCCAGCCTTACAGACAGACAGACAGCATCAGAGCTGCAGGGGACCTCAGGGAAGAGCCATGAATCCCTGTGATGGGAAGTGACTCACTCAAGGTCACCCAGTAAAGAGATTTCACCCCCTAACTCCCATCCAGGGCTTTTCTACAGAAATGACCGTGAACTCACCCAGGATTGCCTAGGAAACCCATGTACCTCCCATAGGAAGCACTGTGCCCGTCCCACACACACGTATCCCTGCAACAGACGTTGGAGGAGTAACTGAATCCATGAACGAGGGAATGAATGACTGCAACATTAAAAAATAGACCACTCTTTCTTTTCAGGGCCTCCGGCTCACAAAGTGAACTCATAGCCGCAAAATAACCAACAGCAAAGAGTCTGCGTCCCTAAGTGCCCAGTTCCCAACCCAGAGCCAATCCTGTCCCAGGACACCAGACGAGCCCACTCTGCAGAGGCAACGAACTACCAGAGTTCCGCACAGTGAGTCCCTTCCCCGCCCGTCATGGGAACATCAAGTAACCGACGAACCAAACTGCAGGTCAGGTGTATTTCTGGGGGAGCGAGGAGGGTGGTGGTGAGGAGGGAAGCTTGTAGCATGCACTGTGAGTAGGTTGAGAAGGCAATCCTTCCAGATCCTTCCTCCTGGTCCCGTTTTGCACCAAGGTTATCCTTTTAAAACCCCATCTCAGATCACCAGGGGCTCCCGAAGAGAGCCAGGCAAATTAGAACTTCAAGGGGGCTGAACTCTGACCTTCAGTGAAGCCCATTCAACTAGACGGTGGCAAGCCCCATTACACGCCTTCCCGTGGCCCCCCCACAGTGCTGCTCATCGGGACATATAAAGCCATTGAGGAAATGTGTAACTTCTACAGACAGCAGAGCTGCAGGTAGACGCAAACGGACACAGCCAGCTGCTCCGGAGAAGCCTGCTGCTCCCCGGGCTTCCGCGGCCCAGCCCTGCTGGCTGGCAGCTCCGTCCGTCTCCTTAGCGGGAACCCTGATGCATCTGGCTGGCTCTTGGCTTCCAGTCCTACTTGTAATTTGAAGCCAGGGTAGATGGCTGGGGTCAGACAGCAAGGAGCCTGCAGGCTTAGAGGGGAGCCTCCTTCTCCATGAGACACCGCAGGGCGCTGAGGTAGGGAGCCCGGAAAGCCTGCAGCGCGCAGCACCCCGAACCGGGTCCTGAAAGTCTAGGAGAGGGCAGGGTTCCAGGCTGGCTCTGGGAGCTCCCCGGGGCCCCGTGCAGAACACACCTACGTGCCCCCACAGCCTGGCATTCGCAGGGCGCCAGGAGATGGGGCATTTAAACCCCAAGGATAGGACAGATGCTGGTGACACTTGCTGAGCATCCCAAGGGTAAAAAGCACAGGGCTTGGCAGGTAGGAAAACTCCTCAAACGTCCACCGATGTCAACCACGACAACCTGCCTCCGCCCTCTTTCTGGCTGTCCCTATCGTCCTACCAAAGGAGAAGTGGACAGTGGTAATGGTGAATTAAAAAATCACTTCGGATGGACTTTGACATCTATAACACAGTGCTCTTTAAAGTTAAGTGTTTTTTTTAAGTCTTTTCCATCAGATTTGCTACGTTCATTGTTTTCATCGGGTTAGTGAAGGGAACCATCGGGCCCGAGTCCACGTGTGGATGATAGCGAGAGGGCCCAGAAGTGGACGGGTAGGTACCTCTGGCCGAGAAGCGATGACTAAAGCAAGCCGTAGAAAGCAGGCCCATCCCGTTCCCCCAAGGGGCCACGGTGCCAATCGGAAGTCAGCGGACGTGCCGGGTGGGGTAAGTGTGTGTTCCGAGATGACTCAGGCAGGAACAGAGCTCGAGTGTCCGGAGTCCCACAGGGCCAGCCTTGAGGACGACCAAGCCCAAGCCAAGGTGAGACCCAATTAACTCTCGCTCACCCTCGGAGGAGTTTGAACCTCACACCGGTCTTTTCTCATTGCCGTCCAGTTAGGGGAGACTTCAGGAGTCCGAGCCTGAAGGAAAATACACAACCAGGAGCGTGAGTTGACCTTCGAAGTTAAGGACATAGGTTTCCAAGACGATCGTGGATTTGCTTTTCTGGATTCTCTGCTGATCAAAATGATCAGAGAGAGTCCAATCTGCCAGTATAGCCAAGAGTACCAGACTGGCCCTCAGGGGGCCTCAGCTCTGCCAGCTGCCAGCCGTGTGACATTGGACATGTCGCTCAGCCTCAGTTGGAGCCCTGGTGACAGAGGCAGCCGTCACCTGTGATCAGGAACTGTGCTTGGTGCTGGGACTCAAAGATCACCAGGGCGACGACCCTGGCCTGGGAGAGTCTTTGAGGAAGATAAACATCCCAGCCAAGAATTCCACGACACTTAACCAGTGTGTGTGTCTGTGTGTGTATGCTGCATGCGTACACACGGATACACTTGTGTGCTGAAACTGAAAGGTACGATACTAAATTGTTACTATTGCTGAAGGCATCCTACATGTTTTACATTCCCAACCTCCTAGGTAGCTAATATTATCCCCATTTTACAGATGAGGACATTTTACAGCTCAGAGAAGCAAAATAACACCCTAATATGACACAGCAAGTACACGGCGGAGCCAGAATTCAAACTCAGTTCCATCTGAGCCCGTAACCTGGCCTCAGCGTCGACCTTGGGGACTATGGTCTGGTGGGAGAATGGGCAAGGCGATGTAAGAAAGGATGTATGTCAGTGGGGAAAATACGCACGCACGGATCAGTACTTTCTTCCCTAGTCTTACCGCCCGAGTTCCAGATTCAAGTCTCCATTGGCTTCCTGAAAACTGTGGCATGGGAACACGGGAATCCCGGAGCCACCTCGAAATCAGCTCACCCAACATCGTCACCCCCTCACCTCCACGCACCACCTCTGCACCACACATCGAGGCTGCCCTCCAACACCCCTTAGCTCAGCCAGTGTTGTACCTGTCCGAGCAGGTGTCTTCACGACCCTTCCTCTGGCCCCGCACACCCAGACCCTGCTGGGTCCACCTCCTCATCTCTCACAGAGCTGTTCCAGCCCCTCTCTCCCCCCTGGTACCGGATCAGCTGAGGTCTCCCCTGTCGAATCTCATTCTCAGGCTATAGTCAGTAGAACTCTCCAACCAGCCACGTTCTCCGGAACGCAATGCCTCGCCGAGATTCACCGTGCCTTTCGGATAGATGGAACTCCTGCAGGCCAGTCCTTGTAGCCTGGCATCCCATCCGAATGTAGGTTCTTGTCCCGTCTTCCACCGATGACTGGACTTCTCCCTGTTCCCTAAACACATCCATTTACTTTTCCAGTTCAACAAACATTACCAAGCAGCCCTTTCTTTGCCAAGCCCTGTGTGGGGATACGGGTGTGGGGCACAGCTTCCTAATCGCAGCACTGTTGACATTTCGGACAGATCGCTCTTTGTCCTGGGGCCTGTCCTGTGCATTATAGGAGATTTAGCAGCATCTCTGGCCTCTTCCCACCTGAAGCCAGTCCCAACGGTGACAACTATGAATGTCCCCAGATGTAGCCAAATGTCCCTCAGAAAGCAAAATCATCCCCAGTGGGGAGCCACTGCTCTAGAATGAGATACACATGGCGCTCCCCGCCCCCAGGAGCCCCTGTCCGGACATTGAGCAATGCGGCGTGGAGGGTGCTGAGAACGCGAGCTTTCCCCCAGGCTCGCTCTGAGTTACTCCCCTGGCTCTGCTGCCTCTTTCTGTGGGACTCCAGGGAACTGCATTGGCCTCTCTGGGCCTTCGGCTACTCACGAGTGAAATATGGATTCTAATTCCCGCCTCCCGGCATACTGTGTGTGCTGCATTAGTGAGCACGTGTCCGTTCTCAACAGACGGAGACCCTTCAGACGTGCTATTTCTCTGACTTCAGCCCCAGGGCCCAGCCCCAAAGCATCCTTCGTGCCCTTGATCGTGGCGCTTCCTCTGCTTAGACTCTGCCCCCCACACTTCCCACCCTCAGACAGGTCCCCTCAGAGCAGCTCAGGGCCACGGCGACAGACACGGCGCTCGGCGCTCTGCGCTGCTCCTCGCTCTGTGCGCCACACCGCTGACCAGCTCCTCCTCCGGGTCGGGTCGGCAACTGTCTCTCACTGAGCCACTCACTGAGCCACTGCAGGTAAAGGCAGCCACAGACGGCCGTAAACACTCAGGAGGTTGTGTCCCAACAGCAGGTTTTACCTGTGAAACGAGAGGGCGGGTGGGGTTTGGGCAGACCCAGGACCCCCGCTCCGAGCAGCGAGCAACTTGAGGTCAGGACCTGTGTCTCACTCAGTTTTTAAAAAATCTTTAACTGAATTTATTGGGGTGGCATTGCTTAATAAATTATAGCGGTTTCAGGTGTACAATTCTATAACACATTGTCTGTACACTGTATTGTGTGTTCGCCACCTCAAGTCAAGTCTCCGTCCATCACCATTTATCCCCCCTTTGCCCCCTTCACCTTCCCTCACCTCCTTTCCCTCTGGTAATCACCGTGCTGTTGTCTGTGTCTATGAGTTTTGGGGGAGTTTTTGCTTAATCCCTTCACCTTTTTTACCCAGGCCCCCAGCCCCCTCCCCTCTGACAGCTGTCCGTCTGTCCTCCGTGTCTGTACCGTCTTGGGTATCTCTAGCACCTCACACAGCACCTGGTACGTCGCAGATACTATTTGAATGATTAAGAGATCAATGTATCCCTATTAGTCACCATGCCAGTATTCATAAAACATGGAACTGTGAAGTCCTTTGAGACTGTGTGACTTAAGGAGCTGACCAGAGCAATACAAACACCCTCCGATGCTAATTTAGTCATTAAAGAGCCAACACATGTCGCAAGAAGCGAGGAAGACCTCTCGTTTCTGGGGTTGTGAGCCAAGGTTCAGAGGTGGGCGTAGGACTCTCGCAGATGTGCGGGACGCCCCACTGAGTCCGGAATTCAGAGACACGGCAGGTACGTTGTTGGCATATGTATGTCCCATGCAATGTTTGGGACACACTCACACACACACAAAATTATTGGTTGTCTACCTGACATGCAAATATGACTTAGTGTCCTTTATTTTTATTTGCGAAATCTGGCCACCTTGTTCAGGCACAGACTGCTGCTGATGTCTTCTGCTTCCTTCTCCCCGCCCTGCAGCAGAAGAGCCGAGAACCTGTCTGACCTGCCCAGCCACTTCCCACCCCCCAGCGAGAGGGCCCCCTGCAACCCTCATGGCAGCCGAGAAGTTCTGTTGGAACTGGAAATTTAATTAACAAAATGCTAACGTGTAATTTTGAGGAGGAGGGGCCCGCGTTATCACGAAGTTAATAAGAGAACTATTTTAATTACGGTATTTAACAAGTTACGACCGTGCTGCCGCGCTCTCTGCGGAAGAATTCACATCGTTCAGGAATCCTGGGGCCGAGCGGGACGGGATGGGGTGACGGGATGGGGTGACGGGAGGAGAGGTGGGGGCGGCACTGTCCAGTGCTTCTCCGAGGAGTCCCCCGGCTCTGGCTTCCAGGAGCCCCCGAGGAACCATGTCCGTCCGCTCCTGGGACTCAGAGGAGAAAGTGGGCTGTCCTTATCTTCTGTGTCAAGTTGCAGCCAAACGAGCTCCAGGGAGGCACAGAAGTCCCAAACCTGATGTTCGAAGCCGCCATGGGTCCCCACACACAGTGGAGGTGAAAGAGCTGGACGTTGTGTGGCACCCTGACTTCTTCTCTCTGTGACCCCTCTGCTTGCTCATCACCGCATTGGGGCCCCTTCTCTGTCCCCTTCCCCAAATGCATCAAACAACAGTATAAGCGGCGGGCCTTGAGCCGGGAAAGGAGACAGTGGCAGTGTGTGAGAGGGATGGGGAGGCTGTGGCATGTGTTGTCACAAGGCAGAAATAGCAATGACTAAGTCCAGCGGCCCTGTGCTTTGCAGGCTAATCCCAAACCCTCCGGTGGTGGGAGACGGCCTGTCCTCAGTGCTCAGAGCAGAGGGCCTCCTCCTCGCCCCACCTCGGGAGGCTGAGATTGGTCCCAAGGAGCACAAGGGATGTGGCCCCATGCCATGAGACAAGCCAGGCCGGGGCCAGAGGCAGTCTTGGCTTTCCCCATCCCTGATCCTGAGCCCCATGACTCCCAGGTATGTTGTCCCTGGAGCAGGAGGGGCCTTTGGGGGGAAGGGCTGGCAAAGAGCTCAGCCTGTGAACCACAGAAGAAGGGAAGACGCAGAGACTGGCCAGGAGGAGGAAGCTGGGTGGCTCAGGGTCAAGTGTCAGGCCTTAAGGGTGAGAGGGCGGCTACATGTGGGAGAGTTCTAGCATGGGTGTGGGAGAGGATGGTAAGGGTGATGAGATTTCGGCTATATACGGAGGGATTATCGAATGCGTAAATACTGGGGTGGGCAAAAGTAGGTCTACAGTTGTAACACAAATAGACAATAAATAATCAATAACAATGCAAGAAGGAACACTGTGCTCTGTGTACTCACAACAGTAAGCCTGCCGTTGCCAACCCCTGGATGCTAAGGACACTAGAAGCCAAAGTCTCACAGTTAGAAATCTACCAAGATAGAAAGGGAACACACTAGAATGACCCCTGTGGTGGTGGATGAAACTGGAGATGATGTAAAGTCATGATTTTCGCCCAGCCGGTGTGGCTCAGTGGTTGAGCATCGACCCATGCACCAAGAGGTCGCCCGTTCGATTCCTGGTCAGGACACATGCCCAGGTTGTGGGCCCGATCCCCAGTGGGGGGCATGCAGGAGGCAGCCAATGGATGTTCTCTCTCATCGATGTTTCTATCTCTCTCTCTCTAAAATCAATAAAGAAAAAAAAATTAAACTCATGGTTTTCAATCGCTATGGATAGATACAGAAATAAATATGGATGTCCTGTGAGTACGTGTGTGTGTGTGGTATATCCTCTACATATGTATATACATACACGTTGCACCCAGAGGGCCTGGGAGCAGCGAACTGCCCAGTAGTGATGAGGACACTCAGTTCCCAGATCTGACTTCTCCACAATGTTCTCCACTAAAGGGAACCAGGGGTCCCTGGAGAAATAGCTGAATTCAGGGCTGGGTAGGAAAAGTACAAGCTGAGCCTGGATGGTTGTATTGGTCCATAAATTAAGGAAGTGCTCAGAAAGTGGTGAAGACACACAGTGGGCTCCCGGTCAGCTGCGAGGAGCGCCCCCTCACCGGATCTGGGGTCATGAGCAATACAATTAATCAAGTAATGGCTTATGACAATGAAAATGAGAATCCACGAGTCCATACTGATAGAAATAAATACACTGAAAACACTGATGAGAAAAAGAAAACGTGCACGGTCTCAAAATGCTTTCCCACACAGGAAAAATATGAATTAGGCAGGGAAAAGGGGAGCTTTATGATGGAGAAGTCTGGCCGGCCACCTTAACCGATAGCTCGGAGCTATGTATCACATGTCAGGATGCTATGAGAAGAACACAGGTTATATGCTTACCAAATACCACCTGAAAGTAACCACTGAGAACCCTCAGATAAACTAAAACTGAGTGATATCCTAGGAATTCCTGGGTGAGAGTCTTTAAAGTTGCTGTCGCTGTGATGGAATTGCCTTATGACCCAGTGATTCCACTGCTGGGAATGTATCAGAAGAAAACTGAGACACTGATTCAAAAGCACATATGCACCCCTGTGTTCACTGCTGCACTATTACAATAGCCAAGACTTGGAAGCAGCCCAAGTGTCTATCAGTAAATGAACGGATGAAAAAGCTGTGGGACATGTACACAATGGAATACTACTTGGCCATATAAAAGAAGGAAATTTTACCTTTTGGGACAGCATGGATGGACCTAGAGAGTATTATGCTGAGTGAAATAAGCCAGTGAGAGAAAGATAAGTGCCATATGATTTCACTTACGTGTGGAATCTGATGAACAATGTAAACTAACAAACCAAGTAGAAACAGACGTATAGATACAGAGAACAGATTGACAGCTGCTGGAGGAAAGAAGGGTTGGGGGTTGGGTGAAAAAGGTGAAGGGATTAAGAGCAAAAACAGACACAGACAACAGTATGGTGATTGCCAGAGGGAAAGGGGAGTGGGGGGAGGTGGAAGAGGGTACAGGGGGGATAAATGGTGCCGGAAGGAGACTTGACTTTGGGGGGTGAGCTCACGATGCAGTCTGCCGATGATGTGTGTTACAGAGTTGTACGCTTGAAACGTCTATGGCTTTCTGAACCAATGTCACCCCCATACATTCAATTTAAAAAATGGAAAGAAAGGAAGATGGGCAAATGACAAGAGTAGGCATTTCAGGAGAAGCTACCCAACAGGAAAATAAATATACAAAAATATAACAAACCCATTAAAAAATAAAATAAAATTGCCAATGCCAATTAAGGCGAGGAAAAACAGAGGAGCTGCGAGAGTTCAAAGGGGCCGAAAGAGACACGGCCGCCACATGACAACTAGATCCATTATGGGGACGATTTGTGAAACTTGGGGGGGACCCAGGGCTAAGGGGTGGCGATGTGTCAGTGCTCACGTCGGGGCGTGGCGGCTGGATGGCAGCTGTGCAGGAGACAGGTACGCTGTGTAGCCACGTAGGAAGGATGCTTTTTGATTACACACTAATATTTTCCAGGGGCGGGGCACTGTGCTCAAAACATCCTCTCAGGAAGCTGGGCCCAGACTTGAACTGGGACTGCAGACTCAACTGTGCAGCTTCCTGTCAAAGCAGCACAGAGGGTGCCCAGTGAGTGCCCAGCTCCTCCTCCCCAAGGGCATGTGATCATCGATAATCGATGGAGCTAAAGCGATTGTCTTGGTGCTGGTTCAAGGTGCATGTGCTTCTGCTCCGGGCCCCCTGCCGACACCCTTGACCTCGTCAGCCGACTCCTGGGGAGACTTTGCTTCTTACTCCCACGTGTGCCTTGGCACCCAAGCCCGGCTGTGCCCATGGGTGCTGCGGCTGTCTCTCCCACCTGAACATTCTGCCCGCTCCTCTCCATAGAGCCCAGCCGCCCTCAGCCACTGGGGCCAGGACAGAAACCGAGGAAGGGTTCCTTCCTTCCAAGAGAATGAGCTGAAAGTGTGACCCCTGTCCATTATGAATACACCTGCTGGCAGCCGAGGCTCAGACACAACGCGGGCTTTGTCTAACCCTCTCCTTGCTGTTGGGGTCAGCACAGGTAGGTAACAGGGAGACCCAGGCACCGGGATGGAATGGCTCTTCCCAGGCAGCCAGCCCCATGCCAGGCTAGTGCTTGAGAAACAGAAGTCGGACTGCTTCCCGGACACAGAATACAGGCGCACACACCCGAGTCACACCTGCACCTGAACGGCTCGCCTAAGCGCTCATTCAAATCACGGTTTTCTCTGATTGATGGTTAGCGAACCCTCAGAATACACCGATGCCCCCCTCCTCCCCCAGCCTAGGTTTGCGAGAAGGCAGAGCCATCAGGAAAGGGGAGGGGAGGTGCCTAGCAGACCAATCCAGGTGTCTTTTTTTATAGAATTCTTCTGGAGAGCGAAGAATGTCAACTATGCATGGCTCTCGAACGCTGGCCTGTCATGAGCCATGGCAAAAGGCAGGTCAGCGAGATGCTCAGATCACATAACATGGCCCTGGCACCCAGCTCCACGTGGCACCCTGACAAACCAAACATGAAACTGCCAGGCTCGTTCTCTGCCACCCGCGCTGCCGGGAACCCAGCTCTCACGTGAAATACGAGTTTGTTTAAAAGTGGGGGAGTTCAGCCCAAGGGTCCCAGCAACCTTTAGAGTTCAACCTTAAGACATGGGTGTCTGCCATCCTTTTTGTAAGGTGTTGCTCTATGAAAGAGCACGATGGCGATGACCAGCCCAAGCTCGTGTTTAGACCCCGGGTCGGTTAGGGTGTTTCTGGTCATGAAAAGAAAAATAAAAGCCAGAGAAGAATAACTCTTAAAAACAAGATCATTTCACTGTGCCACAGAGCAAGAGGTGTAAAGGTGCACCCAGGGTGAGTTCACTGGGCGTCTCAGATGTGTCAAGGCTCTGAGTTCCCTTCCCTCACATTTCCTTCAGTTTGCCTCATGGTCACAAAATGGCCACCGCAGCTCCAGACATCCAGTCCTGGATTGAGCACCTGTCGCCTGCCAAGCACTGTACCAGGACGAGCCAAACAGATGGGGTCCCTGACCTCTCGTGTCTTACAGTCTATTCTTAATGCAGAAACTGTCCTGGAACACTCCTGCTTACAGTGAGTCCCGGTCCTTTCAGTTCGATGGTCATAGAGCAACTCGGAACAATTCCATCTGTGCTCATGTATTTGAAAACTCAGAGGCAGTTTCAGAGCTGACGTACCCAGAATTCCTTTGCCTCAGGATCCCAGCTTTCCCAACCCCTTGAAGCGGTGTTGGTAAATCATTAAAAGACGTCACAAACAGATAGCAACTAGCCCAGTGCCTGGAACATGGTGGATACTCAAAAGGAGTAAGTGCCCATGTTCTTTCCTTGACACATGAGCTCCTGATCACCATCACCATGTTCTCCCCCCACCCACCCGTGTCAGGAAAGAGGCTCTTTTTGTCATGCTGCCCAGTGACGGGATGGGCGAGGGTTTGTAGAGAGTCTCTCTCCCCAGCCTCAGTTCCCAGCATGGGCGTCTGAGTAGCATCCTCAGAGCACGGCTTGTCCTAGGTCCCTGGTTCTGCAGTCAATTCCGGATTGATTTTGTACAGAGAAAAAAGCTGTCCCACAGCTTCAGGAACTACTTCTTAATTAGTGCAGCATCTCAGAGATACATGCCCTGAGACCAAAAGATGAGTAGATGGATGTCTGTATGGGTGGAAGTCAAGAAAGAATCTTTTCTTAACTGATCAATTTCTATAGATCAGTTACCTGGCCACTTGCAGTCAAATGTAATCTTCCTAATAATCAAACAAAGAAGGTATTATTTTTTTTTTCCCCCTTGAAGAAACTTGGATTCAGAGAGGTTCGGTGATTTACCTGGGGCTACACAGCTAGTGGTAAGGCCAGGATTAAAACCAGGCATCTTGCGACCTGACCTTTTTCCTTTTTACGGCGCCTTTATCACAGGGGGCAGCGGCTGAGAGAAAAGGGCTCAGTGTTATGTGTTCCTGTCCCAGTCAGTCAAGCCTCAAAGTACCTGCTTCAGAGCGGCAGGCAAGAGAGTGCATTCAATAAACACATTTTATCCATTCAGCAAACACACTTGCCATGTGCTCGGGACTGGACGAGTTTAGCAGATTCTGAAATTCATGAGACACAGTAGAGTCCCAGCCTTCGGGGACTTCCCACCTAGGCAGGGGTCAGACTGGAAGGAGGTAAACGCATATGTAGATCACTCGTTTTCAAAAGTAGAAGTGCAAAGGAAAATAAGCATGTTTACTTCTGGAATGAAAAACACAAGGATTTTTTTTTTTTTTCAGTTTCAGTGAGAGAAGGCCCTTTCCAAGCGAAAGGTATTGTTGTGGAACTATTGCATCTACATAAATAGCAACAGAGTTGGAAGGGAGCAAGAAGAAGTCATGATTTGATACCTCTTGTTGCTGTGCAGGGAAAACATTCCCTCCTGACTTTCACACCACTCTGCCAAGTGGGAAAATTCCCCTCCACAGCCCTCTATCAAAATCCAAATGCCAGATCTCAGAGGGCGTGCGTGCAGGAGGCCCGCGCTGACCCAGCTCTGCTGAAGTAGGTTAAATGCGGCGGGAGGAGCCGAGTGGAGAGGAAGAGGGGGATGAAGTGACAGACTGAGGTCAGCACTTCGTGGTGTCATTTTGGGCAAGTCATTGACACTCTTGTCGAAGTTTCCACTTCTCCGTGTGCTGGAAATAACTAGCTTTGCCCCCTTCGCTAGGAAAATAAGCAGAGCCAAGCAATGAAACAGAATCCGTGGACCCTCCCCACCCCTCATCTGTTTTGCACAAAAGACCGTGTTTATCAAGAATTCTGCCGGTACATTTGGGGAGGTCCTTGTCGCTACCACAAGGCTGATCGCTTTGAGCTCTTCGGGTCCTTCAATCTATTGCTTGCTGTCTTACGACCTCTTCCCGTGACAATGCTGTGACTATTCCAGAGGTGGTCAATGTCCAGCAGAGACTATAGCTTTCTGGTCCCTTGACCTCAATTTCAATGCTGTTTTTTTTCAGTCTTCGCCCTTTACCAGCGCACTCTTACGGACGCACCTTGGACTGGCCATCACCACAAGCAGTCCCACCTCTGACATTTAAAACCTGAGATCTCTGACACAATGTCCCATCCGTCCAGCCTTTCCCTTTGCCCATTCTCTCACCTCATCATGATCTCCAGACTCTGGGCTCCTCCCTTTTCTCCCAGTTTGTCACCTTCCTCCCAGTGTCATGTTCTTCCCAATTAAGGCCATTTGGCCACGGCCACTCTCGTGTCGGTAACTGAAGCAACACTGCTTGCCGTTCCACTTCCAACCCCACCACGGGCCAGGCCAACCAAAGGTTTGCTTGCTCCCACACCCAGATGGCCATGTGCTACCAGAGTATTGCTCACAGGCCTTGACCAAGTGCCAACAGCCAGTCTGGATGGATCCCTCAGTGCTTAGCAGTCCCCCTGTAATCTCATCAACTCCATCCCCCATTTCCCTCAGCAGCAATGCCAAAATGTAAGCCCCCTCTGCCATCATTCCCAATAGAGATGACCTTGTTTCTTATTTCACTGCGGGCAGGGGGAGGGGCAATCAGATTTAAACTTCCTCACTCAGTGCCCAACCCTACCTGCCTTCCTACCTCCTTCCCCGGGTCTCTGATACAAATGGTCTCTGCCCTTCTTTGAATCCATGTGCTATGCCCATTTCTTCCATAACCTCCCTCAAATAAATGGCCCCAGTATTTCCTGCATTTTTTATTTTTCTCTCCATTGACTTCTTCCTCTCAGTTGATTAACATACTCAAGTGTTTTCTATCTTAAGAGTCTACCAACATTTCATCCCCTCTAAAAACGATTATATCTATCCATCATCTATCTATCCATCTATCTATCCATCTATCAATCATCTGTCTATCTCTCTTCATTAACATTACCTAGTCTTTTTTTAAAGGTGGCCTACATCTAGGGTATGTACTTTCTTGCCTCGCAATGCCCCCTAGCTCACTGGATTCGTTTCCCTTCTCTGTACCAAAACAGCTCTCTCCAGGATCACATGTGGCCACCTAGTTCCCAAATACAAGAGCATGTTTCAGTGGTCTTCTTTGTCCTTTCCGTTACGTTTACAAGATTATCCACAACAGCCCTCTCCAAATGTTGTCCCATTTCCAATTCTGACCCTCTCCACTGTCTCTCAGTCCTCTCCTCTTTTTCCTTATTGCTCTTCCTTAGCCCTTTCACGAACTTCTCTGTCTCTGCCCATTTCTTGAATATAGGTGTCCCAAGACTCATTTCCCTTATTCCTCTACATCCTTGCCCATGGGTAACGTAACCACGCCAAGACTTAAACCACCATCTGCATGCTAATGACTTCTAAATGACAGTCCCAACCCAGGCTCCTCTCCTGGGTTCCACATTCTACAGCCAGCTGCCTGCTGGCCATCTAACCCTAGACCTCCCGTGAGCATCTCAGACTCAGCATGGCAATGATTCCTCTCTCCAAACAACCCCTCTCAGCTTCTCACTTTCCTGACCTCCTGATGACAGTAGGACCACCAACCACAGTTGGCCTAAGTCAGAAAACCAAGAGCCACGCTGAACGCTCTGCTCTCTCTCACATTCACATAGAATTAAATCAGGTCCAGTTGATCTCACCTCCCTCAGATCTCTCAAGTCTCCTGCCCCCTTTCCATCATTCCTTGCATCCCACTGGTCTCAGCTTCCCTTGCCTCAAATTTTGAAAAACGCATGTATCTGGTCTTCCTGTCTCCAGACTAACTCCCCCATCATACATCCTCCACGTGACACCAGAGTCATCCTTCTTACGGGCAAAAATGGTGGTCTCATCTCCTCGTGCTTCACGTTCTTCACTGGCTCCTTACTGATGAGAAGATGAAATGTTCCCTTCTTTTCATGCCATATAAGACTTTCTGTGATCTCAGCCTCGTCATTCCCATCCAGCCTCATCTCTCCTCATGGATCCCTTGCACGAGATACTTCAGGCATCTGTCCTTACGATCCCAGAATAGCCTGTGCTCTGACCACCTTACTGTCTCGACACGTGGCTTTTCATCTGTCTGAAATAGCTTATCTCCCATCCCCACCTCTCCCTGCCCCTTGCCTGTCTTGGGAGTCTCAGATCGAGCTTCTCTCCTGAGAAGCCTCCCATGGCCACAGTGGAGCTCCATCACATTCTATTGGGGTCGTTTATCTGTCTCTCTCTTTCTTCCAAGGGAGGAAACTCTGTCACCTTTCCAAGAGCCAACTGTGGTTGGTGGTCCTACTGCCAGAGATCAGGAGATCAGGGAAGTGAGAAGTTGAGAGGGGTTGGTTGCAGAGAGGAATCATTGACATGCTGAGTCTGCGATGCTCACGGCAGGTCCAGGGTTAGATGGCCAGCAGGTGTTGTGAGTGCTCATAAAACTGTATTGAGTGGATACATGAATAAATAAAATAAAAGAGGAAACCCCACTCCCGGTCTTTAATCTCACATCTGTACGACTGAAAACATACGTGCCAATAGAAGAAAAGAAAAAGGGGTGACGTCAATAAATGCAGCCAGGTACCCATACTAAGGCTTTCGGCTGGAAAAATTATCTCGCAAATTGGATTATGTCACTAATATGGGATATCTGTAAGTAGAAGACTCTCTGCTATGCATGAGTTCATTTTGTTTGAAGTCCGGGACAGTCAACAGCCAATCATCCGCCAAACCCACGGCATGTCCACTGTGTGCTAAGCCCCCGGGAGCCTCCTCAAGCCTGTTTCCCACCACCCCGGGAATGAAGGCCCTGCCTCTGAGCACCTGGCCATTGAACTGTGTCCTGGAGCAGGTAGGTCTGCACCCCAGAAAGCAAATGGGCCCCCTGTGCCTTGTGTTGTTGCTTTTGCAGACCCTTTCCACTATGACTTTAAATTTCCCGAAACTGATTCTTCCTGTTGGTCTTGGCAGGGATCAGCAGTTGCCTCAGTCCAGCGGAGCTGGGGGTGGGGCCAGGGTGGCCCGTTCGGCCCCTCCTGCCCACAGCTTCTTGGGTGTATGACTGAGCAACAAGCCAGGCCTGGGCTGGGAGAACAGGAATGCCCCGGGGAGCCGGCCAGGAAGGGGTGCTCCCTGATTCCAGCCTTGTTTTCCAGCTTCTAAGATATTTTGCTTTCTTCAAGCCTGCAGACATACAAGGCTCCTGGGAACCAAGCCAGGTTGAAGAGGGTAGTAAGAGAGAAATGGCTTCACGAAAAGGAGAAGAATTGCATCATGTCACCACTTACAGCGCAAGGAATCCGGAAACGCTTTACCCCATCGAGGAGAATTTAGGGTGGGCTCGCGGTCCAGGAACACGGCGCTGGATGACTTCATAGACAGAGTCCTCCCACTCGCTACCTCCCAGCTCTTCCCCCCCACGCCCCAGGCACACCAAACCACCCTAGGATTCAAAAATACATAAATCAGCTTCTTCCATTCCCTCCCCGAGCCATTGTCAAACCATCATTTGAGAAGGACCAAGGGCCAGTGCCAACTTCTTGGAGGGTTCTCGACAAATAACCAAACCTGAAACTAGATTGTTCTTAGTTCCCCGACGTCAACAGTGCATGCCTATGTACCAGGCACACTAGCACAGATCCCCTGGTCCAGGACTCCCGAAGCATCAGGGAGGACTGAGAAGATAGCCGTGTCCTGCCGTCTCAAGCCAGTGTCACCATGTGCTGTTGGGAAGCGGACCACAGAGGCGTGGGTTTTGCTTTGGGGCGCTGGACGCACGATGCAGTGTATATGTGATGTTTTACTGAGTTGTACACTTGAAAACTGGATGGTTTTGAGAACCAATGTCATTCCAATCAATTCAATTAAAAAAAAAAAAAGAGTAGTGAATGTTACTATGAGCGCTGAAGACTTTGTTTAACAAAGTACAACCGGAAGACTAATTGATCGAAGACTCGCATCGGGCACTCTATTGGCACTTTACACGAATTGTGTCATTTAACACTCACAACAGACATGTCGCCTCTCTTTGTAAGGAAACTAGGGGAGAGGAGGAAACTTGCCCACCCTACCTTGGACCCCTCCACCCATCCCCGTACACGCAGCGATGAAGGGAACACGGACCTCCTGACGCTTTTCCCCACAGCTATCTTGGGTGCCCTCCACTTCCTCCTAAACGGGGCATCGTCAGTCATTACCAGGCTGCAGACTCCTCCCAGCATCTGCCCTCTGGCTCTCTGGACATCCCCTCCCAGAATCTGACCTCTGACTCTTCTCAACAGGCTTCTGATTGGCTTTCTCACCCAGGCTCCTCAAAACCAACTCCTCACCCAGGCGGAAGGACTGATTTAGCCACCACGGCAAAGGGCTCCCGGGAAGAATGTCAGCGTGTCAGAAATGTCACTGTCCCCTCCCCACTGTCAGCACCACGCACCTGTGAATGGTGCCAAGTCGAGAAGGACAGACAGGAAGGACACTTCCAGATGGACAAAGACACATCGCAGTGTTCAAGCAAAGCCACGTGTGACCTGTGGGTGTGCGTTGCATCCATCCTGAGTTTGGTCTTTTTTCCAAAGTGATCCTTCAAAGAGTGATGCCCGGGCAAGAAAGATCATCCCCCTCCTACCTAGTTCCTGGGAGCATGAGCTCACCAGATCTTCCTTGCTCTTCGCCACGAGAGGGACTGGCCCAGGATGAGCTAAGGGGAAGAGTGGATGAATCAGCTCATGGCCATCTCACCAGTTTGAACACATCTCTCTCCTGCTTTTAGATGGTAGATCTCACAAGTCTTCTCCACTGCCGCTTCCCTCTGAGCTCACATTCAGATTCGGGTCCTTCCTCCCTCCCCGGTCCCCGCCCCTTCCCCACCTTCCAGCCTGACCTCCCCCTCCCTTTCTCATTCACTAGCTCTCGTCCCATCTGTCCAGCGGACAATGGGTTAACCACTCCCAGGACAGACCGGAGAGGCCAGGTCACTGGGATGCAGGTGCAAACAGGGAAAGTGTGGGCTGGAATCTAGAATGATCTGTCAGCATTCCAAGAGCGTCTTTGGGTGAGGAGTGATCACAGGCTTCACTAAAGGTCTCCAGGGTGAAAATTCCATAAATCTAGAAACTGTGAAAGTCAATGGAAATTTAATTAAATGAGTTAATACGTGGAGAGGACTTGGGACAATGCCTGGGACATGGTGAGCTACATAAACACTTTGAAATGAGTAAGGGTTTGGGGAAATGTACATTTCGACGTCACAGGGGTTTAATATATTCCAGAGTCCTTGCAAAGGGTTATTGGACTTTGTGTCTGGGCATTCTGAGTCCCGAGGCTTCCTCTCTCCTTCATTTCATGTCCGTCTTTCTCCTCTCTCTCCCGGAGAATCGGTGAGTTTGCTGACATGGCTGAAGATCCCTAGTTTTGTATTCTCGCCATCATGCTTTAGTCTCAAATCCGGTAAAAACCCTTGATTTCCCTGCATCTTGTGTTGGTGAGGCTCACACCGTGTGTTTCTTATCACCTGGGCAGGGAGCACACTGGCTGCATCATAATCACCACCTCGTCGGTGGAATCAAGTTAGAATCACAGGAACGCAGTGGAAAGCCCATGGAAAGGAAGCTTTGCTCTCCCATACACACTGGCAAGGGTCTGGTTGGCTTTTCAGCAAGGACCCCCCCTCT
Organism: Tadarida brasiliensis; assembly: GCA_030848825.1. Classification (NCBI taxonomy): domain Eukaryota; kingdom Metazoa; phylum Chordata; class Mammalia; order Chiroptera; family Molossidae; genus Tadarida; species Tadarida brasiliensis. The sequence goes on from CM061273.1 coordinate 59,896,684, forward strand.
GGAGATCTCATGGAAACGGGTCCGAATCATGGACGAGGGTGAGATTCTGATGGTCCGCTCTTCACCACTGGCCCCGCGCGGGCCCAGCGCCACCAGGCCACCAGCACACAAAGCAGAACTCTTCACTGCAAAGCAAATCGTCCTGAGTGTCCTTCAGAACCATGGCTCCGAGAGGGTAGAGAGAAAGGAGGCAAGAACGCTTTCCTCTTTTTAATGCTGCAGGGGGGGAGGGGGGAAGAACGTGGCTGAGAAAGCTGGAAACCTCCTTCACCCAAAGGTGCGCGGGACCCCCGCTGGGAGCAGACCTCCCAACTTCGCTCATTGTTCGAGGGCTCTGCCTGGTCCCGGCGTCAGAGTTACAGCTCAGATCCTGCCCAAGGCCCTCCTGGTTGCCAGGAGAAGGGAGTGACAGACGCCGCTCTCCGGAGACGTGGTGAAAGATATGAGTCAGAAGAAGGGGGAGGAATGTTGGCTCCAGGTCCGAGGCCACCGTGCCAGCAACTGGAAGGAGCTGAAGGAAGAGGTGGGGGGGGGTCCCTAAGGGAAAACATATCACCATCTCCAGCTGCCTTCTTTCTAACCCACTCAGATATTTCAGAAATATGCCAGATACAGAGAGGTCAGGTCTAGGAGCCAAAGAGCTATCTCCAGATAGGCACTGAGTGCTTGGTCAGTGTCTCCTGCTGTCCCCGGAGCTGGGCTGACCCGTGGGGCGGGGCAGGTTGGATGAGGATGATGAAGCAGAGGTGAGAACCTGGTCTCAAGGTGGCCATGCCACATAATGTCTCAGTGAGAGGAAATCTTAGCATCACTGATTTGCAAATAAGCAAAGCAAGACTCAGAGAGGGCCAGGCATCGGTCTAAGACACATGGCTCCCCAGCTGGCTGGTGAGACTGCTTTGTTTGGCCCCCAGGACAGCGACAACAGGGCAGACGATGGGGTGCACGAACCCTACAGAGACCAGCTCCGGAGCGGGGACACTGACCTTACTGCAGGTCTCCACCACTTTGTCACCTGTGGGCCACACGCCGGACACATAGGTCACCATCGTGACCATCCACGCACCTTGTTGTCTTGTTTCAGGTTGGAGTCCAGGATCTGTGGTTAGCAAGCCCCGAATCCTAAGAAAATCAAGTGAACGTTTTGACACATACCTGTGATGAAAACTTTTTGAATCCAATACCACAAGGCTTGTGAACCTCTTGGCTATTTTTTTTAAATCGAAAGAGAAAGAGACTCACAGCTGATGTAAACCGTGTACCATCTACCTCGGTGCCTTGAAAAAGCAAACACTGGGATAAATCATCTGTGGTCCATCCGGACAATGGAATATTACTCAGCGCTGAAAAGAAACGAGCCAGCAAGCCACGAACAGCCACGGAGGAACGTGCGTGCGTCTTAGCACGTGAAGGAAGCTGATCTGGAAAGGCCGCAGACTGTGTGATTCCTACCATGTGACATTCCGGAAAAGGCAAGACTACGGAGACAGTCAAGGGTCGTGGTTGCCAGGGGCTGGGGGGAGGGGCTGGGGGGCGGGAGGGATGACCAGGCGGATCACAGAGGATTTTTAGGGAACTATTCTGTGTGACACTTGATGGACACATGTCATTCTACTTGTGCAAACCCATGGAATGGACACCAGGAGTGAACCGATGTACGCTGTGGACTTGGGGTGATAGGTTCACCAGCTATGACAACGGTCCCACTCTGGCGGGGGCCGCTGACAGTGGAGGAGGCTGTGCATGTGTGGGGGCAGAGGGACTATGGGAAACCTCTGCACCCACCTCTCAAGTTTGCTGTGAACCTAAACTACTCTCAAAAATAAATTCTTAAAATAACAACAGCAGCAAACCTATGGTAGCAGGAATCCAATTCAATGCAACCAACATTTTATGGACTTGCTAATTTCACCCAAAAAATGTTTCTCTCCCTGAGATTTGCCCCATTCACTTGTCCCGATTCTCTGCTTTCTGTTTTCTTTTGCGGGGACACCCAGAAAAATAGCCAATGGCCCCAGATCCTCGGATTTGTATTGTCCAATAGTGATGCGCACATTTCCACAACTGCAATCCCTGGGGGTTCTTGTTAAAGGTGCACACTCCTGGCCCGGCCGGTGTGGCCCAGTGGTTGACCATGGACCCATGCACCAAGAGGTCGCCGGTTCGATTCCCGGTCAGGGCACATGCCCAGGTCGTGGCCTGATCCCCAGTGGGGGGCATGCAGGAGGCGGCCAATCGATGTTCTCTCTCATCGATGTTTCTGTCTCTCTCTCCGTCTCCCTTCCTCTCTCTCCAAAATCAATAAAGAAAAAAAAATTGTTTTTTCATAAAATAAAAATGGACACCCCTGGGCCTTCCCCAGGCCCACTAATCCAGACCCTCTAAGGGCGGGGCCGGGGAATCTGCATTTCCAGGACTTCCTCATGTGATTAGGATGTGCTTGAAAGTGTGGCTAAAACTGCCTTAATACCTGGAACGGAAAAAGGGCCCTGGGAAGACACAGCAGGACGGCTGCGCCCTCAAAGCGTATCATCCAAGGCGGATGAGAACAAACACGGAAAGGACCGCAGACAACCGGGGAAGAATGGGAGGGGCCTGGAGTTGACACGCCCCCGTCCAGAACACCCTTGGGATCCGTGGGATCCGACCATGCGCGGTCACTGTGGCTTTCTCCTCCTCGCCCATGCGCTCCCGGACAGGACTGTCAGACCCATTCACGATCATCCCCAGTCCCTGGCCCCGGGATATGCTCAGTTGGTGCCGAAGGGACGCGTGAGGCTTGTCCCAGAGAGGACACAGGTGAGGACGCAGCGAGGCTTCCCCAGCCTGGCCTCGGCTCCCCAGCCTTCTCCTCCTCCGTGCGGCGTTGCCGGGCCGTAGGCGGACCGCTCCAGGCTGTGGCGTCGCAGGGCTAAACCAAAACCGAGCCTGGACGCTCCTCCGGGGCTGCTTAGGAGAAAGTGACCCCGGGGAACTTTGTTACCTTCTGGAAACCAGGAACATTCTGTTTCCAGAAATCACAGCCCTAGGGAGCCCTGCTCGCTCGGGGTGACGGCAGCAACAGCGCTCCGTTTCCAGGAAACCAAACGAAGCAGCTAAACAGACGCCAAGGTCTCCGAGGAGAAGCTCGCGGAGGCGAACGCGCCTGGTGGGGCCTCCTCGGCCCCGTGGGCGGCGTGCAGGACGCGACACGTGGTGCCCACGGAGATCGGCTGCCGCTCAACATTTGCCCAGGACTTTCGGAGTGTCCTGAAGGTCATCCTTTAAGATGAATTTTTTGTTTGTACTGTTTTCTGCTCTTTTCCACTTGAAATGCTCCTGGAATTGTGGTAGCCTTCATTCGTGCTGGCAGATACATCACTTGCAGATCAGTTTGCTAGTGCGACCTGACAAAGGGTCTCAGGCTGGGGGTCGGGGGCACTTAAACCACAGAAATGTATCATCTATGCGTGTCTCTGTGTCCTCATTGCCCTTTTTTATAAGGACACAGTCATACTGGATTAGGGCCCATCCAAATGACTTCACTGCAACTTGATGACCTCTACAAAGACCCCCATCTCCGAGCAAGGTCACACTCTGAGACATCAGGAATTGGGACTTCAACATGTGAATTTGAGGGAAGCCAGTTCAACCCGTTACACCCAATCTCCTTCCTTTGGGGGTAGAAGCAAGACAGAGAGACTTGAAGGAAAAGGGATCCTGGGGGTCAGAAAAGGCCCTAGAAGAAGAACCAGTGTCCCCGAGGGAGTGGGGAGAAGGAAACACACCCAGTTCTGCTTCAAGTTGGTCCCAGAGCCCAGTGGTCCTTTAACTGTCTTCACGTACTATTGCGTTTCGAGATGACTACTGACCCCAGGTGACATGGGCAAGCTGGTCCTCTGCCCCTGCAGAAAGTGTGCAGAATTCAGAGGTCTGGTCACTAACTCCATTTCTCAAAGTCCCCAGTCGCCCCAATAACCTGCTCCCAGATTGAATGCCTTCCACAGCCAACCACCCAATACTGCTTTTGCTCTTGGGTCACCTCGAAAATAGTTTCCAGTTGTGACCAGGGGACATATCCTGTCCCCTGACCACATTTTAAGATCTTCCGGCACCAGGCCAACCTGGGTTCTAACACTTGTTCCGTCACTGACCACCTGTGTGACCTTGAACAGATTACTTAACCTCTCTGGGCCTCAGTGTCCTCATCTTGCAGTGGAGATCATAGTAAGTCTCAGTGCTACTGTAGTGATTAAACAGAAGCGTGTCTATAAAACACTTGCGTGCTAATAAATGCCAGTATCATCTACCGCTGTACATATGCATAACTCCTCCTGCTTTCTGTGTGTGCAACAGATAACCAAGGTTCCCCAGAGCTTGCTGCACCACGTACGTGAGATACCAGAGATGCTCACCTGCCGAGCTGCATGTTCGTGGGGGCGGGCCTAGAATCAGCCCCAGACTGCCGAAGCCAGGCACCACCCCCCATCTCTGCACCCATACTCTTCCTTTCAACCCCAAACATTCTGTTCTGGAGATCGCAGGTACTTCGGTCCCTTTAAAGGGAAATCCTCTGTTAAAAGCGATGAAGACGCAGCAGGCGGGGAGAAATCGTGCCGCAGTACTTGAGCCGAGAGTTCTGGAGGATCCTGATTCCTACTGCCCCAGATTACACCTGACCCCATACATTCGCACACAAAGCCAGGCCCTCTGTCCCGCTCTGAGGGCACTTCTGAAACCCAGCGCCCAGGCTAAAGAGTTAACCTAATCCCATGGCAAAGGATTGCTCCATAATCTGCCCACATGGCCCAGGGATCAGGACGGTGGGAGGTGGTGCTATTCTGTGGCAGTTTCTCAGGCCTCTGGCCCACAGCCCACCAAGCTCCCAAAGCCCTCTGTTCAAGTCGATTTCAAATTTAATTAAAACAACCGAGCTGCCCTGGCCAGTTTGGCTCAGTGGTTTGAGCATCAGCCCATGGACTAAAGAGTCGCAGGTTCGATTCCGGCCAAGGGCACGTACCTTGGTTGCAGTTCGTCCCCGGCCCTGGTCGGGGTCATGCAGGAGACAGCCAATCAATGTGTCTCTCTCAATCAATATGTGTGTGTGTGTCTCTCTCTCTCTCTCCCTCACACTCTATCTGAAGATAAATGGAAAAATATCCTCAGGTGAGGATTAAAAAAATTAAAAAAGAACAACTGAGTGGAAGCAAGGCCTTCTCAGGGCCATCGCCCCGGAGCGTGAAGACAAGAATCTCTGCAGTAGTCAGGGCTGGGCCTGTGGATGGTGGGGCGAGAGGATTTAAGAAAAGTACCCCGAACAGTCTCAACGACAGCCACATTGCCTTGGTCCCCACAGGCAGCCTCTCCATCCACCTCCCGCCCTCCCCAGCCAAGGCCTGACACCAACTCTGCGGTCAGCCCCAAACTGCTGAGTTAATAACCGATGTCTGAGAAGGACTTAAAGAGACAAAAAGACAGAGAATGGAAAGGAGGGCCCTGGCCGGTGTCACTCAGTTGGATGGGCATTGTCCTGTGCACCAAAAAGTTGCCAGTTTGATTCCCAGTCAGGGCACATGCCCGGGTTTCGGGCTCGATCCCTGGTGGGGTGCACGCAGAAGGCAGCCAACCAGCCAATCAGTGTTTTGCTCTCACATCAATGTTTCCCTCTCTCTCCCTTTCCCTTCTTCTCTCTCTAAAAAGTCAATAAAAAAAATATTAAAAAATAAGAAAGGAGGAAGAAGGCAGTCCAGCCCAGGTCATCCGACAAATCCCTGGAGGTGGAGCCTGGGCCGGCTGGGGCCCGGAGACGGACTGGCTAGGCGATTGCTGGGTATTTCCAAGTGTGGTTCACTGGCTCCCACAATCAGAATAGCCCCCAGCTCTGGGGTGCTTCTGATCAGCACAGATGCCAAGGCCTTCACCCAGACGTGGGACGAGACTGTCTAAAGGGGCCAGAAAATTCACATTTTAAGACATCCTGGGGGAAATTCTGGACCACACATTTTAGAAGTCTGCGATAGTCTAGAGCAGATTGGCAAACAACAGCCCATCGGCCAGTCTGGCCCACTACCTGCTTTTATAAATAAAGATTTATTGGAACACCGTCACGCCCGCTTGTATACAGGTCGTCCAGGGCTGCTTTTGCAACACAGTGATGGAGCTGAGTAACGGGGAGAGGTCCAGTGACCCTCAACACCTGGCCCTTGACAGAAAAGATTTGCCCAGCCCTGGTCGAGAGGAATGAGCCTCAACCTCAGCAGTAGGTGAGCATCACCTGGGCACTTCTCAACGTCACTGATGTGCGGCCCAGATCTATTGTCGGAATCGGGGTCAGGGTGCACTGAGGCGTGGACAGACTTTTGTCTAAGGTCTAGACAAAGTGTGGGGACACGCTGCGCCATTGCAGAGCCGGCAGGGATTCAGGATCTTCTGCAGCCCCTCCCCCGATGGTGAACAACGTCCGCAGATATCTCTACAGGGCCTTCTAGTGTGAATAAGACTCGAGCGCTAACAGGGGACTCTGCCACACCTGTCACCACAGCCACGCCTGTCAAGGGTGCACCGTCAGTCTTGCAGACAGTGAAACTCGGCATGATTTCCCCTTCGGATGCCAGTCCCGCTCCATCCTTAGGGCCACATCCTTCAGCTCCTTCAGTGGCCTCCAGTGCTGGCGGGCCTGCTGTGGTTGATCACAATGGCCTGGGGGAGCCTATCAGAAACCCGACCTCCAGATCCCATCCCGGAACCTGGGAATGGGGTGTGTTACCGAGCCCCCGGGTGGTCGTTAAGGCATCCAGACTTGGGAACCCCTGGGAGAGGGCTCTCTGAGGCTTAGCTGGAGACAACTTCGTCAACCACGCTGAAGGTTTCCTCCTTCCTAAAGCCAGCCAGACCCAAAGGAGTCATTTTTCCTGCTTGTGATATGAATTTGGAAAGCAGCTGATCTGAGTCCTTTCCTTGCTCCCAACAAGGAGAAATCAGATGAGAACGCCGTGATCGCTGCTAAGGTCGGTGTGTGTGTGTGCGTGCGTGCGTGTGCGTGTGTGAATGTGTTTACATGCGTCATGTGAGTGTGAGCACGTGTTTGTGGGTGAGTGTGGGTGTGTTGTGCACGTGTGAGTGGGTCGTATGGCTGTGTGAGTGTGAACATGTGAGTGTGTGCGCATGTGGGTGTGAATGCATACTTGTGTGCGGGTGTGCGGGTGCACAACCACGACAGGAGGGACGTGCCGTTCTGTGATGAGAGCTCAGGTTCTGTGGGTGGTCAGCCAGGCAGGGCCGGACCAGGGTGAGGCATGTGAGAGTTCCACGGTGCCATTTTCAGGGTCACATCTCTCAGCCGGTCTGGTCCCGCTACCAGCCTTCGGATCCCTCCACTTCTTCCTGCCTAAGCCTCAGTTTCCTCATCCACAGACTTGGGACAGTAGCCATGCCTGCGTGATAGAGTTCGGGGGTGGGAGGAGTAAGGTCATTCCTTTACACGCACAGATCAGTGCCTGGCTACCAGCCACCGCTTGTCTGTTTGCCCTCCGTGGAATATTTAAGGAGAACTTGCTTTGGGCAGGTTCTTTCCTAGGTTACTGGAAATAAAGCATTAAACCCCACATTTTAAAGACCTCCCTGTCCTTCTGGAATGTCCATCCTGGCGGGCACGGGGAAGGCAACACAAGTAAACAACCCAGTAAATGCGTCGTACCTTCAGACGGCAGCAAAGCCACAAAGCAGGGCGGGCAGGGCCAGCCGTCGGCTCGTCGGGGACAGGAACTCGGGGTTGATTCAAACAAGGGTGCGTGCAGTTGGTGGAACGCCTCCCCGTGCGCACGGGTTGGCTGCTTCACCCCAGGGTACACTAACGTCTCAGGACTCCGATATAGTTACTTGTGGTTAAAAACTGAGCATTCTATCGAGGAAGTTATGCAAAGCAAAACTATATATATGTGAAACAAATAAACAAGCCCACACGTTTGCCAGAGGTTTGCTTTTCCCGCTCCTCTGCAAAGAGTGAACCTTTGTACACACACACAGCAAGAAGAGGGGGGTCTGAAGAGCGCGGCCGAAGCAGGGCCCCCGTTCCTGAGGCCGCCAGCTGTCAGCTCTGGGGATGGCGGGAACCCCACAGCTGCCCCTGCAGCACCCAAATGCTCGTTTTTAGGATGAAACTCTAGATGCATAAAAGACAGAGAAACCAGGATTGTGGCAGCTTCAGCCAACCACGCTCCCAGGGGGCAGTTTTGTAATGGAGGAAGGTTTTGAAATAACGGTCTCTTCCAGCCAGTGAGAAATAAATCTGTCTCTGGTCAGAGGCTGAGAGTCACTGGCTGTTGGAGTCACTCAGGAGAGAATCCAGCATCTCTCCCCTGCAGCATCCCTTCTCCACCCTGGGCCACCGGGGAAATGACCATTTATTTCCCCGCTCCATCCATCTGGCTAGCAAAGGGCCTTTACGGAATCAAGAAGTAAAATGCTTTATGCAGACTGTGGTTTCTCAGCCATGTTATGGGTTGTATCAGGCAAGTTCCAGCCCTTGTGCAAATTCTGTTCCTGTATTTCAATTTCACTCATCCCTTTACACACACACACACACACACACACACACACACGCAATCCAGATCCAATTGGACAATGTCGGTAAGAGTCCTCTAAAAACTGCTGGACGTTTACAAAGTAGGACTGTTATCATTATACGGCATCCATCCACGGGACTCTCTCCCCGAGGGCCCACCACGCACAGCCCAGGGCGCCGAGTGTGCTGAGACCACTCAGAGGGCCGTATGCATTTATTGCCAGAGTTTGAGGGAAAGGACAGTGGGAAATGGGCAGAAAGAGTAGGAGATTCTGTCATACCAGCTGTATCCTAAAGACATTCTGGATTCTTCTGCTGACGGCTGCTGCCACACCCCTCCTCAGAGCTCATGGGCCAAGAGGAAACAGACCAGAGAGAGAAGTTATTCCCACTTGGATCGTAACTCTGAAGCAGCATAGACCACTGAACATACTCTATTTACTGAATTCTCACTCTGTCCCCAGATGATACTAGATACCAAAAGTGCAAAAACAAAGAAGGTATATTCCCTTCTTTCTAGGAATGCAGAGTCTATGAAGACAACAGATGAACTGAGACATTTTCAAATGACAGTAACATCCCACCTCCTTTCTCTGGCTGTTAAGACCTTATGTGATCTGGCCCCTACCTACTGTACTGAAGATATACCATATTGCTTTTACCTCATTTACTCTCCTCCAGTCACACTGGCCTTCTGGCTGTTTCTCGAACATGTTAACAATGTTCCTGCTTCAGGGACTTTCCTGTTCGTTCTGTCTGGAATGTTCTTCCTGCACACCTGCCACCGGCTTGCTCCCACACTTCATTCCGTCTCTGCTCTCCTGTGGCCCTCTAGGGAGACTTCCCTGCTCACTCTACCTGAGCCATGGCTTCCCATCTATCTTCTTACCTTGCTTTTCTTTTTTTTCTTGCTAGCACATATCACTTCTGACATGAATAGTACAAATTTATTTGTTATCTGCCTCCCTCGCGAGAAGTAAACGTCACGAGGGCACCAACTGTGTTTCTTTGGTTCTCTGCCAACAGCTTAATGCCTAACATATAATGAGCACACAGCAGGTATTTATGGAATAAGTGAATAAGGAAATCGACACTAAAATCAGTGTGATATAACCTCCCCAAACCATTCCCAGGCTATTGTGGGAATATCCGACTTGAAGTAGCCCCTTTCCTGGAAGGTTTCCTCTAAGCACAATTCCAGGGGCCAGATCTTACTTCCCTGATGACATTTGTTGTAACAGAGAGGCACTTCTCTGGAAAAAGATGTTTACACCCACGTGCAGTGAAATCCCCGGTTCCAAATCCTATGACAAGACGACAGGGTGGTTTTCTAAACGATTGGTTGCAGAGTTTCAGAAAACTCATATAAAAGTCGAAGCGATAAGGCAAAATATATATGGGTAAGGCCCACGTGTCTGTGCGTCTGGGCTCCCGGCTTGCTCGGAGCTCACTCCACGTGGTGGGACTCTCCGTGGAACGTTCCGTGGGCTGGTGGAACGATGTCAGAGAGGAGAAGAGCTAACGTCTCACCCAGCTCCGCCTCCATGGCTGCAAGACACAGATCAAGACTGCACCCGTGAGAGCAGCAGCGATCATCGTAACAGCTTACACTTTGGAGGACTTAGCCCCGGTCTGCAAGGTGCTGGCATCTCACGTTCAAGGCCTCGAGTATTTCACCAGAACTAGGACTGCCTTGCTTTCAGGTGGGTCATTTAATTTCTCTAAGGTTGCACAGGTCTCAGATTCAAACCCGGGGTTGTCTGACCCTCAAGCACCAAGACTCCCTACCTACCTTCTCATCTACACAACGGCCCTCATTTTCCCATCCTGCACACCTCCCAGGGCCACTGTGAGGGACAAATGACATGTTCTGTGTGAAAATGCCTCACAGAGGGCAAAGCATGTTCCAGGGGTCCCTTGACTCAAACCCACGTGGCGGGCCTCCTCTGGGCCAGGCTGCTGTGCGCTGTGAACTCACACGCGACCAGACAGCAAAGGCGGTGGGTGACCTCTGGGGCATGTTGCTGGCAGGAAACACAGACGACGAAGAGAGAAGGAAAACTAATTTTGGTGGCACCAAGAAGTGTGAGAAAAGCAGAACAAGGAAGACAAGGAAAGGTGAGCTGGAGAGATGCTCTCCTGGACAGAGTGGACAGGGACGACCTCTCCAGGGAGAGAACACTGGAACAGGCCCCTGCATGAAGACAGGGGTCAGCCCTGGGACTTTGTGGGGAACAGCATTCCTGACAGCAGGAACAGCACATCGAACGGCGGAGGTAGGTGCACGGGTAGGAAACAGCAAGGAGGCTGACGCCCCTTGACCGAGGGCGGGAGGCAGTGAGGGACCAGACCTCCCGGCAGACAGGATGACTCGGAGCAGCAGGGTAATGGCGTGTGCCCAGTGACATGGGAAAGGAATCGCTGTGGCTGATCCCCAAAACAGCATGACAGCTGTATGAGCAGAATCACTCCCGGCAGGTTCTGACTTCCATGAGTCCACAGAAACAATTCAGAGAACTGAACCCTGGCTCTCCCGTGGGCTTCACCATCTCTACTTAGTGTGTGTGCGTGCGTGTGTGTGTGTGTGTGTGTGTGTAATCTGCAGACTAGCTCAGGAAGTTCACTGAGTGCCACCACCTCCCTCCTCCCTGCTTATTTGCATGAGATAAGAGCATTGCCACAGAACAACAGAGAGCACCAGATGTCCCAGCAAGGGCATCCCAGAGCAGGAAATGATAAGGGTGAGGGGGGATGCAGTAAAGCAAGAGAGAAGCTGGGATCCATCAGGGCGCAGATGCAACTTAACCAAATGTGACTTTCCACGTTCCCACCAAAGAACACCCAATGCAAAACTATTTGCATGCTGCCCACGCCTCGGCTCATGCTGCAGAGGCCTCATTCGGGGCCCTCGGGTCTGCTGGATCGGCCTCCTGCACAGGCAAGAGCTGCCGGGTGTGAGGCCAAGGGCGGCCGGAGCTGGGTCCGCCAGTTCCGCTTCCTCTGGTTGAGGTTGGTCTAGAGCAGTGGTTCTCAACCTTCCTAATGGTGTGACCCTTTAATACAGTTCCTCATGTTGCATGTGGGCGTATCTGCATGTGGGCGGGCCCTCCTGGAGACGGATAGAGGAGCGGTGTCTCGGTTCCTGAGACCATCGGAAATATGTGTTTTCTGATGGTCTTAGGCGACCCCTGTGAAAGGGTCGTTCGACCCCCAAAGGGATCGCGACCCACAGGTTGAGAACCGCTGGTCTAGGGGAAGACTTCCTCCCAGGACAACACAGCAGCGTGGCTTTCCTCTGGGTGATGTTGGCCACGGAGGGGCCAGATTCTGGGCTAGAAGGGCTCTCCTCGCCGCGGGGCCTTTGGGGTGTCTTGCAATGGGAGAAAGAGGAATTGGGTGGACTAAGAAGGGCAGGGGTTCCTGACAGAAGGTTCTGTTCACCCTCAGAAGGAACCAAACCATCTGACACCTTGACTTTGCGTTTCCAGCCCCCAGGGCCGCGAGACAGTCAATCCCTGCTGTGAGGTTGGTACAGTGAGCTTCCATATACTGTACCCCACACCCAGTTTTGCCTGTCATTAACATCTTACATGACTACAGCAAGCTTGTCACAATTAATGAATCAATATTGATATATTACTACTACATCAAGTCCATACCTTCTTCAGATTTCTTTTGTTTTTTTCCCTAATGTCCTGTCTCTGGTCCAGGATCCCAGCCAGGAATACCACATTACATTGAGTTGACACGTCTCTCTATGCTGTTTTTTTTGGATGTGACAGTTTTCAGACTTTCCTTGTTTTTTTCATGACCTTGACAGTTGTGAGGGGCACTGATCAGCTACTTTGTAGAATGTCCCTCAGTGTTTATCTGTCTGATGCTTTGCTCATGATTAGACTGGGTTATGGGTTTGGGGAAAGAAAACCACAGAGGCAAAGTGCTGTCCTCATCACATCATATTAAGGAACCATGCTTTCAATGTGACGTCACTGTTGATGTTGACCTTGACTTTGACCTTGGCCTTGTTAGTATTTGCCAGGTTGCTCCACTATAAAGTTCCCCCTTTCCCCTCCTTCCCATACTGTGCTCTTTGGAAGAAAATTACTAGGTCTAATCTCGAGAGCAGAGTGTCTACATAAATTATCTGGAATTCTTCTGCACAGAGAGTTGTCTATTCTCCCTCATTTATTTATTCAATCATTTATTTACATCGGCACGGACTCATGAATATTTTATACTTTGGCTTATCATCCAACACTACATTATTTATTTTTTTTGCCCAAATTGTTTCAGCCTTGGCCATTGCGAGCCCTTTCATTTGGTTCCTGTGTTTCTTTCTCATAACCCCCACCATTGTGCATATGTGTGTTTTGAGTTTTGTTTTATGTGATCTGTCTGTGTTTTAAGCATTTCCTTCCTTTCTGGCACTGCAGATGCTCCGGGCTCATCCTGGATATTGCCTGCCTCAGCCCTGGAATCAACCCTTTCTCCTAAGAGCCCTGCTTCTTTTTACCGGAGAGCGCTACCGCAATAAAGATCTGGGCGCTGGGCGTGCTCATGGCTACTGGGGTACTGTTCATTCTAAGCCCTCTCAACTGACAGAGCAAGGAAATATAGAGGTGTATACCAATCCACATTTTCACACACACATACACAGTATACACACACATACACATGCATATTTCATGTTTATATATGTAATCATCTGTATCTAAGCTAAACATGAGTGCATACTGATATTTCCAACTCTAGTGCTTTACTCCACGGAAGATTCTAGCCTCCCACAGCCCATCTCTAAGGTTGATTCCAACCTCGAGCAACCAGGCTCCCAGCATCCACCCTCCATGTACTTAATGGTTCAGATTCAGGGTACACGTAGGACAGCATCAGAACTGTTAACCCCTGCCCCCCAGGGAAGCAATTACATCCCATTGCTTTCTCCTTCAGTCTTACAGACTCATTTCCAATGTCGCTTTGGTCCAACCCTTTTCCTTCCTACCCCTTCAGTGAGGTTGTTTATACATTTGCAATACAGTTTGATTTTTTTTTTTTCATCACATTCTGCATTCCATCCTGGGATCCCCCAAGCTCTTACATAATTGTCTTTAATTGCCTCTGTTAAGGTTTGCTCTTTGGGCTGTCAGGTTTGGTGGGTTTCGACAAACACAGAGTGTCATGAATACACCATTACAGTATTAGACAGAATTGTTCTGTAGCCTGAAAAACGCCCATGCTTCGCCCACAGCACTCTCTGTTCCTCCTGAACCTTTGGAAAGCACTAGGTTTTTTGTTTTTTGTTGTTTTTTGCCATCCATATTTTTGCCTCTTCCAGAATATCATAAAAGTGGCATCACACAGTATGTAGTCTTTTCAGACTAGCTCCCTCCACTTAGCAATGTGCGCTGAAGATTCGCCCATGCTGCCAGAGCTCATTTCTTGCTTATTGCACTGTAAGCATGCATTAACGTTGCCTGATCCATTCACCTATTAAAGGACGTCACAGTTGCTTCCAGTTTGGGTGATCAGGAATAAAGCTGCTATAAACAATCGTGAAGCGGGCATAAGTGTTCCAATCCAGTTAGGTAGAAATCAGGAGTGTAGTTGCTGGATTGCACGGTAAGACCGTGCTGAGCTTTGTAAGACTTTCTCTGTTTATTTGTTGTTTTGTTTTGTTTTCAGCAACGCTCCGTACGGAGGTATTGGCAGGCGGACGTTTGGTAAATAGGTTTTGCCGTATTAAGGATCTAACATTCAGTTGCTGACAGTCCGCGGCTGTGAGAGGATCCTTTAACTCTGTCTGAAGGGAGGGATGTCCCTGGCAGATCTCCAGTCATTGCCAGAAGGAGCAGTCGGGAGGCCTCGGCACTGGACTTGACCCTGGGATCACAACCCATGCCTTCTTCTGCTCCAAAATTCCTTCCAACTCAGCCATGCCTTGTGGTTTCTGAGATAATACGTGTTAGAGGAATAATAATTACTATTAACTGCTAAGCCATCACTTAATGTTTAATTGTGTGGCCCAACTGAAAACCACATTTTCTTTATTTGATTATTGACTTGAATTCTCTTACGCAGCCATTGTCACACATCCAAGTAATCTTGCTGCCACATGCAGAGGGGAGAGAAGCCCATTTTCCAGAAGAAGAAAAAATACTGTTCAAGAACCTGAGCTCATTTGGAAGAGATCGGCCCCTCCAGCAGGATCTCCCCATCCCGCCCACAGGCGGACAAAAGCGCCTGTCCCTCTTCTTTTCGGGCGTGTGATGGGACCAAAGGGGCTGAGGGCGTGCCTGTTCTCCTGCTGACCTCTGCAGATTTAGCCCAGAGCCGCGGGCCTGGGACTTGAGCACGCATTCGAATCTCTTAGGGGGCTTATTAAAACTCAGACCGCTGAGACCCCTCCCCACCGTGTCTTATGCAGTAGGTCCGTGCGGGATCCAAGAACTTGCATTTCGAACACAATTGCAGGTGTTGGGATGGTGTTGGGCCTGGACTTCTCTTGGAGAACCAGCTTCCGAAAGGACTACCTTTCATGTGTCTGGACCTGTTGCCATCTCTAGGACTTGCCTTCACGGCTCAGATGAGAGGCAGAGCTAAACGAAAGAGCTTGGGATGGTTGAGCCGAGGGCGGGGGAAGGAGGGCCGAGGAGTTTCAACACTTTGACACCACTGGGCACGCAGTTGCTCTGAAAACGGCTCACTGGTGTGGGAACACAGGCTTTTGGAGACAGAGTGGACTGTGCTGGCCAAAACCCCTTCCCTGTCCAAGGGAAGGAAGTGAGCCCAGTGGGTAGAACCCTCTCTCACACAGCACACCAAGGGAATGGCAGAGCCCCCTCCTTGTTCAAGACAGCACGCCTTCTGCATTCAGAGGCGAGGGCAGAATCAAGCCCTTGCTGGAATGACCGTATTTGAACTCTCATCTCAAGGTGAAATGAACAAAGCATAGAGGCTCCCTCCATGCACCCCTCCTACACACCCCCAGGGGGTCCCGAGGGCCAGCACTCCAGAGGGTGAGAAATGGCGAGTGGAGATGAGAAATCATTGTTCTAGCAGCATCACCGGCGAGAGCAATCATTCGTGTTTGACCACACAGGACAAGGAACACCAGGCACCCAGAAGATGAGACCGCTCAACTTCTCAGCTGAAAAACCACGGGGGAGGAAGAACCCGAGTTGATGCCTTCAGTTCCTCCCCCAAAATGAAAGAACTCCCAGCCATCTCGTCCTGACAACCCTGGGAACTGCTCACCTGAGCAATTCATTGTACCGGTTTCAGATGAACAAACTCCCAACACAGTGTTTAGAACCTGAATCTCAGTGCCACCTGCAAAGAGAGGTGTGAGACCGGCGAGAAAGGGCACTGGGGGGGGGGACGACAAGAGGCTGAGACTGTGAATATTATTAGACGACTTCCTTGAATTGCTAATGAGCAGGCTGACGTTTCAATGACCTCTAGCAGAGTCGGAATCCAAATGGCGCAGGAGCTGGCAGACAATTACGGCGGCCGGATGGGTTTCAGGTTCGTTTTGCCGAGACAAAGCTCCCATTGAGCGGTGGAGAGGGGATCCTGGGAGAGCCCGCGGAGGGTTTTCATTTCCTTGATCAGCATCGCCACGGCCCGGGGAGGACGGAGAAGGGAGAATGCGTGGCCCGCCCTGGCCCGGGTGCTGCTGAGAACGAGTTTTGAATGAAGCACACACCTGGTTGGTGTCTGTGGCTCCTCTGGAGCTGGGTGGGGACACGAGACAGAGATGAAGAGAGGAGGAAGCAAGCCCGGCTACGCGCGCTCATGCGCTCAGGAAAAACACTCCAGCGCAGAGGTCACCGCAGAGGGTGCGTGCTTGGTGGCAGACAGCTAGGCTGTGGTTTGCGCTGGAGAGACGAGGACTTGCAGAGCGACGGCGGGAGTTTCGGGGCACACTTCCTTCGTTTTGTTTATCGAGAATTTACAAAACCTTTAAGCCAGGAACATGCGTTGAATCCATTCTCTCAGAGGCAGTGCCGCACAGTGGTTATGACATCAGGCTTTAGGAGGAGGATTTCGATCCTACTCGGGATAATTAATAATAAATTATGTCTAAGCCCCGTGCTTCTCCGAGGGCTTTGGTGAGCATTTAAATGGGAACACATGTAAACGTTAGCAGTGTCCCTAGCGCCTGTAAGTACCCTAACAATTTGTAGCTATTTTTCTTCAGCCTCCTTGCACCCCAAGAAGGCTCTGAGCAGCACCGGGCAATGGCTTCAGCCTTTGATCACTCATAAGATCACCCTTCATCGAAGGACCTTCACCCAGTCGCTCTCTTGCTGAAGTTTCAACATTTCTCGTTTCTTCTCGAACACAGCTGGTCCCAATCTACTAAATAACCCCTTTGCACACTTGAAGACCATCATTAAGATTCCCCTTGGCCATAAACATATGAAGAAGTGTTTAACATATGAAAAAAAATGTTTAACCTCACCAGTAATCAAAGAACTCCGAATCAAAACAACAAAATGCAATTTTTGCCTATCAATTTGGTAACTCTTTTTAATGATAGTATTCCACGCTGGTGAGAAGAGGGTGAGGAGGCCATTTCGTGCTTTGCTGGGAGGAGAATGAACTGGTACAGTCCTGCTGGAAGGCAATTTGGCAATATGTTATCAAGAGCCTGAAAATCGTCCTTCCCCTTTCACCCCGTAATTCCACTTCTGGGAATCGATCTGAAGGAAGTAATCAAAGCATCAGACAAAGATTTCTGCTGCACAGCCTCTGTCATCGCACACAATATTCCATTTTACGAATACCTAAAAACGACATCGAAGTTCAGTGACGTCGTGACGCGGTAAAAGCTATTAAAAGTCACATTAACAAGGAATATTCAAGGGCATGCAAAGCGGTCACCATAAAATGCAAATTGCAAGCACCCACAGCAGACACAAAACTAAACCTGGTGGGATTCTCATCACCTAATTACGGATACTTTATTTATTTTTATTTTTCTCTTCTTTTTTGATTTTAGAGAGAGAGGAAGGGAGAGGGAGAGAGAGATAGAAACATCGATGAGAGAGAACATCGATCGAATTGGCCGCCTCCTTCATGCCCCCCACTGGGGATCAGGCCCACAACCTGGGCATGTGCCCCGACCGGGAATCGAACTGGCGACCTCTTGGTGCATGGGTCAACACTCAGCCACTGAGCCACACCAGCTGGGCAGATACCTATACTTTTATACATGCACAGAAACAGACTATATGCAAACAGAGCAAAATATTACCAGTTCTTAGAAGATGATAGAATTATGGGTGACATTTTATTTTCTTCTTTATAATTCTATAATAAAAAACTCGTTTCAGAGGTCACGTGGCCTTCTATGTGTGTCTAAGAGCTCAGCGTGGCCCCTGTCCTGCCACAGCATGTGGTCCGGAATCGACACAATGTGCTATCCCAGATTGGAGGGTGCTTCTGGAAAGGGCCAGACAGCAAACACATGAGGATTTGCGGGCTCTGTGGTCTCCGTGGTAACGACTCCACCCTGCTGTTGTGCAGCAAAAGCAGCCATAGACAATACATGAACAAGTGGCCATGGCTGTGTTCTAATAAAACTTTATTTATAAAATTAGGTGGCAAGTATTTGAGCCCATGGCCTTACTTTGCTGACTCCTGGCCTGGACCATCTGAATTGCTCTCAACCCCCCCCAAAATCGCTAGTGTCCCATAAATATAGTCAAGGAGACTTTTAGAAGGGTAGGACGAGGCCGGGTTCTCCCCCATCCGCCCAGTGGGCCATCAGTCTGGAACTTTTATACAGAAGCGGTCAGCTAGGGGCATTCTTCATGGGCCTTGTTTATGCTCCTGTGCACAGGTGTGCCTTCTTCCTGATCATTGGCAACCCACTCCAACCAGATTGTTCTGCACCCCACCCCCCACTTCAGTCCTTGATGCAGCTGGGGGGTCAGGGAATAAGAAAGCCAGAAATCCTAGCTAGGTAGAGGTATCCCACTTCCCCTTTCCTGCCCGACTCCTGTTATATGTTTCCAATGGGAACACCTTGTCTAAACCATTCAGACCTCGGACACTTGTCCAGGAGGCAGGGATGGCATCTCAGAGCAGCCTGCGCCGCGGACCTCCTGGTAGGTGCCACCGTGTAGGTGCTCAGAACAGTTCCTTTCCTGTTCCTGTAATCAACAAATGCTGCTCACAGCTCCGAGAGATGCAAAGAGGAATGTTACGTGGCCCCACCCTCCAAGTACCGGGTCTTTAGGGAGCAACATTTGTGCTCACAGATAGCCCGAATGTTGGGCAGACTGTGAATGGTCGTGCGACATGCTGTCGGAGCAGAGGAGAGAGGGAAATTCATTCTAACTCCTCGTAGTAGTGAAGGCTTCCAGGACAGTGCAGAGTTTGAGATGAGCCCTGAAGGACAGGGATGGAGATGCAGGAGAGACTTCTGGGCAGGGGAACGCGGAGAGCACAGATTAGACAGGATGGCTCGACAGGCAGGTGCATGGAGAGCTCAGAGTGAAGGGGAGACTAAAGTAACTGAAGGGGTCAGATGGTGAGGGAGCCATGAGCACTGCGCTGAGAAGAGGACATAGTATGATAGGGGCCCCGAGATTCTGAAACCAGGAAATAACATGATCAAAACAAAGTGTTTTTGCTTGGACCATCAATTATGTGGCCACTCAACTTTTAGATCACCCAGCTGTCAGTGGGAGACAGAAAATAGCACAAAAAGAGGCTAGATCCATAGAGACCAGCTCAAAGGCCACCTCAGCTACCAGAGTAGGAAATAAAAGTCCCCAGAGGCAGAGCAGTAATGGGAATGGAAAGAAACTAATAGGTCAGCCCTGGCTGGTTTGGCTCAGCAGTTAGAGCGTCGGCCCGTGGACCAGAGAGTCCCAGGTTCGGTTCCCGCTAAGGGCACGTACTTCAGTTGCAGTTTGTCCCCACCCTGGTTGGGATCGTATGGGTGGCAACCAGTCGATGTGTCTCTCTCACATCGATGTTTCTCTCTCTCTTCCCCCCTCTCTAGGGAGGGAGGGAAGGGAGGGAGGGAGGGAGGGAGGGAGGGAGGGAAGAAAGAAAGAAAGAAAGAAAGAAAGAAAGAAAGAAAGAAAGAAAGAAAGAAAGAAAGAAAGAAAGAAAGAAAGAGAGAGAGAGAGAGAGAGAGAGAGAGAGAGAGAAAGAAAGAAAGAAAGAGAAAGAAAGAAACTAATAGGTCAAAGACCCTCTTTGAAGGTAGATTCAATAAGACCCATGGATTAACAGATGAATGGAGTAAGAAATAAGAAGGCACACATGATGACTGCTATTTTAGTATTGAGTATGTTGAATGAATGGGGATGAGCGGGGCACTCTTATGTAGAAGAATAACAGGAGCTGGAAATGAGAATCTGGAGCCTTGAAGAAGTCAGAGTTGAAGAAGTCAGAGCTAGGCATGTGTATCTGGTGGACTCTGGGTGAAATCATGGCTGAAGAGGGAGTGTGTGCCCACCAGGGAAAGGGCAAACAAGGTGCCATTTAGGGCACAATGACCGATGATCATAAGTCATGTGCATAAGAAATGAAGAACCAGGGAGAGACAGTATTATGGATGCCAGGAACAAGAGAGTTGGGGGATGACTTTGGATCAGCAGAGCCAGATGCTCCCCAAGGACTACTCAGTCCTCTCAGAATGCAGGAGGGCACTTAGAAAGACCTTTGAAAGTTCGTTGCACCAAAGCAGCAAGGGCAGAAAGCAAATCAGAGTGGGCTGAGGAGTGAGTGGGAGGTCAGGAAGCAGTGTCAATAAGCATAGACGATTCTTTGCATAGATATGTTAGTGAAAGGGAGGAAAGAAATGAGACTGTGTTCTGAAGGACTAATCAAGAGAAGGGAAGCATCTGGGGACAGATGAGTGAGACCGGAACATGTTTGAACACCAAGAGAAAGACGCTGGCAAAGAGGGGGAGTTTGAAGAGGCCAGAGATTTGGAACAGATGGCTTCTGCTTAGTGGAGAGGCCAGCCATTGACAAGAGGCAGGACCGAGAAGACTGGAAGGAAGCGAGGATATAACACAAGAAAATTTTGATGGAGGTGGATGATTAGATGAGGAGTGACTAGTTATGACGGTGATGGTAGTAGTGGTGTTCTTCCCAACAATTCATAGTTATCATTACTTTTTGTTTACATGCAAATCCCCTGCATTGTTTAAGTTAATCCTCACCACAACACCATTTTACATGTGAGGAAACTGAGTCTGAGACAGGCTAAGTGCGTTACCCACCAGCAGCTATAAATGTGGCAGAACACGGGTTTAAACTCAGGCTTTCCCAATGGCAGTGCCAGATCCGTGGGGCACTTGGAGTTAGTATAGACCAGTGGCTTAGTCCTGTCGGTAGAGCTGGAAGTGAAGTCATCTGCTGTGAATGATGGGGGTGGACTTGGAGGCCTGAGGAGGGAGGAGAAGAGTTGAAACAGCTGCTGGGAAGGATGCAGGAAGGATGGGCCTGGGAAGAGAGAGGGCACAGACAGATTCCCAAGGGTGCTGATCGCTTCCAGGAGACTCCACCTTGTTCTTATAGCTCTTTTCCCCAACCCCATTTCCTGCCGAGAATCTGCACCCCACACTCTTCTCATTTCTTTTATTGTCCTCTCTCTGCTTATCTATCCCTCAAGGGAAATAAGAGAGTTATGTGGCCCAAGTAGAATGGATCAGAGATGCTTCCAAACTGGAAGACTTGTTGCCGGTGGCCAAGGAATCAAGCCAGAAAGTAATCCTCAGACTCTAAGCCCTACCAAAGAAAGCCACAGCCCGAAAGCTTTCAAGAAGCAGTGCTTCCCATGGGCAATCATGACTGCAGATGGAAGGTCTGGGGACCCAGGTCCAGTTGCTTGGGCCCAGCCAGGAGGGCAAGAGAGCTGGAATCAAAGAACGTCAGCCAGGTGAGCTCCAGCTTCATTTCCGTGCAGGTCTGTCTATCCCGTGAGACGTCTTCCTATTGAAGATCTACTCATTTTAGTTAGCAACCCGTGAAGGGGCGCCTTCCTTTGAGCCTAGGGCTTAAATCTTTACTGCTGATTCACTGATTTGAAGAGTATCATGCTGAAACAGGCTGGCTCTCCCTCTTGGGGAAAACTCCACTGAATTATTAACTGGTGTTGGCCATGGGGCAGGCTTGAAGACACAAGAACATGGCTTGTTGGATGTGGCCCACCAGCTGAAACAGAACTATTAAGCCATTGGTCAAATTAATAAAATCCATACGAAACCAGAGTCTAGAAGAAGCTGGGCTCGGTTCAAATTTCCATAATAGCAGCTATCAGGACCAGGGAGCTGGCACTGCATGTTAGAAGAACGCTGGCTTCTTGCCTTCAAAACGTCATTTTCGGCACACTGAGACTCAGGACAGAAGAAAATCTGTGGGCTGGTAGATTCCAGAAGCTTTTATTAGAACCTTCTCAGGGATCTCTTTTCCACAGGGCTAGAAACTTGTAAGAGAGTAATCATAGCTGATTCATAGAAAAAAGAGAAGAAGCACTAGGGGTGCGGGGGAGATGACTGTCTTCTGTTGGGGCTACAACGGAATGATTTGAGGGGTGCATGCAAGAGGGGGTCTAATTTACATCTGAGTGGGACTCATGAGATTGGGGGCAAGAGAGGGGAGATGGAGCTCTCCCGAGGGAATTCGGCTAAATTTTTGTGGATTTGGAATTCAAGGGGCGATTTTTGAGAAGCAGTGATGTGCGCGCGCGCACACACACACACACACACACACACACACACACACACACTGGGCTTCTGAAGAGGCGTGGCCCATCATCCAGTCCAAGTTAAAATAAAGCCCGTGCCTCCCGGTGACCCTGGTTTAAATTGGATTCCCCTCCCACAGGCAGTAGAGTCTTCTGAAAACCCTGGCCACGTCCAACCCTCCCTCAGATTACCATCTTTCCCTTCACTGGCCCTGAAAAGCAGCCCAGGGGCAAGAAATCCCTCCCTCTTCCACCCGTTCCAACATTTCTCTAATTAATGCAGGAGAAAATTAATTACAGAGGGATTTCCAAGACCTCGAATCGAATGGCCGGCCCGCTCCCCCCACCCCAACTGCAGCCCCCCATCGGGCCTGCCAAGCGCAGCCCTCCCCCTGCCTCGCCCCCTCCCCTCCCTTCCCAGAACCACCAACAATACCACAAGCTAATTAGGCAGAGAAAGGGCTTCTTGGCAAAGGGGGCTGTGTGCTAGGTCAGTACCTTGAACAACCCAGAAGAAAAACAAAACAGCATTAAAAGAAAAAAAAAAGAAAGAAAGAAAGAAAAGAAAGGAAAAAAAAAAAAAAACCTGCTAATCCCAAGCGCATTTCCGCCAAATATTCTCCTTTTCAAGTGTTTTCTTCCTGGTAAACAAAGTGCTGTCCTGGCTCTGGAGATTTTAGGACACGGTTGCTTAGTAATTCGGGAAAACACGAATTCCCACCTCGGCCCGTTCCGTCCCTTCTGCCTTGCACACTTCACAGAGAGGCCCCG
This sequence comes from Tadarida brasiliensis, assembly GCA_030848825.1. Lineage (NCBI taxonomy): Eukaryota > Metazoa > Chordata > Mammalia > Chiroptera > Molossidae > Tadarida > Tadarida brasiliensis. The sequence continues at coordinate 59,919,711 of CM061273.1, forward strand.
ACACGGTCCTACAATCCGGGGCCCACCGCCGGTTTGTAAAGCACAGCCAGGTTTTCTTTTTCCTTTTTCTTTTCTTCTTCTTCTTCTTTTTTTTTTTTTTTTTGGCTAACAGCTCCCCCAAGCCAAGCTAGGAACAGAGATTGCATGTCCCCTCCACGGGTATGGCCCAGTGGAACCTTCTGCAGTGACAGGAATGTTCTGCCGCTGGCCATATGTGCCTTCGGGCCCTGGAGAGGTGGCTGGTGTGACTGAGCCATTAAAAGTTACATGTCATTACATTCTAATTAATTGAAATGGAAAGAGCCACCCATGCCCCATGGCTTGGAGCGCAGCAGGTCCTGACATAACCCCTGTGGGCTGGGCCATCAGGTCAGTGAAGGGACCACCATAAAGTCCCGGCCGCTCTGCGACACCAGGGAGGGACAGAGGATGGTTTAGTGTGAGGGATACACGGGTCTCCACTTGAATGTAGCCCCATCTCCTCTCTGCGTGGTCTTGGGCGTCACTCAATTCCTCCATAACATCCCATCAATGACACAAGTACAACTCAGGGTCGTGTTTGAGGGCTGGGTGACAGACGCCAAGTCCCCAGCTCACAGGCGAGCGCCCTGGTGACCCCTTCCACCAGGAATAACGCGGCTGGCACGGCCCACTCTGCGGCCCTGCTCTTCTTGGCTTGCATGTTTGCTCCCAGAATTCCATGTTGTTTCCCACCTTCGTGCCTTTGACCATGTTTCCCCGTGGGCCCGAACGCCCCGCCCTCCCTGCTCCTGGGCCTTGGGCTCAGTGATTCCTGCTCAACTAAAAAGTCCTAAAGACTCAGCTTGGGAATCCCCTGACCTGGGAAGTTTTTTCTTCTCCACTCTTGTCCCCCTTCTCTCTCTCTCTCTCTCTCTCTCTCTCTCTCTCTCTCTCTCTCAATCTCTCTCTCTCTCTCTCTCGCGCGCGCGCACACACCCTACACATCCCATAGCTGGGCTGGATGTCCTTCCGCAGCCTCCTGTCTGTGAACATAAGCTCCTGTGCACTTACCTACAGCCTTGCCATTGATTAAGGACCCTTTCATAAATCTATCGTGCCCATCGGAAAATGGACAGCCTGTGTTGGACTTCGTTCTGCTGTTCAGGGGTGTCCCCACCATCCAGTACAGCATCTAGCACACAGCAACGTCTCAATAAGTGTTTGTCGTCCATGGCACAGCCCCAGTTCACACCCTGCATCAGGGGTCAGCAAACTGCAGCCCACAGGCCAAACCCAGCCCCCCACCTGCTTTCCTGGGGCCCTCACGCTAAGAAGGTTGCTTTTTTTTTTTTTTTTAATGTTTAAATGGTAAATGGTTAGCATAAGTACCTACATAATATCTTCGATTTTGCCTCATGACCTGCAAAGCCTAAAAGAGTCCCTTTCTGGCCCTGTAAGGAGAGGATGGCCAACCTCTGGTCTCGATCCCAGAGCAGCTGCTGACTGGGCTCAGCCTAGCCTGCAGTCAAAGAGAGGGGGAAAGGACGATGGGGGCGGGGTGCTGCGAGAGGGACCCAGAGCTCCCACGCTGGACATTTTCAGCAGCTGAACCCAGGGACCTGGGTAAACTGGCAGGGGCTAGTCCCGAGGGATGCCACCCTTGTGCTTCCTCTCCCCTCCTGCCTCACCCCGCTGCACACGCTTCAGGGAGCGGGGGTGGGGAGCACGCTGTGGACTTCTGAGAAAGCACGGCTTTGCCGACGCTTGCACCGCGGCGACCAATGGCAGTGTGGTTTGGCTGAGCTCGGCCGCAGTCTTCACCTAGAGTCAAGCCCCCAGACAAGTCTGCAATAGCACGGGAAGGGAGGTCTCCCAGAGCCACCCCGGGCGGGAGGCGATGATCCGGCGGGCAGGAAGCGATCTGTTCTTCCCTTTCCTGCTAGGACATGAACCGGGGTTTCTAAGAACCACGGCAAAGTTCGCTCCAGGCCCTGATGACTCGGTGTCAAGGAGAGCAAAGGGAGTCTGAAAAGTTACCCGTGTCTGCCCCATGGCCCTCCTACCCCTCCTCGCACCCTTTAATGTCTTCTTAATCTTCGGCCCAGAAACAATTTGCCAAAGATCACGGCCATCCGGAGTGCCCGGGGGCCCACTCACTTCCCAGCTCGGGTCACTCTTCCAAATGGGAGGGGCCAAGGGCACCCACCGGGCTCAGGACTTCGCTGCAGGGAGACCACTGCTGCTTCTGCGGCTGCTTGGCAGCAAGGAGGCAGGAAGCTATTTAGATACATTATCTTCCTTTTCAGGAAGTTTAGAGGAACTTTTCTAGCGCACTTCACACAAACCTTCCGCCTAATGGTCATTTAGTCCCGCCGGCTCATTAGGTCACCAGCGAAGAATGCGAGTCTGATTCAACGCCCTCTTCCACACTTGCGGTCCCACAACCAAGGGAGAAAAAGAGCTTCCCTGGCCTGGTGGCAACGGACACAGCGAGCCCAGCCTAAACGCCATGAGGGTCCAACTTAGTGTGATTCGTCCTTCCCAGGGTGGCTTATGGTTTTATAGAGCAATTGCTATGTGAGTAGGAAGGTGGCCTCCATGAATTGTTTCTGGCCCGATAATGCTGTCTTTTAAGGGAGATCAAAGAGAATTCTTGGCAGGAGAGAGTGAGAGTGCTGTTTGTGGTAGGGATTCGTGGACTAAAGGTCAGTTCACAGAGATGAGTCAATAGCTGGAAAACAAGACCATCATGGCTAGCTATGATTGACCTATGAAGCTGTAGATACTATTCTAAGTGCTTCACCTGTATTAACTCATTTAATGCTCCAACAACTCCCGGAGGTAGGTACTATGAAGAAATTGGCCCAGCCCGGCCAGTGTGGCTCACTGGTTGAGCGTGGAGCCATGCACCAAGAGGCCCCTGGTTCGATTCCCAATCAGGGCACATGACCTGATTGTGGGCCCAATCCCCCGAAGTGGGAAAGCAGGAGGCGGCCCATCAGTGTTCTCTCTCATTGATGTTTCTATCTTTCTCTCCCTCTCCCTTCCCCTCTCTCTAAAATCAATAAAGAAAAAATATTTTTAAAAAAGAAAGAAATTGGCCCAGAACATCAAATACTTTGCTTCATTTCATTATTTTATTGAACTATAATTCATTTATATTTAGCCACACGTGACTGGTGGCTGCTACACTGGACTCCCAGGTTTGGGCAGTCTGGCTCCAGAATCCATACTCTTAAACATTAGACCATCCTGCCAATTAAGAGAATTTAGAACTATTTATTAGGAGAACATATGAGAAATTAGACTACATGGAAATGCAACAGAGAAAAGTCTGCTTCAATTACAAAGTAGGCGTTCGGGTCAGGGGTTTGGGAAAATAACTATAAAGGGAAGAGGGTGAAATACCAGCATGATTTGTCAGGAGAGGAAGTGGTTTTCCTCTTGTTTAATCAATAAATTGGCTCGAGCTCCTACCCTGTGACCTTATTACGTCTTTGCTCTCTAGAGCCATGTGGTCTAGGTGAGAAACCAAGTTTAATTCCTTAAACCAATCAAGGCTGTGTAATCCAGGCGGATGGTGCTCCCAGAGGCTGTTTGTGCTGATGGAATTCCGGTTTGATGTTTACCAGTGAAGACAGGAGTGATCAAGGAAATCTTCATGGAGGAGATGGCATTTTAGTTGGCGCTTGGAGGATATGGCTTGGATGAGGACAGCAGCAAGTTGGGAAAGATGACTACAATGACAGACCTGGAAGGAAACATGAACTGTTCTCGATGACTCTTTGGAGGCTGACATATAGGTATTAATAAAAAAATGACTCCGAACTTTCTATCTTGGATAAAAATAGTGATTCTGGGGGCAGACACAGGAACTGTAGGGGGTGGTAGAAGACGTTTTGAGGAAATTATGACTTTGGTTTTGGGCATGTGGATTCTGAGGTGACAGCTTGTGCAAATATTGGATTAACATTCCCTTTTCAAGAACCATTAAATGTCTAATTTAGCTGGGAGGGGGTAGACCAGAAGGCTGTGTCCAACATCACTTTCATCCTAGTTCTCAGAGATTTTGCTTTCCCTCTAAGGCTGAGACGTGAGGCCGTGGCAGAGTGGAAGAGAAGCCACAGGACTCCAGATGTTCACGTCCCCACCCCACCAAGGATAAACTCACACCTAGTTTCCTCTGTTATGCCAAGTTCACAGGCATCTGATTGCTTCTTGGAAGTTGTAATCATCTGCCCTTTGGAACATCCTGCCCAGTGGCTGGTTTTTTTTAAAATACCTGTTTTTCTTCCTGATCATATTAATACCTACTCACTGCAAAACATTTGGAAACGTCAAAAACAGAAATAGCCCTGGCCGGTTTGGCTCAGCGGTTAGAGCGTCGGCCCACGGACCAGACAGTCTCGGGTTCGGTTCCCGCTAAGGGCACGTACCTCGGTTGCAGTTTGCCTCCGGCCCTGGTCGGGGTCGTGTGGGTGGCAACCAGTCGATGTGTCTCTCTCACATCGATGTTTCTCTCTCTCTCTCTTCCCCCCTCTCTCCCTCCCGCTCTATTTAAAGATAAATGCAAAAATGTCCTTGGGTGAGGATTAAAAAAAAAAAAAAAGAAGCCGGTGCCCGCCAGTATTCCAAAGTTCAGATCTGGAATGCCTGATGGCAAAGGATGCCACAGACAAGAAAACAAACCCTGAACAAACAAGGAAATGCCACAGCTGGACATATAAATGGCACATGGGGAGAGGTAAGGCGCCCCTGGGGAGAAGACAGAGTGGAGAAGGACCAGGGGGCGATAGGGTAGGACCAAGGGGAATTTGCACATTGTCTTTAAACTGTCCCAGGGAAATCAGGGGTTTAAATATTCCCTGGTGAACAGGATCAATGGAGACATGGAATCTACGGATCATTGAAACACACACACACACACCCCAGCACACAACCTCAACCAGAGTCTTTCCTCCTGTCTTGGCTTCCTGGGGATTCAAACTAGGGGCTTGGTACTCCATTCTTGGAGCAACCCACAAACCCCAACAGTGTGGGTGGATCCTGATCTCGGTCATTTTTTCAGGAATCTGCTTTCTCCCCGTGCAAAGCTCATGGGAGGAGAGATTTGTCTCAGTGCATACACCCCGGGAAGGGGGGACCGCGGGGGACGGCCTTTCCTCCAAAGATAACACAACAGCCCCAGACCGCCTGTGATTCTCTCTCCAAAATCTCCCTAATGAGCTGGCTGTCTGGGGGAGGGGGTGGTTATTTGCAACCATATTTTGGCCATGGCTTATTTTTTAGAATTCTGTCTCCATTTTTTGTTTTATTTCATAAACACTGTTCGCCGTGACCTTTCCCTCTCCACCATCTTTGACAGTTTCTCATGCGTGAAACATATTTTTATTCATTATTTTCTTGTCCGCAACCTCCCCTCACAACCATCCAGCCAGGGTCTCCCTCCCTGCACCCTTCACCCCCATGTCAGACATATAATGAATTACTATTCCTTCAGACAACGAGGTGGAAAACTTGTGGTCTCCAAGGCAACAGGGTATCCTGGGGTGGGGTGCTGGGGAGGGGGGCTTGCCAGGCCAGGAAAGGACTGGAAGTAAAGGGGGCGGGGAGGCAGAAGCAGAGATGATATCATTCCCGAAGCCTGAAAGCAGCCAATCGGCTGGTGAGAATATGATGTCATCTCCCCCACCCCCACCCCCTTCTAGCTTAGGTAGCCCCACTGAGAATTCTAGACAAGTATTGAACTGAAGTTGTCTTGCTGTGAGAGAGAGGGGTGGGGGGGCCGTGGGGGGTAGAGATCCACCCGACCCTCTGGATGGCCGGAGCAGACTCTAGTCTTCACCAGAGGCAGCCCCATAAAAATGTCATCGGCTTGGGCTCTCCCTGCATTGCAACACAATGATCTCTTTGGGGAGAAGAAAAAAACTCTGAAGATTTATTTTGCAGCCACACCCCCACCTCCCTTGGAAGAGAAAAACCAACCAACACAAGTTGTGAATGAAACTTCTGCAAATCCACCCCCACCAACCCGGCCTGAGAACTTTCGGAACCAAGAGAGGGGCAGCGCAGAGGCGCAGACCCGCTACACGGATTGACTCCGTCCGCTCCCCGCAGCCCCAGGGATGGAGGGATGCTCCCTCCGGGTGGGAGCCCGGGCTGGGGCAGAGCTGCCCCACCTGGTGATGCAGGCCACTTCAGGCGCTGGGGGGAGGGAGGTCTGTCCCCAAGACAATGACAGCATCCAGGGCTCAGTGCCAGGCTCCTAGGAGAAGCAAACAAGCCGTGGCTGCGGGAGGGGTGCAGGCTCGTTAGAGTGCCCACTGGAGTGTTACCACCTCGCAGAGGGGAGGCCGAGCGCGCAGCCTCTCCTGCCCTTGGGACTGGGAAGCCATCCTCTTCCCAAAAAAACATTGCCAAGGGGCCAGGCCACAGGACGGTGTGTCCAAGGGTTCGGAGCAGACCAGGGCTGCTCTCTCGCTGCCCGCGAACAGTACAAAAGGTGCAGGTCCCCGACAGTGGTCTCCCTGGAGTCTCCGCAGTCGTCCCACCTGGACCCCCCTATGGTGTTGCCTGTGAGGAAGCAGAGAGGCCAAGATCTCCTGCCTGCTCCCATTTTGCAAACGTGGACATGAAGGCCCCAAGAAGAGAATGGACCAGTCAGTGGCCAGCACGATCACCAGGAGACCTGGGGCTCCACCCAGGACCGTCTCCACCCCTCTGTCCACTCTCAGTGACAAGCTCGGAACACAGTGGCAGCACCTGAAGCCTTCAAGGCCAACATCCCCTGTTCACCTTTCTCTGCCTGAGTCATTGCATGGTCTCCATGCCCGTTCCTAGGAGCTGAGAGCGAGGTTCACTGCGCACCGTGCATTTGACCCCCTTTACCTTTGCAGACCTCCACCCCCTCCCTCTGGGAACCACCCTACTGTGGTCTGTGTCTGTGAGTTTTCATCTGTTTGTTTTTCCCGTTTGTGCATTTGTTGCTTTCCATTTTATATCCCACAGACAAGTGAAATCACAGGGCTCTTAACTTTCTCTGAGTTATTCCGCTTAGCGTGATATCCTCAAAATGTACCCGTGTTGTTGCAAATGGCAGAATTTCATCTTTTTCATGGCTGGGTAGTACTCCGTGGTGTATGCGGACCACATCTTCATCCAGTCAGCGACTGAAGGCCACCTTGGTTGTCTCCATGTCTTGGCCACCGTGAATAATGCTGCAATGAACATAGGGGTGCAGATCTTGGCGAATAAGTGTTTTCAAATTTTTCAGGTAGACGCCCAGAAGAGGAATTCCTGGGTCCTATGGTAACTCTATTCTTAATATTTTGAGGGGCCTCCTTACTGCTTTTGCACAATGCAATGTACAGGTAGAATTGTACACCTGAAACCTATATAATGTTATTAACCAATGTCACCCCAATAAATTTAATTTCTAAGAAAGAATCACTCCCCAGATATCTACTGTGTGTCCAGCCTGTGTCCAGCTGTCCCTCGACCAGCAGCCCTGACATACACAGAAGGCACACCCAGGCTCCCAGGAGGGAGACAAAAGGGGGTCCTGAAATGTGTGCACATGGTACACGTGGGCGCTATGCATCAGGGCTGGAGACACTCGAGGGAAGAGAATTTTGCAAATACCTATCGGCTTCCTACGACGTGGCTAAGTCCGAGCTCTACCCTCACAGCACGTCATCAGGAAGAGGAGACTGAGGCTAGAAACACCCCGTGTCCCCTCTGAACACCCAGGAGGGCAGGGACTTGGGGGCATCAACAGTGTAGAACCTAGCACCCAGCATCATGCCTGGTACAGAGTAGACACTCAATGAACTCTTGTCAAGTTCACCAAACAGAAGCAGTGTCTAGAAGGATGTTTCTAACTCGGGAAGACGTTAGTAGGGAGGTGCTACCTAAACAGGGCTTTGGAAGGTGAGTGATAATTTGCCAGAAGAGACGAGGAATATTCCGAGTCGAGGGAAGAACATTTGGAAAGACATCGTGTAGAAGGACAGGAGAGGATAGGGTATGCTAACAAACAACCCACCTGTCGCCATGGCCAAAAAGAACAGAGGTCTATTTCTCATGTTTGCCAGGTCTATTACAAGTCAGCCAGCGGTTCTGCTCCAGGCTCATGGAGTGGCCTCCCCTGGAATACTGCAGGTCACCACGGGAGACGAGAAGAGCGCTGAGCTCTGAAGGGACACCACCCTTTTGGTGACAACTCATTGGCCAGACTGGTCACATGACCTCACCCAACCCCAGGGTTGTGCATTTTAAGATAACCTCAATGTCCCGCTCCTCATCCAGACTCCTTCCCAGGTTTACCAGCCGCTGAGGATTCTTCCCTAATCCAGTCTTCACCCTGATGCTTCCACAGCAGCGATCTTCTGCCTCTAGTCACATTCAGCAGCTGGCCCTCAGAATGCTATGAACAAGAACCCCCCCTTACATACTTCTGTCCGTCTACCCACCTATCAGCATCTCGCTATCAATATCATTAGCAGGGACTCATCGGTTGCTATTTTTGTTGTTGTTGTTGTTTTCATCCTCACCCAAGGATCTTTTTTTCCACTGATGTTTAGAAAGAGTGGAAGGGAGGGAGGGAAGGGAAGAGAAGGAGAGACAGACAGACAGACAGAAAAGTATCAATGTGAGAGAGACACATGGATTGGTTGCTTCCCTCACATGCCCCCAACCAGGGGCTGGGGATCAAACATGCAACCTAGGTACAAGGCCTTGACCGGGAATCAATCCATGACCCTTCAGTGCACAGGCGGATGCTCTAACCACTGAGCAACACTGGCCAGGGCATCAGTGGCTATTTTTAATGGTGTATAATTTTTATGGACTAAATGTGTGTCCCTCCAAATTCGTAAGTTGCCATCGTAATCCCCAATGTGATGGCATTAGGATTGGGGGCCTTTGGGTGTGACTAGGTCATGAGGGTGGAGCCCTCAGGATGGGATTAGTGTCCTTACAAGAGACACCAGAGCCCCGTCACCGCTCTGCCATGTGAGGACACCGTGAGGAGATGGCCATCCATGAACCCAGAAGTGGCCCTGGCAGACACCGAACCTCTGGTGCCTTGATCTTGGAGTGCCAGCCTCCAGGGCTGTGAGAAATACACAGTGGCTGTCGGGGAGGGGTTCAGAGGGATACTGAAATCACACCACTGTTTACTGGTCTCTCACTTCTGATAAAACTGGTTCTCTGCTGCTCACCCACCCACCTGGCCCACAGTCAAGGTGGCCAGACAGGGAGAAGACACCGGCACAGTGAGTCACCAGTCAGCTCAACTAAGGACACTGGCTTCTCAGGGAAGGCCGGCCTGAACTTTTTCCCCACCGGGCTGCTGGCCACAGTTGGGTCAGGCTCTGCAGAAGCCCCGGGCCCAACATTTCAGTCTGGGCCGGGAAGAATCACTTCTTTCCAGCATTCTTACAAGGCCACCATCCTGTCACGTGGCCGGTCGTTGCCTGCCTACCAGCCAGGAAGCTCCAGTCTAGAAGACGGAAGAGGGTCTGGGAGGAGGGCGGGGAGGAGGAAGGCAGCAGGGGCGGCAGGACCAGGAGGGACCCTCACCAGCAGCTCCCTCTGGCTCAGATCCACAGGGCAGGCGGTTCCCCTGCGGCCTCCGCCTTCCCCCACAGGCAAATCAGGACGTTTCTGGAAATGATCACAATCAGCCATACTACTCTGAGAGCTGCCCCAGGGCCTCCCAGGGCCAAAACACACTGTTATTCCCCTTTGGAAACGAGCAAGCCTGTCTACAAATGTCTGTGCAGATCACCGGTGGGCATTCCCAGCCTGGCAGAAGGGAAACCCATCCCTGGCGCTCAGGCAGCTCTTCCTCCCCTGAGACGGAGGCCCGGGCCCCTCGCTCCGTTTCTCCTGGGCTCCAGGGAGCGGCCTCCCGAGCTGCTTGGCTCTGTGCAGGAAACTCTTGTTCAGACAATGACTTGGCCCCAAAGGGGCAGCCGCTCACCTTTCCAGGGGCCTCCTGGGCTGAGCTCCAGTGAGGCCCAGCCAGGCCTGCTGGGGTTCGGGGATCCTGTCCTAAGTCGTCCTCCAGGGAGCTCCAGCTCCCCCAGACCACAGCCGCCTCCCCGCCTACCACAGCCCGCGTGGGGGCGGCCGCCCGAGATGGCGTTGGCACGTCCTTGCGCAGCTGGCATTCTGTGCGAGGCTCCACTCCACTTAACTAACGAGCAATCATTAATATTACCCCTGGCCCATGTACCCAACTGTTAAACTGACACTAATGAAATGACTTGCGGGAACCATGACCAATATTAAAACCAAGTCCGAACTGTTAACTTAAATGACCCGGGCTGATTCATACATCGTGCCTGGCATGGGACCAGCACGGAGGGTATTTTATATCAAAATGCACAGACATTTCTTCCACCCTGGCTTTTCCTTTCTTACTACCTCCCAGCCCCGGCTGGATCAGACCAGACCACTCCAGACAGTCCCCTTACTAACCGGGATCACGGTTTGGCCTTCTTGGTGGAAAGGACTTACCCACTCCAGGGGAAGTGTGCGGAACCTCTGGGGTTGAAAATAGTGTGCTGACGTGTGTGTGTGATTTTGAGATCTGCCATGATGACAGCATGCTATGGCCTCGGCTCGTCCCAATGGTGTGTGTCCTCACTACGGTTTAAAAAACGGGGGTGGTCAGTTTGGGGAGGGCTTTCCCTGAGGGGAGGGTCTCACCTCTTGGAGGCCGGCCTCTGGGAGACAGGAGAAAGTCAGAAACCAGGAGGACTGAGTTGGGGAGACCCTGCTGAGGATGGCCACCCCTCTCTGCCCTTGTCTCTTCCCAAGCATGGGGGCTTGGAGGTCTTCCTTAATTTAGAGGTGCGCGTGTTCATGCCGGCTAGCCTGCCTTTCTCGGGTTCCACCCCCGGCCTCAGGGACACAGCCCATTTTGCAGACCCAAGCCACTCAGCTGTCATCGTCCACTCAGGAATTACACTCAATGAGTGCAGCATCTGGGAGAACAGAGCTACGAGGTCCTGGCAGCCCTCTGTGGGGCATGTGCGAGCCAGCTCAGGAGGCCAGCTGGCCACGGACCCCCGTCGTCTTCGGGGACAGGAGGGTGTGAGTGTTTGGGGTTAGGCAGCTTTGGGGCATTTCACCCCAAAGGTCTTCAAAGCTGGTGTCTCCGCAGCCAGCATGGAGGGCCTGGCGCGTTCTCAGCCAGCTCCTAGCACCTGCTCCCTGGGACCACCCGAGGAGGACCAATGGGACCGAGTGGGTGGGAAGGGAAGGAGCCACCCAGCCAAGGTGGGACTCTAAGCAGCCTGGGACAAAAGATGAAATTCACCTTCTGATCCCGGCAGACACACCTGCCTCCCCGCCACCAGGCAGCACAGAGTCCCTTCATTTTTATATTTTATTTTATTTTTTTATTCCCTACTTGGTTTTGAGTCCTAGACCTAGCTGTGTGACCTCAGGCAAGTTACCGACCCTCTCTGAGCTGCATTTTCCACATCAGTCTAGCAGGCAGGATAACCACCACACCACTCACATCGAAGGATCAAGTCAGACACTGTCCTCCGCACAGTGCCTGGCACATGGCAAACGCTCCGTGCACGAAGGCTGTTTTCACCTTCATTATTCTTCCCATCGAGCAGTCTCACCTTTCACCGCCGGAAGAAAGGTGCTCTTTCCTAGCCTTTGTTCCCCATGGGCTCCATGTCCTCCTGTTTATTCCACTCACACAGGACCGGGTGGCAGGCCTGGGAACTGTCAGCAGCCAGGTGACATGGGACAAGCTGACCTGAGCCAGCCCAGATCCGCCTGACCTGCCAAGGTGCACAGTGCCGGGGCCATGCCTGCGGGGTGTCACGTTCAGCACCGGCCTCCCCCCTTCCCTGCCGGCCCCCTCCGAGGCTCAGACATCCCTGCTGCCTAGTCAGGCCCTGACTCGTCAGGCCGGCTTGCCTTGGTACCGAGGCTTATCCAAACATCTTCATCGCTTTCCATAAATTCAATCCCTCCTTATCAGCCGCACCATCAGGAGGAAGGACAGGAGGGGCTTGTAACTGTAGTGTGGGGAAGAGACTCCTTGCTCTGCGGGGTCACCCATAGTTCAGTCACCCCACCTTCACATGTCCCCAGTCACACACCCCGTGTGCGTCTGCCCTCTGCCCCGTGCTCACAGGGCCGGGGTCCCACTGGACAGGAGGCCCGCAGGTTGTAAATGGAAGTAGGCTGGTGTGGTCCACTAAGAACGTCAGCTCGACCATGCCATCTCTTGCCACTGTCTCCCAATTCACAGAAACTTCTCTGAGCCGGCTGGTCACTGTGTAAACTGCAATGACACCAGCCTTGGTCCTATGAGTGAACTCACCCCGCAGAGAGTACCAGAAACACCTGTGCTTCTCCTAGCCCCCCCCCCCCAACCGGTGGAAAGAGCACTGGGCTTGGGGAGGAGGGCCCTTTAAGACTCTGGATCCTGCCATCCTTTCGCTGTGCAACCTTGGAAAACGTTCCTTGTCTTAAAAACAAAAAAGTGGGATGAGCATACCTGTGCTCCCTACCTCCCACTGCTAGGAGCCCTGAGCAAAAACACATGCAAATGCGCTTCCCAACGTGCCAAATTCTAAACAGATGACACCTATCCCAGCGATCCGGCCCCGGGACGTGTGGCAACACATTGCCACAAAGAGGCCCAGAGACGGCTTCTCTGCACCCTTGGATTTTCACTCCGCTCGGCCTTTCTCCGGAAGCTCCTGGAGCTCGGTTTCTTCCATGAGGACCGCGACTCACATCAGGCACTTTGCCGATAGGGCTGATGAAACGCTGGGGCTGATTCCCCGTGGTGTGAGGCTATCACACCCATGCCACCCCGTGCACCTCTGGTCGCCTACTGTCCCTGCCCAAGCGGTGACTCAGGGCTGTGCAGGAAACCTAACACAGTCGTTCCCAGGTCCCTGCCTTGTGCTCGTCACAGGCCTCAAATCCCCGAGATGATCAAATAGCCACCTTGGTTCAGAAAGCAGCATTTCCAAGGGGCCTTCTCGGTGCCGAGCCCTGTCTTAGCTCCTAGACAAGGTCCTTGACCTTTTGCGGTACCCAGAGAGTTCCACATAGTGAGACCGTACAACTCACCATGCCAACCGGACGCTCTCGAGAATGGACACGTGGACACTGGGACTGTTTTAGACAAGTGAGGACAGACAGTTATGACTTTTCTAGGTCTGGGGTAGCAGGAGGAGAGAGGAGACAGAAGCAGCTTCCCAAGCAGAACTTGAAAAAAGGATGCCCCCAGGGGCTGAATGAATGAATTCCCAGTCACCGGGCTCACTGTGAGACATGGGAACACTCATTCTCTAACTCGGTCCATCCAGGGTCCCACTGGGAAGTGAGACGCCCAGTGCCCGGTGCAGAGCCTGGCACAGTGCCTGGCACATTACCATGCAGTCAGGGTTGGCTGGCCTGAGCTCACGGGAGGAGACCGATCTCAGGGAAAGAGCCACAGTCCCAGATCCCCCACGAGGCCCCAGGCCCAGCACTTACGATTATGATTATAACTGGCGTGTGTGGGGTAACCAGGCTTTCCGAGCGCACTCCCATGCATTTCTCTTTTGATCTGCAGCAGATAACGCAGCGCGGAGCACGCGTCTGAAAGGCCGCCGGTGAACAGCACACTGGCCGAGCAGGAACAAAGCCGGTACACGACCAGGGATGTTTGCACTCCTTCCTGCCGGCCTGGAAACAGGAAGCCTCGGAGGCTGCTTCGGCGAGGTCCCCACATCTCCCTCACCCCAAAGCTACAAGGCCTAGGCGGTTGGCTTTTCATTATTTATTTATTTTTTTTCAGTGGGGCAAATCTCTTTCAAGACGCTTTTCTCGTTTTGCACCCCGTTTTGCCGCAATGAGAGGGAGCCATGTCGGTTGGGGTCCGTGGGGTGATGGGGGGAGTGAGTGGCTGCCCTTGCTCTCACCTCACCTGCAGCCTCTGCAGGTACCGCCTTGCACAAGCGCCTGGGAGGGGAAGTGTCACCAGTGGGGAATGCCAGCCGGCGACCCAATCGAGACAGCTGGGCAGCGTCCTGGGGCTAATGACTTGGAAGAAGTCAGAGGCAGCTGGCTGTGGAGCGAGGCTTCCCTGCAGATGACAAGGATTGCAACACGACGAAACCAGCTTGTCATGGGGATGGTATTTATTGACACCAAAAAGGATTAGAGAAAACGTCTCTTGCTGACAGAGGAGGACAGGGACCGGCCAACTAGGAAACCTGGGGGCTGAACACGGCTGAGTGGAGGTAGGGGTGCAGGGAGGTGTCTCTGGGAGCAGCAGGTAGGACGAGGTCCAGAATGGCCATATCCGTTCCCACTCTGCAGCCTCAGTAGCCACTAGGTCTTCCAGTCTCCTGTTCTTGCAGTTTACATATGGGCAAGCAGGACGCTTCGGGAACAGCCAGTGTTCTCCAGAGAAATGGAACCAATTTGTTTTCAGGACTTGGCAGTGCAGTTGCAGGAGGCTGGCAAGTCTACAATCCGCCGGGAAGGCAGACAGGCTGGAAGCTCAGGCGGGAGCTGAGGCTTCAGCCTCGAGGAGGAATTTCTTCTTCTCCGGGAAACCTCATTTTTCTGTTCTGAGGGCCTTCGACTGATTGGATTAGGCCCACCCACACTGTCCCACGCGATCGCCTTTATTTAACGGTCGACGTTAACCACAAAATACAAAATAACTTCGCAGCAACTTCCAGATCAGTGTTTGATTAAATGCTGGGCACGAGAGCCTGGCCAGGCTGACACAGAACCCTAGCCAGCTCGATCTCACTGACGAGAGGCTCCAAAGCCGTTTTGTAGGCTCCGCCTTCCATACCAGGGCGCCAAGGCCTACCTCCCAATGACAGCTCACTGGGGGAGGGACTTTATTCACCTCTCCATCACCAGCCCCCTCGTGAGCTGCTAGAATGAGTGGGTGCCCAGGTACGCCGCCTGAGTTGGACCGAGTTAAATTTAGGAAATTAACGTCATGGAAGGAACCTGGGCCTGAGAATCAGAAGACCCGGGTTCAAGGTGTAGCTCCTCTATTAGTTGCGGGTGCTCCTCCAGGAAAGATGTTTCCTCTCCGGGCCTCAGTAGGATATATAGAAGTTGAACAAAATGCTCTCTGACCTTCAGCAATGATTGTCACCCCACAAGTCCTTGAGGACACGTGTCTCAATGCTTCAGGGGCAGTTGTACCCCAAGAACATGGTGGAGAACATCAGAACAAATTCAAAAAGTAGACAAATTAGATAGATAGATAGATAGATACATAGATAGACAAATAGATATAGATAGATGATAGATAGATAGATAGATAGATAGATAGATAGATAGATAGATAGATAGATAGATAGAATCTACAGTTAGATATATCAAATAGAATATAAAATTACATAAGTAGATATTAGAGGAAGTGTGATCCGTGTGTTTTAAGATTTGGATTTTCCTCTCTCATTTCTTAATCTTGGTTCTCTTTAGAGACTTGCTGAAAATCTCTGGCAAAATCATATGGGTTGACTAGGACTGCAAAGAACAGCCCAAGGACCAGGGTACTAGCTTCCGTGCCTGAAGAGAAGAGGTTCAGAGACAGCCACCGGGAGAAACAGCGACCGTGGAAAAGGAAGCAACAGCCACGGGAGATACCCACAGGGCCAAAAGCAACAGGAGATGCTCGGTCTCACAGGAATCAACGTTTCCAAAGGCATTTCTTTATTTTTCCATCTAACTGGCAGAATTTAAGCAGGTTGATCCCACAGAGAGTAGGTAAGAGTGTGAGGGAAAAGTATTCTCACAAACTGTCGCTGTGACCTTCTTGGGGCTCACGTGGATGACCTGCCACGTTTAAAGTATATTCTTTAACCTAAGTCTATGTTTAGGTACCCACCCAAGGCAATGCCACTTTGGGGTGCATATGTGTGTGTTGGGGGGGAGTATGTAGTAGAATGTTTATTGCAATCTTTTGTGTAACAGTGAAAAACTATAAAAAAAAAAAGGTACACCCCAAAATGATTCAATGGCTTATTATATACCCAAGATTATATATCCAGGTTGTGGAATAGCATGCAGCTGTTTAAAAAGAATGAGGAATGCTAAGGGAGGATGGCAGAACCATGCGTATACTATGAGCCAAATGCATGTGCCCTAAGGTCTACATTTGTGCGTGTATGTGTGTGCGTACAAATCGCCTACAAAGAAAGACCAGGAGAAAATGCACGAGGCCAAATGAAAAAGCCTGAGGTTGGTGGAGACACGGGACAGATGAAATCATTCAACCTGTAGACGCGTGTATTGTTTTCTCGGTTTACACCCAAAACGGAGTCCCGTGACGCCTGCGTAGCCTGCACAACAATGGGCATGAAAGCGACGTGATCACCAAAGGGAAGAGCAAGAGAAAGTGGGCTGCTGTGATTCGCTCAGCGCTCCCCAGTCTCTCTGCTCCCGAGTCCTCCTGGGTGAGGCTCTCCGACGTCTAGCTGACTCTTAAGGAATGTGAAAGCGAAAGGGTTCGGTAAATGCCATTACAGTGTTCCAGTCCTCCTGTGATTGTCAGTCAGGGTCCTGGCAGGAAGGATGACTTCTCAAATTAGGTCATCTGGGGCGAGTGAGTAAAAGGATTGTTTTACAAGGTGTGGGCAGGTGTAGGAAACGGAGAGAGAGAGAACAGGGGGCAGAATGGGGAGGGGACAGGGAATACCCCAGCTTCTTCTCCTCCTCCTCTCTGGCCTCCCACTAAAACTGAGCATCGTCCAGAGCCGCTGGGAAGCCAGGGGTGTGGGGAGCCTTCTGATACAGTTCACACAGGT
Source organism: Tadarida brasiliensis (assembly GCA_030848825.1). Taxonomy (NCBI): domain Eukaryota; kingdom Metazoa; phylum Chordata; class Mammalia; order Chiroptera; family Molossidae; genus Tadarida; species Tadarida brasiliensis. The sequence goes on from CM061273.1 coordinate 59,936,486, forward strand.
TAGCTCCGGGGGCACCGAGCAGGTGGGCAGGGTGAGGTGGGGCTGACGGGGGAAATCCACACGCAGGGTTTCCGTTCTGATGAGGGAAGACATGTCCAATCCCAGTTCGATTTTTAGCTCAAGCATCACTCACCCGTTTGGAGATGCACATCTCTGTGGGTCTGTGTCCGTCTTCACAGCCACCACTAACCACGCCCGTGCCCTGGGGCACCCTCCCACCCCAGCCCCCTAACTTCTCCATCTGGAGGATGAGGGTGTGGGATGGACCTAGTTCTTTCCGAGATTCCTTCCAGCTCTAACTTCCACGACTGCGAGTCTAGACCTCTGCCTGAGCCTTGAGACCTCTCTCCGCACGGCCGGTAACCATGCATGGCGGGCGCATCGGCAGTGGGGAAAAGAGCCCGCGTGGAAGGGCTGTGGGGGTCACGAGCCTGCAGGGATCCTAGGGCAGCTACTGCCTCTTCCATTCGGCCAAATAAGGTAAACACCTTTGCACAGACGGGCCAGGCCTTCACACTGCCGCTGCCTGGTGAGATCCACGCTGCTGAGGCTGCAGGCAATACTACTGAGTCATCACTCCCAGGTATGGGGCAGGTCACCGGGAAAGGTACAATCAGATGATAGAGATTTGCCCCTAGTCCAGTGCCCCTTCCCCTCTGTGCCCTGCTCAGCCCCAACCCTCTGAGTCAGAATAAAGACAGTTCCATTTCGAAGGGATATTGCCAAACACCTTTCATTCCTCAGCCCAAGACTCACCTGTGAGGAATGCGATGGGCAATCCACACTTTATTTGGGCTCCCCCGTACCCTCGACGGGGCGATGGTGTCACATATGAGGGCTGAGGTTTGGGCCTGCTTGTCCCCATAGGCCGCAGGCTCTGAGCTCTCCTCTCTCACAAAGCGAATCACTCCTTTGAAATCCCAGCACTTCTGCTCTGCCCCCAGAGCATCAGGCTCTCGGCAGTGACCCTGAACCAAGAGTGCACACAAGCTGAGAAATGGGCCGACCTCAGAAGGATGCCGAACCCAGTTTTATGCCTAGAAGAAGCTGTAGGTGTGATTGCACCTCCCTCCTCCGTGGGTTAAAACACGTCCGTTCCCACCATCCTTCCTGCAGGCTGTTGGTTGCAAGACCAGATGAGGTCCATCGAAGGGAAGAATCTTACTACGCGCTAGAGCTGTGCTTCTGTTGGGTGGGCACCCACAGCAACGAGAAATGGGAGGGAGCCAAGCAGCTGAAGAAATTGAGACTGAGCGAGGGAACGTGTCTTATTAGTAAGGGAGTCTCGGGGCATTGCAAGAGACTGAGTCACACCAGTTAGGGTCTGGGTCTGGGCCAAGACAAGACTCACTTATCAATAGAGCTGAGAACCAAAAGCTAGAGAGGTCTGAGTAATTCTTCCTCGGCATTTGCTTGATTTTCGTTTCCAGGGGTTGAGTGCACTTGCGCATTCTCGGCATGACATGCTCAGAACCACGGAGGTGAGAGCTGTTCGCTCATCTTTGGGCTTCCTGGGAGAAACAGAAGGAATAAACAGTCACCGGTCATGAACAGACCGGCTGAATACTCCTCCAAGGGCCTCATGGACATCATTTGCAGTTTATCTTCACAATTAGTGTGCCCACTTAAAGATGTGGAAACTGAGACACAGGGGAACAGATGGTGCCTCCCAGGATCGCGGCTGACCTGCGGGGCTCACAGTGAAAGCTGGGTCTCTCGCTTTGGAGCTCTTGCCCGCCAGACCAGCACTCTGCCTGGAGGTAGAGTCAGAACATCTGGCCTCACTCTGGGTTTAGTGGCTTTGAGATCCCCAAATGGCAGTCACTTGGCATGTTTCTGCGAGGTGGGCCGTGCCACTCTTCCAGTTCTGGGTCTGTCCCCCCTGTTCCCCAGACTCAATGCAAGGGGTCTCACAAATGGAAAGGAATGGAGAGACTCCCCACCCCCCATCAGCGCCTGATTGCACTGTGCCACCATTGAGGCCGCAAGACTGCACCGACCGCTTAGTTGTCCAAGCTGGGCCACCACGGTGCCCTGAAGCGAGAGTGGAGGCATCTGGCCGTGGCAACAAAAGCCAGCGCAGTGGACACCTGTGTGGACGAATGGCCAAGACCCTCTTGATAAGTTGTGGGGGGTCTCAAGGCGTCCGGTGTAGACAAATGGTGCAGACAGAGCATGCTGCCCAGCCCCCCAATTCCATGGTAACCTGTTAGTCTTCCCCAGACCCTGAAATTGGGTGCAACTCCGGTGACAAGGGGGGGACCCTGAGATGACCTGGCAGAATGGAGTTTTAAGAAAATCCTGTTGTATTTCTTGCATTTCTGAGTGTATACACAAAGGTTCACACCTGCTGTCTGAGCCGAGCCCTCTCCAGGAGGGACCCCCCTTTCTGTACTCACAGTGCAGAGGTTACACTCTCCCCTCCTTACCCCAAGCACCTGGGCACCAGCCCGCAGGCGTCTCTGCCACCCAAGGAGATGCCTGTGCATCACTGTACTGCACACCTACTGGGCTGCACAGGGAGGCCTGTTCTCTTGGGATCTTGGACCTCAACGTGGCCCCTTAAAGGACAGCAGCTCAGAGGACAAGCCCAGCCTGACCCTCAGGCAGAGGAAAATGCCAGGCCAGCAGAAGGGCTGACCTAGGAAAGGACCATCTCCCCTGCCTCAGTCTCTGGGAACGCCGTATCGGAGGTCTGTTCAGCCACCCAAGGTGCTACACTCTCCCAGCCCCATAACCATTCCGGTTTGACGGGTACCTTGGGCCCCCTGGTATGTGCCTTGGGCCCAGATGATAGCTGTGTTTCCCTTTCCTCTGGGATTCCCTGGGGCTGCTGTTCCTCCCTCCCCACCCTGCCTCACCCCTGACTGACAGAGCAGCCTCAGGAGATGTCACCCAGACAGCCCTGCAGGAGGCCGGCGACAGGATGCCCTCCTGTCGTGACTTTCATTGAGTTTTTTCAAAGCCTTGGAAGTGAGCAGGGTGAAAAATAATCTGAGATCTGCTGGAGCATCAATTCTCTGCCTCTCCTTCCTCGTGGCTTTGTCCTTCCACAATATGGCCTGAGCGTCTCTCAGGGCCAAGATCTTCCCTGGGGGTGGGGATCAGCCACAAGAAAGGTCTGCAAGACCCCTGCCCTCGGAGAACGCACACGCTAGACCAACCGGCTGACACTGAGATGCGCCGCTCAGATCCCCCTTCCAGGAGGGGCGCGCCACCTGACGGACAGGAGCGTGTCTGGCTGACAGCTTGCAGCCCCCACATCTCCGAGGTCCTCTTCAGCTTTAGGCTGAGGCCATGCTCTTCCCGGGGCAGCCCCAGACAGTGACTGACCCGGGGCCAAGCCATCTCCCCCACCGCAATTTCTCCAGCGGCAGTCTCTGCCCGAGCCTGCTCCCTCCCTTCTCTTCCGTAGGCCTTTCTCTCCAATAACCCCAGGTCCTGGGGACCCCACCGGATACTTGGGGGGCACACAAACTAGAGCAACCGCAGGGAGTGGCTGGTGCTATGGAGAGAGAATGGGGGGAAATGGCAGAGCCTGACGGCAGGAGAGGCTGGCTGTCACGTGTACCCACCTTCTCTGAGAGGGGACAGAGGAGCTGAGAGGGGAGGAGGTCGAGGAGGAGTCAGCTGTGCTCGGCTATCAGGGACAGGGTTCCAGGCGGCGTGGGGAGGGAGAAGCGTGTCAGGGGGAGACAGCACAGTCATGAGTGACGGGCGAGTTCCAGGGGACAAGCCCACGGGCTGACAGGGCCTGGTGCCACACCATGGAGCCAGTTTCCGTCCTAAGGGGTCGGAGGACGGCAATCCTTACACAGCACCATCGGTCGCATGGACCAGCCCCGTGTGACGACACAAGAAACCATGGCAACCATTTGTAATCAGCACCCTTTTCAGGGCAGATTGGCAGAACCTGCCGCCCGCATCGGCACTGGGACCTAAAGGAGACAGGCTCAGGGTCACGGCCAGTTCTGGCCACACGGAAAAGCAGATGGGGACGCAAGACAGTGAAGGCGATGTCGCCAGGTTACCTGCTCTGATTTGTCTTCAAGCGTGAGCCACTCCCAAACCTCAGGACGTTATTCATAGCAAGTCACGTGTGCCCTCCTCGCGAGCGGTGGGGACACACGCACACGTCCCTGCTCCCTGGGTCAGAGCTGCTCCCCCGATGCTGAGGCCACAGCCCCCTCGTCCCACCGGACGCCTGGCTCTCGGCAGGCATTCCAGAGAGCCTTTCCCCAAATCACTGCTTCATGACCCGAGGCTCTTCTGTCCGCCTGAGGACATTGGGCAACGTCTGGACTCATTCTCGGTTGACTTGGGGGTGGGGTGTCAGCAGCAGCTCGCGGGCAGAGGCCGGGATCTGCTAAGCACCTGCCTGCCCAGGACGCTGCAGCCTCTGCGTTCAGGCCGGGGCCTTCGGTCACAGCTCGCCAGGGTCCGCACAGACCAGCGCGCCTTCCTGGGCCGCCTGCACACACCGCCTGGAGTGTCCGCCCCGTCCTACCTGTTGCGGTCACAATGCCGAGGAAGACTTCCTACAACAGGAGCACTTGAACCTTTAAGGCCGAAGACTGTCCCTCTCTGGCAACCTCCGAAGAGGGGCCGGGAGAGTCAACTGGGGTGCAGACCCAGCCGGAGAGAGGGGGATGGGCAAGATGACCCCCTCCCCCAAGGGAGGGCCTTTCCAGGCGAGCATTCCTATGATAATAATGTAAAATGTGGCAGAGTGCTGCACTTTAATTAATTTTAGCCCCTTTCAAGACCACAGTTATTATTTTAAAAACACCGATAATACCAAACACATGTTGAAAGAACACAGCCAGCTGCAGCTCTGGAGACCTGGGGACGTGTTAAGTCATATGTCATCTGGGGTGGTGGGAAATCAGCAGGCCCCTCCCCCGCGCCCTCTGAGACCCCAACACCCTTCTCCGCGGGCCTGCTCTCTCCCCAGCCCCTTCCCAGCCCGGCTTCTCTCCTCCCACCGAGGCTCGGTGCTCCCCGCCCTCTCCGCAGAAACCGAGGGGGGGGGGGCGAGGTGTCAGGCCTCCGGAAATCCCAGTTTAATTATTTTATTGTGAAAAGAGGGGAAAAAAAAAAAAAAAGAAGCAAAGAAAAGGCGCATTCTCTCGTGTGGGAAGAATGCTCCATTATCTGCCCTCCCGAGTGGGAAACACCTCCTTGGCTGGGGCAGCCCTGAGTTATTATGTGAGATGCTCAGACGCCTGGGCTTTCCCTTCCCCTCATCCCCACCCGCCCGCCCACCCTGCTGGTTGAGGGGTGACCTGTCCCCGAGCCCTGCAGCCCCTTCGAGGGCGCTTACCCTGAAAATACTGCCCAAGTGCTCCCAGAGGGCCTTGGGGGACGTCTGGCTCCGTGTCCACCGTCAGGGACCGTTCCTCCTGCACCCCTGGCCTCCAGTCCGCCCCACCCGGCTCCCAGGTGCCCCGGGTCATAAGAGAGCTCCAGCCCACTTAAGAAGTGAGGAAATGCCTTCCGAGCTGACACAACTGGAGACACCTGCCCTGGGAACGCTCCGTGACCGACCAGGGAGTCTGCAAACTCGGCCCACGGAACACCGCCTCCTCTTGGACAGGACAGAGCAGGTAGGAACAGGGGAGGAAAGTGAGACCTAGACTACCTGGCTTTTCCAAGGACACAGCAATTATGAGGCAGGGTCATGGGGCGGGGGCGGGGACATGAGGCCCTGGCCCTCGGCAACATACCGTCTCCTGATATCTGCGTGCTGCTCTGCCCCAGGAATGGACCTACCCTCTTCTAACAGCACCCTTCACAGATCGCCTCTCCATACCCTGGGCTCCCCTGGGTCACAGGGGACGATCTGGTCCTTGTGTTCCGGATGCTGGGCTCCATCATCGGAAGGCGTCTACCTTCAGGTTCTCAACACTCGGGTTCTGGGTTGGACCTTCCCCAGCGCCCAGACAGTCCTCCTGCGGGGTCCTCCCCAGGGAACAGGGCCTCACCATCCAGCCCCCTCCTTCTCACCACACCCTCCCCTGCAGTCACCACCCACCTCCACCTGGGTCACTGAAGGGCAGGCAAGCCTCGACTCCATCATCTATAACAGAGCCAAAACCTTGACCTGAGTGGGGAGTTTCTTGAGGACAGTCCTTTAAAACAAAATGGCCCGGCTGGTGTGGCTCAGTGAATTGAGCATCATCCCATAGACTGAGAGGTCCAGGTTCAATTCCTAGTCAGGGCACATGCCCCGGTTGGGGGTTCGATCCCCAGTAGGGGGCGTCCAGGAGGCAGCTGATCGATGTTTGTCTCTCACATCCATGTTTCTCTCTCTCTCTCCCTTCCTCTCTCTCTAAAAAAGCAATAAAAACATATTTTATGCCCCCGGTGGGGAACAGGAAATGTGGCATACAGAACACCCCCTCTCTGGCACCGCTCATGGGGAGCCCAAGTCCTTCTGATCGAGGCCCCCTCACAAAAACCAAAACACATATTTTAATAAAATGAAACAAAAACCTAACACACACTGGTACTATCATATGTTATGTAATTCACTCATGTAACCCACAGCAACTCTGTGACCTAGGTACTATTCTGAGCCCATTTTATGAATGAAGAAACTGAGCCACAGAGTAAAGTCAAGTAACTTGCTTGAGATCCTATAACTAGCAAATGGGGGGAGTATGAACAGACCATTAAAAAAAGAAACTGGGGCCCGGCCCACGTGGCTCAGTGGTTGAGCATTGACCACGGACCAAGAGCTGGCCAGTTCGATTCCCAGTCAGGGCACATGCCCAGGTTGTGAGCCCGATCCCCAGAGAGGGGCACGCAGGGGCAGCCAGTCGATGTTCTCTCTCATCCACGTTTCTATCTCTCTCTCCCTCTCCCTTCCTCTCTCTCTAAAATCAATAAAGAAAAAAAAATTTTTTTAAAGAAACTGGAGAGGGCCTCTAGGCAGAAGGAAAGTTATAATTGCTCAGACAGGAGTCATTTCCCCAGGAATATTTCCAAGAGGATCAAGTCACCTTTTCCTTCTCTGAAGTGTCCTGGAGCTGCGAGAACAGAGCTGTATCTCAGTGGATCAATCTAGCACACATATTGTCTGTACATAGTCATCCTGGCTGTCATAACGATCCTATCTTGATCACATCTTCCACAGCGTAATTAACGCTAGCTGCTGGAACAGAACACTCCCCAAATCGCAGAGGTTTAAGACAAGAAAGCTTTTTTTTTCTCACCCCTGTCACAGTCCAGGTGGCTGTTGGGTAGGGAGCCTTCCAAGTGGGGTTCCAAATGATCCAGGGTGCCCGGCTCCTTGGACCTTGCTGTTCTGCCATACTCTTAGGGCCAGGGAGGGAAAGAGCCGACCCGTAGCATCAGGAGGGCATTTTACCAGGGCCCTGGAAATAAACCGCATCAGCTCCAACCCTATTCCCGTCATCCAGAAGCTAGTCAGCTACTACCTACAAGGGAGGCTGGTCAGTGTTGACTTCCAGCGTGCCTAGGAAGAGACGAGGGGATGGCGCGCATCGAGGGGGTCTCTGTTGTACCACTTAATCCACTGCAATATCTTCAACCGTGTCTCCATGGCCTGCCCCCAGTGGTCAGTCTTGTTCTCTTCAAACGGGATGCCCAGGATTAAACACGCTGAACACGCTCCTCGGGGTGCCCGGCCCAGAAGGCCCTGTAGCGTCACCTCCCAGGATCTGGATACCATACGTCTGTCACGGCGGCCTACAAGGATTTTCGCGTTTTTAGCAACAGTCGCACTGTTGGATCAAATTAGGCTTGTGGTCGACTAAGACCTCCAGATCCCTTTCATGTGAACTGCTGCCAACGGAGGGTTCTCTAATCTAGTTCTTGTGCTTCTGAATTCGAAACCACATGAAATTGAACAGCCAGAGTTGAAAATCTTCCATCTTGTTGGGTTTGGCTGGGTGTGGGGGCCTACGGAGAGTATCAGGGTTCCTAAGGCTTGCATCTGTCATGCCGGCTTCGCTCTCAGTCCAGCGTCTCATCTTTAGGTTTTCTTGATCCGTAGTCAGTTCACTGATAAAAAACTCAGACGAAGACGGGGTCCTGGAGCACAGCTCCGCCTGGAAACAAGCCTTTGATTGATACTTGGGGTTTGCCGTTTCACCCTCTGGGAATCTGCCGAACAAGACTGTTACCCAGCTCACATGGACTCTGTTAACCAGACAACAAAGTCAAACGAAACCTCATTCATTTAGAGCGTGCTCTTTGAAAGTATCTCATTTCCCCCAATAGATCATCCTTATTGAATTCAATATGCTGTAAACCCTAACTCGTCCGTGGTCAGAGGGACTTATCTGAAGCCGCACAGTTTATTATTAACAGAATCCACGCTGGAACTTAGGTGTCCTGGACCCCAATGCTTCCTACACCATCAAGAATATCGTGGGCACAGAGTAAACCAAGAGGAAACCAAGGTCCATGGTCTCGGAGCAGAAGCCACCACCCAGAGGGCACCACGTGGCTGTTAGGACCTCCTCCGAATGCCCACAGAGTTTCCCATCCATCAGCCCACCGCTCTGCCCTTCCAGTGAGAAAGACAAGAGCTACGGCTGCCAAACATCATGTTGGGTAAACTACCGGGAGTCCTTCAGGCGTGACTCATGTCACGAGTGTGTTCATCATGTGCTTGGAGAAGGCCTCCTGGGGGACGCCCGTGACACCACCCATCACGGTCCACCTCCACCCAGCTCCCAAGGTCAAACTCAGGGAGCAAGGCAGGTCTGAATCAGTGAACCCTTGGTTGTGGAAAGCCGCAGATGACAGGATGGTGGTGTTTCCAAGGGCAAAGTATCTCTTCTGGGAGGGCGGGGCCGAGAGGGGTGCTGCTGGATCTGATAAGAATCCTCCCTAATTAACACACTAATTGTTTCCCAGTAGATGATTCTAAGGGCCTGAAAAGCTTGTTCCTTCAAGTAAACCCAAGCCTCCGCCTCTCCATCAAATATTGTTTCTATCATTACTTCCCTGGGCTAACCTTTTCATCATAGGAAATTTATAGGTCAGCCTAAGGCATGGCGAAATTATTCTGAATTCTTAATAAGTAAAATCCCTGATAATTACTGTATATATATATATATATATATATGTGTGTGTGTGTGTGTTGTATGTATGTATATGTGTGTGTATGTGTGTATATATGTATGTATATGTCTGTGTGTGTACATGTGTGTATATGTATGTATATGTCTCTGTGTGTGTATATGTGTGTATATATGTCTCTGTGTGTGTGTATGTGTGTGTATATATGTATGTATATGTCTCTGTGTGTGTATATGTGTGTATATACGTCTCTGTGTGTGTGTATGTGTGTGTATATGTGTATATATATGTATGTATATGTCTCTGTGTGTGTATATGTGTGTATGTATGTATGTATATGTCTCTCTGTGTATATGTGTATGCATATGTCTCTGTGTGTGTGTATGTATGTATGTATATGTCTCTGTGTGTGTGTGTATGTGTGTGTGTATGTATATGTCTCTCTGTGTGTGTGTGTATGTGTGTATGTATATGTCTGTGTGTGTGTGTGTGTGTGTGTATACACACATATCTGTGCTTTCAGGACCTTACTAGAGAATAAGAGAAAAATCATTCAAATTCCTTTTTTCCAAACTGTAGAATCATGTGTCTTTTGTTTATATGGTTTTTCATGTTAACATGTTTGACCAGGTAGTTTTCTTTTTTTTTAACCCTCACCCAAGGATATTTTTCCATTTCTCTTCAAATAGAGTGGGAGGGAGGGAGAGAGAGAAACACCGATGTGAGAGAGACACGACACCTGGTTGCCTCCCGCACGACCCGACCAGGGCCGGGGATGAACCACAACCGAGGTACGTGCCCTTGACGGGAACTGAACCCAGGACTCTCTGGTCCGCGGGCCGACGCTCTAACCGCTGAGCCACACCGGCCAGGGCTGGTCAGGTAGCTTTCCATGCAGGAGTCAGGCACTAGCTCTGCGCTCTTCTGTATTATCTCAGTTCACTGTCGCCACAAACATGAACCCGTGGAGCGGATCAGTCCAGTTCACAGACGGAGACAATGAGGCTTGGGTCACACAGTGCGGGATACTTGCCCCAAAGCCAGGAACCGAGCTCAGGCCTCTGAGTCCTGCAAGACGTCTTTCTGCAGGCCACGTGGGCACAGCTCCTGAAGCCTGCAGGCTTTCAGGGGCCCGTGAAAGTACTGGGACCCTTAAAGAAAAAAATAAAAGCATTGGCTCCAGAACATAAAGAACTACAAAACCTATTTTTACCAAATGTTATTTAAATATCTATAAAATAACATTGTTAACTGGCCAATGGTAATTTAAGTTAATTCTCCAATCGTTATTAAGGAATATAATAAAGTTTATATCACAAGAATAAATCCTTTTTTCTCCAATCTCAACGTTATAAAAAGTTATTCTCTTTTCCCCCATAAAATTATATTTAATGCAGGGTGTGGGTGCGTGGTAACACTTCTGATAACATCAAGGGTGGGGTCTCCAAAAATAAGAAAGCTTAGGGGCCGCCAAGACCTGCAGAGCCAGGGGATTTCGGCGCCTGGCCTCATAGCTCCTCTGCGGCACTGCGTTTGTGTGCGAGTCCACATTTCTCGGCCCCTCAGCTGCAACACAGGCCTGCTGTTCTTTGTAATTTGACGTTCATTTACCCATCAACTTCTATACCTTGGCTCAAGTTGAATGTATAAAATGATGTTTCTTTATAAATCATTGACACTAAGATGAAGGCGTTGGGCTTGGTCCGAGTGCCCGGGGGTGGGGGGAGTGGGACGTTGGCCTCCGTGGTATTTCACGGTGCCTGGGTCCAGGCAGAACAGCCTGGGAAATGGGTTCCATCACCTTTCAGCAGGACCTTGGCCCAGCTCGAAGGGACCATTTCGCCCCTAGGAGCGCAGACCAGGCTCTTTCCAGGAGCAGCTGGGAGAGTCAGGGGTACAGTCGGTTTGCCAAACTCCAAGTCCAACCACTTTCTGCAGAAAATCATATGTGACGTCCCTGGTCACCAGAGCCCATTTCCTGGAGCAGTGTCCTAACCAAGCGCCCTGTGCATCGGCCTGGCCGCCGGGAGACTCTCGGGAGGCTTCTGTCTCCAGCAGGAGCCAAAACAAACAGGCCAAACCAACTTGGTGATGTAGAGAAAGTTCCAGAGAACCCAGCTAAAGGTGGTGATGGGGGGCGGGGCAGTCAGAGCTGAGCTCACCTGAGCCCTGCTAACCACCCCTTGAAACAAATACCCAAAGCACCTGACATGTTGGAGTCGTTTTTGGAAGATGCTTCTAAACACACATCACCTGATGTACCATCAGGCCCACTCTGGAAGCTCGTGAGGCAGAATACTTTCATCGCAGTAGAGGAAATTCAGAGAAGTTAAGGGACTTCCCCGAAGCCACTCAGTGACGCAGAGGCAAAGCCGTCACCAGCCCGGGCCTCTAGACCCGAGGACAGCCCTTTTCTGACTACGGCCAATGGTCTCCCACACGTGGGCTGAGCCTCCCGTAAGAGTTACCAGCTCAGATCCTGGACTTCAGCATGCAAACACCCCAAGACATGGGCCTGCTGGCAAGGGTCCTCGAATTACCCGAACTCTGACTCCAAAACAGTGTTTGCACATCTAAGACTGGAACTTGAACTCTGCTTCTCATTTTTGCCCTTTAGAGGAGACCAGGAGCCTGACTCACAGAGGAAGGTGTGGCCACACCCAGGGCCCATCCTCCTCCCACCCACAGTGGGCCTGCCCGTCCCAGCTGTGGGCAGAGCAGCTTGCCGGCCAGACTCCGCCCATTCTCTCTGTGCTTTTGAAACTGGGCCTCTGTGGCCTCTGATCCTAGATCAGCTCCTTGCATGGGGCGGACGGCAGCACCTCTGCCCACCTCATGCTGCCTGTCACAGGTAAGTCTCCCAGACACCTGACACCCACAAACACAGGACTCTGCCTACTAGGAGGTGAATTCCTTGAGGCCATCTCTGAAACCCTTGGCCGTGTCCACTGTGAGTGCCTCTGTCCTGACCCCTCCCACGTATCCATTCAACAGGCATTTCATGAGCACTCCCCTCGAGCCAAGGACTGTCAGGCACATGGGACAGTCAGTACCTTCAAGCAGCTCAGCACCTAGTGGGCGAAATGGACAAGGGAACGATTGCTACTCAAACTGATTCATATGATGGGAAAACTGTAAACCTAGGAAACATGTTTTGCGCACGTGTAACTCAGGAAGGCTCCCTGGAGGAGGAGGGGTGTCAGAGTGGAGTCTTAGAAGCTGATCAGATTCTAGCCGGAACTGTGCTGGGTCCATCTGGGCCAGCCCAGCCGGACAGAAACTCTTATCCAAGTTCACGGCAGCAGGTACCATCTCCCAGGAATAGCACAAGGGTCTCCAGAGCCCCTGCCCCAAGTCGGTAGCTGCTCTGTCTTTTCTCCCTGGTTGGTGTCAGCATTCCCCTAGGACCAGGAAGCTGAGGCAGGGTGGTGGCCGGAGGGTGAAGCCCAGAAGTGGGCTACTCAGGACCGACTGGCTGTCGGGGGTCAGGGGGGTGGGGACCAGCAGATAAGCCCCCGAAGGGCAGCTCTCCAGGGCCCTGGACCGCGAGATGCCGATTCGGCCTGGCTGCCTTCCCGGTGATGAGACACCCACGAACCTCAAGGCCAGTGGTGTTATTCCAGACGCCAGGCTTCTCTCCGCGATCACGCTGCAGCTCAGCTGTGCCCGGAGCGTCTGCGCACGGGGAAGGGGCCACCTCCCAGCCGGCCGCCGGGAGCGCAGACCCAACAGCTCCGAGTCTGATTTCAGCTCTGTCCTGTGACTAACTGCAGGCTGGGAGCATTTTGACCCAGCCAGCTGCTTTGCCCGAGGCCACCACAGCCTGGCCACGGGGCTCCAGAGGGGTCCCAAGGAATGGGGTCTGACTTGGGGGCAGGAAGACAGACAGAGCCAGTTACTCTGCCTGTTCCACGTGCCGAGCACTGTGCTGGGACTTCACACACTGTTTCAGATCAGCTGCAGCACGCTGGAAAGTGTGAATGTCCTCAGTTTACAGACGAAGCAACTGAGGCACAGAGAGGCGAAGTAACCTGCCTGAGGTCACCCAGCCCGGTGACAGTGCTGAGGTCAGAACCTGGTTCACCGGATGCCAGCCCCCCGGCCCTCCTGCGTGATGTCCCCTGAATAAAAGGACCTCTTCCCCTCTGCCCCACCTGTCTTGCTTGGAAAGCCTTTCAAGTTGTCCTAAGAGCAGAGCCGTGGGGGAGGACAGGAAGTGGGAGGCCAGGAGCTGGGTCAAGGCTCAACAATGCAGTCGTTTTGGCTCGGGCCGGGGAATGCCAGGCACCAGGCGCGGGGCACGTGGGAGGGTGACGATGGTGAGCCCATGACCGAAAGGGAGCAGCACCCCGAGGCTGTCCGGTCTGTGTCACCTGCCACTCCTGCTCTGTCAGCTCACACCCTCCTTCCCGTGACCCAGAGAGGACCTCCCAGTGGACCGAGCACCTCTGTGCATCCAAGCGAAGCTTCTGGCCCCTGGTTCCGTCTCCCACGTCCTGCCAGCTCCGTGGAGCCAGGCGGCGCCCTCTCCACCACCCTGGGAGGTAGCTGGGAACGTGGGTGCCTGGCTCAGGGGGCTCCTCCTGGAAGCCCTCGTCACGGCTCAGTGCACTCAGCCACCGGATTACAGGGGCTCGGATGAGGGCCTGCATGGCTGGGCTGCAGCTCGGCCCCTGGCCCTTCCCTCCTCGGCCCGAGCAGCAGGGCGCCAGGAAAGGGAACAGGCGCTGAGTCGGCTTCAGTCCTTCCCCCCAGCTGCCACAGGGCAGGGCCCCTTGGGGTCTGGGGGTGGCCTTTCCTGGGGAGGAGATGGCTCAGCGTGGTGGAGCCGCTGGACGGGCACCCTGGCCCAGCCTGCAGGGGTGTCGGCTGCTCTGCGGACAGTGTCCCACCCAGGTCTTGCTGAGAGTGAATCACTTGGAAAGGGACCGGTAACTGGATCCCGCAGACACGCACGGGCCAGGGGCCAGAGAGAAACCAGGTCAAGCTTCATGGAAGCCGGCCACCAGGAAGGAAGGCAGAGAGCCCAGCGTTTGTGGAGCGCCGTCTCTGTGCCGGGCACACTCAACACATGTGAAATGTCACTCTTCCAGGGAGGGCGGGCTTCACCCGGTTCAAAGACGGACCAAGACAGTAAGGAAGCCTGAGGTGGTTGCATAGGCCGCAGGTAGCCAGCTAGGACAAAACTCAGGTACTCATCCATCATACCCACGACAGTCACACAGAGGTGACGGCGGCCTCCAGTCACCAACACCCTGCTCTAACCCCCAACCCAGGAGCGCAGCAGCTAACAGCATGGGAATTCTCAGAAGCCCCCTGACCCTAAGAGGCGGTGTGCAGTGCAGGTGGGGACCACGCTGCCTGAGTTCAAATCCTGCCTCCACACTTCTGCGCTGTGTGACTTTGGGCAAGTATCTTAACTTCTCTGTGCCTTAGTTTCCTCATATGCAAAATAGAGCTGTGGATGGTCCACCCCCAGCCCTTCACTGTGAGGATGAAATGAGGGATTCCGTGTGAAATGTTCCGGCCAGGGCCTCAAAGGCGAAGGTGTTCGATACATTTTAGCCATGGTTATTCTTAGTATCCTTGTCGACCTGAATCTCGAAGGCCTAGCTTCTGTAGCCAGACCTTCCTCCCCCAAATCTCCTCCTCTACACCCCAGCCAGGAGCAGCTTTTCCTGCAGGTTGCCGATGGCTCGGGGCAGCCCTGCAGAGGGAGCTGAGACAGGCAGGAGGAGGGCTGGGTGATTGAAAATAAACAGTCATCAGAAGACCACACACTTCATCTCTCCCCCTCCCACTGGGGACCGGGCAGGAGGAGAGGATACAAATTCCTCTACCCGGTGAAGGCAAACTTGTTTTTCTTCTTCCAGGGAGAGGAGGCCACGTGACAGGAGCACCCCACACTACCACCCTGAACATCACCTAGTCTCAGGTGCAACCCCACCTGATGAACCTGGGGAGGAGCCAGAGCTCAGAAGTGTGGGGATCATCACGGGCGGGGAGCCAGGGGTGGGCACCTGAGCACGCAGAGGGGACCCACATGCAGAGACACACCAATGCTCCCGTCCAGCCGCTCCTCGGCTCAAGGGCCCTGGCTTCTAGGGGAGCCACAACTCAACTTGACCTTCCCCTCCAGGACCCAGCGCCCACGTGGCCTGGCGAACTCTGAAAGGAACACAGAGTCCACAGATGCCTCCATCGGGTCCCTAGAAACTGGGCCCTCCTTCACTTCTGTCCTGGACCACGTCCAGGACATCTCAGGGTGTTGAAAGTCCATTTTATTTGGAAAGACAATACTAGCATCCTCCCTTCCCTCCTTCCTCGATGGCCTCTGCCAGAATGTGTCTCTCTGCAGGTCACCGGTTCCAGTATTTAACCCACTGTCCCTCCAAGGAAGCCTCTGTCTATGTCCCCTCAAGGGCCCCATGTCACAGCCCTCTTTCCTGCTCCTTAGATGCCCATAACACGGTGGTCTCAGCGTCCCCCCACCCCGCACCCTCCATGCGGAACAAGCTCAGCTCCAGCCTGCTTCGCCCTAGAGCTGGGGCTCCCAAGAATTAATTTACTCCCAATTCTCCAGGCTCACCTCCTCAACTTTGTTTCCACCCTTCACTGCTCCCCACAGCACAGCAAATAATGCCCCATTTTATATGGAAAACGCTAAAACAGGATCACACCTTTTAAAAGATATTTCCACCTCGCAGCCTGAAATCAGACTTCACCTTTCTGCCGCCCCCCACAACCACCCCACCGGCCCCCTCCCCGCGCACACACACACCCCTTTCGCTACCAGACTTCCCTAAGCCAGTTTAATTGAAAAGGCATGATTTAGGCTAATTGACAGCAGATGGGTTCGGCTGCAAAATGCAAAGAAGCGTTTGTTGAACACAATTTACAGCAACGGGCGAAACTTTCTCCTTTTTATATCTTTCTTCGAGCTCCACGGCCAAAACAGCTCAGCAGAAACGAGAGGAGAAAAAAAAGTAATTAGTGTTTAATTTTTTAACAATTTTTAACTCCCCTTTTAATTGCTCTACATAAACCTGAGCTAGAAATTTACAGCCTTCAAATCTCTGTCTAAGTCTGGTCCTTGTTTCTGGTTTTAATTACAGGGAGGCTTGTCTGGCACATTAAATTAGGAGAAAAAAAACACACACACAATTTCAGAAATATTTTGCTGTTGGGCTCCCAACCGAAGATCTAATATTTCAGCGTGCGAATGGAAAGGCCCGTCCGGGAGGGCTCCCGTGGAAGCGGGTGAGGGCCCGGGGCTTCTGCATCATCACTGAAAACTGTCTCTTAATGTTACCAGGGGTGAAACAGCGGTTGTGAGAGCGCAGGTGGCAGCCATCGTGGCCCCTCAGCTGCTCCCAGTGAAACTGGCTCCCGGGAAGCTGGGCCTGGGCAGACCTGCCGGGCTTCGGACGGGCCTCACCTTCTTATGTCGAAGCCAGGCCACCAGATCGGCCCACCTCTCAGCAGCTGTTTTAAGCAGGACAGACAGACGTCAGAGAGAAGTACTGTGTCGGAGACAGCGCAGCCGGGTCTTTGCAGCGCAGGGCTTACGGAGGGAGGGGTCCGGGGAGCAGAGTCGGGCTGCACGGTGACGGGTGGCCTGCGCTGACCAGTGGGACTTGCCGTGCTCTCCAGTGTGATGGCCACCAGCCCACCTGCGGCTATGTAGACGTAAATGAATGAACGAGAAGTAAAATGCAGAATTGCTTTCCTGGGTTGCACATGGAAACTGCTCAATAGTCTCCCGTAGGCGGGGCCATTTGATGCATTACACTGCGCAGGTACGGGGCTCGCCCATCTCCGCAGGAAGTTCTTTTGGACTGGGATGCTCGGACTCTTGCTACTGAAGGTGTGGTGTGTGGCCAGGCCGCAGAGGTGTCCCCGGGAGCTGGCTAGAAATGCAGGATCTTGGCCTCAGGAGCTGCAAGATCCCCGGCAATGTGAATACACATTCAGGGTCACATCCCTGAAGCAGCTGGCGGGGGCCTGGAGCCGAGGATGGGCCATGGGTTCCCTTCAAGGTGACAGCGAACAGAGGAGGGTGAGGGGTGCTGAGCATAAACGTCCACAGGGAACAGACACCGCAAGGCCCAGGCTCCCCGGCTTGAGTTCATTAGTGCCGAGGCCGCAGACCCCCTCGGCAGCCCCTGCCCAAGCCGGCCCTGGGCTCCTCCAGGACTCCTGCTGGGAGGCAGAGGGCTGCCTGGCGCAGCTGGGCGGGCAGCTCTGGGGATGGAGCCCGGCCAACACCGGCTCCCCACACACGGTCATTACCTCCCCAAACCCAGAAGTCATTACAATTAAAACACGTTGCAGGGGGGAATGGGGGCCGGGGAGGTCCCTTTAGGAAGGAACACTGGGAGTAAAAGAAATTAGAGCAGTTGCCATGGCAAACCAGCCAGGCCGAGCCTACCCTGTGATTATTTCGGTGGGAACGGAATGGGTGCACACGGGGCTGAGACGAGGGGTGCTGGGGACCATCCCCGGCTGCACCGCTATCTGGGCTTTTTCCCTCAAAACGGGACACAGCAGCCCAGGAAATTCTCCGAGGCTGGTCCCGGCTGGCTTTCCCATTCCCTTTAATAACCCTTAGCCCGTGGACCACTGTCCTCCGGGAAGGCCACGCCCCAGGCCACGGCCATCTCTTTTTCAACTAAGCAACTCCCCAGAGGACCCCTATTCTCACGGCCTCGTGGGTAGAATGGCCTGACCTGGTTTCCTATCAGCTCAGCGCTGGCGATTAGGAGGCCAGGCGAAACCCAACCACCCCCTCCCAGGCGGCTCCGCAGCAACCGGGAGCAGAAGGCCACGGCGGGACAGGACAGCGAGGCCAGGGGTGCACGCGCTCGGGGAGTGGGCCCATGACAATGAGCGGGATGGAAATCTGTGCCAGGACACCTCCAGGTCCCAGCAGAGGATCAGGGTCTCCGCAGAGGGGGAATCCCGGTTTGGCATAGCTACGGGGCCTGAAAGAGAAAACAGTAATTGCCTGTCTCCCCGTCCTGAGGCCCAGCAGCCCCAAGCAGGTCTGACCAGCAGGCAAGGAGAAGTTCTTTGGAAACCTCTGGGGAGCAGGAGAGGATGGGCTGGGGTGGGGTGGGGGCTGAGAGGAAGAGGGATCCAATCTGCTCCGATGAGGGGAGTTCTCAGCCAGTTCTCACTTCCCCAGTCTCCTGTCCTCAGGGTCCACTGTAGTGGGCCCACCTACCAGGGAGAGGGTTAAAAACACTGGGCCAGATGGAGGAGCTGCGGGCACACCAAGGTTGGCCTTCCTTGGGGAGGTTAATCTGTCCCCAGGCAAGCCCGTGAGCCTCACAGAAGCCAGAGCTGGAGATCTTGGAGCTGCGAGGAGCCACTGACCAGGAGAGGCCCCTCCCGCCTGCCCTCTCCCTTTACCAGAAAGCTGGTACTTCCAACCCCAGGTACCCACTGCCAGTCACTGTGGACCTTCAACAGGGCTTTCCCTATTTGTATGTGCAACATCTGGGGTGTCCCTATATAAAAAAGTATGGTCTTAATGCCATCTTTGCCTCATCACTGTGTGTGACCTTGGGCCACTCACTCATCTCCATCGAGCTTCCTTCTCTGTAAAAACACCATCTAATAGACAGTGTCATCGTGAGGACTTGACAATGGACCTCAAACGCCTGGCTCAATGGGCATCAGCCTTCCCAATTAAAAAAAAAATTTTTTTTAATTGATATTAGAGAGAGGAAAAGAGAAAGAGAGAAACATTGATCGGTTGCCTCTCACACTCCCATGACCGGGGCTTACGTCCTGACCAGGAATCGAACCCACCACCCTTTGGCGCACAGAACAACGCTCCAGCCAAGGGAGCCGCACCCGCCAGGGCTCAGCTGTCCCACTGGGCTCAAATCCAAGGGGGTTGAACGATGCAGGACCTTTAGTTTGAAAACCAGGACCGTCCCCTGCAAACTGAGATGAGCTGATCACCCTTCCAAACACAAGAGTATCGCGTGTAGGGGGCTTCAGCCCTTTGTAAAATCCTTTATACATTGTGCATATGTGCACAAAATGCATACACACACACACACACACACACACACACGTACACAAATGTATACAGATATTTATATATATTTTCCAAACAGACAAATTGGGAGGTGTTCACATTTCAAAAAGAACCTTCACCTGGAAAAAAATGATACAATGAAGCCTTCTTCTCTACAAGGTTGGCCAGGGAATGGGACTTCGGATGGAAAATTCAGAGGAACCAAGCTGATGGGTTACAAAGCAACCAGAAAGCCATTTACTTCTGCGATCCTTTCATTTCTGGGCGGCTCTCTTGCACAGCTTGGCCTCACTGTCTCTAGCGGGAGGCCGGGCACACCTGTCTCTGGCTCCCGGGTGCGTGTCCCGAGCCACCGCGGGCCATTTGTCTGGGGCGGGGCCATCGGGACAGGGGTTCCACAGGCTCCAGGGTGCGCTCCCGCAGGACGGGGATCTGAGCTGGCGTGTGCTTTTCGTCACAGGAGCACTCTGTTTATTTGTCTGCCCTCCCCTCACTTCAGAGAGTTCCGAGACTGCCCAGGTTTCACCAGCCCCGAAAAGGCTTCAGGTGGAGAGTTCACACAGAGATCGAAAACAGCCACATCGTGTCATCTTGCCCAGGATGTTCTACCACTCAGCTCTTGGAACGATGGGTGCGACTGGATGGGAGGGACAGGAGGGGATGGTAACGGGTCACATCCTCCGCCCACCCCACCCCCAGTCTGTAAACCCAGAGGCCTGGCTGAAGGCAGGCAGCTCAGCCGTGTAAGGGGTGTTCAGAAGCAAGGGAACCCTGCAAGGCAGCCCCTGGGCCCTGGGCTCCCCCCAGCTCCACCACAACCAATCCCAGCCAGGAGCACTGTCAGGAGAGCAAGCTGTGCAGAGAGGCGGGGAGCAGTGAGGGCCCTGTGTCCCGCACCCTTCCCTTCCCGCACCTGACACTCTCAGGTGCAGCCTGGCCACGCAGGCTGCAGACAGTCTGTGCGACAGCTTTACCCACTCCGTCTGCATGGGGAAGAAACAGGGCCAGCTGCAAACCACCCCACCTCCTTCCAGGCGAGGCAACGGTGCAGCCAGGCACAGCAGGGGGGTGCTGGAAGGGAGAGCTCTCTGTTCTCCCTGTGGGAGGAATCCCAGCACCCCTGTGCTCCCCCGGACGTTCAAGCTCCTCTTCTCTGGAGCCCTAGTCTGAGGTTAAAGTCGCCCTGGGATTCCAACCCCTCTCCCTTGTCCCCCCATCCTGCCTGAGGTGGCCCACCCTGTCTTGGAGCACCGGACAGTGCTGTGAGGGGTTAGCCGTGACGCCTGGTTTACTATTTCTGATTGTGATGGGTCAGGAACCCGGCCATCCAGGAGACTGACCCTCAGCCCGGCCTCGCAGAGAGAGCTGAGCTGAAGGATTCCTAACAGCCCCTCACCCCCCACATCCCCATCTGATCACTGCTTATTTCTGCCACTGCAATTCATCAAGCTACTTTGACCTCTCTCTCTCAGCTCTTAGAGGACAAGACTGGGCCTTTTGGTGTGCCTGGATCTCATGTACACAGTAAGCACTAAATAAATGTGTGTTTCCCTAAACAGATCCTGCACAGCTTTCCCGGCTGTAGGTCCCACCAGAACAGAATCTGTATGGCTCCCAGGCCAAAGCCCCAAGACCCAGGCAGGGGATCCCAGCCCCTCCCTACCTCTCCCTCTCCTTTTCCATAAATTCTCCCCAAGGAGGCTGGGAACTTGCCCCCAGCTCTGCCTCACACCGTTTAACAACAACAGAAAATGCAAACAAGCCCAGGAAGAGGAAAAATTGCAAAGAGGAAAAACAAAACAAAGCTGGGAGGATGGGAGGGTTGTTCATGTGTACACATATCATAGGAGTTAGCAGATCCCGAAGGCCCCTGGACGGCAACCAAACAGGAAATCTAAACTCATTACCAAATGCACTTCCCCTGCTGGCCCTGCCCTCGGCCCCTGGGGGGTAGGTCAAGGATAGTCAGACCCAGCTCACCGGCCTGGAAGCAGCAGGAGGGTGGGGCTTTGAAGAGTTGATTGGCATTTCCTCCCCCTCGCTTCCCTCCTGACCTCTTGATAGGGCTTCTCCCTAGATGGCCGATGGGATGGGCGGAAGCCTCTTTGCCGCTGATGCCCCCCAGGAGTGGCTTTTCCATGCAGGCCTCCCACGGCGTTGGAGCAGAAGGTGGCCTGCAGCTGGCCTCCTCACCCCACTCCGCAGAGACCTGGGTGATAGTCCTGGCTTTGGGATCAAGACCTCCTGCTCTTACGAAAACAGATCCGAAATTTTGGCATCAAAATAAAATGTGTTCAGAGGAAGCAAGTAACCCTCTGAGCGGAACGCAGGCCGCGACACTGAGGAAGAAGGTTTGAGCAGATACAGGAGCTACAGGGACCGTAAGCTCGGGTGCATCCTCCATGGGCTATTCCTTTTGCCCAGAGCACAGCCGAGGACCACAGCCTGGCTCTGTGCTGGCTGCCTCCCCCACCCGTCCGAGGTTGGCCAACGTTTTCAGTAAAGGGTCAGACAGTAAACACGTTCAGCTTTGCAGACCAGGGGTTCTCTGTTGCAGCGATTCAACCCTGCCCCTGCAGCGTGCAAGGGGACACAGATGACACCTGAAAGAATGGGCAGCTGTGTTCCAATGAGACCTGATTTACAGAAACGGGCCGCTGGCCAGATACGGCCCACGGGCTGCGGTTTTCCAACCCCTTGGCAATGATCATGAAGCCAGTGGATGATGTGAAGTCAGGCAGACCTCGTTCCGATCCCGGGCTAAGCTGTGTCACCGTGGGCCAGTCACTTGACCAAATCCAGCTCAATTTTCCCATCTGTAAAGTAGGATGATAACGCCCGCCTGACCTGGTTCGGCGACGATACAACGAACGAAGGAGACGGGCCTGACCCTCAGTAACTGCTGCGGTTTATCCTGCTCCTGACGGAGACCGGGGCGTGGCTCTGAGCCGTCCATCTCTTCTGGAAAAGCTCCCCCACGCCTGAGTGATGAGGCTCTGCAGCGTCTTTAGTGCAAAAATTCATTTCCTAAAATGTGATAATTCCATGGATTCCCTTCATGACAGTCAACCAGTGGTTGTACCTTAGAATCAACTGGGTTTTATTGTCTGTGGAGGGTTTTTTAATCTCATTGCCCATGCTGAATTAAGCTGAATCTCTGGGGTGAGACCCCCCCCCCCGCCACTGCCCCCAGGCATTCGTGTATTTTAAAGCTCCCAGATGAGCCCTGGCCGGTTTGGCTCAGCGGTTAGAGCGTGGGCCCGAGGACCAGAGAGTCCCGGGTTCGGTTCCCGCTAGGGGCACGTACCTCAGTTGCAGTTTGTCCCCGGCCCTGGTTGGGGTCATGTGGGTGGCAACCACTCCATGTGTCTCTCTCACATCAATGTTTCTCTCTCTCTCTTCCTCCCTCTCTCCCTCCCACTCTATCTGAGGATAGATGCAAAAATGTCCTCAGGTGAGGATAAAAAAATAAATAAAATAAAGCTCCCAGATGATTCCAGTGTGAAGTTCCAGTTGTGACCCACTGGACTACACGGAGGGAAGAACAAGGGACAGTCCTCTCACTCCTTTCTGCTCCAGGTGTGGTCCAGGCACCCGCAGCATCAGCATCTCCTGAGAGCTCGTGAGAAATGCTGATTCTCAGGCCCCACCCCAGACCTGCTGGATCCTTCTCTGCATTTTGCTAGAGTCTCCTGTGTACATTCAAATTTGAGAGATACCAGTCTACCCCACAGACGCCCAACCCAATTTGGCTTATTATCAGAATCGGCTGGAAAGCTTAAAAAATTCCTAGATCTCGTCACCAACTCACTGAATCAAAATCACCATGGGTGGCCCAGGGAGTGGTACTTTGTGCCAATATTTTACTTGAAAATTTTCTAACGTATAGAAACGCTGTATCTACACCTAGAGTCTTTGATCATCAAGATTTCTATACATTCGCTTCAACACGTATTTCTGCATTTGCTCATGTGATAACCCAGCTCATCTTTTACACACAGGTCCAAGTCAGATTAGTCCGTCCCTAAACATTTCAGAATGCACCATTCATTTTTGTTGTTGTTAATCCTCACGCGAGGATATTTTTTCCATTGATTTTTTTTTTTTTTTATAGAGAGTGGAAGGAAGGTAGGGAGGGAGGGAGGGAGAGAGAAACATTGATGTGAGAGAGACACGTTGATTGGTTGCCTCCCACACTCACCCCGACCAGGGATGGAACCTGCAACCCAGGTACATGCTCTTGACCGGGAATAGAACCCGAGACCCTTGGTGTGTGAGCCAATGCTCTAACCACTGAGCCACATCAGCCGGGGCCACACCATTACTTTTTAAGGTCTTCCATTAATTTCTGTGCTGTGAACCCCATAGCCTACCTTGGGCATTCAGGAGCAAGCTATCTTGTGACAGTCTCTTTCTCTGTCCAGAGGGAACAGTACTTAGGACTTGGCAAAAAACATTCTTCTCAGTCCATTTTTTTTATAAAGTGATGCTACAGCCTCTCTTGGTGTCGCAACCTTCAGTATTAGGAGACGACTTCTGGTGTTTGGCTCAATTTTACACTGTCCCTTTGATCTCAGGTCCCCTTTCCCTTGACAGGACATTAGACAATGGTCACTCATTACCATCTCGACCGCGTCTCTTGTGTATGAAGATGCTATGCCTCCCAAACCTTCCTTGGTACTGTCCCTCCAAAACCATCTCCCGCAGACCGTCCTAGTTCTTAGCATTCCGTCTGCGGACGCTAACCGAGGGCCTTGCACTGGGTTTGTCGTTTCTGTAGTGGAGACACTGTGGAAGAGCTGTACGGACAACGTGCTGCATTACCATGGCTCCCGGTTTGGGAGTACCACGAACCAGAGAGCAGTAATTTCACCTACAACTACACCCACACTCACTCACACATGCACCAGTGCCTACACCCACACCTGCACCTACACCTACACTTGCACCCAAACCTGCACCCGTACCTACACCTGCACCTGCACCTACACCTACACCCACACCTACACCCACACCTACACCTGCACCTACACCTACACCCGCACCTACACCCACATCTACACCTACACCTGCACCTACACCTGCACCCATACCTACACCTACACCTGCACCTACACCTACACCCGCACCTGCACCTACACTTGCATCTACACCCACACCCATATCTACACCCACACCAGCACCTACACCTGCACCCACACCTACACCTGCACCTGTACCTACAACCACACGTGCACCTACACCTACATATACACCCACACCCATACCCACATCTGTACCTACACCCTCACCTACACCTGCACCACTGGTTTTCTCTCCAGCTTGGTTTTTCTATTGATAGTTACCTGTCAAATACGAAACTCCAAGCTCTGTCAGGGCCGATGTGACCCCAAAATGAATCAGAGCTATTTTTCTGGCTAATTTAACCCAGGAAGGAGGCTGGCCCTAGGACACAAGGCAGGACCATTCATTCTGGTCAGCAACTCAACCTCTTTTAGGAAAGAGGCTCACCATCCAGCTTTTTAGGAACGTTCCAGAATGACTGGGGTGGGGCTGCCATCAGAACCAGTCCAGCCTGCACACTTCCACTCCTCCCCAAGGCCTCAGAGAGCCACCGAAGCCCTCAGGATAAATTAATAGGAGCATTTCCCCTAAATAATTGCCCAGTGATTTCCAAATACTCTTTTCAACCGTCTAGGAGGAGGCTGTCTCGGAGTCTGAACGCCCGTCCCGTCACTCGGTCTTGGGGAGAGATAGCTGGGTCACGAACAAGGTCACACTTCCTTTAGCATTCCCACCTACAAGCACAGGAGGGAACGGGTTCTCTCACTCCCACCACCACGGCTCCTTCCAGACCACCCACTCTCTGTTTGCATTGGTCCTCCAACCTTGAAACCCGACACCCTCCACTGTAGGAACCACCCATGTTTAAACAAATAAATACCCCAACATAACCCACTCTCTGGTGGTATTCAAATAAATGTCCCAGGAAGGAGTATGGGAGGGGAAGGTCCTCTGGGCCTTCCATGGCCTGCCTGCAAGCATCCTGGGGCCGGTGCTGATGCACAAGACTAGCAATGAGGCCCACCAGAATGAAGAGGGGCTCCAGGTGCTAGGGGGGTGCTGCAGGTGACCTCCTGGGGACACTGCGGCTGCTGGGACTCGGGGAACAGGAGACGGGGATGGTGGGTGGTGCCCAATCAAAGAGGAAGACCTCCTAAGCCTGTGGTGAGATTTCCTCTGAGCTCGGGGTTGCTCAGCCAGAAGCCTTCAATCCCTCCGGCGGGGGAGGGAGTGTAAGTGCCTTTTGGGCGGTGGATGGGTGGGTGAGTGGGAGGAACAGGGATCAGTTCTCCATGACTCAGAAACACTTAAATATAGCCCCAAGACTAGCCTGCAGTGAGGAGGGTAGGGATGGGGAGGAACAGGAGGGACCACAAGTCAAAAATCTCCTTGCCTCTGACTCAGTGGAGAAAACCACCCGGAGTCCTCCGTTTCACAGCAAGTGAACAGCCAGGGAGAAAGCCTCGGCTTTGCCACTGGTCAGTCAGTCCGTGCAGTCACTAATGGAAAGGATTCCCACGCGTATCTGAGAAATAAAGGGTAAACCACAAATGCTGCTCTCAGAGATCTGCAGCCGTTTGCAGACCTCCCCGACGGGAGGAGCGGAGGGGGAGGGTGTTCAGCCGGCGGGTGGGTGTATGGATTGCCCAGGAAAGTGTGGACAAGATTGAACTAGAAAGCCGGCCGCACACCACCAGTGCGTAAGGAGGCAGGGGGGAGGAGACCACGTTTCAAAAATAAACACAAACCCCAAAATAAACACTGTTAATGGAAGTGACTAATCAAGGGTGTGCTGAACTTGGTGGTTCTTGATAAGATACAGGGGGAAATGCACTTGGAAAAAATAACAGATTTCCCCCCCTTTGGTAAATAAAGCGATGGGGAAAGGGTGGGCGGACTAGGGTCCATGCTTGGTTTAACCCTCAGCAGAGGTGTTAACACACAGTTTCTCCATCCTGGAATTCTGGGCATTTGGGGCTGGAGAATACTGTGTAGTGGGGGCCTGCCCTGTGCATGGCAAAATTCTGAGCAGCACCCCCGGTTTCTACTCACTAGATGCCAACAGTACCCTCTCCCCTTGCTATGGCAATCAAAAATGTCTCCAGACATTGCAAGTGGGGTAGAAGGGCAAAGTCACCCCTCCCCCTGCTTGAGAACCATTGGCTGAGAGTGAAAGTCATCTATGGGCTTGCTGTCAGGGCTCAAAAGGGCCAGACAGCTGGACAGCTGGGAAGAAACAGCATCTCATGCATTTGGACATTTGCTGGTCGCCAGTGGCAGCGTGCTCCCAGGACCTCCCCAGGAAGCCACCCACAGGCATCCAGACCAACACGACCGGGCTCTTGTCTGTTAGAAAAGCCACCAGAGTGGCCTCAGTTAACAAGCAGGTACAGACCCTGCTGCTGCCACAGCTCTTGGAACACAGTTGTCATTGGTCTCCAAGTTGCCTTGGCTGGGAAGGTGATCGACGATGGTCCATCGGAAGGAGGAATTCTGCAGAGACGGGACACCTGAGATGCTAACTGGAGTCCCGTGGGCCGAGTCCCCCATCTCACTGAGGTCCAGAGTGAGCCGTACGCACGCAGGACTGGGGGTGTCGCTTCTCAGACACCCAGTGTCTTTGTCGAGGGCAAGGGACTGGCAAAAGGTTTATAAAGACGCTGTTTTCAGAAACCCCTTGGCCACCCACAGCTCCCTTGACCTACAAAGTTTGCAGCTGCCTTCTAGGTGTTTAACACAGGGGTCCCTTTAGTGGGGGCGGGGAGGATCATCCAAGTCCTGTTGGCAAAGTAGCAGCCACCTCGGATGCTGTCTTTACTGGCAAGTACCGCCGTGAGGGTCAGGAACCACCCTGAGTCCCGGTCACCCACATTTCCAGAAGGCAATCACATTATATGTCTGGGTGCCATCAGTCCCGCTCAGCACCCTCCCTGCAGAGGGGACCTTCTGTCCCATGGACTCTCTGAATTAAAATCTCACCTTGCACAGGTAACAGTAGTTTCAGATGCTGCTACCTCCCTCGGTAAGGTCTGCCCACAGAGGGCGGCTTGGTTGGAGAGGAAAGGTGCGGGGCAGGGGAACGACGGGGAAAGGTGAGCCGCTGTGGGGCTGGTCCCTGCTGCGAGAAGCCCCTGCCTTTCCCTCTGCCTCCCCCTCCAGCCCCCTGTTCTGAAAGCCACGGCAGAATGGGCTCCCCTGCTGGCCCCAGCTCTCCTCCTCAGCGATCTGCGTCCACACACACACAAAGTGTTCTAAATAGAGCGGAACTGAGAATGGGCGGCAGCCCGGATGAAGCCGTCCCCTCCTGGAGAGCCCAGCATCCCCACGGAGGGCCGCCCCACCACAGCGCCTCTCATTCAAAGCATTCTTGACGCGGGAGTGCCCAACCCTGACGGCAGGCACTAAGCGACTCAGACGGATTTTGCTTCTGCAGCACTTTGCCCGGGCTGATCCATCCTCCCTCCCGGAGGCCTTCTCTGGCCTCCTCGTCCCGCCTTTGACCTTGGAGACACCGAGGGGATCCGACCCCGGGTGGGGACCAGAGACCCGCTCCCATCAGTGCCCACCGTGAACTTGCTGAGTGAGGCTGCGTGGCTTAACTGACCCACCCAAACCTCAGTGTTAGCTCCCGAAACCTCGGAGAACAAGGACCAGTCTCTCACCCAACAAATTACATTGTTGATACCCATTTTTATTAAGTTGAATCTCCTGTTGCTCTTAAGGGGACCTGGGCGCCGGACTGGGCATGGATCTTTAGACATCCCTCCTCGATTCTGGAAAGGTCTGCCCAAAGCTCATACCGGGCACGGAGCCAGGGCACATTTGGGGATCCGGGCACAGCACATGGTTCTGCGCATTTCACTCGTGACCACGCACAGCAAGAATCAACATCCGCCAGGTTTGATGAACGAGGTGCCCACATCCCCTCCAGCCCTCAGAAGCCAGGGTCGTGAGAGCGCCCACATCCTTCCAAGTGGAAAGCATCTCTAGCTCCCCTTCACCACGCCACCAACCCATGACCCAGGTACCAAACCTAGGCCAGGTGGCCCTGTGACAGCCCTCGTTTTCAGGCTGGGGTGCTCCTGGGGAAGTTGCCAGGGTGCCCCCCACCCCAGCCCACTTCCGGTGCCTGCACTGAGTACAGTCCTAGGAATCTCGGGTCCATGAGTCAGTGAATTCAGCACCTCCAAGAATATTATTCATCCAGCCAGGCAAAGGCAAGGAATTTGGAAAGTGAAATGAACTCGCACGGAAAGTGAGGGTCACCTACACTCAGGGCTGTCGGCATGGGGTGGGCCCCGGGCCCCCCCCCTCCATGCCAACGCAGAAGAATGGAGGGCAGAGGGCACCGAGGAGGATAAGGGCCGTGTGGAACATGCCACGAGGGGTCCTTCACAACACCATGCCTTTATAAACAAGAATAATCGCTGTTCCGTTCCTTTCCCCTCCAGTGACCTGTATTTCAAAGTTAGGGAAAAAAAAAAAAAAACGGCCATTCCCTTCCACTCCCTTGCTCACAATCTGGCTCAGAGCAGAAACGAAAGAAATTAAAATGCTGAAACAAGGTATTTTTTTTTCCCCTCTGGATGAACTGTTTTACAATCAGCTACCTGCTGGGGTCAGGAAACTGAGCCCAAGGGCTGGGTTTCTGCTCACACGGAAAGTCACAAGGGGGACTCAAGTCGAGTACCTTTCCCAGAGAGATGGTCACCTACACACGACCCCTTTGCACCTCGTCCAGCTTTGACCCGACACCACCTCTCCTCTCCCTCTTCTCCTCCCCTTGGGGCCACGTGTACGTGCTAAGTGAGGTCCCGGGGTGGCGGGGAGAAAGGCAATGGGGATGGAAAGGGGAGGGGAGGAGCCAGCTGCCCCCTATTTCCTCCCGATAGGAAGCGTATTTTCTTGACTCTTAGGTGTGTGTGATGCTCACAGGCGAGGGGAATGGTCAGAATCAAAACAAATAGCCAACGGAAACAGGCAGCCCCTCCCTGCATGGTAATTGCACAGGATGAAAGTTTATCCAAACACACGAGAAAAATGGTTCATGTTGGAGGAACCGGGGGTGGACGGGGGGAAGGAGTGCTCCTTACTGGAAAGGAGATTTGTTTACAACATCTTATTTGCTCCTGAGTTTCTCATGTTATTCTGGCCCCGTGTGCTGTCCACAGAGCGGCTGTTCCATCCTCCAGGAGCACCAGGGGGGACCCAGCTGCAGCAGACCGCACGGGGCCAGAATCCTGCGCAACGTGGGTCTCACCGGGACAGGAGCCCACGGCCAGCCGGGGTCCGAGACGGGGGCTTGTGGTCTGCAGCAAGGAGGGGTGTGATGGGAAACCTAGGTGTGGAAACGGAGAGCCGTCTGGATGGGGAGGGGTCCCCACAGGCTTGGAAATTGCTGTTCTCTCTGCCCCGGGAGAGGGGGCCACAGATGCGGCCGCAGGTCCCCCGTATCCATGTCTAACTGACCCTCCTGTGTCGGGAGGGGCAACCGACAGATTCTGGAGAGAACTTGGCCTTCAGGAGAAAACGCTTGACTGGTACCAGGGTCAGAGCCAGGGGCTGTGGTGCTGAGAATGTCTAGAAAGGAGAATCGGTCTTACGAGGGTGAGTGTCCAGACACCACCGACTCTGGCTCAGCTCTATCTGCCAAACCAAAGCCAGCCACCCACAGAGCTCGCCACAGCCGGCAGGACCAGAGATGCCACGTCACAGCAGGAAGACGAGCGCCACGGAGAGGTTCGCATCTGACGTCTCCTCCTCCCACCCAGGCTCCGCGTCATCGGAGCCAGAGTCACGGCGGACAGGCCCCCACGGCTCCCGGAGCAGAGTGGAGAGCTGAGACCTCTCGTTTACTGCTTTCGGCTTTGGACTCAGAGGAGGCTTCGGTGCAACTTTCTTCAGTCGTCCTGAATCCGGGTCCACCCCACACTAGCCGCCTCCACCGAGCCGGTGAAGTTTGACCTCAAAAAGGTCAAAGTCACACACCTGAGGGTCACGGGTGGGGAAGTAGGTGCCACGCCTGCCCTGGCCCCTAAGATCCCCCCTACCGGGTCTGTCTCCACAAAAGTTTGCTGATGACATCACCAAAGCAACCGGTGATGGGGGGAGGATCTGTGGCTCCCAGTGAAACTGACCATTCAGAACAGACAGGCCCAGACTGAGGTAGGACCTCGGCCTCTGCCCTGATCATCACAGCCCTCAAGGAACCATCAGGAGACAGAAAGAAGCAAAAACATTAAGCGCCGTGGAAATACCACGTGTGACGAGATTGTCAGCATTGTCCGACAGATGCCCGCTCTTCAGCTGGAGAACTCTCTGGAACCATGAAACAGACCCTGGGGGCTGCCCAGTCTGTGGGCTGCAATGCCGATGGCCTCGTGACATCACAGCTGACATCAACAGCAGTGCCGTGGAACACCCGGCTAGTGAAGAACTAACCACACAGGGAAATGTTTCCATTGCAGATCATTTGACACCAAAACAAACAAACAAACAAACACCGAAGTCCTCACATTTACTGAGGGCTGTGTTCCCGGCTCTGTGAGCACCGCACCTGTGCTAACTCAGCTGGACCTCGTATCCATCCTATGAAGCAGGTTAGAGATGTGGAAACTGAGGCATGGAGTTACTCGCCGGCAGTCCCACCGTTAGAGGTCCGGGGAGCGGTTGGGACCCAGGCAGGCTGGTGCCTTGTTCCTCATGGCTGCTCCATCCCGCCTCTCTGAAGGCGGTGGTGACCTGAACTAGGAGCCAGAGCCCCTGCATTTCATGAACAGGGCCCTTCCGCCTCTCTCACTGCCAACCCATGTTCCACTGGAGTGTAAACAAGGGAAATCATGAGGCAAAACAAGGCGATCGGGTGTGTTTTGTTGTAACAGCCGGCTGGGGCTAATACAGCTTGCATTTTCTGTTTCCCCTGAAATGGTCAGAGAGAAACCTTAACACTGCACGTCAGGCTGGGGCCTGACGGGGCTGCTGTACGGCGAGTCACCGAACCCGGCTCAACCTGGTTTCCTCGTCTGCAAAAACGGGGTCTCGGGACCTTCTCACGAAGTTGCATGAGATTCAGATGAGAAGCTTTGCAAAGAGCTTTACAACTGGGAAACGCCGTCAAACACTGGCCCCTATTCGTTCCCGAGGGGCCTGACTTTTCTTGGCTAAATGGCATATTATCTCATGAAACCGGTCCTGCTGGCCATAGCCCACAGATGACATCCACTTTGCCCAAACTCTAATTTTACTTCCTTATATGAGGTTAGGAGAGGGGTGGCCTTTGAGGTCTTCTCCTCACTCCTCTTTTATTTATTTAAAAAATAGTTAACTGACTTCAGAGAGAGAGAGGAAGGGAGAAAGAGAGAGAGAGAGAGATCAATCTGTTCCACTTATTTGTGCATTCGTTGGTTGCTTCTTGTATTGCCCTGAGCAGGGGTCAGACCTGCAACCTTGCTGTATGGGGACGATGCTCGAACCCACTGAGCTACCTGGCCAGGGCTTCCGTTCTCCCCCTTTATGTGCCCCTCCCCATAGCAGGGGCAATTAATCCGAGAGCAAGTGGGAACAGACTCTCCTTGCCCGTACCTCCTCGCTCTAGAGGGGCACTTCTTCCCACCTTTGCCTTCTGTCCCCGGGTGATAAGCCCTGGAACCCAGGCCCATCTCATGCAGTGGGGGACCTACCCAACATCATCCACCTTCTCTACCTGTGACGTGCTGGGCACGTTCATATTAGAACCAAGAGCAGATGGCATTATCCCCCCGGACTCTCCAGCCCTGCCAACCACGAGTTCCTTTGGCAGAGGTGATGGACGGTTTTACCCGTGCCAGTCTTGTCTAACCAGACTGTAAGTAAGATCCTGAAGGCAGGGAACATCTCCTATGTTACTGTGTTTTTCTTCTGTATTTCTCCCTCTGAGACACTGTGACATCCTTTAAAATTGCTGACCTAAACGTTTGAGTTCAAGTTTCTCTTGCCCACCTTAGAAATGAACCTAGCTCCCAAACAACTAGCAAGAAGCAGACGCATTTTACTCCAAGGAGGGTTTTTGCTGGGAAAGCAACCCAACAAAGAACAAGCAACTTTTCTCCACTGTTCAGAAAACACTTTATTGATTGATAGTTGGGGGGAGGGGACAAACAAACAAAAATAGCAAATTTGGTGGTACACACAGTATCAGATCATTAATAGGAGAAGCCAACTCAACATCTGTCTTGTACACCTGCCATGTAAGAGCCCCTGTGCCACAGTGTCACAGCTCTGAACTTCGGGTTGACCTCGGTTTTGAATCACAACTCTAAGGTACAAGATCTGGTCAAAGTGATTGAACCCTACAGATCGCCCGTTTTCTGAAAATTAAATGTCAGTCACGGTGACTGCTGTGTGATCCTGAACATTACTGGGAGTTTCAGGGGTACATTTCAATGTGGAAGGAGTGACCCAGTTTCTGCTCTTAGGAGAGAAGTGGGGAGAAAGAGGCTGTTCAAAGACATCCAATGCAAGCACAGTAAACGACAGGACAACGGCTCTCAGGAAGGCGGGACGAGCCTTTTTACAGTGCCTATCCAATGCCAGATGCTCTAAAAGAATCCGTGAGGGGGTCACAACTGGAGGAGAGGGCAGGAGAAATCCAGGAAGACTTCCTAGAGAAGGGACCACGTGAGACGAGCCTGGAAGGATTAGCAGGATTTCAGGAGCCTGGGCGCCCAAAAATGATCTTTAAAAACATAGACTCATCCCGGAAGAATTACCAGAGGATTAAAAAACCAAGCTCTTTGAATTCAATTAAACATCAGCATTGGAGTGTGGAAGGAACTTTCTTAAGTTAGCAGTTCCAGAACATTCCCAACTGTCGGTTATATGAGCGGTGCCAGGGAACGGCGACATCCCGGTCAGGCTGGTAAGACGCACCGTCCACGGCAGTTAGCAGGGTGGCCTGGAAGAGCGTTTAGGGACTGACGTGGAGCAATGTGCCAGGTGTACGCACTGCAGAGTGGGGGGTCATTAGCAAGCACCCCCCATGAGGCCTGAGGACCCAAGAACTACAGCGCTTGGGAGCAGACGGGGTTGCACCCAGGATGTTGAAGGCAAAGGCTAACGAACGTCCTGTCTAGTTTGGCTTCACCGCAGCTCACACTTGGAAAGTGGGTAGACCGGGTGGGTGGCTGTCCAGCCTGTTGGGTCTGGTAGTTCACTCCAGGGGGAGAGGCAGGCCCTGGCCACACCCCAGTTAGCGCTCACAGCGCCACCTGTAACAGCTCATCTTCCAGCTCATCGGGCTGACGTCGCCTGTCCCTGTTCGGTGTGAACAGCACGTATGAAATAATGTTTACAACTTAGAGAAAGGAGATCCATAGCTTTTCCCAGTGCCCGTGATTATTTTCATTTGAAGCTTAATGAGAGGCAAGGCCTTTGCCCAACAGTCTTATTAAGGGACTCGACTCATTAAGAGTTCGGGGCAGAGATCAACTGATACATGGATAAAGAAGCTGTGGGACATACACACGACGGAATATTACTCGGCCATAAAAAAGAACGGAAGCTGGCCACGGGGGACAACACGAATGGACCTAGAGAGCATTACGCTAAGTGAAATAAGTCAGACAGAGAAAGACAAATGCCACATGATTTCACTTATGTGTGGAATCTAAAAAACAAAAACAAGACAGAAACAGACTCAGGTGCGGAGAACATTTTGATGGTCGCCAGATGGAGGGGTGTTGGGAGAGAATGGGTGAAAAAGGTGAAGGGATGGAGAAGTACAAATCGCCAGTTATTGACAATAGTCATAGGGATGTAAAGTCCAGCACAGGGAATATAGTCAATAATACTGTAATAACGACGTATGGCGTCGAGTGGGCGCTAGACTTCTCGGGGTGATCACGTTGTAAGGTATATAATGTCTAATCACTATGCTGTACACCTGAAATTAATATATCATTGTATGTCAACTATAATTAGAAAATAAATTAAATTTTTTAAATACAAGCTCAGGGCAGAGGATGGAGACCCCCCAGGACCAAAAACCGTGGGAAGGCCTGTTCCCAGGCCGGCCGGGGCCCTCATGGAGGTAGTTTTCGGAACAGAACAGGATGTCTGCCACGCCCTGCTCTCCTCTCCAAAACCCGATCTGAATTACCGTAAAGGCGGGAGGGGGGCAAGCAAAGGAGGAAGGAAAAAAGAAGGATATGGAAAGCAATGAAAAAAAACGCTCCGACAAAACTTGATAACCCGGAGTGCACGGCGCTCGGCGCCTGACGGCGTACAAAAGCCAAAGGCAGACCACAGGACGGGTCAACTTAAGACGTAATATTTGCCTTTCACTGAGCAAACTCATAAATCCCCTACAGTGCGAGCCACGCAGAGCTCCCCGTTTTTATTTACTGGTCAAAACTGCAGGCAGGTTGGTTCCTCCCCCACCACCCCCCCAGGCACCCCAGGCAAACAGCAGTGCCCTCCCCCGCCCCGTCCTCAGTCTGTGTGTCTATTTGCGTTCTCCTTCAACAAACTCATGTTCGCTGCAACTGACAAGGAGTGCAAACAGCTTTGAAGTATTCTTTGGTAATGGACTTCCCGGGCAGCCCTGCTTTGGGCCTGCAGGCCGAAGGCGAAGGGAACAGGCAGATGCCACCTGGGGCAGGCCAGGCTGAGAACCTGACCCACGGGAGGGACCTTAGAGGATCCTCAAGACCAACCATGTCTCCTTCCCCTCCCATTTTATAGATAAGAAAACTGAGACCCAGAGAAAAGGCTTGAGTGACTCTCATGTGACCTTGAAGCTAAGGCAGGACAAAAGTTTGGGTTTCGGTGCCCCCCCCCAACCTCCAATACAAGGCTCTTTTCAGACCTAGGCAGAGGTGTGCCCCCTCTGTCTGCTTTGTCTCCGAAGTAGAGGCAGGGAGAACCAGCCCTGCTTTCCAACAGCCTGGCATGAGAGTCTTGCCCAAGGTCAGAGGCTGTCCCCAAGGTCTCCTGTGTGCCTTTAAACCATCTCCTCCTGAGCCGAGGAACTTACTTCGCCATGAGGACCTCCTATCCTTCTGACAACACACAGGTGTCCAGGGCCACTGGAAGAGGACAAACGTCTCCTGGGGGTCAAGTGTCAATGCCATGGACAAGTCTCAGAGGGATGCTTGAACAAAACCTTGGGGACAGGGGACAGGCACCACTTTGAGGTCAAGCTCTGCTCAGAATGAACGAAAGCGAGCGCGGTCTGTCCAGCATGCGGAGGAACCCTGTTACACCGTGCCCTGGGCAGTGTTTCATGCGCTGTCCTCATCGGGAACGGAAGCCGCACCTCGTTAAGTCGTGCGTTCTACCGAATACGCCAGCATGGTGAGTGTCTGAGCCAGACGACCTTCGGGGAACGTGCGACCTGGCGCCTTCATTTCACAGGGAAGGAACCCCTAGGAGAGACTGTGAGACAAACACTCAGGCCTCCCGTCTCCTCACTCTGCTTTTTCTCAGCATGAGACACATGCTATGTCTACCTGGGCCCAGACATAAGAGAATGGTACATGTCGGGGAGAGGGCGAAATGCATTTGGGTCGAAATCGTGTTAAGAAGTGGACATGCATGGCTACTTGGAAGCCCACGAACTGTTCTTTGAAATCCTACAGCTTCACCACCGGGCTATCGTTGAACCTCTCTCACGCTGCCACAAAGGCTGCCTTCTCCAGAGTGGGACCGTCCCTTGTCCATGTTGGAAAGGGGCTACTTCTGGAACCAGTGACCATCTACGTGGGACACAAATGAAGGACACATCTAAATTGAGTTCATCTTTTCAAAAAGAAAAAGGGCAGCCCAGGAGCTGGGCTCGCATTCTTGCAATGGCAGCGAGGGTCAGAACAGAGGCGGGGCCCCGGGTGCACGGAGTGGGGCAGCTGAAGGGCCGCGGTCCAGCGCCACAGACGTGCACGCCCATCTTTCAGCAGAGACGACGAAGGCCTGATCCCCTGGCAAGCAGCACGACTTCAGGATGGCATGAGTCCTGCAAGCCTGGCTTTGACGCACCTGAAAAGAACCTGTAATTTGCCTTCAGACTGTTCTTACTTGTCATGAACACCCAGAACGGGGCTGGCACGACCTTCCTCTCCTCCACCCTCCACCACCAGCCCCGCTGTCTGCTCCTTTCTCCCAGGTCAAGTCAGCGTCTGCAGAGGTAAGAATGAGCTGGGTGGTCCCATTCTACACTCTCTGAGTTGAACTCAAAGGTTATCTAGGAGACTTGAGAGAGAAAGTACACACTTAGGTCCAATTTACATGCCCTTGATATTTTAAAGGATCCTGGAGTTCAAAGGGATTTCAGGAAGTCTTCTAGCCAACTCTTTTGCTCTCCAGACAATACCATCCCAAAGATTTTAGCTCTTAGTCTCTGTCTAGCTATACGGCAGAATTTTCTTGGCTCATTATTCTACATAGTACGTGCCTGTATCACACACATACACCCACACACACACACACACACCCCACTGTCCACAGCACTCTTCTGAAGGAAGTGGTTTCGGCGGGTTTCTTATGCCCAGGTTTTCATGCAATGTCATGCAACCCTACCATCTGGACACAACTGACTTGGTGAAGATTGGTGGCTGATCCAATGGCATCCATCCACAGGCTGCCCAGTGGCCAGTGATGTGACCAGACATAAGGGTCCCGAATGGCGACTGGCCAAACCCATCAAGAGTACCAGCCGGCTACAGGAGGTAAACAGAAGCTGAGCCAGAATCATTGGCGTGCCCCCAGCAGGGTGACCAGTTGTTCCAGTGTGCCCAGGATGACGGCAGGTTTAGCACTGGAAGCCCTGCATCCTGGGAGAGCCCTCAGCCCTGGGCACCCTCAGCTCATCTCCACAGAAGAATTCTAGAATCAGGAGCAGCAGATCCTGCTGCTTAGCAGAAGGTCAAGATGACCATATGTGACAGCTCTGTCATCCCTGGAAACCATCGATAGCAATGGGAACTCTTGAACGATTTGGCTTCTTGGAAAGGTCTAGCTGGCCAGCTGCTGGGTAGACTGTTTCCTGTCTACTTCTGCGGAAACCTGGAATAAACCAGCATTTACAAAGGTAAGATAAGTGGGTCTCTGTTTCTCGACACCCAAAGGAATCTCACTGATACAATGAGCCTGTCGGCCTGTCAAGGAAGGAAGGTGAAAACCCACAGACAAGCCTTACATCTCAATAGCACAAAACCTCCCCGCCACGTCCCCCTCACTCGTTTTGTGGTGGATCTGAGATGCCAAGAAGGACCCCACGGCTCCACCGAGAAGACACTGAAGTCACTAAATGGTCACACACACACACACACCATCTACAACCCAGGGAAGACAGATATGTCTAGCTTTAATTCTTTACAAAGGCGAGCCATCCATTCGCTTTGGAAATGGAAAGTACAAACATATTTGCCTCTGCGTTCTGTCCACGGTAGAAGCATGATAGACAGCTGGGAAATGTTTTCGTCCATGCCTACGGTGGCTACAGAGTGAATGAAACCAACAGGACTCGTGTTTCCATTGTCAGGTGTGTGTGGTCCGCGATAAATTCCACCAGCTCCGGTGGCTGGATGGGTGTAAAGAAGCCCCGAGTGCTGGTGCGGACCCCAGCTGCCACCCGAGAGAAGAGGGTCTTCGCAGCTGACCGTGCATCTGTGTCCACAGAAGACAGTCAGAATAAACAACGGGGTTCATTTTCTGCTCCTCCAGATATACACCCGTGTGTGATCCCCATCAAGACAGTTGGACGTCGGCAACACCAGCCTTCACAACCCAGCTCCCCTGCCGAAGTCCCTGCCAGCGTCGCCGACAGCCCGGAGAGCGTCTCTGTGCTCATCGGCATCTCTCTGGAACCAGATCCCGCACAGACGAGGAGGAACACTCTTCCAAGGCTGTGTGCACAGTGACACACACACTTCTTTAGAAGGAGCAGGAACAAAACATTCAGATCCTGTTTGACCCCAGTGTAGTTAACTATTCACTCTGTATCCGCTAGAAGATAATGGAGCAAACAAGAATTGCTGCACAGCAGACGTGGGGGGGGGGGGACAAAAAGGGTGTGGTAGAGAGCCCTGGGGTTCCTGGGGGTGGGGGCAGGGCAGTCTTTGGAGCTGGTGGCAGCAGACGGAGGGTTTTCCATAAGGAGGAAAAGCAAGGTCTGGGATAACGGTGTCTTCTCCAACTGTAGGTCAACCCCGCCTATTCATCGCCCAACACACGCAGGCCATCACAGAAACTATCCCTCCATGCAAGGGTCTTTGCTTTCTCCTTACATGTCTCAAATCCAGAACCTTCTTTATTCTCCAAAATGGGAATTCTTGATCCAATCCAGAGCTCTTGCCTCTTAAGAGATGGTCGCATCTGAGTCGGGTCCTTTGGGGGCAACCTGGTGGCACCCATCAGCTCCATGAAGCTTCCCAGCGGGAAGTGAGGGTGAGGAAGGGCAGCCTCTGCCAATCCTTCTTTCTAGGCCTGTGGACCGAAAAACAGCATAAGAGTGAGGTTCTGGCATCTGCTCTTCCAACAGAAGTTTTTCAACCATGAGCGTCCCTTTCCTGACTTGAGTCCGTAATAGCCTAGCTACTAACGAGAACAAACGTTGCTTCTAAACGCAGGATCTTTGTGAAGGGAAAAATGGGGGTTGGGGGGTGCTATTTATACATCTCAAGCATCTCCCCGTACACTGAATCATCACCTTGAGTCCTTCACACAAATCTCACCACCACACCCAGAGCTGATTTTTTTTTTTAATCGCTAAAAATACCACGAAATCCAGCAGCCCAGAGGAAGTGGAAAATTCTGCTTTCAGCATGTCACTATGACATGTCTGTGAGATGTGGGGCAGGGAGCACGGAGGTATTCGATCACCCACTTCACAAATGGGGAAACTGAGGCACAGTGGGTGCCAGTGCTCTCAGTAGAGGATGACAAGGGTCTGGTCCCTAATCCTAACGCTCGTTTCAAGCTGGCACCTCTCTGCTTTCACAAGCCCCTGGACAATGAGTTAGGAAGTTATCCAGAGTGGACAGGGAGTCCCTGGGAGGAATGGCAAAGACATGGTTTAAGGTATTTCTGCTTCCCTGACGCTGATGGCAAATACGTGGACGTGAACTTGGACTCATCGTGCTTCCCTCACTTCCCGCCACCTCTGAATTTCTAGGGACAAATGTATTCAGTGGGTCCAGCAACACAGGCAAGGGACCTGTTCACAGACAGGGATCACCTGGGCTTCGTGATGGGGGCTGTTCGCTGGGTCTCTGATTCCAGCAGTGTCCAATCAGCCTGCAAGGAATGCAAATCCATGCGTTCCCAGGACCATGCTGGGTTAGGTGCTGTGGATACAGACATAAACCAGACAGGCAAACCCCACCTCCTAGGCCCTAGTGGAGAGGTGACGCCAGCCAAGCAGGAGGCCAAAGGACAGCAACATCTCAGGGAAACATACTTAGGGTTCTGCAGGCAGTCTGGACCAACAGCTCGGCCAGGTGCGAGGTTGTTCCCCTTCCTGTGGGCTTTGGCTAACCCCTGGCAGGGATGTGTGCAGCTGCCCTGAAACCCAGGAAAGGGTGCTAACCGTCAGAGATGGCAGAATGTCACAATGAGGGCCCAGGGAGACTGGACAGGGAGCAGATGGATACAGACACTTCTGTGCAGAACTTCAAAAGGAGAGCGAGTCTGTATATTAGAGTCACCTACCCAAAAAAGCCAGCCAGCGTGCCTAGGAGAGGTGTTTTGGCGCTCCAGGTGGCTCTCTGATTGGTGGCCAAGAGGGACATCATAAGTCTTCGCCCAGGTGTTGCCCGGGCCTTCCAGACACTCTCTTTCACTTGGACCCGAAAACATCCCAAACACCCCCAAAGTTCTACTAACTTTCCTCTGGTTTCCTTTCCCCCCGGGCAGCAGCCCTCCCTGCTGGCTCAGACGGGCCCCGAGAAGCCTTTCTTTCCCCAGGGAGACGCACACAGCTAGCAAATTAATTGGCAGCAGCCAGGTGAATCACACAGGGACTTCCTTCTTGTTGCCCGGCAACCGCATGCACTTGGCAGTGGGACATTAAACACAGAGGGGACTGTTGGGAGGTACTTGCAAAATAAAATAAAAAGCAAAACATACAACACCCCAGACTCATCCCAGCATAGCCAACCCAGCCAAGGGGGGGAGGTGTGGGGGGTTGAGGGGTGGAGACGAGGGAATCAGCACAGCGAAGGGAAAATGAGGTTAGAACACAACCAGACTAAGCAGGGCCCAACACTCCCTCCCGCCCCCATCAAATTCCTCTAGGTGTA
Organism: Tadarida brasiliensis; assembly: GCA_030848825.1. Lineage (NCBI taxonomy): Eukaryota > Metazoa > Chordata > Mammalia > Chiroptera > Molossidae > Tadarida > Tadarida brasiliensis. Next base: position 59,976,926 of record CM061273.1, read on the forward strand.
GCGTTAATATGTTTCCAAAGACACGTCTCTCTCAGCCTAGAGAAAGGCAAGGGGGGGGGGGGTAGGGATTAACAGGCACCTAGAGATTTGAAAGATCACCTAGAAACACACAGCCCGGAGTTTGTGAATCTTGTCCAGGGGACCTGTCTGCTGTGTACGTGTCTCCACCAGGCGTCACTGCCCAGGTTAAGTCACTCTGCCACCTCTAGGGCAGGGTCCCCTTCCCCCAATCCTTTTCCACTTGAATGTTTTTGTGTCCGTTGCTATGGCCACAGGGAGCTGATTAGACAAGTCCCCAACACACTGCTTTGCCCTTCAGACCCTGTCTCTGGCCTCTTTGAAAACGCCGGGGACAGAAGTGAAACGTGTGTATGGTCAGCCCACAGAAGAAAAGCCGGAGACAAGAACAGGAACAACAGGAGCCAGGGGGCTGCTGTGGCAGGCGGAATATCAGCCCCCAAGACAACCATGCCCTCATCCCTGTGACCTTGAGTGCTACCTTCTACAGCAAAGGGGCTGTGCAGACGTGAGTGAGGGCTGTGGCGCTGCGGAGATCATCCTGGATTATCCCCAAATGCAGTCACAGGAGTCTTTATAAGAAAGGAGGAGGCAGAGGAGGTCTGACCCAGGAGAGGCCGAGGGATCCAGGGACGGAGTCATGAGACCAGGTGAGCAGGCGGCTCCAGGAGCTTCCCTAGAGATCCCAGGAGGAACCAGCCCTGCCGATACCCTGACTTCAGCCCAGTGAAACTGGCCTCCAGAACTATAAAAGAATAAATTGGTGTTGCTTTAAGCCACTAAGCGTATGGTAATTTTACAGTAGCCACAGGAAACGGATCTTGTTAATCAGGGCACACAGTGTCTCTTTCCCACAGGTCTGTAGAAGAGGGTGTCAGAGCAGGGATACAGGCAGCAACGGAATGCAGCGGGTCAGCAGGGGCAGGGTCCAGAATTCGGCTCAGAAAAGTCTAACACACACACCGTACAGCCTCAGAAAGAAAAGTTCAGGCAACTGAGGCAAACAGCAGACCAGACTTTGAAGCGGCTTTGAAATTACATCATTTGTTACTGTAACATGGGCCCACGGCTTAATCTCTGAAAGCTTCTGTTTCGTCCTCTGCAAAATAAAGATAATATCTGCCTTGCAAAGCTTTTAGGATTAAGTGAGACACAGCATGAAAAGCACATGGCAGATGCCAAATAAATGATAACTCTTAGGAGGATTCTGTTGGTTACTTACCCCAATACTCGTTCTCCCTTTCTACTTAGAAACATAACTCTGATTTTTGGCTGGCACACTGTGGCCCAGAGTAAAAAGATTATGTTTCTCAGCCTCCCCTGCAGCCAGCTATGGCCATGTGACTATGATCTGGCCAAAGAGATGTAAACAAGTGTTGCGGGACTTCAGGGGAGGCGGTTCAAAAGGTGTGGCAAAGAGCCCAATTATTACCCACCCGCCTTTCCTACCTTCTGCCTTTAGTGTGATGTGATGGCTGGTGCTTCAGCAGCCATCTTAGACTATGAGGGACACTGAAAATGGGAGTCCTGCACTAAGGAAGAGGGAAACCTGGGTCCCTAATAACTCCTGCACTGCCGCACTAGCCTTGGATGGCCTTTCTTTGGACTTCTGTTATGTGAGAAAGAATGCTCTTGTGTCTTAGTTATTAAGCCACTAATATGTTAGCATTTTCTAACAGCCATAACAGATACACTGTATCACACTGTATCACAGATCTAGAAAAACAGGATTCTGAATCAATCTAGAGTAGTGGTTTCAAAGCCTAGTCCAGCTTCGGCAGCACCTGAGAACGTGTTAGAAATGCACATTTTCAGATCCCACCCCAGACTTACTGCATTCCAAACTCTGGGAGTGCAGCCCAGCAATCTGTGTTTTGTTTTGTTTTTCTTTATTGATTTTAGAGAGAGAGGAAGGGAGAGGGAGAGGGAGAGAGAAACATCGATGAGAGAGAACATCGATTGGCCGCCTCCTGCATGCCCCCCACTGGGGATTGAGCCCAGAACCTGGGCATGTGCCCTGACCAGGAATCGAACCGGTGACTTCTTGGTGCATGGGTCGACGCTCAACCACTGAGCCACACCAGCCGAGCAAGCAATCTGTTTTAACAAGTCCTTCAGGTGACCTCGTGCACACTCATGTGTGGGAACCACCATTCCAGACCAAGGTTTCTCCACTCTGGCTCTAGTGACATCTGGGGCCGCATCGCTCTTGGCGGGGGTGGGGCAGGGGGCCGGCCTGTGCACTGGAAGGTGTCAAGCAGCATTGCTGGCCTCTATCCACTAGATGCCAGTAGCACCCCCTCTCAGTGTGACCATCCAACATGTCTCAGACGTGGGCTTATGCCGGGGGAGGAGGCAGCAGCACCGGCTCTGAGTAGCGGTGTGCCCTTGACCTTGGCCACATATCAGAATCGCTTGGGAAGCTGTTCGAAATTCAAACGCTTAGTTGGGCCTTGCCCCAACCTGGTTAAATCAGAATCTCCTAGCCATGCAAGCTTTCCCATATATTTAAAGCTTTCCCGGTGGTCCTATGGGCGCCGATGCCAAGAACAAGTGCGCACGGCAGAGGGCCGGCAGGCCCGGAGGAGAGACGGCTCCGAGCTGGGAAGGTGCTAACATACCTGCACCCTGACTCTGGGAAGATCACAAGATGCTCCCAAGCAGAAACTGTAACAAGCATGACCGGGGCAGGCTTGGGAATGAACATGTCGCTGCCAGATGGGGTGGCTGGATGGCTGGAATTCCTGGTGGCTGTGTCAACTCACTTCCCATCAGAACAGGGTGGACACCTTTCAGTCTCCCATGAATAACCACACACAGCCTCAGTTTCCTCCCCCAATAAACAGAGCACACAAGAACCAGCTCCCACGGGGTGCTGTGAACATTAGCTCATTCAGCCGAAAGAACTGTCTTAATAAAGACAGTGATACAGCAGCAGGTCTGTTTAGGAACGGGAGCATAATTCTCCCTCCAACTGGTAACCTCCCCGGGCACTGAAACCAGAATCCTCCCACAAGGATAAATATATGAGAGATTTCCCATATATTTAATGTAGCC